>OX457085.1:56758884-57461384 GCA_949752835.1 Empis stercorea | reverse complement strand
ATAAAACAGGTAAAGAAATAACTAAAATGTTTCATAGAATTCTACAAGAAAGTGGTAGAAAACCAATGACAGTTCAATCAGACAAAGGTAAAGAATTTAAAAATGTGAATTTCCAAAATTATTTAAAACAAAACAATATTCGTCAACGTTTTCCACAAATTCTATCAACACAAAAAGCTGCAGTTGTTGAACGGTTTAATCGTACCATAAAAGAAAAAATGTTTAAATACTTTACAGAAACTGGAACAAAAAGATATATTGATATTTTACCAAATCTTATTAGATCCTATAACAATTCTTATCACCGTACAATTAAAATGAAACCATCAGAAGTCAACCATAAACATGTTAAACAGATTTATGATATTTACAGAAATCTACATCAAAATAACCCTCAAATTAATATAGATATATTTGTAGGAGATTTTGTACGTATAGTAAGAAAAAAAGCTATATTTGAACATGGATATACAGAAAAATGGACAAGAGAAATTTTTCAAGTGTATAAAGTTATAAATAGACATCCATATCCTTTATTTATTTTAAAAGACTTAAAGGGACGAGAAGTTGAAGGAAGATTTTATTATCAAGAGCTTCAAAAAATTAATAAAAAATGATAGCTTTTACTCACCCGTTTCAGGATGTGGTAAAACTACATTTATATGTAAATTAATTAGAAACATAAAACAATATATTGAACCTGTACCAACAAAAATTTTATGGTGTAACCCTGAATTTAGTGATGTACCTAAAAGTATAAGGAATTTAGAATATCATAATGAAGTGCCAGAAAACAGTAGCAATGAAAATAACGAACCTATATTAATTGTTTTAGACGACTTAATGTTAAACGCTTACAATACAAAAGTATGTGAATTATTTACGAAGGGTTCACACCATCGAAATTTATCAGCCATTTTAATTACCCAAAATGTGTTTCATCAAGGAAAACATTGTCGTGATATATCACTTAACTGCAAATATTTGGTTCTTTTTAAAAACCCACGAGACAAGTCACAAATAATTCCTTTGGCAAAACAAATTTATCCTGAAAATTCAAAGGAATTTCTAAAAGTATACTTGAGTGATGCTTCTAATAATTATTATAACAATAACACGTTGACACGTTTTACAAATAAATTTCCAACTGAAATTAACTTAACACATAATAATTGGAAAGTAGGTGTTTCGGAAATATATATTAACGATTTTATACCGAATAGGTATAACGAAAATTATGAAGAAAGCGCATTTATAATAATTGGAAGTACGGAAAAAAATAAATTAGGCGTAGGGAAAACATATATTCCATATAACAAAGATGATGTAAAATGTGACTGGAAAGCCTGTATTTTACCAATACTTCTTGAAAATATATCTGGGGGACCAGGCTTAAACAAAAAAGAATGTGAACGATATTTGATTTCGGAGATTTACACCTTTATCACTGATGATGAAAATTATAAGGATCCGGACAAAATTCTAGATATTAAAGAGTAAAAATATATTGAAGAGTGTGTAACTAGCCCTACAATAGATGTAAAGATTCCTATTAGCAGATCATATTCAGTCAAAAGCTTTATGAAAACTATTTTTTCCCAAGTTAAAAATATTAGATCATATAAAACAGAAATTGTCAAAGCTTTTGAAGTATTTTTAAACGATTTTACTTCAATATCAAAAGCAGCAATGTTGTTTATGTACACTGATATAATAGAACCATGTTTTGTGGGTGATTCAAAGGTACGAGTTCTTAATATTATTGAAACAAAAAACTCTTTTGAATCAACAATAATCAAGTATAAACGTATACAATATCATAATGTTGAAAAAAAAGTTTTTGATAATATATCCATAAAACTAGCTGATAAATTTGGATTTGATATAAATTTTAGCAGGAGTGTAATACCTACAAAAATATTATTACATTTTATAAAAAATTAATATAAATAAAGAGAAATCATTACAACCTAATTATTAAACAATGAACCGTCATTATATTAAATACTACTTATCTCAAACAGGGGGTAATATTGAAGAAATATGACCCCTGTTTCATTCGGCTGTAAATTATCAGAGAGGCCGAGGATTAGGAGACATTTTTGGGGGGTTATTTCGTTATATAAAGCCTATTTTATCATCAGGTCTAAATTTCTTACAAAAACAAGCAGTTTCAAGTGGAATTGGTGTTTTATCAGATATTGCTTCAGGAGCAAATCCCACAGAAGTCTTAAAAGATAGGGGTAAAGAAGCCTTAACAACTTTGAGACGCGAAGCTGTAAATAAAATGCATTCCATGTATGGTTCTGGAAAAAGGACGGCTATAAAAAGAAAGAATTCTACAAAACCGCGTCATTTACGTTTGAAATTGAAGAGACGTAAAGTTAAAAAAAGTAGTAAAAACAGAAAACGTGTATTAGACATTTTTGATTAAAGATGTTGGAGTGTATGAAATCAGAGTTAGATATATTTAGTTCACCACCTATTCAATCAAGCATCTTAAAATCAGAAGAAGTTGCTTATAACCCAATTGCTTCTTTAGATAATTCGTCGACTATTGAATTTGTTTCGCTGGGTCATGGCGATACATATAGAGATTTGTCATCAACATATTTAAAATTAAAAATACAAATTTTATTAAAGAAAGATGGAACAGTGTGGAATGATGATAAAGATACTTCTACACCTCCTAAATTAATAGCCCAGCCGGCAATTGTTAACAATTTACTACATTCTATGATTAAACAATGCAATGTTCAGTTAAATGGTAAAAATATTACTTCATCTGACAACAATTATAATTATAGAGCTTACATCGAGTCTTTACTTAACTATGGAAATGATGCTGCCAATACCCATTTAGAATGTGCTGGTTGGTCGTTAGATAAACATGATGTAGGAAAATCTGGAAATAGTGGTTCCTCAGAACGTAAAAAACAATATAATAATAGTGGTGTTGTTGAATTGATGGGTAAACTCCATGTTGATATGTTTAATCAACCCACATTATTAATAAATGGTGTGGATGTCAGAGTTTTGCTAACTTTGGAAAAACCAGATTTTTACTTTTTCTCTGACGATAATGATGAAAGTCAAATGGAAATAATTGAAGCTACATTATTTATGAGACATGTCACAGTAAATCCTAGTATTTTACTTGCAAAAAATGCTGTTTTAGAAAAGGCGAATGCAAAATACAATTACAAACGTGTTGAAATAAAATCATTCACAGTACCCTCAAGTAGTACTAATATATCGCTTGACAATGTTTTCATAGGACAACTCCCAAATACTATACTATTTTGTATGACAGATAATGATGCTTTTACTGGGAAACGTTCAAAAAATCCGTTTAATTTTAAACATTTTGAAATGACTCAATTTATGCTATATGTTAATGGCGTTCAAATTCCGAATTTACCAATTGAAACTAGTTTTGCTGACAAACATCGTTTTGATACACGTGCATATTATACTCTTTTTAATGGAACTGGAATTCATCATTCGGACAGAGGCCATCAAATCACAAAATCAATGTTCAGCAAAGGTTTTTACATTCTTGCCTTTGATCTAACGCCAGATTTATCTGGAAATAATTCTTGTCAAAGTTTATTAAACCAAGGAACTGTAAGAATTGAAGCCAAGTTTTCAAGATCTTTAAATACGACAGTAACATGTATTGTTTATGGAGAGTTTGATGGTAGTTTGCAAATTGATAAAAATCGTAACGTATATACAAACCTATAAATAGGTTACCACAATTGAAGTTCATCAATATTATATTTATCAATTGTATAAAAAATAATTTTTACAACATTTCGTTGAAGGAGAGACAAAAATTTTTGATTTCTCCGTTTTGGTATACTATGGACACAGTACAAATAACAAATATATTAAAATGCAACAATTATACCAGAAAAATATTTAGAGCAGGTTTTCCTTTAAATAAAATTCCAAAAACTATTAAAAGACCCGCAATAATCGTTGTAAATACAGATCCTTCAACAAAACCTGGAGCTCACTGGATTGCAATTTATTGTCCTTCTGTAGGCTGTATAGAATATTTTGATTCATATGGTCGAGAACCTGGTCAAAACGAGTTTATACAATTTTTAAAACGTAATTCAAATTGTTATATTACAAATGGCCGTCAATTGCAGGGATTAATGTCGGTTGTATGTGGTCATTATTGTTGTATTTATTTATGGCACCGATGTCATGGAAAAAGCATGCAAGGTTTTTTAAATAGATTTGACAAATATAATTTTGCAGAAAATGATAGAAGAATTTTAAACATGTTTAAACAAGTTTTTATTCATGTTAACAAAAGTAAAAGTAAAAAATCCAACAATAAAAGACAAATCTGTAAATCTGGAAATGTATAAAATGCTTGTACGTTTTCATAAAAGTTTTATTGTTCTAAGATGAATACTGTGAAAGAGACCAAAAAACGCAATTCTTCAAAAGGAATTTGGACCACCGTTGAAAAAAGGCTGAAAAGCAACAACAAGAGCAACAAGTTAAATATTAATCCAAAAAATTTACTGCTGTCTTACACTTACGTCTTGAATGAGAATCATACTTGTAAAGTTATTATCGGATTTAACGCTGATACCTTTGAAGCTGAAATAATTTTCCATCGTTTTAAAGAAATTCCTTTATACATTTCTTATGCAGAATGGGAAAATTTTTTTGACAATTTTAAGAAATTAGAAAAGCAAAGTTCTACAGATGACGTTCAAATAATGCAAGATCTTTTGAAAAATATTAATTCACCAACTTCAGAAAAAATATTAATAAACTTTAATACAGACAAAAACAATAACAACAAAATTTTTGTAATGTTTAAAAATGAGCATCAGCAATTTTTGAATATAATAGAGTTTTTGAATATTGTCATGTCGTACAACAACAATGCCTCCTGCAATGTAAAAGAATATTTCAACAAATATATGGAAAAATGTAAAGCACGAAATTTATTTCAATTATCATTTGACGACTATTACATTCCAATGAAGCTTTCGCATGTACACTGCAACTATTCCCGCTTGTTTTTCGAAATACCAATATACTGTTCAAACAAATTAATTAAAAATTTAGTAGATTTTACTTTTAATATTGAAATGTAAAAAAAATTTTTTTTTTTAATAAAAAATACACTTTAATAATCAATTTTATTATTTCGCAACATATCCATATACATATTCACACAGTTTCGTACAGCACATCTATTATTTTTGTTGGTGTTTGAATGAATATCGCAATAAGACTCATAATTTTTTAAAGAGCTTAATTTAGGTATTTCATTTTCGAGCTCTATAATATCTGTTGTAGCTTGTTGTAAGTATTGATGTAAAAAAACTTTTTTCTGTAATCCTTTAACATAAATTTTATGATTAGCGAATGTTTTCAAAATATTTGGAACATCGTTGTAGGGGATGAAACCATCATTCCATTCCAAATTGTTAATGTTGGACCTTATGAAATTTCCTTGTTGGATATCTTCATCATTCAATTCGTCTTTAGGATAGGGTGGTTTAAAATAATAAAGTGTTGGAATTTTGGAACCCTGACAAAGTACTGCTAATTCTTTTAAAAAATGGTGACGTTTTATTTTCGCTTTCAGTAACAACTACAAAATTCTTCTTCCTTTTAATCTTCTTTTCATTGTGTATTGTGTAAGTGCCACTAGACATAGGATTCATAATAAGATTTTTTAAATAATCAAAGTTTAAAATTTGTTTGTTTGTCAAGTTACATGTAACACCTTTACACTTGGCAACTTCTCCACTTTGGTTTGTCTCTGGGTTAAAGTATTTGTACGAATAACATTTAGGACCCGTGGATACAAATTCAGTTATATAAGTTGTTGAACCATAATCTTCTAATTCATTAGTGAATTCTCCTAAAAAATTTCCTGTAATAGGTTTATACGGCGAATCTTTATTTTCTACAAAGATAACAGAGTCAGTGTCGCAGTACAAAAGATTTTTTCCTATTTTATTAAGTTCTTCATACAACTTTATACGGGCATGTGTCGTTGTATAAATACCGACAGGTAACGAAACATTTTTCAGTGGTGTTGCACACTCTGTATTTAAATATTTCCAATTTAATAAAATTTGTTCCTTACTGGATATATACAAATCTTCAATTTGTACCCCTGGGGAGTGCACAATCTTATTAAATTCATCAGTTGAAGATATTACGCTTGTCTTCATTAAATGCAGTCTTTGTATCAACTTACCCCAAAGGGAGTTAAGGCATAACTTGGAAGTGTTACGATATGACGGGTTTGCAATTATTTGACGGGTTTGCAATTATAAAACATTTTCTCTCTGATGATATTGTTCGATAAATTTTTTTTGTTTCTCTGGAGTGTCACAGCCGCTTGGAAAACCACTAGCTTCCTGTTTAAGTTTTATAAATGTATTCATATATGTTGCAAACAAACCTCCGGTTTTGGTAACTGTATCGTATGTTGTTGTTGCATATTCCCATACTTCGAACAATTCCAATATTTTGTATCCTTTTTCTAAACTTAACCTAATTTCTATAGATGCCCATGTTCCTACTAAACTACGTTCGTCAGTATTGTGAGTACAACTCTCTGTAACATTCTCATTTTCACCGCAAGTTTTACATAGTACAAAAAGTAATTTTTCATTAAGTCGTATTGGTAAGACAGGAATAAACAAATCTTTAGGAGGTAAAATCCGACATTTGATGATACCGTCAATTGCTGTAATATCGGTTATATTTTTACATTCGTGTTTATTATAAATTTTAGGATGACCGATCGGATAAGTACAGTTTTTATTTACGTAAGGGTATAACGAAGTAAAATCTAAATATCGAATTGTTTCACCAGGTTTAGTTTTATGGTAAAAAGGTTGTAAAGCACTATATAAAATTAAATGATTATTGTTTAAACTTTTGTCTACAATAGGATTTTGTTTTAAATATTGTTTAAAGTCACATTCTCTTTCAGAAATTTGAGTTTCAACAAACTATTGTCGTAACGAGTTTCAAATGAAGCACCTTTTTGCATTTCAGATCTGTTAAAAAAACATTTAGGACAACCGTGATAATAACAACCTAAAAATTCGTATACAGTATTTGTATAGGTATTGTAACCATCAACTTGAAGACCACAGTTTGGTAGAACTACCTCAAACTTAATCTGACCATTAACATTATTATTTTCAGATATTAACCATTTTAAACCTATAAATGATTGGTTTTGTTTAGAATTATAATTATTAGAAGGTATAACACCCATTGTATTCTCAATTAGAAATTTTTTTCGATATACAATCATTACGGCTTGAGCAATTGTAAAACTTTCTAGAAAAGGGTTTACATCCATTAAAGATATAAAGTCATTCATGAATTTAAGGCATCCCCTTCTAAGTATTTGAACATCCGTTTTACAATATTTTATTAGTTCGTTACGGTTATTAAATATATAATTACGACTTTTTAAGTCTTGCCACCATTTTTCAAGTTTTTGCAATTCGCTTGAACTTAAACTTTGTGTGGCAAACATATCTAGTTCAGGAATTTCACCAACATAATTATGATTTTTTTCTGTATTAAAAAAGTGTGGATAATCCCCTTTATGAATTTCTTCTAAACCAAACGTTTTCGGAAATTTTGACAATGGTATTGGTAAAAAATTTAAGGAATCAATAAAATGTATATGTGTATCAAACGTTATTTTGAGAATTTTAAAACCTCCTATAATGGGAACAACATGTTTATTTCTTTTTAATAATTCTGTAAATATAAACTGACCATCGTAGCTTTTAAAATTATGTGCTATACAGCAAATTTTACGTCTCTCATTTGCGTTGTTATTTACCAAAAAATCAATAAAAAATTTTATACAATTACCATCTAAATTGTTTTCAAATATGTGCACTCTTTTTTTGCAATTTTGACACTCAAAGTCGTCATTATCATGTTGATAACAATAATGACAAACCATGTTAGCAATACATAAATTTGGTACATGACGATAACTGTTTACGTCAATAGTTTGGTCTTGAGTACATTCAATATCATAAAAAACTAACGTATATTTAAGAGGTCTTTTTTTTTATAAGGTTTAATAAAACATTGATGGTCTCTATCGACTAGCTTATTACAAATCTCACAATATTTTTCATCACATACATGAGATTTATGCATACGTTTTTCAAGATCGTAACATTTCAGGCACTTTTCACAAACTTTAATTATGTCACAAACAATACCTTTACCGTACCTCGTTGTTTTATGATTACTGTAACACCTTTATAAGATTTGCGGATAAACGTCTAATAAGATTTGCGGATAAATTTCTTGATGTCTATTTAAACAATAACATTAGTTTTTTAAGTTTTGTTTTCTTTTTTGTTGCTAGAATTATTTTTTGAACTTACAATATCCATTATAAATAATAATGTTGTTTTTTTTTTAAAAAATTATTTACAATTATTTATTTGAATGTTTGTTTTATAAAATTCGTTTAAAACTGCTCAGCATCTTCCTTTTATATACAAAAATATGTTGCAACTTAGTTTGAAAACTTTTTTTTGTTAGTTTAAAAAGTTCAAAAAAATGGGTTTTTTAATAATGATTATTTTGTTTAATGAATACCAAATATTCTTACTTAATTATATATTATGAATATTTATGAATATTAAACTTAATAAAAAAATCTACCTTATAGTATTATTTATGAATTAAATCAATATTTTATTATCAAAACATTGTTTTTTTTTTAATAAAATTTTCCACGGGTCTTGACCTCAAAAATGTTCAAACTTAAATTTAATTAATTATAAATAAAGTTATTATTATTATTATTATGATTCATATAATTTGTTTTTTTCTTTCTTTAGAACGATATATAATGTCGATGTATAAAAAATATAATGTCGTGGTTTTCTTGTTTCTTGTTGGTTTTTAATTGTAATTAGTTTATTAACTTCAAAAATTTTTTTGAGTTAATAAAAATTTATTATACATATATAATATATATAATGAGATCCTTTGTACGTATAATTTTGTATTTTACCAAAAAATATTATTTGTCTTTGTTTTAAATTTTTTTTGTGAGTCAATACAAATTTATTATACATATATATACATATATATATGTAGCCAAACAGATTTACCAAATTCAAGAGGTCCTTTGTTTGTATAATTTTGTATTTTACCAAAAATATTATTGGTCTTTGTTTAAATGCATTTTTTTAGAATTTTTTTGTATAAAACATGGTGAAAATTTTATGTATCTTCAGTGTTATAACACAGTTCTGAGACATATACATATTATCCTGACAAATAATGGTAAGTGTCTTTTTAAGATATAAGTTATTTTAAATTTTTTAATTATTTTTAATTATATATATTTTCAGGCAGACTTCATAAATACATTAAATGCTGTTGGTTCAAAACCTTATGTGTCCAAACCAATTATAAAATCAGCTGATCTTATAATTGGGATGGAATATAGAGTTCATGATATAACAACTTTCAAGACGCGTTTTGGTAAAAAACTAGTAGCCTGTTTAGATGACTACATATATTTTTTGCCAAACAGATTTACCAATGTTTTTGCAGGAAAACTAAAAAAATGAAATCCCTAGAAATCTTCACATGATTTTGGATAAGAGGGAAGAAGATAAATTCAATACTCCCATATTACGGTTTATCATTAAAGAGTAAATGGTAAGAATAAAAAATTTTTTGTATAAAATTACACAAATATACAAATGTTAATTTTAACAATTTTTTTTAAATTTATTTATTTTCCTAGGTGAAAAAAAATCCAGATTGCAGGTATGTGGTTTATATGAACGAATAACATTTAACAAAACTATCAATCAATGCAAAAAACCACAATATTTTTACTATATTATGTGTATCATAAGTTTATTATTTAATTTGATATCATTTATTTATATTTTTAAATAATATTAGCCTGAAATTTTTTTTTAAATTTGAATAAATGATTGTGTTTGATAACTTGTTTTTTTCTTATTTTATTAATGATAATGAACTTAACCTAGACAGTGAAATGAAATCAAAAATACAGATTTGCATAATTAAGTGATTTTTTTGTTTGTTTTGTTTACAGAGGCGGGATAACACAACTTAAATTTTATGTGTTTATCATGTTGTGCAATGAGCTTTTTTTCTTTCTTTTTCTTTGAAACAAAAGTTAATTTAGGATAACCTGCAGTTGTGAAAAAAAATGCGGTCACACAAGTTTAGATTTGTTTACAAAGGCGGGGCTTACAAGTTTATTTTGTTTACAAAGAGAGTCAAGCAAGCTAAATGCAGTCATACAGGTTTTTTTTTACAGGTTACTAACTTAATCTGTTAACACAACAACTGCTATAGAACAAATTTACTTTAGCAGTGCATGTAGACTGTAGAATTATTGTTAGAACAGATTTACTTTAGCCGTGAATTTTTGATAGAACAAATTTAGTTTAGCAGTGAATGTAGAATTTTTGATAGAACAATTTTACTTTAGCCGTGTGAATGTAGAATTTTTGTTATAACAAATTTACTTTAGCAGTGAATGTAGACTGTAGAATTATTGTTAGAACAAATTTATTTTAGCCGTGAATTTTTGATAGAACAAATTTAGTTTAGCAGTGAATGTAGAATTTTTGATAGAACAAATTTACTTTAGCCGTGTGAATGTAGAATTTTTCTTAGAACAAATTTACTTTAGCAGTGAATGTAGAACTTTTGATAGAACAAATTTACCGTAGCCGTGAATGTAGACTGCAAATTTTGTATAAAATAAATTTACTTTAGTAGTGAATGTAGAATACAAATTTTTGATAGAACAAATTTACTTCAGTAGTGAAGGTAGCGAGCAAATTCACTTTAACAGTGAATTGAGCTTACATATTTGTAACATGGATGAACATTTGTTTTACAGATTTTCACGCCCCCAAAACTAGTTCCTAACCAATAGGAAGTGCTATTGCTGTCTCTTTTTAATACATTGCCTTAAATGGGTTTGTAGCAGTAAAGCGAATTACAGTCGACCTGTTAATCAGGCTGTCCTTTATTAGTTTGTATGGGATTTACTCAGTTGCTACATCCGTATCACACACACACACACACACACACACACACACACACACACACACACACACACTGATTATTTTGTTTAATGAATACCAAATATTCTTACTTAATTATATATTATGAATATTTATGAATATTAAACTTAATAAAAAAATCTACCTTATAGTATTATTTATGAATTAAATCAATATTTTATTATCAAAACATTGTTTTTTTTTAATAAAATTTTCCACGGGTCTTGACCTCAAAAATGTTCAAACTTAAATTTAATTAATTATAAATAAAGTTATTATTATTATTATTATGATTCATATAATTTGTTTTTTTCTTTCTTTAGAACGATATATAATGTCGATGTATAAAAAATATAATGTCCTGGTTTTCTTGTTTCTTGTTGGTTTTTAATTGTAATTAGTTTATTAACTTCAAAAATTTTTTTGAGTTAATAAAAATTTATTATACATATATAATATATATAATGAGATCCTTTGTACGTATAATTTTGTATTTTACCAAAAAATATTATTTGTCTTTGTTTTAAATTTTTTTTGTGAGTCAATACAAATTTATTATACATATATATACATATATATATGTAGCCAAACAGATTTACCAAATTCAAGAGGTCCTTTGTTTGTATAATTTTGTATTTTACCAAAAATATTATTGGTCTTTGTTTAAATGCATTTTTTTAGAATTTTTTTGTATAAAACATGGTGAAAATTTTATGTATCTTCAGTGTTATAACACAGTTCTGAGACATATACATATTATCCTGACAAATAATGGTAAGTGTCTTTTTAAGATATAAGTTATTTTAAATTTTTTAATTATTTTTAATTATATATATTTTCAGGCAGACTTCATAAATACATTAAATGCTGTTGGTTCAAAACCATATGTGTCCAAACCAATTATAAAATCAGCTGATCTTATAATTGGGATGGAATATAGAGTTCATGATATAACAACTTTCAAGACGCGTTTTGGTAAAAAACTAGTAGCCTGTTTAGATGACTACATATATTTTTTGCCAAACAGATTTACCAATGTTTTTGCAGGAAAACTAAAAAAATGAAATCCCTAGAAATCTTCACATGATTATGGATATGAGGGAAGAAGATAAATTCAATACTCCCATATTACGGTTTATCATTAAAGAGTAAATGGTAAGAATAAAAAAATTTTTGTATAAAATTACACAAATATACAAATGTTAATTTTAACAATTTTTTTTAAATTTATTTATTTTCCTAGGTGAAAAAAAATCCAGATTGCAGGTATGTGGTTTATATGAACGAATAACATTTAACAAAACTATCAATCAATGCAAAAAACCACAATATTTTTACTATATTATGTGTATCATAAGTTTATTATTTAATTTGATATCATTTATTTATATTTTTAAATAATATTAGCCTGAAATTTTTTTTTAAATTTGAATAAATGATTGTGTTTGATAACTTGTTTTTTTCTTATTTTATTAATGATAATGAACTTAACCTAGACAGTGAAATGAAATCAAAAATACAGATTTGCATAATTAAGTGATTTTTTTGTTTGTTTTGTTTACAGAGGCGGGATAACACAACTTAAATTTTATGTGTTTATCATGTTGTGCAATGAGCTTTTTTTCTTTCTTTTTCTTTGAAACAAAAGTTAATTTAGGATAACCTGCAGTTGTGAAAAAAAATGCGGTCACACAAGTTTAGATTTGTTTACAAAGGCGGGGCTTACAAGTTTATTTTGTTTACAAAGAGAGTCAAGCAAGCTAAATGCAGTCATACAGGTTTTTTTTTTACAGGTTACTAACTTAATCTGTTAACACAACAACTGCTATAGAACAAATTTACTTTAGCAGTGCATGTAGACTGTAGAATTATTGTTAGAACAGATTTACTTTAGCCGTGAATTTTTGATAGAACAAATTTAGTTTAGCAGTGAATGTAGAATTTTTGATAGAACAATTTTACTTTAGCCGTGTGAATTTTTGTTATAACAAATTTACTTTAGCAGTGAATGTAGACTGTAGAATTATTGTTAGAACAAATTTATTTTAGCCGTGAATTTTTGATAGAACAAATTTAGTTTAGCAGTGAATGTAGAATTTTTGATAGAACAAATTTACTTTAGCCGTGTGAATGTAGAATTTTTCTTAGAACAAATTTACTTTAGCAGTGAATGTAGAACTTTTGATAGAACAAATTTACCGTAGCCGTGAATGTAGACTGCAAATTTTGTATAAAATAAATTTACTTTAGTAGTGAATGTAGAATACAAATTTTTGATAGAACAAATTTACTTCAGTAGTGAAGGTAGCGAGCAAATTCACTTTAACAGTGAATTGAGCTTACATATTTGTAACATGGATGAACATTTGTTTTACAGATTTTCACGCCCCCAAAACTAGTTCCTAACCAATAGGAAGTGCTATTGCTGTCTCTTTTTAATACATTGCCTTAAATGGGTTTGTAGCAGTAAAGCGAATTACAGTCGACCTGTTAATCAGGCTGTCCTTTATTAGTTTGTATGGGATTTACTCAGTTGCTACATCCGTATCACACACACACACACACACACACTGATTATTTTGTTTAATGAATACCAAATATTCTTACTTAATTATATATTATGAATATTTATGAATATTAAACTTAATAAAAAAATCTACCTTATAGTATTATTTATGAATTAAATCAATATTTTATTATCAAAACATTGTTTTTTTTTAATAAAATTTTCCACGGGTCTTGACCTCAAAAATGTTCAAACTTAAATTTAATTAATTATAAATAAAGTTATTATTATTATTATTATGATTCATATAATTTGTTTTTTTCTTTCTTTAGAACGATATATAATGTCGATGTATAAAAAATATAATGTCCTGGTTTTCTTGTTTCTTGTTGGTTTTTAATTGTAATTAGTTTATTAACTTCAAAAATTTTTTTGAGTTAATAAAAATTTATTATACATATATAATATATATAATGAGATCCTTTGTACGTATAATTTTGTATTTTACCAAAAAATATTATTTGTCTTTGTTTTAAATTTTTTTTGTGAGTCAATACAAATTTATTATACATATATATACATATATATATGTAGCCAAACAGATTTACCAAATTCAAGAGGTCCTTTGTTTGTATAATTTTGTATTTTACCAAAAATATTATTGGTCTTTGTTTAAATGCATTTTTTTAGAATTTTTTTGTATAAAACATGGTGAAAATTTTATGTATCTTCAGTGTTATAACACAGTTCTGAGACATATACATATTATCCTGACAAATAATGGTAAGTGTCTTTTTAAGATATAAGTTATTTTAAATTTTTTAATTATTTTTAATTATATATATTTTCAGGCAGACTTCATAAATACATTAAATGCTGTTGGTTCAAAACCATATGTGTCCAAACCAATTATAAAATCAGCTGATCTTATAATTGGGATGGAATATAGAGTTCATGATATAACAACTTTCAAGACGCGTTTTGGTAAAAAACTAGTAGCCTGTTTAGATGACTACATATATTTTTTGCCAAACAGATTTACCAATGTTTTTGCAGGAAAACTAAAAAAATGAAATCCCTAGAAATCTTCACATGATTTTGGATAAGAGGGAAGAAGATAAATTCAATACTCCCATATTACGGTTTATCATTAAAGAGTAAATGGTAAGAATAAAAAAATTTTTGTATAAAATTACACAAATATACAAATGTTAATTTTAACAATTTTTTTTAAATTTATTTATTTTCCTAGGTGAAAAAAAATCCAGATTGCAGGTATGTGGTTTATATGAACGAATAACATTTAACAAAACTATCAATCAATGCAAAAAACCACAATATTTTTACTATATTATGTGTATCATAAGTTTATTATTTAATTTGATATCATTTATTTATATTTTTAAATAATATTAGCCTGAAATTTTTTTTTAAATTTGAATAAATGATTGTGTTTGATAACTTGTTTTTTTCTTATTTTATTAATGATAATGAACTTAACCTAGACAGTGAAATGAAATCAAAAATACAGATTTGCATAATTAAGTGATTTTTTTGTTTGTTTTGTTTACAGAGGCGGGATAACACAACTTAAATTTTATGTGTTTATCATGTTGTGCAATGAGCTTTTTTTCTTTCTTTTTCTTTGAAACAAAAGTTAATTTAGGATAACCTGCAGTTGTGAAAAAAAATGCGGTCACACAAGTTTAGATTTGTTTACAAAGGCGGGGCTTACAAGTTTATTTTGTTTACAAAGAGAGTCAAGCAAGCTAAATGCAGTCATACAGGTTTTTTTTTACAGGTTACTAACTTAATCTGTTAACACAACAACTGCTATAGAACAAATTTACTTTAGCAGTGCATGTAGACTGTAGAATTATTGTTAGAACAGATTTACTTTAGCCGTGAATTTTTGATAGAACAAATTTAGTTTAGCAGTGAATGTAGAATTTTTGATAGAACAATTTTACTTTAGCCGTGTGAATTTTTGTTATAACAAATTTACTTTAGCAGTGAATGTAGACTGTAGAATTATTGTTAGAACAAATTTATTTTAGCCGTGAATTTTTGATAGAACAAATTTAGTTTAGCAGTGAATGTAGAATTTTTGATAGAACAAATTTACTTTAGCCGTGTGAATGTAGAATTTTTCTTAGAACAAATTTACTTTAGCAGTGAATGTAGAACTTTTGATAGAACAAATTTACCGTAGCCGTGAATGTAGACTGCAAATTTTGTATAAAATAAATTTACTTTAGTAGTGAATGTAGAATACAAATTTTTGATAGAACAAATTTACTTCAGTAGTGAAGGTAGCGAGCAAATTCACTTTAACAGTGAATTGAGCTTACATATTTGTAACATGGATGAACATTTGTTTTACAGATTTTCACGCCCCCAAAACTAGTTCCTAACCAATAGGAAGTGCTATTGCTGTCTCTTTTTAATACATTGCCTTAAATGGGTTTGTAGCAGTAAAGCGAATTACAGTCGACCTGTTAATCAGGCTGTCCTTTATTAGTTTGTATGGGATTTACTCAGTTGCTACATCCGTATCACACACACACACACACACACACTGATTATTTTGTTTAATGAATACCAAATATTCTTACTTAATTATATATTATGAATATTTATGAATATTAAACTTAATAAAAAAATCTACCTTATAGTATTATTTATGAATTAAATCAATATTTTATTATCAAAACATTGTTTTTTTTTAATAAAATTTTCCACGGGTCTTGACCTCAAAAATGTTCAAACTTAAATTTAATTAATTATAAATAAAGTTATTATTATTATTATTATGATTCATATAATTTGTTTTTTTCTTTCTTTAGAACGATATATAATGTCGATGTATAAAAAATATAATGTCCTGGTTTTCTTGTTTCTTGTTGGTTTTTAATTGTAATTAGTTTATTAACTTCAAAAATTTTTTTGAGTTAATAAAAATTTATTATACATATATAATATATATAATGAGATCCTTTGTACGTATAATTTTGTATTTTACCAAAAAATATTATTTGTCTTTGTTTTAAATTTTTTTTGTGAGTCAATACAAATTTATTATACATATATATACATATATATATGTAGCCAAACAGATTTACCAAATTCAAGAGGTCCTTTGTTTGTATAATTTTGTATTTTACCAAAAATATTATTGGTCTTTGTTTAAATGCATTTTTTTAGAATTTTTGTGTATAAAACATGGTGAAAATTTTATGTATCTTCAGTGTTATAACACAGTTCTGAGACATATACATATTATCCTGACAAATAATGGTAAGTGTCTTTTTAAGATATAAGTTATTTTAAATTTTTTAATTATTTTTAATTATATATATTTTCAGGCAGACTTCATAAATACATTAAATGCTGTTGGTTCAAAACCATATGTGTCCAAACCAATTATAAAATCAGCTGATCTTATAATTGGGATGGAATATAGAGTTCATGATATAACAACTTTCAAGACGCGTTTTGGTAAAAAACTAGTAGCCTGTTTAGATGACTACATATATTTTTTGCCAAACAGATTTACCAATGTTTTTGCAGGAAAACTAAAAAAATGAAATCCCTAGAAATCTTCACATGATTTTGGATAATAGGGAAGAAGATAAATTCAATACTCCCATATTACGGTTTATCATTAAAGAGTAAATGGTAAGAATAAAAAAATTTTTGTATAAAATTACACAAATATACAAATGTTAATTTTAACAATTTTTTTTAAATTTATTTATTTTCCTAGGTGAAAAAAAATCCAGATTGCAGGTATGTGGTTTATATGAACGAATAACATTTAACAAAACTATCAATCAATGCAAAAAACCACAATATTTTTACTATATTATGTGTATCATAAGTTTATTATTTAATTTGATATCATTTATTTATATTTTTAAATAATATTAGCCTGAAATTTTTTTTTAAATTTGAATAAATGATTGTGTTTGATAACTTGTTTTTTTCTTATTTTATTAATGATAATGAACTTAACCTAGACAGTGAAATGAAATCAAAAATACAGATTTGCATAATTAAGTGATTTTTTTGTTTGTTTTGTTTACAGAGGCGGGATAACACAACTTAAATTTTATGTGTTTATCATGTTGTGCAATGAGCTTTTTTTCTTTCTTTTTCTTTGAAACAAAAGTTAATTTAGGATAACCTGCAGTTGTGAAAAAAAATGCGGTCACACAAGTTTAGATTTGTTTACAAAGGCGGGGCTTACAAGTTTATTTTGTTTACAAAGAGAGTCAAGCAAGCTAAATGCAGTTATACAGGTTTTTTTTTACAGGTTACTAACTTAATCTGTTAACACAACAACTGCTATAGAACAAATTTACTTTAGCAGTGCATGTAGACTGTAGAATTATTGTTAGAACAGATTTACTTTAGCCGTGAATTTTTGATAGAACAAATTTAGTTTAGCAGTGAATGTAGAATTTTTGATAGAACAATTTTACTTTAGCCGTGTGAATTTTTGTTATAACAAATTTACTTTAGCAGTGAATGTAGACTGTAGAATTATTGTTAGAACAAATTTATTTTAGCCGTGAATTTTTGATAGAACAAATTTAGTTTAGCAGTGAATGTAGAATTTTTGATAGAACAAATGTACTTTAGCCGTGTGAATGTAGAATTTTTCTTAGAACAAATTTACTTTAGCAGTGAATGTAGAACTTTTGATAGAACAAATTTACCGTAGCCGTGAATGTAGACTGCAAATTTTGTATAAAATAAATTTACTTTAGTAGTGAATGTAGAATACAAATGTTTGATAGAACAAATTTACTTCAGTAGTGAAGGTAGCGAGCAAATTCACTGTAACAGTGAATTGAGCTTACATATTTGTAACATGGATGAACATTTGTTTTACAGATTTTTTGTAGCAGTTAAGCGAAATACAGTGGACTTGTTAACCAGGCTGCCCTTTATTAGTTTGTATGGGATTTACTCAGTTGCTACAACCGTATCACACACACACACACACACACACACACACACACACACACACACACACACACACACACACACACACACACACACACACACACACACACACACACACACACACACACACACACACACACACACACACACACACACACACACACACACACACACACACACACACACACACACACACACACACACACACACACACATATACACACACACACACACACACACACACACTATATACGGGGGCCCAAATGTGGGTCATGTGGGCTCATTATACAAAAATCATGTGGGGTATTAAATGAAAGGTCTTGAAGAGTATATTTAAATGAGCGTAGTCCGTAAAGGCACACTGGGTTACACGAGGTTCCAAAAGGGGGTCATGTGGGTCAACAAGGCCTTAAATCATAAAAATATCGGGTAGGGTATCAAATGAAAGGTCGTGCAGAGTACATCTCGTTTCGTAGTGCGTGGGTCAAGTGGGCCCAAAATCTGTTCCGAGAGGTATTCTGGCTCTTGTGGGGCCCATAATGCAAAAAGACATGAGAGGTACCAAATAAAAGGTATTGAAAAATACATCTCGTTGCGCAGTCCGTGGAGCTTCATAATTCATGTTAGGGCCCAAAACCTGTGTCATGTGGAGGCCCATAATAAAAAAATCATGTGGAGCATCAAATGAATGGTCTTGAAGAGTAGTCCGAGCAGTACCCTGGGTCATGTGGAGCCAGTTATACAAAAAAAAATATGTGGAGCACCGGGGGCCATGGAAGGCCCAAAACATCGGCCACATGTGGAATTCCAAATAGTGGGCCATGAGGAGCTCAAACAAATCATTCCGAAGTTGTCAAAGTATTTAAATATTTTTAGTCGGTCAAATTAATAAATATTTGACCGACTAAAAAATGTAAAATAAAAAATATAAATAAAAAAAAGTTTTTTAAAAATACTTTCCCTTAAAGAAATATTCAACTAAAAAGTAATAAACAAGCAAATAATACCACATCAATGTACTTTCCCGTTGAGTTTAAGCCACTGTCAGCAGTAGTAAGGGAAAGTAGATCTTATCAGAATTAAGGCCATTATAAGGAGGTCTACTTACCCTTACTACTGCTGACAGTGGCTTAAACTCAACGGGAAAGTACATTGATGTGGTATTATTTGCTTGTTTATTACTTTTTAGTTGAATATTTCTTTAAGGGAAAGTATTTTTAAAAAACTTTTTTTTATTTATATTTTTTATTACAACTATATTTCGAAAATTATCAAAAAAAAAATATAATTATATATAATTTAATCGCATTTTGATTTGCAAATAGTCAAAAGAATGAAGTTTGTGAAGCAACATGCAAATATTAAAATTAAAAATTTTGATCAAACTGTAGGTTGTGGTGTTGAAAAAACAAAACAATGTACCTTGTTACCGAATAATATACGAGGTTTAATAGTCGGACCATCAAATTGTGGTAAAACAAATATAATGCTGAGCATGTTATTAGATTCAAATGGTTTGCGTTTTGAAAACATTTACATATATTCAAAATCATTCCTTCAACCAAAATATGAATATTTGAAAAAATTTATATCATCTATTAAAAGAATGGGTTATTATGAATTTTCAAATAATTGTGAAATTATGGAACCATCTGAAGCTAAAAAGAATTCAGTTTTTATTTTTGATGTTGCATGTGAAAGACAAAATAATATACGATTATACTTTTGTATGGGACGTCATAATGATATTGATAGTTTTTATTTATGTCAATCTTATACGCATATACCTAAACATTTGATACGTGATAATGCAAATTTCATAATATTATTCAAGCAAGATGATTTAAATTTAAGACATATTTAGAATGATCATGTAAACTTTGATATGTCATTTAATCAATTTAAAAATGTATGTAGTGAGTGTTGGAGAGATCAGTATGGATGTATACTTATTGATAAAAACAGGCCCTGCAATAAAGGCGGATATCCAAAAATTTTCGATTGGATAATAAAATAAGTGATTGGATAACAAAATAAAATGATAAGAAATCTGATCAAAACCTGATCTGTATCAGTTCATAAACGATCTGTTCAGTCAATAGCCGATCTAATCCGAATTTGTTAACCTAATAAGAGTATAAAATTAACCTAATAAGAGTATAAAAGCAATCAATATTGCATAACTTAAATCAGTATTGATTTAGAGTTGAGTAAATCATAATACAAAATTAATGAAAAAGTCTTTTAAGACGTTGATAAAAATTCGTAAAGCTTTGAAGCGTAAATATACAACTATAAAAACCAGAGAAACTGCCAAAGAAACTGAATTGGAAACTACTTTCAAGCCCATTGTAAAACCTCTAAAAGAATTAATCATAATACAAAATTAATGAAAAAGTCTTTTAAGACGTTGATATTTTAGCACAATCCATCCAGTGGCACCATAGAAAATCCCAGATGAAAATATGGCCATTCATCATTTCATCCAGCCCAATAAAAATTAAAAAATTAGGAAATTTTATAAAATCGGCACCATCGCCAATGAATAATAAAACATTTTTAATTCATAAATTTCTTAAAATTGTTCGATTTCTAGAACATTCTAGAACATTCTAGAAAGAAATCTCATATATTTTCTTCCCCAAGAATTTAAGAATTGAAAAATAAAAAAAATATTTTCAATCTTAAATTAACTCAGAAAATTATATTAAAATATGCACATCCATAAAAAAATCTCATATGTTTTCTTCCCCCTTACGTCACCATCCCTAGCAATTTACAAAAAATTATTTTTCTATTCTAAAATTCATTAAAAATTATTCAAATACGCATATAAAATTTTTTTCCTATATATTTTCTTCCCCCCTTATACTTTTGTATAAAGAATAAGAAATAAAAAAAATTACAATAACAAATATACACAAATTTCCATTTTGAATTGTTTCAGTTATTCAAATGTAGATGGCCCTGTTAAATCAAAAATATGATTTATGTCCCTACTATATTTTAGTTAGCACTTCTCTCGTCGCCACGATTCAAAAAAAATAAGTCAAGTGGGACTACTATATAAATTTATATACAAAGCTAGTATCTAATACTAGTATCGTTGCCGATGATTTAAATTGACTCCAGGAAATTAAAGGTTCTGCTAACGATTTCTTATAGTAATTTTTTTGAAAGTTTACATAGGCATCATAGGCTATAGCATAACGGTTTTTGTTAAAAGCAAGACCCATATCTTCATATGGATAAACATCTGAATTAAGATAAATTTTTAAATCAGTTATATTACAATGATCGAATTTTGAAGAATCAGCAGTAATTTTTCTGCGTTCATTTTTTTGTAGAACGAAAATTATTAATCGCGGTTTTTCCAATTGGGTTGTAGTCTTTACATTCCTTGCACTTTCCATTGAAGTTTTGATAATGTTATTAAGGGTTTCTCAGCTGCATCGGTACAAATTAAAGCCTTATCATCAGTTCTATCACGAGTTAGAATTAATTCTTTTCGAGCATTGGGTATAATATTAGTAAAATCTTCTGAAAATCCCAGCAATCTCTTCAATGGAATTCAAAAATTAAAATAAAATCCATTAGTAGAAATTGATTCTTTTGGTGACCAACTAGCATTGTAAAGTCCAATGCTTTCTTTTTCAGTCAAAGAAATATAATTTTTTAAAGCTGATGTTATACCAACATTTCGATTATGATCAATTCCTTTACCATTAAGCTCGTGTCTAATTTCATCAGAAAGATATGCAACTGCATTATTAATTAATTTTGTGTTCTTTACAGCTTCAGCTTTTTCAGTAGTGAGTAAACCTTCTATGTAAAGTAAACTAGTAGATTGTAATATATTTATATTTTGGTGTTGGATTGTAATCCGTATATTGCTTTTATTGAATGAATACAAAAATGGAGAATAACTATGCCATTGCGAATTGGTAATACTTTCATCAAAAACAATAATTTTGCTCATTGTTTGATTTAATTTTAATCCAATTGACCTTAAAAACTGTTAATTTTGGTGTGTTAATACTTTTAAGGTCCTTAGATGTCTATATGTATCCAGTGTCTGATTCTGATTGAAATTCAGACCTATATTACTTAAGTATTTATTATTAGGTTGATATTCCTGATTATATATTATCATGTTTGAGATTTCAAATGCAATCTTGCAGTAATATTTTCACCTCTAAAATTCAATAAATGTCCCTCTTGATCGGTAAATTTTAAAACTAAGGATGTTAATCGTTCAACGTTTATTGGTAAATAGATAACATTCAATTGTACTTCTATATTTTATAGCCTGGACTTACTTTAATTGAGAATTCGTGTATTATATGAGCTTGTTGATTATTTATATACGTTCCACCAATAATATTGCACTCGACTCAAAACGTATAGTATTCACACTATTTATATCAACATAAATGTCTGATATTTGCAATTATTTTTTTTAATAATCTTACTAAAACCTAAAAGCTTACAAATACTCAGTTCTTTAGTGAAATCAATATCTCCTACATCAGTATTAATTTCACATTTTAAAGTATTGTTATTTGATTTCAATTCAAAGGTTTTTCTATCTGTTTGATCTGATTCACCATTATCATTAATATCCAACTCCTCACGAATGTACTGCTCTATATCACCACTTTCATAAGATCCAACAGGTGTCGTGATGACTTTGTTACCAATATGAAATTTATTATTATCAATATCCACATTTGATATTGAATTATATTTTTGAAAATCTACTAATCCACATACGTAATTCCCCTTTAAATCAATTGATGGAAAAAACTGTGAAGTAAGTGTAGAACTATTACTGTTGAGAGTTAATGTTAATGGCATGATGTATTGATAACAATTGATTAAATTTTTGATAGATTGTTCCATTTATTCTATTTTTTAAATTTCATACAATTTTACAATAATTATTTTCTAATAAATATTTTAAACATAAATTTCAACATATATATATGTGTTAAATTTTTGTTCTTTATTATAGTTATAGAATAATTTATCAGCTAAATGGTAATTCACAACTTCAATTGGAGGTTTTAAATTTCCAAAACTATCAAAATAATGAGCAAATTTATTGTGTTTGTAATATGCTACCACCGGTCCACTAGAATTATCCAAGTTTATTATACCACATTCATACTTCCATATTTTTGAAGTTAAATTATCACGCATAAAGACACCTCGAAAATGTTGTAAATGTTTCCCAAACTTGAGTAAATCTATATTTGTTAGTGGTTGATTAGGTAGGAGTTTTAAAAAAGATTAGGTAGGAGTTTTAAAAGTTGTAGCTCCACCTGAAAGAGCACCAACAGCGGAGAGGCCAGCGAATAATGGCACTAAAAAAAGGAAGAACTCCCCCAAATTTTGGTATTGGTAAAACCCTTGGATACTTGATCTTTTTACGATTTTTACCATTCAAAGTTTTTCTAGCAGCTCTAAGAGCTACTTTTATGGAATCTTTTTCATTTATTGGATTAGAAGTTTCAACTGCGATTTTGGCAGATTGTACTGCATCTTTAAATGAATTTTTATTTTTAGTTTTAGATTTCTTTTTTCTCATATTAGAACCCATTAAAAGTTTTATTTTTGTTTTCATTGCATTTGCATTAGTTCCTTCACCCCAAGTAGAATTTTTGTCAATTACTCTTTCCCAAGCTTTTTCTGTCAATCTTTTATCCGCAATATGTCTATGATTTATGTCTTTACTATGAGAGTATGCTATATCATGTTCTTTGCAAGCTTCATCCAAAGGATTTACGCCTTTGTCCCCTCGGTTTAATCTTTCTTTAAGCTTAATTCCAGGTCCACAATAATTGTATCCAGGTAAATGTAATTCAAAAGGTAATTTATTTATTAGCGAGTTTAAGACACCACCTCCTACTTTAATATCTTTTCTACAATTGTCAGATTTATAATTAATCATAACTTTTATTATGTATAACCACTTTGTAACGAACACCTTAATAACTATTTTACAACTAGATTTCGAAAATTATAAAAAAAAAATATATAATTATATATAATTTAATCGCATTTTGATTTGCAAATAGTCAAAAGAATGAAGTTTGTGAAGCAACATGCAAATATTAAAATTAAAAATTTTGATCAAACTGTAGGTTGTGGTGTTGAAAAAACAAAACAATGTACCTTGTTACCGAATAATATACGAGGTTTAATAGTCGGACCATCAAATTGTGGTAAAACAAATATAATGCTGAGCATGTTATTAGATTCAAATGGTTTGCGTTTTGAAAACATTTACATATATTCAAAATCATTCCTTCAACCAAAATATGAATATTTGAAAAAATTTATATTATCTATTAAAAGAATGGGTTATTATGAATTTTCAAATAATTGTGAAATTATGGAACCATCTGAAGCTAAAAAGAATTCATTTTTTATTTTTGATGATGTTGCATGTGAAAGACAAAATAATATACGATTATACTTTTGTATGGGACGTCATAATGATATTGATAGTTTTTATTTATGTCAATCTTATACGCATATACCTAAACATTTGATACGTGATAATGCAAATTTCATAATATTATTCAAGGAAGATGATTTAAATTTAAGACATATTTACAATGATCATGTAAACTTTGATATGTCATTTAATCAATTTAAAAATGTATGTAGTGAGTGTTGGAGAGATCAGTATGGATTTATACTTATTGATAAAAACAGGCCCTGCAATAAAGGCGGATATCCAAAAATTTTTGATTGGATAACAAAATAAGTGATTGGATAACAAAATAAAATGATAAGAAATCTGATCAAAACCTGATCTGTATCAGTTCATAAACGATCTGTTCAGTCAATAGCCGATCTAATCCGAATTTGTATTAACCTAATAAGAGTATAAAAGCAATCAATATTGCTTAACTTAAATCAGTATTGATTTAGAGTTGAGTAAATCATAATACAAAATTAATGAAAAAGTCTTTTAAGACGTTGATAAAAATTCGTAAAGCTTTGAAGCGTAAATATACAACTATAAAAACCAGAGAAACTGCCAAAGAAACTGAATTGGAAACTACTTTCAAGCCCATTGTAAAACCTCTAAAAGAATTAATAAAAGTAGCTCGAGAGGATAAAATATCTAACGAAATAATACAACCAGCAATAAAACAAGAAGAATATGATCATTTAAAACCTGAAAAAAAAATTAATTTTCCAAAGCTTTACAACATCAACACCAAATTCAACACTAAAATTTGATACTACAGATAATTATGAAACACTCAGAAAAAATAGTGCTGTTAATATTTCACCATCATCATCACAATTATGGATACCACCACCAATCAAAAAGACTGAACTTGATAAAACATGTGGCCCTCACCTCGATAGTGTAAACCTGTAAACAATTTAAGCAAATTGGGTAAATCTGTTTTTAAAATTGACAAGAATAATATTTACATTTATAATTATAAACCTTTTAAAATTACGAATGGTTTATACGAACTGATATTTCACAAAAATCCTCAACACTATGCTGACACACACACACACACATTTTCCATTGAAGTTTTGATAATGTTATTATATATATATCTATAATTGACCGGTTGAAGAGAGTATTGCAATTTCTTTTAAAATGAATTTATTTTTATTATCTCTGAAACCTTGAATATCAATTATGAAGTATGGAGATTTCATTTAAATGACTTTGGTAACTTCAGCGCTCAATGGATTGTAATGAACTAAAAGATCATGCAGCATAAGACAATATGCTGATGTATTTTCATTTAGTGCTCCTTGAAATTTCATTTCAATTCGAAGGTCCAGTTTTTAGATTTTCATTTTGATGACTAAATATATTACAATCTACTAGTATCTAATACTAGTATCGTTGCCGATGATTTAAATTGACTCCAGGAAATTAAAGGTTCTGCTAACGATTTCTTATAGTAATTTTTTTGAAAGTTTACATAGGCATCATAGGCTATAGCATAACGGTTTTTGTTAAAAGCAAGACCCATATCTTCATATGGATAAACATCTGAATTAAGATAAATTTTTAAATCAGTTATATTACAATGATCGAATTTTGAAGAATCAGCAGTAATTTTTCTGCGTTCATTTTTTTGTAGAACGAAAATTATTAATCGCGGTTTTTCCAATTGGGTTGTAGTCTTTACATTCCTTGCACTTTCCATTGAAGTTTTGATAATGTTATTAAGGGTTTCTCAGCTGCATCGGTACAAATTAAAGCCTTATCATCAGTTCTATCACGAGTTAGAATTAATTCTTTTCGAGAATTTGGTATAATATTAGTAAAATCTTCTGAAAATCCCAGCAATCTCTTCAATGGAATTCAAAAATTAAAATAAAATCCATTAGTAGAAATTGATTCTTTTGGTGACCAACTAGCATTGTAAAGTCCAATGCTTTCTTTTTCAGTCAAAGAAATATAATTTTTTAAAGCTGATGTTATACCAACATTTCGATTATGATCAATTCCTTTACCATTAAGCTCATGTCTAATTTCATCAGAAAGATATGCAACTGCATTATTAATTAATTTTGTGTTCTTTACAGCTTCAGCTTTTTCAGTAGTGAGTAAACCTTCTATGTAAAGTAAACTAGTAGATTGTAATATATTTATATTTTGGTGTTGGATTGTAATCCGTATATTGCTTTTATTGAATGAATACAAAAATGGAGAATAACTATGCCATTGCGAATTGGTAATACTTTCATCAAAAACAGGTTCTTGAAAACTATTCATAATTTTGCTCATTGTTTGATTTAATTTTAATCCAATTGACCTTAAAAACTGTTAATTTTGGTGTGTTAATACTTTTAAGGTCCTTAGATGTCTATATGTGTCCAGTGTCTGATTCTGATTGAAATTCAGACCTATATTACTTAAGTATTTATTATTAGGTTGATATTCCTGATTATATATTATCATGTTTGAGATTTCAAATGCAATCTTGCAGTAATATTTTCACCTCTAAAATTCAATAAATGTCCCTCTTGATCGGTAAATTTTAAAACTAAGGATGTTAATCGTTCAACGTTTATTGGTAAATAGATAACATTCAATTGTACTTCTATATTTTATAGCCTGGACTTACTTTAATTGAGAATTCGTGTATTATATGAGCTTGTTGATTATTTATATACGTTCCACCAATAATATTACACTCGACTCAAAACGTATAGTATTCACACTATTTATATCAACATAAATGTCTGATATTTGCAATTATTTTTTTGTAATAAGCTTTTACTAAAACCTAAAAGCTTACAAATACTCAGTTCTTTAGTGAAATCAATATCTCCTACATCAGTATAAATTTCACATTTTAAAGTATTGTTATTTGCTTTCAATTCAAAGGTTTTTCTATCTGTTTGATCTGATTCACCATTATCATTAATATCCAACTCCTCACGAATGTACTGCTCTATATCACCACTTTCATAAGATCCAACAGGTGTCGTGATGACTTTGTTACCAATATGAAATTTATTATTATCAATATCCACATTTGATATTGAATTATATTTTTGAAAATCTACTAATCCACATACGTAATTCCCCTTTAAATCAATAGATGGAAAAAACTGTGAAGTAAGTGTAGAACTATTACTGTTGAGAGTTAATGTTAATGGCATGATGTATTGATAACAATTGATTAAATTTTTGATAGATTGATCCATTTATTCTATTTTTTAAATTTCATACAATTTTACAATAATTATTTTCTAATAAATATTTTAAACATAAATTTCAACATATATATATGTGTTAAATTTTTGTTCTTTATTATAGTTATAGAATAATTTATCAGCTAAATGGTAATTCACAACTTCAATTGGAGGTTTTAAATTTCCAAAACTATCAAAATAATGAGCAAATTTATTGTGTTTGTAATATGCTACCACCGGTCCACTATAATTATCCAAGTTTATTATACCACATTCATACTTCCATATTTTTGAAGTTAAATTATCACGCATAAAGACACCTCGAAAATGTTGTAAATGTTTCCCAAACTTGAGTAAATCTATATTTGTTAGTGGTTGATTAGGTAGGAGTTTTAAAAAAGATTAGGTAGGAGTTTTAAAAGTTGTAGCTCCACCTGAAAGAGCACCAACAGCGGAAAGGCCAGCGAATAATGGCACTAAAAAAAGGAAGAACTCCCCCCAATTTTGGTATTGGTAAAACCCTTGGATACTTGATCTTTTTACGATTTTTACCATTCAAAGTTTTTCTAGCAGCTCTAAGAGCTACTTTTATGGAATCTTTTTCATTTATTGGATTAGAAGTTTCAACTGCGATTTTGGCAGATTGTACTGCATCTTTAAATGAATTTTTATTTTTAGTTTTAGATTTCTTTTTTCTCATATTAGAACCCATTAAAAGTTTTATTTTTGTTTTCATTGCATTTGCATTAGTTCCTTCACCCCAAGTAGAATTTTTGTCAATTACTCTTTCCCAAGCTTTTTCTGTCAATCTTTTATCCGCAATATGTCTATGATTTATGTCTTTACTATGAGAGTATGCTATATCATGTTCTTTGCAAGCTTCATCCAAAGGATTTACGCCTTTGTCCCCTCGGTTTAATCTTTCTTTAAGCTTAATTCCAGGTCCACAATAATTGTATCCAGGTAAATGTAATTCAAAAGGTAATTTATTTATTAGCGAGTTTAAGACACCACCTCCTACTTTAATATCTTTTCTACAATTGTCAGAGTTATAATTAATCATAACTTTTATTATGTATAACCACTTTGTAACGAACACCTTAATAACTATTTTTCAACTAGATTTCGAAAATTATCAAAAAAAAAAATATAATTATATATAATTTAATCGCATTTTGATTTGCAAATAGTCAAAAGAATGAAGTTTGTGAAGCAACATGCAAATATTAAAATTAAAAATTTTGATCAAACTGTAGGTTGTGGTGTTGAAAAAACAAAACAATGTACCTTGTTACCGAATAATATACGAGGTTTAATAGTCGGACCATCAAATTGTGGTAAAACAAATATAATGCTGAGCATGTTATTAGATTCAAATGGTTTGCGTTTTGAAAACATTTACATATATTCAAAATCATTCCTTCAACCAAAATATGAATATTTGAAAAAATTTATATTATCTATTAAAAGAATGGGTTATTATGAATTTTCAAATAATTGTGAAATTATGGAACCATCTGAAGCTAAAAAGAATTCAGTTTTTATTTTTGATGATGTTGCATGTGAAAGACAAAATAATATACGATTATACTTTTGTATGGGACGTCATAATGATATTGATAGTTTTTATTTATGTCAATCTTATACGCATATACCTAAACATTTGATACGTGATAATGCAAATTTCATAATATTATTCAAGGAAGATGATTTAAATTTAAGACATATTTACAATGATCATGTAAACTTTGATATGTCATTTAATCAATTTAAAAATGTATGTAGTGAGTGTTGGAGAGATCAGTATGGATTTATACTTATTGATAAAAACAGGCCCTGCAATAAAGGCGGATATCCAAAAATTTTCGATTGGATAACAAAATAAGTGATTGGATAACAAAATAAAATGATAAGAAATCTGATCAAAACCTGATCTGTATCAGTTCATAAACGATCTGTTCAGTCAATAGCCGATCTAATCCGAATTTGTATTAACCTAATAAGAGTATAAAAGCAATCAATATTGCATAACTTAAATCAGTATTGATGTAGAGTTGAGTAAATCATAATACAAAATTAATGAAAAAGTCTTTTAAGACGTTGATAAAAATTCGTAAAGCTTTGAAGCGTAAATATACAACTATAAAAACCAGAGAAACTGCCAAAGAAACTGAATTGGAAACTACTTTCAAGCCCATTGTAAAACCTCTAAAAGAATTAATAAAAGTAGCTCGAGAGGATAAAATATCTAACGAAATAATACAACCAGCAATAAAACAAGAAGAATATGATCATTTAAAACCTGAAAAAAAAAATTAATTTTCCAAAGCTTTACAACATCAACACCAAATTCAACACTAAAATTTGATACTACAGATAATTATGAAACACTCAGAAAAAATAGTGCTGTTAATATTTCACCATCATCATCACAATTATGGATACCACCACCAATCAAAAAGACTGAACTTGATAAAACATGTGGCCCTTACCTCGATAGTGTAAACCTGTAAACAATTTAAGCAAATTGGGTAAATCTGTTTTTAAAATTGACAAGAATAATATTTACATTTATAATTATAAACCTTTTAAAATTACGAATGGTTTATACGAACTGATATTTCACAAAAATCCTCAACACTATGCTGACACACACACACACACACATTTTCCATTGAAGTTTTGATAATGTTATTATATATATATCTATAATTGACCGGTTGAAGAGAGTATTACAATTTCTTTTAAAATGAATTAATTTTTATTATCTCTGAAACCTTGAATATCAATTATGAAGTATGGAGATTTCATTTAAATGACTTTGGTAACTTCAGCGCTCAATGGATTGTAATGAACTAAAAGATCATGCAGCATAAGACAATATGCTGATGTATTTTCATTTAGTGCTCCTTGAAATTTCATTTCAATTCGAAGGTCCAGTTTTTAGATTTTCATTTTGATGACTAAATATATTACAATCTACTAGTATCTAATACTAGTATCGTTGCCGATGATTTAAATTGACTCCAGGAAATTAAAGGTTCTGCTAACGATTTCTTATAGTAATTTTTTTGAAAGTTTACATAGGCATCATAGGCTATAGCACAACGGTTTTTGTTAAAAGCAAGACCCATATCTTCATATGGATAAACATCTGAATTAAGATAAATTTTTAAATCAGTTATATTACAATGATCGAATTTTGAAGAATCAGCAGTAATTTTTCTGCGTTCATTTTTTTGTAGAACGAAAATTATTAATCGCGGTTTTTCCAATTGGGTTGTAGTCTTTACATTCCTTGCACTTTCCATTGAAGTTTTGATAATGTTATTAAGGGTTTCTCAGCTGCATCGGTACAAATTAAAGCCTTATCATCAGTTCTATCACGAGTTAGAATTAATTCTTTTCGAGCATTTGGTATAATATTAGTAAAATCTTCTGAAAATCCCAGCAATCTCTTCAATGGAATACAAAAATTAAAATAAAATCCATTAGTAGAAATTGATTCTTTTGGTGACCAACTAGCATTGTAAAGTCCAATGCTTTCTTTTTCAGTCAAAGAAATATAATTTTTTAAAGCTGATGTTATACCAACATTTCGATTATGATCAATTCCTTTACCATTAAGCTCATGTCTAATTTCATCAGAAAGATATGCAACTGCATTATTAATTAATTTTGTGTTCTTTACAGCTTCAGCTTTTTCAGTAGTGAGTAAACCTTCTATGTAAAGTAAACTAGTAGATTGTAATATATTTATATTTTGGTGTTGGATTGTAATCCGTATATTGCTTTTATTGAATGAATACAAAAATGGAGAATAACTATGCCATTGCGAATTGGTAATACTTTCATCAAAAACAGGTTCTTGAAAACTATTCATAATTTTGCTCATTGTTTGATTTAATTTTAATCCAATTGACCTTAAAAACTGTTAATTTTGGTGTGTTAATACTTTTAAGGTCCTTAGATGTCTATATGTATCCAGTGTCTGATTCTGATTGAAATTCAGACCTATATTACTTAAGTATTTATTATTAGGTTGATATTCCTGATTATATATTATCATGTTTGAGATTTCAAATGCAATCTTGCAGTAATATTTTCACCTCTAAAATTCAATAAATGTCCCTCTTGATCGGTAAATTTTAAAACTAAGGATGTTAATCGTTCAACGTTTATTGGTAAATAGATAACATTCAATTGTACTTCTATATTTTATAGCCTGGACTTACTTTAATTGAGAATTCGTGTATTATATGAGCTTGTTGATTATTTATATACGTTCCACCAATAATATTACACTCGACTCAAAACGTATAGTATTCACACTATTTATATCAACATAAATGTCTGATATTTGCAATTATTTTTTTGTAATAATCTTTTACTAAAACCTAAAAGCTTACAAATACTCAGTTCTTTAGTGAAATCAATATCTCCTACATCAGTATAAATTTCACATTTTAAAGTATTGTTATTTGCTTTCAATTCAAAGGTTTTTCTATCTGTTTGATCTGATTCACCATTATCATTAATATCCAACTCCTCACGAATGTACTGCTCTATATCACCACTTTCATAAGATCCAACAGGTGTCGTGATGACTTTGTTACCAATATGAAATTTATTATTATCAATATCCACATTTGATATTGAATTATATTTTTGAAAATCTACTAATCCACATACGTAATTCCCCTTTAAATCAATAGATGGAAAAAACTGTGAAGTAAGTGTAGAACTATTACTGTTGAGAGTTAATGTTAATGGCATGATGTATTGATAACAATTGATTAAATTTTTGATAGATTGATCCATTTATTCTATTTTTTAAATTTCATACAATTTTACAATAATTATTTTCTAATAAATATTTTAAACATAAATTTCAACATATATATATGTGTTAAATTTTTGTTCTTTATTATAGTTATAGAATAATTTATCAGCTAAATGGTAATTCACAACTTCAATTGGAGGTTTTAAATTTCCAAAACTATCAAAATAATGAGCAAATTTATTGTGTTTGTAATATGCTACCACCGGTCCACTATAATTATCCAAGTTTATTATACCACATTCATACTTCCATATTTTTGAAGTTAAATTATCACGCATAAAGACACCTCGAAAATGTTGTAAATGTTTCCCAAACTTGAGTAAATCTATATTTGTTAGTGGTTGATTAGGTAGGAGTTTTAAAAAAGATTAGGTAGGAGTTTTAAAAGTTGTAGCTCCACCTGAAAGAGCACCAACAGCGGAAAGGCCAGCGAATAATGGCACTAAAAAAAGGAAGAACTCCCCCCAATTTTGGTATTGGTAAAACCCTTGGATATTTGATCTTTTTACGATTTTTACCATTCAAAGTTTTTTTAGCAGCTCTAAGAGCTACTTTTATGGAATCTTTTTCATTTATTGGATTAGAAGTTTCAACTGCGATTTTGGCAGATTGTACTGCATCTTTAAATGAATTTTTATTTTTAGTTTTAGATTTCTTTTTTCTCATATTAGAACCCATTAAAAGTTTTATTTTTGTTTTCATTGCATTTGTAACAAGAGGTGCATTAGTTCGTTCACCCCAAGTAGAATTTTTGTCAATTACTCTTTCCCAAGCTTTTTCTGTCAATCTTTTATCCGCAATTAGTCTATGATTTATGTCTTTACTATGAGAGTATGCTATATCATGTTCTTTGCAAGCTTCATCCAAAGGATTTACGCCTTTGTCCCCTCGGTTTAATCTTTCTTTAAGCTTAATTCCAGGTCCACAATAATTGTATCCAGGTAAATGTAATTCAAAAGGTAATTTATTTATTAGCGAGTTTAAGACACCACCTCCTACTTTAATATCTTTTCTACAATTGTCAGAGTTATAATTAATCATAACTTTTATTATGTATAACCACTTTGTAACGAACACCTTAATAACTATTTTACAACTAGATTTCGAAAATTATCAAAAAAAAAAATATAATTATATATAATTTAATCGCATTTTGATTTGCAAATAGTCAAAAGAATGAAGTTTGTGAAGCAACATGCAAATATTAAAATTAAAAATTTTGATCAAACTGTAGGTTGTGGTGTTGAAAAAACAAAACAATGTACCTTGTTACCGAATAATATACGAGGTTTAATAGTCGGACCATCAAATTGTGGTAAAACAAATATAATGCTGAGCATGTTATTAGATTCAAATGGTTTGCGTTTTGAAAACATTTACATATATTCAAAATCATTCCTTCAACCAAAATTAAAAGAATGGGTTATTAAAAGAATGGGTTATTATGAATTTTCAAATAATTGTGAAATTATGGAACCATCTGAAGCTAAAAAGAATTCAGTTTTTATTTTTGATGATGTTGCATGTGAAAGACAAAATAATATACGATTATACTTTTGTATGGGACGTCATAATGATATTGATAGTTTTTATTTATGTCAATCTTATACGCATATACCTAAACATTTGATACGTGATAATGCAAATTTCATAATATTATTCAAGCAAGATGATTTAAATTTAAGACATATTTACAATGATCATATAAACTTTGATATGTCATTTAATCAATTTAAAAATGTATGTAGTGAGTGTTGGAGAGATCAGTATGGATTTATACTTATTGATAAAAACAGGCCCTGCAATAAAGGCGGATATCCAAAAAATTTCGATTGGATAACAAAATAAGTGATTGGATAACAAAATAAAATGATAAGAAATCTGATCAAAACCTGATCTGTATCAGTTCATAAACGATCTGTTCAGTCAATAGCCGATCTAATCCGAATTTGTATTAACCTAATAAGAGTATAAAAGCAATCAATATTGCTTAACTTAAATCAGTATTGATTTAGAGTTGAGTAATTCATAATACAAAATTAATGAAAAAGTCTTTTAAGACGTTGATAAAAATTCGTAAAGCTTTGAAGCGTAAATATACAACTATAAAAACCAGAGAAACTGCCAAAGAAACTGAATTGGAAACTACTTTCAAGCCCATTGTAAAACCTCTAAAAGAATTAATAAAAGTAGCTCGAGAGGATAAAATATCTAACGAAATAATACAACCAGAAATAAAACAAGAAGAATATGAGCATTTAAAACCTGAAAAAAAATTAATTTTCCAAAGCTTTACAACATCAACACCAAATTCAACACTAAAATTTGATACTACAGATAATTATGAAACACTCAGAAAAAATAGTGCTGTTAATATTTCACCATCATCATCACAATTATGGATACCACCACCAATCAAAAAGACTTAACTTGATAAAACATGTGGCCCTCACCTCGATAGTGTAAACCTGTAAACAATTTAAGCAAATTGGGTAAATCTGTTTTTAAAATTGACAAGAATAATATTTACATTTATAATTATAAACCTTTTAAAATTACGAATGGTTTATACGAACTGATATTTCACAAAAATCTTCAACACTATGCTGACACACACACACACACATTTTCCATTGAAGTTTTGATAATGTTATTATATATATATCTATAATTGACCGGTTGAAGAGAGTATTGCAATTTCTTTTAAAATGAATTTATTTTTATTATCTCTGAAACCTTGAATATCAATTATGAAGTATGGAGATTTCATTTAAATGACTTTGGTAACTTCAGCGCTCAATGGATTGTAATGAACTAAAAGATCATGCAGCATAAGACAATATGCTGATGTATTTTCATTTGGTGCTCCTTGAAATTTCATTTCAATTCGAAGGTCCAGTTTTTAGATTTTCATTTTGATGACTAAATATATTACAATCTACTAGTATCTAATACTAGTATCGTTGCCGATGATTTAAATTGACTCCAGGAAATTAAAGGTTCTGCTAACGATTTCTTATAGTAATTTTTTTGAAAGTTTACATAGGCATCATAGGCTATAGCATAACGGTTTTTGTTAAAAGCAAGACCCATATCTTCATATGGATAAACATCTGAATTAAGATAAATTTTTAAATCAGTTATATTACAATGATCGAATTTTGAAGAATCAGCAGTAATTTTTCTGCGTTCATTTTTTTGTAGAACGAAAATTATTAATCGCGGTTTTTCCAATTGGGTTGTAGTCTTTACATTCCTTGCACTTTCCATTGAAGTTTTGATAATGTTATTAAGGGTTTCTCAGCTGCATCGGTACAAATTAAAGCCTTATCATCAGTTCTATCACGAGTTAGAATTAATTCTTTTCGAGCATTTGGTATAATATTAGTAAAATCTTCTGAAAATCCCAGCAATCTCTTCAATGGAATACAAAAATTAAAATAAAATCCATTAGTAGAAATTGATTCTTTTGGTGACCAACTAGCATTGTAAAGTCCAATGCTTTCTTTTTCAGTCAAAGAAATATAATTTTTTAAAGCTGATGTTATACCAACATTTCGATTATGATCAATTCCTTTACCATTAAGCTCATGTCTAATTTCATCAGAAAGATATGCAACTGCATTATTAATTAATTTTGTGTTCTTTACAGCTTCAGCTTTTTCAGTAGTGAGTAAACCTTCTATGTAAAGTAAACTAGTAGATTGTAATATATTTATATTTTGGTGTTGGATTGTAATCCGTATATTGCTTTTATTGAATGAATACAAAAATGGAGAATAACTATGCCATTGCGAATTGGTAATACTTTCATCAAAAACAGGTTCTTGAAAACTATTCATAATTTTGCTCATTGTTTGATTTAATTTTAATCCAATTGACCTTAAAAACTGTTAATTTTGGTGTGTTAATACTTTTAAGGTCTTTAGATGTCTATATGTGTCCAGTGTCTGATTCTGATTGAAATTCAGACCTATATTACTTAAGTATTTATTATTAGGTTGATATTCCTGATTATATATTATCATGTTTGAGATTTCAAATGCAATCTTGCAGTAATATTTTCACCTCTAAAATTCAATAAATGTCCCTCTTGATCGGTAAATTTTAAAACTAAGGATGTTAATCGTTCAACGTTTATTGGTAAATAGATAACATTCAATTGTACTTCTATATTTTATAGCCTGGACTTACTTTAATTGAGAATTCGTGTATTATATGAGCTTGTTGATTATTTATATACGTTCCACCAATAATATTACACTCGACTCAAAACGTATAGTATTCACACTATTTATATCAACATAAATGTCTGATATTTGCAATTATTTTTTTTTTATAATCTTACTGAAACCTAAAAGCTTACAAATACTCAGTTCTTTAGTGAAATCAATATCTCCTACATCAGTATAAATTTCACATTTTAAAGTATTGTTATTTGCTTTCAATTCAAAGGTTTTTCTATCTGTTTGATCTGATTCACCATTATCATTAATATCCAACTCCTCACGAATGTACTGCTCTATATCACCACTTTCATAAGATCCAACAGGTGTCGTGATGACTTTGTTACCAATATGAAATTTATTATTATCAATATCCACATTTGATATTGAATTATATTTTTGAAAATCTACTAATCCACATACGTAATTCCCCTTTAAATCAATAGATGGAAAAAACTGTGAAGTAAGTGTAGAACTATTACTGTTGAGAGTTAATGTTAATGGCACGATGTATTGATAACAATTGATTAAATTTTTGATAGATTGTTCCATTTATTCTATTTTTTAAATTTCATACAATTTTACAATAATTATTTTCTAATAAATATTTTAAACATAAATTTCAACATATATATATGTGTTAAATTTTTGTTCTTTATTATAGTTATAGAATAATTTATCAGCTAAATGGTAATTCACAACTTCAATTGGAGGTTTTAAATTTCCAAAACTATCAAAATAATGAGCAAATTTATTGTGTTTGTAATATGCTACCACCGGTCCACTAGAATTATCCAAGTTTATTATACCACATTCATACTTCCATATTTTTGAAGTTAAATTATCACGCATAAAGACACCTCGAAAATGTTGTAAATGTTTCCCAAACTTGAGTAAATCTATATTTGTTAGTGGTTAATTAGGTAGGAGTTTTAAAAGTTGTAGCTCCACCTGAAAGAGCACCAACAGCGGAGAGGCCAGCGAATAATGGCACTAAAAAAAGGAAGAACTCCCCCAAATTTTGGTATTGGTAAAACCCTTGGATACTTGATCTTTTTACGATTTTTACCATTCAAAGTTTTTCTAGCAGCTCTAAGAGCTACTTTTATGGAATCTTTTTCATTTATTGGATTAGAAGTTTCAACTGCGATTTTGGCAGATTGTACTGCATCTTTAAATGAATTTTTATTTTTAGTTTTAGATTTCTTTTTTCTCATATTAGAACCCATTAAAAGTTTTATTTTTGTTTTCATTGCATTTGCATTAGTTCCTTCACCCCAAGTAGAATTTTTGTCAATTACTCTTTCCCAAGCTTTTTCTGTCAATCTTTTATCCGCAATATGTCTATGATTTATGTCTTTACTATGAGAGTATGCTATATCATGTTCTTTGCAAGCTTCATCCAAAGGATTTACGCCTTTGTCCCCTCGGTTTAATCTTTCTTTAAGCTTAGTTCCAGGTCCACAATAATTGTATCCAGGTAAATGTAATTCAAAAGGTAATTTATTTATTAGCGAGTTTAAGACACCACCTCCTACTTTATATCTTTTCTACAATTGTCAGAGTTATAATTAATCATAACTTTTATTATGTATAACCACTTTGTAACGAACACCTTAATAACTATTTTACAACTAGATTTCGAAAATTATCAACAAAAAAAATATAATTATATATAATTTAATCGCATTTTGATTTGCAAATAGTCAAAAGAATGAAGTTTGTGAAGCAACATGCAAATATTAAAATTAAAAATTTTGATCAAACTGTAGGTTGTGGTGTTGAAAAAACAAAACAATGTACCTTGTTACCGAATAATATACGAGGTTTAATAGTCGGACCATCAAATTGTGGTAAAACAAATATAATGCTGAACAAATATAATGCTGAAACATTTACATATATTCAAAATCATTCCTTCAACCAAAATATGAATATTTGAAAAAAATTATATTATCTATTAAAAGAATGGGTTATTATGAATTTTCAAATAATTGTGAAATTATGGAACCATCTGAAGCTAAAAAGAATTCATTTTTTATTTTTGATGATGTTGCATGTGAAAGACAAAATAATATAGATTATACTTTTGTATGGGACGTCATAATGATATTGATAGTTTTTATTTATGTCAATCTTATACGCATATACCTAAACATTTGATACGTGATAATGCAAATTTCATAATATTATTCAAGGAAGATGATTTAAATTTAAGACATATTTACAATGATCATGTAAACTTTGATATGTCATTTAATCAATTTAAAAATGTATGTAGTGAGTGTTGGAGAGATCAGTATGGATTTATACTTATTGATAAAAACAGGCCCTGCAATAAAGGCGGATATCCAAAAAATTTCGATTGGATAACAAAATAAGTGATTGGATAACAAAATAAAATGATAAGAAATCTGATCAAAACCTGATCTGTATCAGTTCATAAACGATCTGTTCAGTCAATAGCCAATCTAATCCGAATTTGTATTAACCTAATAAGAGTATAAAAGCAATCAATATTGCTTAACTTAAATCAGTATTGATTTAGAGTTGAGTAAATCATAATACAAAATTAATGAAAAAGTCTTTTAAGACGTTGATAAAAATTCGTAAAGCTTTGAAGCGTAAATATACAACTATTATTTTTTTGTAACCAGAGAAACTGCCAAAGAAACTGAATTGGAAACTACTTTCAAGCCCATTGTAAAACCTCTAAAAGAATTAATAAAAGTAGCTCGAGAGGATAAAATATCTAACGAAATAATACAACCAGAAATAAAACATGAAGAATATGATCATTTAAAACCTGAAAAAAAATTAATTTTCCAAAGCTTTACAACATCAACACCAAATTCAACACTAAAATTTGATACTACAGATAATTATGAAACACTCAGAAAAAATAGTGCTGTTAATATTTCACCATCATCATCACAATTATGGATACCACCACCAATCAAAAAGACTGAACTTGATAAAACATGTGGCCCTCACCTCGATAGTGTAAACCTGTAAACAATTTAAGCAAATTGGGTAAATCTGTTTTTAAAATTGACAAGAATGATATTTACATTTATAATTATAAACCTTTTAAGATTACGAATGGTTTATACGAACTGATATTTCACAAAAATCCTCAACACTATGCTGACACACACACACACACATTTTCCATTGAAGTTTTGATAATGTTATATATATATATCTATAATTGACCGGTTGAAGAGAGTATTGCAATTTCTTTTAAAATGAATTTATTTTTATTATCTCTGAAACCTTGAATATCAATTATGAAGTATGGAGATTTCATTTAAATGACTTTGGTAACTTCAGCGCTCAATGGATTGTAATGAACTAAAAGATCATGCAGCATAAGACAATATGCTGATGTATTTTATGCTGATGTATTGCTGATGTAGTGCTCCTTGAAATTTCATTTCAATTCGAAGGTCCAGTTTTTAGATTTTCAGTTTGATGACTAAATATATTACAATCTACTAGTATCTAATACTAGTATCGTTGCCGATGATTTAAATTGACTCCAGGAAATTAAAGGTTCTGCTAACGATTTCTTATAGTAATTTTTTTGAAAGTTTACATAGGCATCATAGGCTATAGCATAACGGTTTTTGTTAAAAGCAAGACCCATATCTTCATATGGATAAACATCTGAATTAAGATAAATTTTTAAATCAGTTATATTACAATGATCGAATTTTGAAGAATCAGCAGTAATTTTTCTGCGTTCATTTTTTTGTAGAACGAAAATTATTAATCGCGGTTTTTCCAATTGGGTTGTAGTCTTTACATTCCTTGCACTTTCCATTGAAGTTTTGATAATGTTATTAAGGGTTTCTCAGCTGCATCGGTACAAATTAAAGCCTTTTCATCAGTTCTATCACGAGTTAGAATTAATTCTTTTCGAGCATTTGGTATAATATTAGTAAAATCTTCTGAAAATCCCAGCAATCTCTTCAATGGAATACAAAAATTAAAATAAAATCCATTAGTAGAAATTGATTCTTTTGGTGACCAACTAGCATTGTAAAGTCCAATGCTTTCTTTTTCAGTCAAAGAAATATAATTTTTTAAAGCTGATGTTATACCAACATTTCGATTATGATCAATTCCTTTACCATTAAGCTCATGTCTAATTTCATCAGAAAGATATGCAACTGCATTATTAATTAATTTTGTGTTCTTTACAGCTTCAGCTTTTTCAGTAGTGAGTAAACCTTCTATGTAAAGTAAACTAGTAGATTGTACTATATTTATATTTTGGTGTTGGATTGTAATCCGTATATTGCTTTTATTGAATGAATACAAAAATGGAGAATAACTATGCCATTGCGAATTGGTAATACTTTCATCAAAAACAGGTTCTTGAAAACTATTCATAATTTTGCTCATTGTTTGATTTAATTTTAATCCAATTGACCTTAAAAACTGTTAATTTTGGTGTGTTAATACTTTTTAGGTCCTTAGATGTCTATATGTGTCCAGTGTCTGATTCTGATTGAAATTCAGACCTATATTACTTAAGTATTTATTATTAGGTTGATATTCCTGATTATATATTATCATGTTTGAGATTTCAAATGCAATCTTGCAGTAATATTTTCACCTCTAAAATTCAATAAATGTCCCTCTTGATCGGTAAATTTTAAAACTAAGGATGTTAATCGTTCAACGTTTATTGGTAACTAGATAACATTCAATTGTACTTCTATATTTTATAGCCTGGACTTACTTTAATTGAGAATTCGTGTATTATATGAGCTTGTTGATTATTTATATACGTTCCACCAATAATATTACACTCGACTCAAAACGTATAGTATTCACACTATTTATATCAACATAAATGTCTGATATTTGCAATTATTTTTTTGTAATAATCTTACTAAAACCTAAAAGCTTACAAATACTCAGTTCTTTAGTGAAATCAATATCTCCTACATCAGTATTAATTTCACATTTTAAAGTATTGTTATTTGCTTTCAATTCAAAGGTTTTTCTATCTGTTTGATCTGATTCACCATTATCATTAATATCCAACTCCTCACGAATGTACTGCTCTATATCACCACTTTCATAAGATCCAACAGGTGTCGTGATGACTTTGTTACCAATATGAAATTTATTATTATCAATATCCACATTTGATATTGAATTATATTTTTGAAAATCTACTAATCCACATACGTAATTCCCCTTTAAATCAATAGATGGAAAAAACTGTGAAGTAAGTGTAGAACTATTACTGTTGAGAGTTAATGTTAATGGCATGATGTATTGATAACAATTGATTAAATTTTTGATAGATTGTTCCATTTATTCTATTTTTTAAATTTCATACAATTTTACAATAATTATTTTCTAATAAATATTTTAAACATAAATTTCAACATATATATATGTGTTAAATTTTTGTTCTTTATTATAGTTATAGAATAATTTATCAGCTAAATGGTAATTCACAACTTCAATTGGAGGTTTTAAATTTCCAAAACTATCAAAATAATGAGCAAATTTATTGTGTTTGTAATATGCTACCACCGGTCCACTAGAATTTTCCAAGTTTATTATACCACATTCATACTTCCATATTTTTGAAGTTAAATTATCACGCATAAAGACACCTCGAAAATGTTGTAAATGTTTCCCAAACTTGAGTAAATCTATATTTGTTAGTGGTTGATTAGGTAGGAGTTTTAAAAAAGATTAGGTAGGAGTTTTAAAAGTTGTAGCTCCACCTGAAAGAGCACCAACAGCGGAAAGGCCAGCGAATAATGGCACTAAAAAAAGGAAGAACTCCCCCCAATTTTGGTATTGGTAAAACCCTTGGATACTTGATCTTTTTACGATTTTTACCATTCAAAGTTTTTCATTTAGAGCTACTTTTATGGAATCTTTTTCATTTATTGGATTAGAAGTTTCAACTGCGATTTTGGCAGATTGTACTGCATCTTTAAATGAATTTTTATTTTTAGTTTTAGATTTCCTTTTTCTCATATTAGAACCAATTAAAAGTTTTATTTTTGTTTTCATTGCATTTGCATGAGTTCGTTCACCCCAAGTAGAATTTTTGTCAATTACTCTTTCCCAAGCTTTTTCTGTCAATCTTTTATCCGCAATATGTCTATGATTTATGTCTTTACTATGAGAGTATACTATATCATGTTCTTTGCAAGCTTCATCCAAAGGATTTACGCCTTTGTCCCCTCGGTTTAATCTTTCTTTAAGCTTAGTTCCAGGTCCACAATAATTGTATCCAGGTAAATGTTATTCCAAAGGTAATTTATTTATTAGCGAGTTTAAGACACCACCTCCTACTTTAATATCTTTTCTACAATTGTCAGAGTTATAATTAATCATAACTTTTATTATGTATAACCACTTTGTAACGAACACCTTAATAACTATTTTACAACTAGATTTCGAAAATTATCAAAAAAAAAAATATAATTATATATAATTTAATCGCATTTTGATTTGCAAATAAATCAAAAGTATGAAGTTTGTGAAGCAACATGCAAATATTAAAATTAAAAATTTTGATCAAACTGTAGGTTGTGGTGTTGAAAAAACAAAACAATGTACCTTGTTACCGAATAATATACGAGGTTTAATAGTCGGACCATCAAATTGTGGTAAAACAAATATAATGCTGAGCATGTTATTAGATTCAAATGGTTTGCGTTTTGAAAACATTTACATATATTCAAAATCATTCCTTCAACCAAAATATGAATATTTGAAAAAATTTATATCATCTATTAAAAGAATGGGTTATTATGAATTTTCAAATAATTGTGAAATTATGGAACCATCTGAAGCTAAAAAGAATTCAGTTTTTATTTTTGATGATGTTGCATGTGAAAGACAAAATAATATACGATTATACTTTTGTATGGGACGTCATAATGATATTGATAGTTTTTATTTATGTCAATCTTATACGCATATACCTAAACATTTGATACGTGATAATGCAAATTTCATAATATTATTCAAGCAAGATGATTTAAATTTAAGACATATTTACAATGATCATGTAAACTTTGATATGTCATTTAATCAATTTAAAAATGTATGTAGTGAGTGTTGGAGAGATCAGTATGGATTTATACTTATTGATAAAAACAGGCCCTGCAATAAAGGCGGATATCCAAAAATTTTCGATTGGATAACAAAATAAGTGATTGGATAACAAAATAAAATGATAAGAAATCTGATCAAAACCTGATCTGTATCAGTTCATAAACGATCTGTTCAGTCAATAGCCGATCTAATCCGAATTTGTATTAACCTAATAAGAGTATAAAAGCAATCAATATTGCTTAACTTAAATCAGTATTGATTTAGAGTTGAGTAAATCATAATACAAAATTAATGAAAAAGTCTTTTAAGACGTTGATAAAAATTCGTAAAGCTTTGAAGCGTAAATATACAACTATAAAAACCAGAGAAACTGCCAAAGAAACTGAATTGGAAACTACTTTCAAGCCCATTGTAAAACCTCTAAAAGAATTAATAAAAGTAGCTCGAGAGGATAAAATATCTAACGAAATAATACAACCAGAAATAAAACAAGAAGAATATGATCATTTAAAACCTGAAAAAAAATTAATTTTCCAAAGCTTTACAACATCAACACCAAATTCAACACTAAAATTTGATACTACAGATAATTATGAAACACTCAGAAAAAATAGTGCTGTTAATATTTCACCATCATCATCACAATTATGGATACCACCACCAATCAAAAAGACTGAACTTGATAAAACATGTGGCCCTCACCTCGATAGTGTAAACCTGTAAACAATTTAAGCAAATTGGGTAAATCTGTTTTTAAAATTGACAAGAATAATATTTACATTTATAATTATAAACCTTTTAAAATTACGAATGGTTTATACGAACTGATATTTCACAAAAATCTTCAACACTATGCTGACACACACACACAAACACATTTTCCATTGAAGTTTTGATAATGTTATTATATATATATCTATAATTGACCGGTTGAAGAGAGTATTGCAATTTCTTTTAAAATGAATTTATTCTTATTATCTCTGAAACCTTGAATATCAATTATGAAGTATGGAGATTTCATTTAAATGACTTTGGTAACTTCAGCGCTCAATGGATTGTAATGAACTAAAAGATCATGCAGCATAAGACAATATGCTGATGTATTTTCATTTAGTGCTCCTTGAAATTTCATTTCAATTCGAAGGTCCAGTTTTTAGATTTTCATTTTGATGACTAAATATATGAATTAAGATAAATTTTTAAATCAGTTATATTACAATGATCGAATTTTGAAGAATCAGCAGTAATTTTTCTGCGTTCATTTTTTTGTAGAACGAAAATTATTAATCGCGGTTTTTCCAATTGGGTTGTAGTCTTTACATTCCTTGCACTTTCCATTGAAGTTTTGATAATGTTATTAAGGGTTTCTCAGCTGCATCGGTACAAATTAAAGCCTTATCATCAGTTCTATCACGAGTTAGAATTAATTCTTTTCGAGCATTTGGTATAATATTAGTAAAATCTTCTGAAAATCCCAGCAATCTCTTCAATGGAATACAAAAATTAAAATAAAATCCATTAGTAGAAATTGATTCTTTTGGTGACCAACTAGCATTGTAAAGTCCAATGCTTTCTTTTTCAGTCAAAGAAATATAATTTTTTAAAGCTGATGTTATACCAACATTTCGATTATGATCAATTCCTTTACCATTAAGCTCATGTCTAATTTCATCAGAAAGATATGCAACTGCATTATTAATTAATTTTGTGTTCTTTACAGCTTCAGCTTTTTCAGTAGTGAGTAAACCTTCTATGTAAAGTAAACTAGTAGATTGTAATATATTTATATTTTGGTGTTGGATTGTAATCCGTATATTGCTTTTATTGAATGAATACAAAAATGGAGAATAACTATGCCATTGCGAATTGGTAATACTTTCATCAAAAACAGGTTCTTGAAAACTATTCATAATTTTGCTCATTGTTTGATTTAATTTTAATCCAATTGACCTTAAAAACTGTTAATTTTGGTGTGTTAATACTTTTAAGGTCCTTAGATGTCTATATGTATCCAGTGTCTGATTCTGATTGAAATTCAGACCTATATTACTTAAGTATTTATTATTAGGTTGATATTCCTGATTATATATTATCATGTTTGAGATTTCAAATGCAATCTTGCAGTAATATTTTCACCTCTAAAATTCAATAAATGTCCCTCTTGATCGGTAAATTTTAAAACTAAGGATGTTAATCGTTCAACGTTTATTGGTAAATAGATAACATTCAATTGTACTTCTATATTTTATAGCCTGGACTTACTTTAATTGAGAATTCGTGTATTATATGAGCTTGTTGATTTTTTATATACGTTCCACCAATAATATTACACTCGACTCAAAACGTATAGTATTCACACTATTTATATCAACATAAATGTCTGATATTTGCAATTATTTTTTTTTAATAATCTTACTAAAACCTAAAAGCTTACAAATACTCAGTTCTTTAGTGAAATCAATATCTCCTACATCAGTATTAATTTCACATTTTAAAGTATTGTTATTTGCTTTCAATTCAAAGGTTTTTCTATCTGTTTGATCTGATTCACCATTATCATTAATATCCAACTCCTCACGAATGTACTGCTCTATATCACCACTTTCATAAGATCCAACAGGTGTCGTAATGACTTTGTTACCAATATGAAATTTATTATTATCAATATCCACATTTGATATTGAATTATATTTTTGAAAATCTACTAATCCACATACGTAATTCCCCTTTAAATCAATAGATGGAAAAAACTGTGAAGTAAGTGTAGAACTATTACTGTTGAGAGTTAATGTTAATGGCATGATGTATTGATAACAATTGATTAAATTTTTGATAGATTGTTCCATTTATTCTATTTTTTAAATTTCATACAATTTTACAATAATTATTTTCTAATAAATATTTTAAACATAAATTTCAACATATATATATGTGTTAAATTTTTGTTCTTTATTATAGTTATAGAATAATTTATCAGCTAAATGGTAATTCACAACTTCAATTGGAGGTTTTAAATTTCCAAAACTATCAAAATAATGAGCAAATTTATTGTGTTTGTAATATGCTACCACCGGTCCACTAGAATTATCCAAGTTTATTATACCACATTCATACTTCCATATTTTTGAAGTTAAATTATCACGCATAAAGACACCTCGAAAATGTTGTAAATGTTTCCCAAACTTGAGTAAATCTATATTTGTTAGTGGTTGATTAGGTAGGAGTTTTAAAAAAGATTAGGTAGGAGTTTTAAAAGTTGTAGCTCCACCTGAAAGAGCACCAACAGCGGAGAGGCCAGCGAATAATGGCACTAAAAAAAGGAAGAACTCCCCCAAATTTTGGTATTGGTAAAACCCTTGGATACTTGATCTTTTTACGATTTTTACCATTCAAAGTTTTTCTACCAGCTCTAAGAGCTACTTTTATGGAATCTTTTTCATTTATTGGATTAGAAGTTTCAACTGCGATTTTGGCAGATTGTACTGCATCTTTAAATGAATTTTTATTTTTAGTTTTAGATTTCTTTTTTCTCATATTAGAACCCATTAAAAGTTTTATTTTTGTTTTCATTGCATTTGCATTAGTTCCTTCACCCCAAGTAGAATTTTTGTCAATTACTCTTTCCCAAGCTTTTTCTGTCAATCTTTTATCCGCAATATGTCTATGATTTATGTCTTTACTATGAGAGTATGCTATATCATGTTCTTTGCAAGCTTCATCCAAAGGATTTACGCCTTTGGCCCCTCGGTTTAATCTTTCTTTAAGCTTAGTTCCAGGTCCACAATAATTGTATCCAGGTAAATGTAATTCAAAAGGTAATTTATTTATTAGCGAGTTTAAGACACCACCTCCTACTTTAATATCTTTTCTACAATTGTCAGAGTTATAATTAATCATAACTTTTATTATGTATAACCACTTTGTAACGAACACCTTAATAACTATTTTACAACTAGATTTCGAAAATTATCAAAAAAAAAAATATAATTATATATAATTTAATCGCATTTTGATTTGCAAATAGTCAAAAGAATGAAGTTTGTGAAGCAACATGCAAATATTAAAATTAAAAATTTTGATCTAACTGTAGGTTGTGGTGTTGAAAAAACAAAACAATTACCTTGTTACCGAATAATATACGAGGTTTAATAGTCGGACCATCAAATTGTGGTAAAACAAATATAATGCTGAGCATGTTATTAGATTCAAATGGTTTGCGTTTTGAAAACATTTACATATATTCAAAATCATTCCTTCAACCAAAATATGAATATTTGAAAAAATTTATATCATCTATTAAAAGAATGGGTTATTATGAATTTTCAAATAATTGTGAAATTATGGAACCATCTGAAGCTAAAAAGAATTCAGTTTTTATTTTTGATGATGTTGCATGTGAAAGACAAAATAATATACGATTATACTTTTGTATGGGACGTCATAATGATATTGATAGTTTTTATTTATGTCAATCTTATACGCATATACCTAAACATTTGATACGTGATAATGCAAATTTCATAATATTATTCAAGCAAGATGATTTAAATTTAAGACATATTAAAATGATCATGTAAACTTTGATATGTCATTTAATCAATTTAAAAATGTATGTAGTGAGTGTTGGAGAGATCAGTATGGATTTATACTTATTGATAAAAACAGGCCCTGCAATAAAGGCGGATATCCAAAAAATTTCGATTGGATAACAAAATAAGTGATTGGATAACAAAATAAAATGATAAGAAATCTGATCAAAACCTGATCTGTATCAGTTCATAAACGATCTGTTCAGTCAATAGCCGATCTAATCCGAATTTGTATTAACCTAATAAGAGTATAAAAGCAATCAATATTGCTTAACTTAAATCAGTATTGATATAGAGTTGAGTAAATCATAATACAAAATTAATGAAAAAGTCTTTTAAGACGTTGATAAAAATTCGTAAAGCTTTGAAGCGTAAATATACAACTATAAAAACCAGAGAAACTGCCAAAGAAACTGAATTGGAAACTACTTTCAAGCCCATTGTAAAACCTCTAAAAGAATTAATAAAAGTAGCTCGAGAGGATAAAATATCTAACGAAATAATACAACCAGAAATAAAACAAGAAGAATATGATCATTTAAAACCTGAAAAAAAATTAATTTTCCAAAGCTTTACAACATCAACACCAAATTCAACACTAAAATTTGATACTACAGATAATTATGAAACACTCAGAAAAAATAGTGCTGTTAATATTTCACCATCATCATCACAATTATGGATACCACCACCAATCAAAAAGACTGAACTTGATAAAACATGTGGCCCTCACCTCGATAGTTTAAACCTGTAAACAATTTAAGCAAATTGGGTAAATCTGTTTTTAAAATTGACAAGAATAATATTTACATTTATAATTATAAACCTTTTAAGATTACGAATGGTTTATACGAACTGATATTTCACAAAAATCCTCAACACTATGCTGACACACACACACACACACATTTTCCATTGAAGTTTTGATAATGTTATTATATATATATCTATAATTGACCGGTTGAAGAGAGTATTGCAATTTCTTTTAAAATGAATTTATTTTTATTATCTCTGAAACCTTGAATATCAATTATGAAGTATGGAGATTTCATTTAAATGACTTTGGTAACTTCAGCGCTCAATGGATTGTAATGAACTAAAAGATCATGCAGCATAAGACAATATGCTGATGTATTTTCATTTAGTGCTCCTTGAAATTTCATTTCAATTCGAAGGTCCAGTTTTTAGATTTTCAGTTTGATGACTAAATATATTACAATCTACTAGTATCTAATACTAGTATCGTTGCCGATGATTTAAATTGACTCCAGGAAATTAAAGGTTCTGCTAACGATTTCTTATAGTAATTTTTTTGAAAGTTTACATAGGCATCATAGGCTATAGCATAACGGTTTTTGTTAAAAGCAAGACCCATATCTTCATATGGATAAACATCTGAATTAAGATAAATTTTTAAATCAGTTATATTACAATGATCGAATTTTGAAGAATCAGCAGTAATTTTTCTGCGTTAATTTTTTTGTAGAACGAAAATTATTAATCGCGGTTTTTCCAATTGGGTTGTAGTCTTTACATTCCTTGCACTTTCCATTGAAGTTTTGATAATGTTATTAAGGGTTTCTCAGCTGCATCGGTACAAATTAAAGCCTTATCATCAGTTCTATCACGAGTTAGAATTAATTCTTTTCGAGCTTTTGGTATAATATTAGTAAAATCTTCTGAAAATCCCAGCAATCTCTTCAATGGAATACAAAAATTAAAATAAAATCCATTAGTAGAAATTGATTCTTTTGGTGACCAACTAGCATTGTAAAGTCCAATGCTTTCTTTTTCAGTCAAAGAAATATAATTTTTTAAAGCTGATGTTATACCAACATTTCGATTATGATCAATTCCTTTACCATTAAGCTCATGTCTAATTTCATCAGAAAGATATGCAACTGCATTATTAATTAATTTTGTGTTCTTTACAGCTTCAGCTTTTTCAGTAGTGAGTAAACCTTCTATGTAAAGTAAACTAGTAGATTGTAATATATTTATATTTTGGTGTTGGATTGTAATCCGTATATTGCTTTTATTGAATGAATACAAAAATGGAGAATAACTATGCCATTGCGAATTGGTAATACTTTCATCAAAAACAGGTTCTTGAAAACTATTCATAATTTTGCTCATTGTTTGATTTAATTTTAATCCAATTGACCTTAAAAACTGTTAATTTTGGTGTGTTAATACTTTTAAGGTCCTTAGATGTCTATATGTATCCAGTGTCTGATTCTGATTGAAATTCAGACCTATATTACTTAAGTATTTATTATTAGGTTGATATTCCTGATTATATATTATCATGTTTGAGATTTCAAATGCAATCTTGCAGTAATATTTTCACCTCTAAAATTCAATAAATGTCCCTCTTGATCGGTAAATTTTAAAACTAAGGATGTTAATCGTTCAACGTTTATTGGTAAATAGATAACATTCAATTGTACTTCTATATTTTATAGCCTGGACTTACTTTAATTGAGAATTCGTGTATTATATGAGCTTGTTGATTATTTATATACGTTCCACCAATAATATTACACTCGACTCAAAACGTATAGTATTCACACTATTTATATCAACATAAATGTCTGATATTTGCAATTATTTTTTTTTAATAATCTTACTAAAACCTAAAAGCTTACAAATACTCAGTTCTTTAGTGAAATCAATATCTCCTACATCAGTATTAATTTCACATTTTAAAGTATTGTTATTTGCTTTCAATTCAAAGGTTTTTCTATCTGTTTGATCTGATTCACCATTATCATTAATATCCAACTCCTCACGAATGTACTGCTCTATATCACCACTTTCATAAGATCCAACAGGTGTCGTAATGACTTTGTTACCAATATGAAATTTATTATTATCAATATCCACATTTGATATTGAATTATATTTTTGAAAATCTACTAATCCACATACGTAATTCCCCTTTAAATCAATAGATGGAAAAAACTGTGAAGTAAGTGTAGAACTATTACTGTTGAGAGTTAATGTTAATGGCATGATGTATTGATAACAATTGATTAAATTTTTGATAGATTGTTCCATTTATTCTATTTTTTAAATTTCATACAATTTTACAATAATTATTTTCTAATAAATATTTTAAACATAAATTTCAACATATATATATGTGTTAAATTTTTGTTCTTTATTATAGTTATAGAATAATTTATCAGCTAAATGGTAATTCACAACTTCAATTGGAGGTTTTAAATTTCCAAAACTATCAAAATAATGAGCAAATTTATTGTGTTTGTAATATGCTACCACCGGTCCACTAGAATTATCCAAGTTTATTATACCACATTCATACTTCCATATTTTTGAAGTTAAATTATCACGCATAAAGACACCTCGAAAATGTTGTAAATGTTTCCCAAACTTGAGTAAATCTATATTTGTTAGTGGTTGATTAGGTAGGAGTTTTAAAAAAGATTAGGTAGGAGTTTTAAAAGTTGTAGCTCCACCTGAAAGAGCACCAACAGCGGAGAGGCCAGCGAATAATGGCACTAAAAAAAGGAAGAACTCCCCCAAATTTTGGTATTGGTAAAACCCTTGGATACTTGATCTTTTTACGATTTTTACCATTCAAAGTTTTTCTACCAGCTCTAAGAGCTACTTTTATGGAATCTTTTTCATTTATTGGATTAGAAGTTTCAACTGCGATTTTGGCAGATTGTACTGCATCTTTAAATGAATTTTTATTTTTAGTTTTAGATTTCTTTTTTCTCATATTAGAACCCATTAAAAGTTTTATTTTTGTTTTCATTGCATTTGCATTAGTTCCTTCACCCCAAGTAGAATTTTTGTCAATTACTCTTTCCCAAGCTTTTTCTGTCAATCTTTTATCCGCAATATGTCTATGATTTATGTCTTTACTATGAGAGTATGCTATATCATGTTCTTTGCAAGCTTCATCCAAAGGATTTACGCCTTTGGCCCCTCGGTTTAATCTTTCTTTAAGCTTAGTTCCAGGTCCACAATAATTGTATCCAGGTAAATGTAATTCAAAAGGTAATTTATTTATTAGCGAGTTTAAGACACCACCTCCTACTTTAATATCTTTTCTACAATTGTCAGAGTTATAATTAATCATAACTTTTATTATGTATAACCACTTTGTAACGAACACCTTAATAACTATTTTACAACTAGATTTCGAAAATTATCAAAAAAAAAAATATAATTATATATAATTTAATCGCATTTTGATTTGCAAATAGTCAAAAGAATGAAGTTTGTGAAGCAACATGCAAATATTAAAATTAAAAATTTTGATCTAACTGTAGGTTGTGGTGTTGAAAAAACAAAACAATTACCTTGTTACCGAATAATATACGAGGTTTAATAGTCGGACCATCAAATTGTGGTAAAACAAATATAATGCTGAGCATGTTATTAGATTCAAATGGTTTGCGTTTTGAAAACATTTACATATATTCAAAATCATTCCTTCAACCAAAATATGAATATTTGAAAAAATTTATATCATCTATTAAAAGAATGGGTTATTATGAATTTTCAAATAATTGTGAAATTATGGAACCATCTGAAGCTAAAAAGAATTCAGTTTTTATTTTTGATGATGTTGCATGTGAAAGACAAAATAATATACGATTATACTTTTGTATGGGACGTCATAATGATATTGATAGTTTTTATTTATGTCAATCTTATACGCATATACCTAAACATTTGATACGTGATAATGCAAATTTCATAATATTATTCAAGCAAGATGATTTAAATTTAAGACATATTAAAATGATCATGTAAACTTTGATATGTCATTTAATCAATTTAAAAATGTATGTAGTGAGTGTTGGAGAGATCAGTATGGATTTATACTTATTGATAAAAACAGGCCCTGCAATAAAGGCGGATATCCAAAAAATTTCGATTGGATAACAAAATAAGTGATTGGATAACAAAATAAAATGATAAGAAATCTGATCAAAACCTGATCTGTATCAGTTCATAAACGATCTGTTCAGTCAATAGCCGATCTAATCCGAATTTGTATTAACCTAATAAGAGTATAAAAGCAATCAATATTGCTTAACTTAAATCAGTATTGATATAGAGTTGAGTAAATCATAATACAAAATTAATGAAAAAGTCTTTTAAGACGTTGATAAAAATTCGTAAAGCTTTGAAGCGTAAATATACAACTATAAAAACCAGAGAAACTGCCAAAGAAACTGAATTGGAAACTACTTTCAAGCCCATTGTAAAACCTCTAAAAGAATTAATAAAAGTAGCTCGAGAGGATAAAATATCTAACGAAATAATACAACCAGAAATAAAACAAGAAGAATATGATCATTTAAAACCTGAAAAAAAATTAATTTTCCAAAGCTTTACAACATCAACACCAAATTCAACACTAAAATTTGATACTACAGATAATTATGAAACACTCAGAAAAAATAGTGCTGTTAATATTTCACCATCATCATCACAATTATGGATACCACCACCAATCAAAAAGACTGAACTTGATAAAACATGTGGCCCTCACCTCGATAGTTTAAACCTGTAAACAATTTAAGCAAATTGGGTAAATCTGTTTTTAAAATTGACAAGAATAATATTTACATTTATAATTATAAACCTTTTAAGATTACGAATGGTTTATACGAACTGATATTTCACAAAAATCCTCAACACTATGCTGACACACACACACACACACATTTTCCATTGAAGTTTTGATAATGTTATTATATATATATCTATAATTGACCGGTTGAAGAGAGTATTGCAATTTCTTTTAAAATGAATTTATTTTTATTATCTCTGAAACCTTGAATATCAATTATGAAGTATGGAGATTTCATTTAAATGACTTTGGTAACTTCAGCGCTCAATGGATTGTAATGAACTAAAAGATCATGCAGCATAAGACAATATGCTGATGTATTTTCATTTAGTGCTCCTTGAAATTTCATTTCAATTCGAAGGTCCAGTTTTTAGATTTTCAGTTTGATGACTAAATATATTACAATCTACTAGTATCTAATACTAGTATCGTTGCCGATGATTTAAATTGACTCCAGGAAATTAAAGGTTCTGCTAACGATTTCTTATAGTAATTTTTTTGAAAGTTTACATAGGCATCATAGGCTATAGCATAACGGTTTTTGTTAAAAGCAAGACCCATATCTTCATATGGATAAACATCTGAATTAAGATAAATTTTTAAATCAGTTATATTACAATGATCGAATTTTGAAGAATCAGCAGTAATTTTTCTGCGTTCATTTTTTTGTAGAACGAAAATTATTAATCGCGGTTTTTCCAATTGGGTTGTAGTCTTTACATTCCTTGCACTTTCCATTGAAGTTTTGATAATGTTATTAAGGGTTTCTCAGCTGCATCGGTACAAATTAAAGCCTTTTCATCAGTTCTATCACGAGTTAGAATTAATTCTTTTCGAGCATTTGGTATAATATTAGTAAAATCTTCTGAAAATCCCAGCAATCGCTTCAATGGAATACAAAAATTAAAATAAAATCCATTAGTAGAAATTGATTCTTTTGGTGACCAACTAGCATTGTAAAGTCCAATGCTTTCTTTTTCAGTCAAAGAAATATAATTTTTTAAAGCTGATGTTATACCAACATTTCGATTATGATCAATTCCTTTACCATTAAGCTCATGTCTAATTTCATCAGAAAGATATGCAACTGCATTATTAATTAATTTTGTGTTCTTTACAGCTTCAGCTTTTTCAGTAGTGAGTAAACCTTCTATGTAAAGTAAACTAGTAGATTGTAATATATTTATATTTTGGTGTTGGATTGTAATCCGTATATTGCTTTTATTGAATGAATACAAAAATGGAGAATAACTATGCCATTGCGAATTGGTAATACTTTCATCAAAAACAGGTTCTTGAAAACTATTCATAATTTTGCTCATTGTTTGATTTAATTTTAATCCAATTGACCTTAAAAACTGTTAATTTTGGTGTGTTAATACTTTTAAGGTCCTTAGATGTCTATATGTGTCCAGTGTCTGATTCTGATTGAAATTCAGACCTATATTACTTAAGTATTTATTATTAGGTTGATATTCCTGATTATATATTATCATGTTCGAGATTTCAAATGCAATCTTGCAGTAATATTTTCACCTCTAAAATTCAATAAATGTCCCTCTTGATCGGTAAATTTTAAAACTAAGGATGTTAATCGTTCAACGTTTATTGGTAAATAGATAACATTCAATTGTACTTCTCTATTTTATAGCCTGTACTTACTTTAATTGAGAATTCGTGTATTATATGAGCTTGTTGATTATTTATATACGTTCCACCAATAATATTACACTCGACTCAAAACGTATAGTATTCACACTATTTATATCAACATAAATGTCTGATATTTGCAATTATTTTTTTGTAATAATCTTTTACTAAAACCTAAAAGCTTACAAATACTCAGTTCTTTAGTGAAATCAATATCTCCTACATCAGTATAAATTTCACATTTTAAAGTATTGTTATTTGCTTTCAATTCAAAGGTTTTTCTATCTGTTTGATCTGATTCACCATTATCATTAATATCCAACTCCTCACGAATGTACTGCTCTATATCACCACTTTCATAAGATCCAACCGGTGTCGTGATGACTTTGTTACCAATATGAAATTTATTATTGTCAATATCCACATTTGATATTGAATTATATTTTTGAAAATCTACTAATCCACATACGTAATTCCCCTTTAAATCAAGAGATGGAAAAAACTGTGAAGTAAGTGTAGTACTATTACTGTTGAGAGTTAATGTTAATGGCATGATGTATTGATAACAATTGATTAAATTTTTGATAGATTGTTCCATTTATTCTATTTTTTAAATTTCATACAATTTTACAATAATTATTTTCTAATAAATATTTTAAACATAAATTTCAACATATATATATGTGTTAAATTTTTGTTCTTTATTATAGTTATAGAATAATTTATCAGCTAAATGGTAATTCACAACAGCTAAATGGTAATTATCAGCTAAATGGTAATTCAATTGGAGGTTTTAAATTTCCAAAACTATCAAAATAATGAGCAAATTTATTGTGTTTGTAATATGCTACCACCGGTCCACTAGAATTATCCAAGTTTATTATACCACATTCATACTTCCATATTTTTGAAGTTAAATTATCACGCATAAAGACACCTCGAAAATGTTGTAAATGTTTCCCAAACTTGAGTAAATCTATATTTGTTAGTGGTTGATTAGGTAGGAGTTTTAAAAAAGATTAGGTAGGAGTTTTAAAAGTTGTAGCTCCACCTGAAAGAGCACCAACAGCGGAGAGGCCAGCGAATAATGGCACTAAAAAAAGGAAGAACTCCCCCCAATTTTGGTATTGGTAAAACCCTTGGATACTTGATCTTTTTACGATTTTTACCATTCAAAGTTTTTCTAGCAGCTCTAAGAGCTACTTTTATGGAATCTTTTTCATTTATTGGATTAGAAGTTTCAACTGCGATTTTGGCAGATTGTACTGCATCTTTAAATGAATTTTTATTTTTAGTTTTAGATTTCTTTTTTCTCATATTAGAACCCATTAAAAGTTTTATTTTTGTTTTCATTGCATTTGTAACAAGAAGTGCATTAGTTCGTTCACCCCAAGTAGAATTTTTGTCAATTACTCTTTCCCAAGCTTTTTCTGTCAATCTTTTATCCGCAATATGTCTATGATTTATGTCTTTACTATGAGAGTATGCTATATCATGTTCTTTGCAAGCTTCATCCAAAGGATTTACGCCTTTGTCCCCTCGGTTTAATCTTTCTTTAAGCTTAATTCCAGGTCCACAATAATTGTATCCAGGTAAATGTAATTCAAAAGGTAATTTATTTATTAGCGAGTTTAAGACACCACCTCCTACTTTAATATCTTTTCTACAATTGTCAGAGTTATAATTAATCATAACTTTTATTATATATAACCACCACGTAACGAACACCTTAATAACTATTTTACAACTAGATTTCGAAAATTATCAAAAAAAAAAATATAATTATATATAATTTAATCGCATTTTGATTTGCAAATAGTCAAAAGAATGAAGTTTGTGAAGCAACATGCAAATATTAAAATTAAAAATTTTGATCAAACTGTAGGTTGTGGTGTTGAAAAAACAAAACAATGTACCTTGTTACCGAATAATATACAAGGTTTAATAGTCGGACCATCAAATTGTGGTAAAACAAATATAATGCTGAGCATGTTATTAGATTCAAATGGTTTGCGTTTTGAAAACATTTACATATATTCAAAATCATTCCTTCAACCAAAATATGAATATTTGAAAAAATTTATATCATCTATTAAAAGAATGGGTTATTATGAATTTTCAAATAATTGTGAAATTATGGAACCATCTGAAGCTAAAAAGAATTCAGTTTTTATTTTTGATGATGTTGCATGTGAAAGACAAAATAATATACGATTATACTTTTGTATGGGACGTCATAATGATATTGATAGTTTTTATTTATGTCAATCTTATACGCATATACCTAAACATTTGATACGTGATAATGCAAATTTCATAATATTATTCAAGCAAGATGATTTAAATTTAAGACATATTTACAATGATCATGTAAACTTTGATATGTCATTTAATCAATTTAAAAATGTATGTAGTGAGTGTTGGAGAGATCAGTATGGATTTATACTTATTGATAAAAACAGGCCCTGCAATAAAGGCGGATATCCAAAAAATTTCGATTGGATAACAAAATAAGTGATTGGATAACAAAATAAAATGATAAGAAATCTGATCAAAACCTGATCTGTATCAGTTCATAAACGATCTGTTCAGTCAATAGCCGATCTAATCCGAATTTGTATTAACCTAATAAGAGTATAAAAGCAATCAATATTGCTTAACGTAAATCAGTATTGATTTAGAGTTGAGTAAATCATAATACAAAATTAATGAAAAAGTCTTTTAAGACGTTGATAAAAATTCGTAAAGCTTTGAAGCGTAAATATACAACTATAAAAACCAGAGAAACTGCCAAAGAAACTGAATTGGAAACTACTTTCAAGCCCATTGTAAAACCTCTAAAAGAATTAATAAAAGTAGCTCGAGAGGATAAAATATCTAACGAAATAATACAACCAGAAATAAAACAAGAAGAATATGATCATTTAAAACCTGAAAAAAAATTAATTTTCCAAAGCTTTACAACATCAACACCAAATTCAACACTAAAATTTGATACTACAGATAATTATGAAACACTCAGAAAAAATAGTGCTGTTAATATTTCACCATCATCATCACAATTATGGATACCACCACCAATCAAAAAGACTGAACTTGATAAAACATGTGGCCCTCACCTCGATAGTGTAAACCTGTAAACAATTTAAGCAAATTGGGTAAATCTGTTTTTAAAATTGACAAGAATAATATTTACATTTATAATTATAAACCTTTTAAAATTACGAATGGTTTATACGAACTGATATTTCACAAAAATCTTCAACACTATGCCGACACACACACACACACACATTTTCCATTGAAGTTTTGATAATGTTATTATATATATATATCTATAATTGACCGGTTGAAGAGAGTATTGCAATTTCTTTTAAAATGAATTTATTTTTATTATCTCTGAAACCTTGAATATCAATTATGAAGTATGGAGATTTCATTTAAATGACTTTGGTAACTTCAGCGCTCAATGGATTGTAATGAACTAAAAGATCATGCAGCATAAGACAATATGCTGATGTATTTTCATTTAGTGCTCCTTGAAATTTCATTTCAATTCGAAGGTCCAGTTTTTAGATTTTCATTTTGATGACTAAATATATTACAATCTACTAGTATCTAATACTAGTATCGTTGCCGATGATTTAAATTGACTCCAGGAAATTAAAGGTTCTGCTAACGATTTCTTATAGTAATTTTTTTGAAAGTTTACATAGGCATCATAGGCTATAGCATAACGGTTTTTGTTAAAAGCAAGACCCATATCTTCATATGGATAAACATCTGAATTAAGATAAATTTTTAAATCAGTTATATTACAATGATCGAATTTTGAAGAATCAGCAGTAATTTTTCTGCGTTAATTTTTTTGTAGAACGAAAATTATTAATCGCGGTTTTTCCAATTGGGTTGTAGTCTTTACATTCCTTGCACTTTCCATTGAAGTTTTGATAATGTTATTAAGGGTTTCTCAGCTGCATCGGTACAAATTAAAGCCTTATCATCAGTTCTATCACGAGTTAGAATTAATTCTTTTCGAGCTTTTGGTATAATATTAGTAAAATCTTCTGAAAATCCCAGCAATCTCTTCAATGGAATACAAAAATTAAAATAAAATCCATTAGTAGAAATTGATTCTTTTGGTGACCAACTAGCATTGTAAAGTCCAATGCTTTCTTTTTCAGTCAAAGAAATATAATTTTTTAAAGCTGATGTTATACCAACATTTCGATTATGATCAATTCCTTTACCATTAAGCTCATGTCTAATTTCATCAGAAAGATATGCAACTGCATTATTAATTAATTTTGTGTTCTTTACAGCTTCAGCTTTTTCAGTAGTGAGTAAACCTTCTATGTAAAGTAAACTAGTAGATTGTAATATATTTATATTTTGGTGTTGGATTGTAATCCGTATATTGCTTTTATTGAATGAATACAAAAATGGAGAATAACTATGCCATTGCGAATTGGTAATACTTTCATCAAAAACAGGTTCTTGAGAACTATTCATAATTTTGCTCATTGTTTGATTTAATTTTAATCCAATTGACCTTAAAAACTGTTAATTTTGGTGTGTTAATACTTTTAAGGTCCTTAGATGTCTATATGTGTCCAGTGTCTGATTCTGATTGAAATTCAGACCTATATTACTTAAGTATTTATTATTAGGTTGATATTCCTGATTATATATTATCATGTTTGAGATTTCAAATGCAATCTTGCAGTAATATTTTCACCTCTAAAATTCAATAAGTGTCCCTCTTGATCGGTAAATTTTAAAACTAAGGATGTTAATCGTTCAACGTTTATTGGTAAATAGATAACATTCAATTGTACTTCTATATTTTATAGCCTGGACTTACTTTAATTGAGAATTCGTGTATTATATGAGCTTGTTGATTATTTATATACGTTCCACCAATAATATTACACTCGACTCAAAACGTATAGTATTCACACTATTTATATCAACATAAATGTCTGATATTTGCAATTATTTTTTTGTAATAATCTTTTACTAAAACCTAAACGCTTACAAATACTCAGTTCTTTAGTGAAATCAATATCTCCTACATCAGTATAAATTTCACATTTTAAAGTATTGTTATTTGCTTTCAATTCAAAGGTTTTTCTATCTGTTTGATCTGATTCACCATTATCATTAATATCCAACTCCTCACGAATGTACTGCTCTATATCACCACTTTCATAAGATCCAACAGGTGTCGTGATGACTTTGTTACCAATATGAAATTTATTATTATCAATATCCACATTTGATATTGAATTATATTTTTGAAAATCTACTAATCCACATACGTAATTCCCCTTTAAATCAATAGATGGAAAAAACTGTGAACTAAGTGTAGAACTATTACTGTTGAGAGTTAATGTTAATGGCATGATGTATTGATAACAATTGATTAAATTTTTGATAGATTGTTCCATTTATTCTATTTTTTAAATTTCATACAATTTTACAATAATTATTTTCTAATAAATATTTTAAACATAAATTTCAACATATATATATGTGTTACATTTTTGTTCTTTATTATAGTTATAGAATAATTTATCAGCTAAATGGTAATTCACAATTTCAATTGGAGGTTTTAAATTTCCAAAACTATCAAAATAATGAGCAAATTTATTGTGTTTGTAATATGCTACCACCGGTCCACTAGAATTATCCAAGTTTATTATACCACATTCATACTTCCATATTTTTGAAGTTAAATTATCACGCATAAAGACACCTCGAAAATGTTGTAAATGTTTCCCAAACTTGAGTAAATCTATATTTGTTAGTGGTTGATTAGGTAGGAGTTTTAAAAAAGATTAGGTAGGAGTTTTAAAAGTTGTAGCTCCACCTGAAAGAGCACCAACAGCGGAAAGGCCAGCGAATAATGGCACTAAAAAAGGAAGAACTCCACCAAATTTTGGTATTGGTAAAACCCTTGGATACTTGATCTTTTTACGATTTTTACCATTCAAAGTTTTTCTAGCAGCTCTAAGAGCTACTTTTATGGAATCTTTTTCATTTATTGGATTAGAAGTTTCAACTGCGATTTTGGCAGATTGTACTGCATCTTTAAATGAATTTTTATTTTTAGTTTTAGATTTCTTTTTTCTCATATTAGAACCAATTAAAAGTTTTATTTTTGTTTTCATTGCATTTGCATTAGTTCCTTCACCCCAAGTAGAATTTTTGTCAATTACTCTTTCCCAAGCTTTTTCTGTCAATCTTTTATCCGCAATATGTCTATGATTTATGTCTTTACTATGAGAGTATGCTATATCATGTTCTTTGCAAGCTTCATCCAAAGGATTTACGCCTTTGTCCCCTCGGTTTAATCTTTCTTTAAGCTTAGTTCCAGGTCCACAATAATTGTATCCAGGTAAATGTAATTCAAAAGGTAATTTATTTATTAGCGAGTTTAAGACACCACCTCCTACTTTATATCTTTTCTACAATTGTCAGAGTTATAATTAATCATAACTTTTATTATGTATAACCACTTTGTAACGAACACCTTAATAACTATTTTACAACTAGATTTCGAAAATTATCAACAAAAAAAATATAATTATATATAATTTAATCGCATTTTGATTTGCAAATAGTCAAAAGAATGAAGTTTGTGAAGCAACATGCAAATATTAAAATTAAAAATTTTGATCTAACTGTAGGTTGTGGTGTTGAAAAAACAAAACAATGTACCTTGTTACCGAATAATATACGAGGTTTAATAGTCGGACCATCAAATTGTGGTAAAACAAATATAATGCTGAGCATGTTATTAGATTCAAATGGTTTGCGTTTTGAAAACATTTACATATATTCAAAATCATTCCTTCAACCAAAATATGAATATTTGAAAAAATTTATATCATCTATTAAAAGAATGGGTTATTATGAATTTTCAAATAATTGTGAAATTATGGAACCATCTGAAGCTAAAAAGAATTCAGTTTTTATTTTTGATGATGTTGCATGTGAAAGACAAAATAATATACGATTATACTTTTGTATGGGACGTCATAATGATATTGATAGTTTTTATTTATGTCAATCTTATACGCATATACCTAAACATTTGATACGTGATAATGCAAATTTCATAATATTATTCAAGCAAGATGATTTAAATTTAAGACATATTAAAATGATCATGTAAACTTTGATATGTCATTTAATCAATTTAAAAATGTATGTAGTGAGTGTTGGAGAGATCAGTATGGATTTATACTTATTGATAAAAACAGGCCCTGCAATAAAGGCGGATATCCAAAAAATTTCGATTGGATAACAAAATAAGTGATTGGATAACAAAATAAAATGATAAGAAATCTGATCAAAACCTGATCTGTATCAGTTCATAAACGATCTGTTCAGTCAATAGCCGATCTAATCCGAATTTGTATTAACCTAATAAGAGTATAAAAGCAATCAATATTGCTTAACTTAAATCAGTATTGATTTAGAGTTGAGTAAATCATAATACAAAATTAATGAAAAAGTCTTTTAAGACGTTGATAAAAATTCGTAAAGCTTTGAAGCGTAAATATACAACTATAAAAACCAGAGAAACTGCCAAAGAAACTGAATTGGAAACTACTTTCAAGCCCATTGTAAAACCTCTAAAAGAATTAATAAAAGTAGCTCGAGAGGATAAAATATCTAACGAAATAATACAACCAGAAATAAAACAAGAATATGATCATTTAAAACCTGAAAAAAAATTAATTTTCCAAAGCTTTACAACATCAACACCAAATTCAACACTAAAATTTGATACTACAGATAATTATGAAACACTCAGAAAAAATAGTGCTGTTAATATTTCACCATCATCATCACAATTATGGATACCACCACCAATCAAAAAGACTGAACTTGATAAAACATGTGGCCCTCACCTCGATAGTGTAAACCTGTAAACAATTTAAGCAAATTGGGTAAATCTGTTTTTAAAATTGACAAGAATAATATTTACATTTATAATTATAAACCTTTTAAAATTACGAATGGTTTATACGAACTGATATTTCACAAAAATCTTCAACACTATGCTGACACACACACACACACACATTTTCCATTGAAGTTTTGATAATGTTATTATATATATATCTATAATTGACCGGTTGAAGAGAGTATTGCAATTCCTTTTAAAATGAATTTATTCTTATTATCTCTGAAACCTTGAATATCAATTATGAAGTATGGAGATTTCATTTAAATGACTTTGGTAACTTCAGCGCTCAATGGATTGTAATGAACTAAAAGATCATGCAGCATAAGACAATATGCTGATGTATTTTCATTTAGTGCTCCTTGAAATTTCATTTCAATTCGAAGGTCCAGTTTTTAGATTTTCATTTTGATGACTAAATATATTACAATCTACTAGTATCTAATACTAGTATCGTTGCCGATGATTTAAATTGACTCCAGGAAATTAAAGGTTCTGCTAACGATTTCTTATAGTAATTTTTTTGAAAGTTTACATAGGCATCATAGGCTATAGCATAACGGTTTTTGTTAAAAGCAAGACCCATATCTTCATATGGATAAACATCTGAAATTAGATAAATTTTTAAATCAGTTATATTACAATGATCGAATTTTGAAGAATCAGCAGTAATTTTTCTGCGTTCATTTTTTTGTAGAACGAAAATTATTAATCGCGGTTTTTCCAATTGGGTTGTAGTCTTTACATTCCTTGCACTTTCCATTGAAGTTTTGATAATGTTATTAAGGGTTTCTCAGCTGCATCGGTACAAATTAAAGCCTTATCATCAGTTCTATCACGAGTTAGAATTAATTCTTTTCGAGCATTTGGTATAATATTAGTAAAATCTTCTGAAAATCCCAGCAATCTCTTCAATGGAATACAAAAATTAAAATAAAATCCATTAGTAGAAATTGATTCTTTTGGTGACCAACTAGCATTGTAAAGTCCAATGCTTTCTTTTTCAGTCAAAGAAATATAATTTTTTAAAGCTGATGTTATACCAACATTTCGATTATGATCAATTCCTTTACCATTAAGCTCATGTCTAATTTCATCAGAAAGATATGCAACTGCATTATTAATTAATTTTGTGTTCTTTACAGCTTCAGCTTTTTCAGTAGTGAGTAAACCTTCTATGTAAAGTAAACTAGTAGATTGTAATATATTTATATTTTGGTGTTGGATTGTAATCCGTATATTGCTTTTATTGAATGAATACAAAAATGGAGAATAACTATGCCATTGCGAATTGGTAATACTTTCATCAAAAACAGGTTCTTGAAAACTATTCATAATTTTGCTCATTGTTTGATTTAATTTTAATCCAATTGACCTTAAAAACTGTTAATTTTGGTGTGTTAATACTTTTTAGGTCCTTAGATGTCTATATGTGTCCAGTGTCTGATTCTGATTGAAATTCAGACCTATATTACTTAAGTATTTATTATTAGGTTGATATTCCTGATTATATATTATCATGTTTGAGATTTCAAATGCAATCTTGCAGTAATATTTTCACCTCTAAAATTCAATAAATGTCCCTCTTGATCGGTAAATTTTAAAACTAAGGATGTTAATCGTTCAACGTTTATTGGTAAATAGATAACATTCAATTGTACTTCTATATTTTATAGCCTGGACTTACTTTAATTGAGAATTCGTGTATTATATGAGCTTGTTGATTATTTATATACGTTCCACCAATAATATTACACTCGACTCAAAACGTATAGTATTCACACTATTTATATCAACATAAATGTCTGATATTTGCAATTTTTTTTTTTTAATAATCTTACTAAAACCTAAAAGCTTACAAATACTCAGTTCTTTAGTGAAATCAATATCTCCTACATCAGTATTAATTTCACATTTTAAAGTATTGTTATTTGATTTCAATTCAAAGGTTTTTCTATCTGTTTGATCTGATTCACCATTATCATTAATATCCAACTCCTCACGAATGTACTGCTCTATATCACCACTTTCATAAGATCCAACAGGTGTCGTAATGACTTTGTTACCAATATGAAATTTATTATTATCAATATCCACATTTGATATTGAATTATATTTTTGAAAATCTACTAATCCACATACGTAATTCCCCTTTAAATCAATAGATGGAAAAAACTGTGAAGTAAGTGTAGAACTATTACTGTTGAGAGTTAATGTTAATGGCATGATGTATTGATAACAATTGATTAAATTTTTGATAGATTGTTCCATTTATTCTATTTTTTAAATTTCATACAATTTTACAATAATTATTTTCTAATAAATATTTTAAACATAAATTTCAACATATATATATGTGTTAAATTTTTGTTCTTTATTATAGTTATAGAATAATTTATCAGCTAAATGGTAATTCACAACTTCAATTGGAGGTTTTAAATTTCCAAAACTATCAAAATAATGAGCAAATTTATTGTGTTTGTAATATGCTACCACCGGTCCAATAGAATTATCCAAGTTTATTATACCACATTCATACTTCCATATTTTTGAAGTTAAATTATCACGCATAAAGACACCTCGAAAATGTTGTAAATGTTTCCCAAACTTGAGTAAATCTATATTTGTTAGTGGTTGATTAGGTAGGAGTTTTAAAAAAGATTAGGTAGGAGTTTTAAAAGTTGTAGCTCCAACTGAAAGAGCACCAACAGCGGAAAGGCCAGCGAATAATGGCACTAAAAAAAGGAAGAACTCCCCCAAATTTTGGTATTGGTAAAACCCTTGGATACTTGATCTTTTTACGATTTTTACCATTCAAAGTTTTTCTAGCAGCTCTAAGAGCTACTTTTATGGAATCTTTTTCATTTATTGGATTAGAAGTTTCAACTGCGATTTTGGCAGATTGTACTGCATCTTTAAATGAATTTTTATTTTTAGTTTTAGATTTCTTTTTTCTCATATTAGAACCCATTAAAAGTTTTATTTTTGTTTTCATTGCATTTGTAACAAGAAGTGCATTAGTTCGTTCACTCCAAGTAGAATTCTTGTCAATTACTCTTTCCCAAGCTTTTTCTGTCAATCTTTTATCCGCAATATGTCTATGATTTATGTCTTTACTATGAGAGTATGCTATATCATGTTCTTTGCAAGCTTCATCCAAAGGATTTACGCCTTTGTCCCCTCGGTTTAATCTTTCTTTAAGCTTAATTCCAGGTCCACAATAATTGTATCCAGGTAAATGTAATTCAAAAGGTAATTTATTTATTAGCGAGTTTAAGACACCACCTCCTACTTTAATATCTTTTCTACAATTGTCAGAGTTATAATTAATCATAACTTTTATTATATATAACCACTTTGTAACGAACACCTTAATAACTATTTTACAACTAGATTTCGAAAATTATCAAAAAAAAAAATATAATTATATATAATTTAATCGCATTTTGATTTGCAAATAGTCAAAAGAATGAAGTTTGTGAAGCAACATGCAAATATTAAAATTAAAAATTTTGATCAAACTGTAGGTTGTGGTGTTGAAAAAACAAAACAATGTACCTTGTTACCGAATAATATACAAGGTTTAATAGTCGGACCATCAAATTGTGGTAAAACAAATATAATGCTGAGCATGTTATTAGATTCAAATGGTTTGCGTTTTGAAAACATTTACATATATTCAAAATCATTCCTTCAACCAAAATTAAAAGAATGGGCTATTAAAAGAATGGGTTATTATGAATTTTCAAATAATTGTGAAATTATGGAACCATCTTAAGCTAAAAAGAATTCAGTTTTTATTTTTGATGATGTTGCATGTGAAAGACAAAATAATATACGATTATACTTTTGTATGGGACGTCATAATGATATTGATAGTTTTTATTTATGTCAATCTTATACGCATATACCTAAACATTTGATACGTGATAATGCAAATTTCATAATATTATTCAAGCAAGATGATTTAAATTTAAGACATATTTACAATGATCATGTAAACTTTGATATGTCATTTAATCAATTTAAAAATGTATGTAGTGAGTGTTGGAGAGATCAGTATGGATTTATACTTATTGATAAAAACAGGCCCTGCAATAAAGGCGGATATCCAAAAAATTTCGATTGGATAACAAAATAAGTGATTGGATAACAAAATAAAATGATAAGAAATCTGATCAAAACCTGATCTGTATCAGTTCATAAACGATCTGTTCAGTCAATAGCCGATCTAATCCGAATTTGTATTAACCTAATAAGAGTATAAAAGCAATCAATATTGCTTAACGTAAATCAGTATTGATTTAGAGTTGAGTAAATCATAATACAAAATTAATGAAAAAGTCTTTTAAGACGTTGATAAAAATTCGTAAAGCTTTGAAGCGTAAATATACAACTATAAAAACCAGAGAAACTGCCAAAGAAACTGAATTGGAAACTACTTTCAAGCCCATTGTAAAACCTCTAAAAGAATTAATAAAAGTAGCTCGAGAGGATAAAATATCTAACGAAATAATACAACCAGAAATAAAACAAGAAGAATATGATCATTTAAAACCTGAAAAAAAATTAATTTTCCAAAGCTTTACAACATCAACACCAAATTCAACACTAAAATTTGATACTACAGATAATTATGAAACACTCAGAAAAAATAGTGCTGTTAATATTTCACCATCATCATCACAATTATGGATACCACCACCAATCAAAAAGACTGAACTTGATAAAACATGTGGCCGTCACCTCGATAGTGTAAACCTGTAAACAATTTAAGCAAATTGGGTAAATCTGTTTTTAAAATTGACAAGAATAATATTTACATTTATAATTATAAACCTTTTAAAATTACGAATGGTTTATACGAACTGATATTTCACAAAAATCTTCAACACTATGCCGACACACACACACACACACACATTTTCCATTGAAGTTTTGATAATGTTATTATATATATATATCTATAATTGACCGGTTGAAGAGAGTATTGCAATTTCTTTTAAAATGAATTTATTTTTATTATCTCTGAAACCTTGAATATCAATTATGAAGTATGGAGATTTCATTTAAATGACTTTGGTAACTTCAGCGCTCAATGGATTGTAATGAACTAAAAGATCATGCAGCATAAGACAATATGCTGATGTATTTTCATTTAGTGCTCCTTGAAATTTCATTTCAATTCGAAGGTCCAGTTTTTAGATTTTCATTTTGATGACTAAATATATTACAATCTACTAGTATCTAATACTAGTATCGTTGCCGATGATTTAAATTGACTCCAGGAAATTAAAGGTTCTGCTAACGATTTCTTATAGTAATTTTTTTGAAAGTTTACATAGGCATCATAGGCTATAGCATAACGGTTTTTGTTAAAAGCAAGACCCATATCTTCATATGGATAAACATCTGAATTAAGATAAATTTTTAAATCAGTTATATTACAATGATCGAATTTTGAAGAATCAGCAGTAATTTTTCTGCGTTAATTTTTTTGTAGAACGAAAATTATTAATCGCGGTTTTTCCAATTGGGTTGTAGTCTTTACATTCCTTGCACTTTCCATTGAAGTTTTGATAATGTTATTAAGGGTTTCTCAGCTGCATCGGTACAAATTAAAGCCTTATCATCAGTTCTATCACGAGTTAGAATTAATTCTTTTCGAGCTTTTGGTATAATATTAGTAAAATCTTCTGAAAATCCCAGCAATCTCTTCAATGGAATACAAAAATTAAAATAAAATCCATTAGTAGAAATTGATTCTTTTGGTGACCAACTAGCATTGTAAAGTCCAATGCTTTCTTTTTCAGTCAAAGAAATATAATTTTTTAAAGCTGATGTTATACCAACATTTCGATTATGATCAATTCCTTTACCATTAAGCTCATGTCTAATTTCATCAGAAAGATATGCAACTGCATTATTAATTAATTTTGTGTTCTTTACAGCTTCAGCTTTTTCAGTAGTGAGTAAACCTTCTATGTAAAGTAAACTAGTAGATTGTAATATATTTATATTTTGGTGTTGGATTGTAATCCGTATATTGCTTTTATTGAATGAATACAAAAATGGAGAATAACTATGCCATTGCGAATTGGTAATACTTTCATCAAAAACAGGTTCTTGAGAACTATTCATAATTTTGCTCATTGTTTGATTTAATTTTAATCCAATTGACCTTAAAAACTGTTAATTTTGGTGTGTTAATACTTTTAAGGTCCTTAGATGTCTATATGTGTCCAGTGTCTGATTCTGATTGAAATTCAGACCTATATTACTTAAGTATTTATTATTAGGTTGATATTCCTGATTATATATTATCATGTTTGAGATTTCAAATGCAATCTTGCAGTAATATTTTCACCTCTAAAATTCAATAAATGTCCCTCTTGATCGGTAAATTTTAAAACTAAGGATGTTAATCGTTCAACGTTTATTGGTAAATAGATAACATTCAATTGTACTTCTATATTTTATAGCCTGGACTTACTTTAATTGAGAATTCGTGTATTATATGAGCTTGTTGATTATTTATATACGTTCCACCAATAATATTACACTCGACTCAAAACGTATAGTATTCACACTATTTATATCAACATAAATGTCTGATATTTGCAATTATTTTTTTGTAATAATATTTTACTAAAACCTAAAAGCTTACAAATACTCAGTTCTTTAGTGAAATCAATATCTCCTACATCAGTATAAATTTCACATTTTAAAGTATTGTTATTTGCTTTCAATTCAAAGGTTTTTCTATCTGTTTGATCTGATTCACCATTATCATTAATATCCAACTCCTCACGAATGTACTGCTCTATATCACCACTTTCATAAGATCCAACAGGTGTCGTGATGACTTTGTTACCAATATGAAATTTATTATTATCAATATCCACATTTGATATTGAATTATATTTTTGAAAATCTACTAATCCACATACGTAATTCCCCTTTAAATCAATAGATGGAAAAAACTGTGAAGTAAGTGTAGAACTATTACCGTTGAGAGTTAATGTTACTGGCATGATGTATTGATAACAATTGATTAAATTTTTGATAGATTGTTCCATTTATTCTATTTTTTAAATTTCATACAATTTTACAATAATTATTTTCTAATAAATATTTTAAACATAAATTTCAACATATATATATGTGTTACATTTTTGTTCTTTATTATAGTTATAGAATAATTTATCAGCTAAATGGTAATTCACAACTTCAATTGGAGGTTTTAAATTTCCAAAACTATCAAAATAATGAGCAAATTTATTGTGTTTGTAATATGCTACCACCGGTCCACTAGAATTATCCAAGTTTATTATACCACATTCATACTTCCATATTTTTGAAGTTAAATTATCACGCATAAAGACACCTCGAAAATGTTGTAAATGTTTCCCAAACTTGAGTAAATCTATATTTGTTAGTGGTTGATTAGGTAGGAGTTTTAAAAAAGATTAGGTAGGAGTTTTAAAAGTTGTAGCTCCACCTGAAAGAGCACCAACAGCGGAAAGGCCAGCGAATAATGGCACTAAAAAAGGAAGAACTCCCCCCAATTTTGGTATTGGTAAAACCCTTGGATACTTGATCTTTTTACGATTTTTACCATTCAAAGTTTTTCTAGCAGCTCTAAGAGCTACTTTTATGGAATCTTTTTCATTTATTGGATTAGAAGTTTCAACTGCGATTTTGGCAGATTGTACTGCATCTTTAAATGAATTTTTATTTTTAGTTTTAGAATTCTTTTTTCTCATATTAGAACCCATTAAAAGTTTTATTTTTGTTTTCATTGCATTTGTAACAAGAAGTGCATTAGTTCGTTCACCCCAAGTAGAATTTTTGTCAATTACTCTTTCCCAAGCTTTTTCTGTCAATCTTTTATCCGCAATATGTCTATGATTTATGTCTTTACTATGAGAGTATGCTATATCATGTTCTTTGCAAGCTTCATCCAAAGGATTTACGCCTTTGTCCCCTCGGTTTAATCTTTCTTTAAGCTTAATTCCAGGTCCAAAATAATTGTATGTAATTCAAAAGGTAATTTAAATGTAATTCAAAAGGTAATTTATTTATTAGCGAGTTTAAGACACCACCTCCTACTTTAATATCTTTTCTACAATTGTCAGAGTTATAATTAATCATAACTTTTATTATGTATAACCACTTTGTAACGAACACCTTAATAACTATTTTACAACTAGATTTCGAAAATTATAAAAAAAAAATATATAATTATATATAATTTAATCGGGGCGAGTGGCGACGACCTCCTAGTGTGCGTGACATGTCCATCACGCCGGTTCGCTCTGGGCAATGCGTTTCTACGTAGCTAACAGTCGCTTCCTTTCTTACCCCAATCCATATCCATTCTTTCCCGTCAATTATACCAACTTCCCATTCCCAAACCTAATGTGAGTGGTGGTGTGAGCGCCGTGCCGAGGACTGAAAGGCTGGTGGTCAAACCAGCCGCTAACGAGCTCCCTCCGATGCCCGGGCAAGGTCGGTTGTATAAGTGCCTTATCCCAGTATGTCGGCTCTGCTGGCACTGACTCCTCTTTCCGGACATTCTCGTGGGAACAAAATATGGATTACAACAATAAAAACAACAAAAAACAACAAAACCAACTTAACATCGGATCGTCTTCTGAAGATGATCTTCTGGCCTCCAGTCAGGAGACAGTTAAAAGTACCAGCCACAGTACCAACACAAATCAAACCAAAACCAAGCCTGAGAGTACCTGCCATAGTGCTCCAAGAGAACAAGTTTCTGGGGGCAGCGGTAGTACCAGCCATAGTACTCCAAAGCCCTCAAGTTCTGGAAGTACCAGACCAAGTACTTCCACAAAAAGCAGAACGGTTAGAAGCTTGGGGTCCATTCTCAGAAGACGATACCTGAAAGCCAAGTTCATTTTGAACAAGATTGTTCAGAACGAGGCCGAAGGTAGAGTCAATGAGAGGGACGAAGAGGACCGCAAGAATTGCGATGATATTATTAAGCAATATGAAGCTCATGTTGCTAATAGCGTCAAGCCGTCCATACCAGCTAAAAGGGAAAGATCCCAGGATGAAGCTAGTATGAACAGACCAAAAGCAAAACTTGCTAAGACAGAGGCAAGAAAAAATACGTCGCAGCAGCGCAAGTTTAGTGATATAGTCAAGGATCACTTGGCGCTTGCCATAATCAATGAGAAAGCAGAGTTTCGGAAAGTCTCAGCCGAACTCTGGGTAAAAATAGAAGCAAAGCTGTCCGAGATGGTTATGGATCACGTCTTGGAGTGTAAGGGGCCTCTCCCTGGCTATGATTCATCCGAGGTAGTCAGGGGCTACCGTGTTATTCGTTGCGTGGACCTGTTCTCCAAGGATTTTCTTAGCGCCAGTGTTACTAAGATTAGTAACGCTTGGGAGGAAGCCACGATTGGCCTAATCCCCGCTAAGGAAATCCCAGTGAGACCCAGGGCTCGTATATGGTTACCCAGGATGGACATAGACGGGGAGAAGCTTCTTCGGTGCCTGCAACTGCACAACCCCGATGTGCCCATGACCAACTGGGCAGTGTTAAAGAAAGAGCCGGGATACGTGGATACCCAGAAGAGTAGTGTCTCGTTCCTCCTCCTTATAAACGAGGAGAGTCTCCAGCCTCTGGAAAGGCTGGAGTTCAAGTTGCGTTTTGGCATCAGGCTGGCCAAATTAAAAATATTTAAAGATGCGCAGGAGGTCGATGGCCTAGATGAGGCCAACGATCTTCTTGAGGAAATGTCTCTAGACACAGAGACGGTAACATTTAATACTAAAGATGGCGATGTTGAAGGTGGTTCAGGTCAACCTTAAGCACTCCAAAAGTGCTTCGGATAACCTGCTGGTCTTCCTAGTTGAGGAAGACCACGACATCGCCATTATTCAATAACCGTTATTATTCAATAACCGTGGATTAACACCTCCAGAATTAGAGGTCTGTCTTGCCGAAATTATAACCTATTCTACAAGCCTGTGGAAGTGAACGGTGGTAAGCCCAGAACATGTATTCTGGTTAAAAAACACATTAATGCCTTTCTTTGCTCTAATTTCAGTTCTGTAGATCTGACCGTTGTCAAGATTGAACAGGAGGGTGGTAAGGAGCTATACATCAGTTCGGTGTATATGGCTCACGATAAACCTGCCCCGCCACTGGAATTCCAGCAACTAGTCCATGACAAAGGAAACAATCTTCTAGCCGGCTGCGATGCGAATGCCAGACATACCCTGTGGGGAAGCTCTGAAATAAATGACAGAGGTGAGTCACCTTTTGATTTTATATTAAATACTAACCTAATAGTTGCAAATAGGGGTAATACTCCCACCTTTACCTTCCCAAGTTCGGACAGTTGTCCGGGATGGGAAGAGGTTATCGATATTACCTGCATTAGTAATAATGATTCCCTAAAGCTAGAAAATTGGAGAGTATCGGAGAAAAAATCTTTTTCAGATCATAGTTGGATACTCTTCAATATAAATTACATGCGCGATAGCACTAAGCCCTTCAGAAATCCCAAAAGTACAAACTGGACGACTTTCAGAAATGTACTAAAAGTCGAGCTAAGGAAAGTTCTTGATATCACTCCGCTATGCAAGTCACAGCATGCGTACTGTAAAGGTAAGTCCACTGACACTGCTTTAAGTGAAGTGGTACGTAATGTGGAAAAATCGTTGCACTACAAGCAATACACACCTTTCTAGACATAGAAGGTGCCTTTAACAACATACAAGTAGAAGCTATCCAAGAGTCCTTGAGCGAACTAGGGGTTTGCCCAGCTATGTGCACCTGGATTGTAAAGATGCTTCAATCAAGACAAATACAGGCGGATCTTGGTAACAGCCATATTACCAGATTCACCAAAAGAGGTACGCCGCAGGGGGGCGTGTTGTCTCCCCTACTGTGGCTAATAGCGATGGATAAGATTCTTAGGAAACTCCAGGCGGAGGGAATTATAACAATAGCGTACGCGAATGACCTAGTGATACTGGTCTCTGGCAAATACCTTCACATAATAAGCGAAATTATGGAAAGAGCTTTGCTAATGGTAAGCAATTGGGCCACAGAGTGTGGCCTTAATGTTAATCCGAAGAAAACGGAATTAATGCTGTTTACCACAAAAACAAAAATACCCGCGTTTAACCGACCTAGACTGGACGGGGAAACTGTGAATCTGGCCTCCAGCGTACGGTATCTAGGTGTAATGTTACACCCGAAACTGAACTGGAGACTTAATATTGAGGAAAGAGTAAAGAAGGCCTGTATAGCCCTTTATTCATGCAAAAAAATGATGGGGAAAAAATGAGGTCTGAAACCACGGATGGTTCTATGGCTCTATACTGCCGTTGTACGACCTATCCTCACCTACGGTTCAGTGGTGTGGTGGCCTGCTGTCGAGAAACAATATATCAGTGTCATGCTATGCAAAGTCCAGAGAAGTGCTAGTTTAAGCATCACTGGAGCGTTAGGAACGACGCCAAGTGCTGCCTTGGACTTGCCTCTACACCTTCTCCCCCTTGATCTCCACATTAAGAACCTTGCTACTTGTAGTGCGCTCAGGCTTCAAGAGAACAAGCACTGGCAAGCTAAACCCTACGGACATGGTAGAATCTTAGGCACTACAGGCAGCTACTTAGATACAATAACCACTGATTACACTATTCCAAAATTGGAGATCGACAAGAAATTCAAAGTCAGATTGCCAACCAGGAATGAGTGAAAAGCTAATAACCCACTTGCTAACATGGACACAGTGCTATACACAGACGGTTCCAAAATGGACTGCGGTGTTGGCGCTGGAGTATACTCGGATTCCCTTAAACTTGCACATTCCTATAGGCTACCAGACAGATGTAGTGTCTTCCAGGCGGAAATGCTAGCAATCTGGAAGGCATGCCAAGCACTTAGGAACGACTCCACAACTAAGCGGAATGTGGCAGTAGTTACAGATAGTCAGGCCGCTATCTTGGCTCTTAACTCTGCCGTCATATCCTCGAAACTAGTTAGGAACTGCTACGAAGAACTCACATACCTAGGAAGTCATCTCAACATTACACTCTTTTGGGTTCCCGGTCATAGGAACATTGAGGGTAATGAACGTGCTGATGAATTGGCTAGATCGGGCTCGGGCTTAGACCATACATTGGCAGAACAGGTGCAGCTACCAATGAACACGGTAAAAAGAGACATATACTTGCACTACCTTTCCTTAGCCAACTCCAGATGGGTTGGGTTAAATAACTGCAATACGGCGAGGAGTACCTGGCCGTCGTACAATAAAAACAGAAGTGACGAACTTCTTAAACTACCACGAAAGGATCTGGCTAGAACAGTAGCCGTACTTACGGGCCACTGGCCGATTGGCGTGCATGCCTCCAGGCTTGGTATCCCGTTTAATCCTTCGTGTCGCAGCTGCCTTATAACAAACGTAGAAGAAACAATAGTACATTTCGTCTGCGAGTGTCCAGCGCTGGCCAGGGCCAGACTCTGTTCTCTCGGCAGTCCCTTCTTTAATGCGCTAAGCGATATAGCCGGGATAAAACCTGTTGACATAACCCGTTACTTGAACGCCACGAAATGGCTCTAACAAACACCCCACTTGCCATATTTACTTGCCTTTTGGTCGCGAGAATGAGTGGTATGAAAACGGCGCTATTGCGCTAATTGGAGAACATGGACAGTCGTCCAGGACTCGCCACTTACACCAACCAACCAACCATATAATTTAATCGCATTTTGATTTGCAAATAGTCAAAAGAATGAAGTTTGTGAAGCAACATGCAAATATTAAAATTAAAAATTTTGATCAAACTGTAGGTTGTGGTGTTGAAAAAACAAAACAATGTACCTTGTTACCGAATAATATACGAGGTTTAATAGTCGGACCATCAAATTGTGGTAAAACAAATATAATGCTGAGCATGTTATTAGATTCAAATGGTTTGCGTTTTGAAAACATTTACATATATTCAAAATCATTCCTTCAACCAAAATTAAAAGAATGGGTTATTAAAAGAATGGGTTATTATGAATTTTCAAATAATTGTGAAATTATGGAACCATCTGAAGCTAAAAAGAATTCAGTTTTTATTTTTGATGATGTTGCATGTGAAAGACAAAATAATATACGATTATACTTTTGTATGGGACGTCATAATGATATTGATAGTTTTTATTTATGTCAATCTTATACGCATATACCTAAACATTTGATACGTGATAATGCAAATTTCATAATATTATTCAAGCAAGATGATTTAAATTTAAGACATATTTACAATGATCATGTAAACTTTGATATGTCATTTAATCAATTTAAAAATGTATGTAGTGAGTGTTGGAGAGATCAGTATGGATTTATACTTATTGATAAAAACAGGCCCTGCAATAAAGGCGGATATCCAAAAAATTTCGATTGGATAACAAAATAAGTGATTGGATAACAAAATAAAATGATAAGAAATCTGATCAAAACCTGATCTGTATCAGTTCATAAACGATCTGTTCAGTCAATAGCCGATCTAATCCGAATTTGTATTAACCTAATAAGAGTATAAAAGCAATCAATATTGCTTAACGTAAATCAGTATTGATTTAGAGTTGAGTAAATCATAATACAAAATTAATGAAAAAGTCTTTTAAGACGTTGATAAAAATTCGTAAAGCTTTGAAGCGTAAATATACAACTATAAAAACCAGAGAAACTGCCAAAGAAACTGAATTGGAAACTACTTTCAAGCCCATTGTAAAACCTCTAAAAGAATTAATAAAAGTAGCTCGAGAGGATAAAATATCTAACGAAATAATACAACCAGAAATAAAACAAGAAGAATATGATCATTTAAAACCTGAAAAAAAATTAATTTTCCAAAGCTTTACAACATCAACACCAAATTCAACACTAAAATTTGATACTACAGATAATTATGAAACACTCAGAAAAAATAGTGCTGTTAATATTTCACCATCATCATCACAATTATGGATACCACCACCAATCAAAAAGACTGAACTTGATAAAACATGTGGCCCTTACCTCGATAGTGTAAGCCTGTAAACAATTTAAGCAAATTGGGTAAATCTGTTTTTAAAATTGACAAGAATAATATTTACATTTATAATTATAAACCTTTTAAAATTACGAATGGTTTATACGAACTGATATTTCACAAAAATCCTCAACACTATGCTGACACACACACACACACACATTTTCCATTGAAGTTTTGATAATGTTATTATATATATATCTATAATTGACCGGTTGAAGAGAGTATTACAATTTCTTTTAAAATGAATTAATTTTTATTATCTCTGAAACCTTGAATATCAATTATGAAGTATGGAGATTTCATTTAAATGACTTTGGTAACTTCAGCGCTCAATGGATTGTAATGAACTAAAAGATCATGCAGCATAAGACAATATGCTGATGTATTTTCATTTAGTGCTCCTTGAAATTTCATTTCAATTCGAAGGTCCAGTTTTTAGATTTTCATTTTGATGACTAAATATATTACAATCTACTAGTATCTAATACTAGTATCGTTGCCGATGATTTAAATTGACTCCAGGAAATTAAAGGTTCTGCTAACGATTTCTTATAGTAATTTTTTTGAAAGTTTACATAGGCATCATAGGCTATAGCATAACGGTTTTTGTTAAAAGCAAGACCCATATCTTCATATGGATAAACATCTGAATTAAGATAAATTTTTAAATCAGTTATATTACAATGATCGAATTTTGAAGAATCAGCAGTAATTTTTCTGCGTTCATTTTTTTGTAGAACGAAAATTATTAATCGCGGTTTTTCCAATTGGGTTGTAGTCTTTACATTCCTTGCACTTTCCATTGAAGTTTTGATAATGTTATTAAGGGTTTCTCAGCTGCATCGGTACAAATTAAAGCCTTATCATCAGTTCTATCACGAGTTACAATTAATTCTTTTCGAGCATTTGGTATAATATTAGTAAAATCTTCTGAAAATCCCAGCAATCTCTTCAATGGAATACAAAAATTAAAATAAAATCCATTAGTAGAAATTGATTCTTTTGGTGACCAACTAGCATTGTAAAGTCCAATGCTTTCTTTTTCAGTCAAAGAAATATAATTTTTTAAAGCTGATGTTATACCAACATTTCGATTATGATCAATTCCTTTACCATTAAGCTCATGTCTAATTTCATCAGAAAGATATGCAACTGCATTATTAATTAATTTTGTGTTCTTTACAGCTTCAGCTTTTTCAGTAGTGAGTAAACCTTCTATGTAAAGTAAACTAGTAGATTGTAATATATTTATATTTTGGTGTTGGATTGTAATCCGTATATTGCTTTTATTGAATGAATACAAAAATGGAGAATAACTATGCCATTGCGAATTGGTAATACTTTCATCAAAAACAGGTTCTTGAAAACTATTCATAATTTTGCTCATTGTTTGATTTAATTTTAATCCAATTGACCTTAAAAACTGTTAATTTTGGTGTGTTAATACTTTTAAGGTCCTTAGATGTCTATATGTATCCAGTGTCTGATTCTGATTGAAATTCAGACCTATATTACTTAAGTATTTATTATTAGGTTGATATTCCTGATTATATATTATCATGTTTGAGATTTCAAATGCAATCTTGCAGTAATATTTTCACCTCTAAAATTCAATAAGTGTCCCTCTTCATCGGTAAATTTTAAAACTAAGGATGTTAATCGTTCAACGTTTATTGGTAAATAGATAACATTCAATTGTACTTCTATATTTTATAGCCTGGACTTACTTTAATTGAGAATTCGTGTATTATATGAGCTTGTTGATTATTTATATACGTTCCACCAATAATATTACACTCGACTCAAAACGTATAGTATTCACACTATTTATATCAACATAAATGTCTGATATTTGCAATTATTTTTTTGTAATAATCTTTTACTAAAACCTAAAAGCTTACAAATACTCAGTTCTTTAGTGAAATCAATATCTCCTACATCAGTATAAATTTCACATTTTAAAGTATTGTTATTTGCTTTCAATTCAAAGGTTTTTCTATCTGTTTGATCTGATTCACCATTATCATTAATATCCAACTCCTCACGAATGTACTGCTCTATATCACCACTTTCATAAGATCCAACAGGTGTCGTGATGACTTTGTTACCAATATGAAATTTATTATTATCAATATCCACATTTGATATTGAATTATATTTTTGAAAATCTACTAATCCACATACGTAATTCCCCTTTAAATCAATAGATGGAAAAAACTGTGAAGTAAGTGTAGAACTATTACTGTTGAGAGTTAATGTTAATGGCATGATGTATTGATAACAATTGATTAAATTTTTGATAGATTGATCCATTTATTCTATTTTTTAAATTTCATACAATTTTACAATAATTATTTTCTAATAAATATTTTAAACATAAATTTCAACATATATATATGTGTTAAATTTTTGTTCTTTATTATAGTTATAGAATAATTTATCAGCTAAATGGTAATTCACAACTTCAATTGGAGGTTTTAAATTTCCAAAACTATCAAAATAATGAGCAAATTTATTGTGTTTGTAATATGCTACCACCGGTCCACTATAATTATCCAAGTTTATTATACCACATTCATACTTCCATATTTTTGAAGTTAAATTATCACGCATAAAGACACCTCGAAAATGTTGTAAATGTTTCCCAAACTTGAGTAAATCTATATTTGTTAGTGGTTGATTAGGTAGGAGTTTTAAAAAAGATTAGGTAGGAGTTTTAAAAGTTGTAGCTCCACCTGAAAGAGCACCAACAGCGGAAAGGCCAGCGAATAATGGCACTAAAAAAAGGAAGAACTCCCCCCAATTTTGGTATTGGTAAAACCCTTGGATATTTGATCTTTTTACGATTTTTACCATTCAAAGTTTTTTTAGCAGCTCTAAGAGCTACTTTTATGGAATCTTTTTCATTTATTGGATTAGAAGTTTCAACTGCGATTTTGGCAGATTGTACTGCATCTTTAAATGAATTTTTATTTTTAGTTTTAGATTTCTTTTTTCTCATATTAGAACCCATTAAAAGTTTTATTTTTGTTTTCATTGCATTTGTAACAAGAAGTGCATTAGTTCGTTCACCCCAAGTAGAATTTTTGTCAATTACTCTTTCCCAAGCTTTTTCTGTCAATCTTTTATCCGCAATATGTCTATGATTTATGTCTTTACTATGAGAGTATGCTATATCATGTTCTTTGCAAGCTTCATCCAAAGGATTTACGCCTTTGTCCCCTCGGTTTAATCTTTCTTTAAGCTTAGTTCCAGGTCCACAATAATTGTATCCAGGTAAATGTAATTCAAAAGGTAATTTATTTATTAGCGAGTTTAAGACACCACCTCCTACTTTAATATCTTTTCTACAATTGTCAGAGTTATAATTAATCATAACTTTTATTATGTATAACCACTTTGTAACGAACACCTTAATAACTATTTTACAACTAGATTTCGAAAATTATCAAAAAAAAAAATATAATTATATATAATTTAATCGCATTTTGATTTGCAAATAGTCAAAAGAATGAAGTTTGTGAAGCAACATGCAAATATTAAAATTAAAAATTTTGATCAAACTGTAGGTTGTGGTGTTGAAAAAACAAAACAATGTACCTTGTTACCGAATAATATACGAGGTTTAATAGTCGGACCATCAAATTGTGGTAAAACAAATATAATGCTGAGCATGTTATTAGATTCAAATGGTTTGCGTTTTGAAAACATTTACATATATTCAAAATCATTCCTTCAACCAAAATATGAATATTTGAAAAAATTTATATCATCTATTAAAAGAATGGGTTATTATGAATTTTCAAATAATTGTGAAATTATGGAACCATCTGAAGCTAAAAAGAATTCAGTTTTTATTTTTGATGATGTTGCATGTGAAAGACAAAATAATATACGATTATATTTTTGTATGGGACGTCATAATGATATTGATAGTTTTTATTTATGTCAATCTTATACGCATATACCTAAACATTTGATACGTGATAATGCAAATTTCATAATATTATTCAAGCAAGATGATTTAAATTTAAGACATATTTACAATGAGCATGTAAACTTTGATATGTCATTTAATCAATTTAAAAATGTATGTAGTGAGTGTTGGAGAGATCAGTATGGATTTATACTTATTGATAAAAACAGGCCCTGCAATAAAGGCGGATATCCAAAAAATTTCGATTGGATAACAAAATAAGTGATTGGATAACAAAATAAAATGATAAGAAATCTGATCAAAACCTGATCTGTATCAGTTCATAAACGATCTGTTCAGTCAATAGCCGATCTAATCCGAATTTGTATTAACCTAATAAGAGTATAAAAGCAATCAATATTGCTTAACTTAAATCAGTATTGATTTAGAGTTGAGTAAATCATAATACAAAATTAATGAAAAAGTCTTTTAAGACGTTGATAAAAATTCGTAAAGCTTTGAAGCGTAAATATACAACTATAAAAACCAGAGAAACTGCCAAAGAAACTGAATTGGAAACTACTTTCAAGCCCATTGTAAAACCTCTAAAAGAATTAATAAAAGTAGCTCGAGAGGATAAAATATCTAACGAAATAATACAACCAGAAATAAAACAAGAAGAATATGATCATTTAAAACCTGAAAAAAAATTAATTTTCCAAAGCTTTACAACATCAACACCAAATTCAACACTAAAATTTGATACTACAGATAATTATGAAACACTCAGAAAAAATAGTGCTGTTAATATTTCACCATCATCATCACAATTATGGATACCACCACCAATCAAAAAGACTGAACTTGATAAAACATGTGGCCCTTACCTCGATAGTGTAAACCTGTAAACAATTTAAGCAAATTGGGTAAATCTGTTTTTAAAATTGACAAGAATAATATTTACATTTATAATTATAAACCTTTTAAAATTACGAATGGTTTATACGAACTGATATTTCACAAAAATCCTCAACACTATGCTGACACACACACACACACATTTTCCATTGAAGTTTTGATAATGTTATTGTTTTTGATTCAATGGAACTGAATCACTTGCACTGGTTCTTTATGGTGAAATAAAACACAAATATTTTAAATTTACACCAAAAGACAATTTTAATTTTATAAGAATTTTAATAATATAAGTTTACAAGTTATTTGGTCAATACCAAATTTTCTTTACGTTAATACTTGATTTAAGTTACATGATTATTACCAATAATAATAATTGATTTAATAATTGATTTAATTGATTTATACCACACAATAATAATAATTTTTAATTTTTATACAAAGTTTTTTATTACTAGGTTTTCGATATATAGATTAATAACCGATCACGGCGACGTTCTTTACAAGTGTGTCCAATTGAGATAAATTAAGACATTACATGTTAATGAGAGCAATCCATTATTAATTGCATGTTAATGAGTTTATCAATTATTAATTGAGACAAGATTACCGGCATGGTACGCCGTGATTGGTTATTAACATCGGATGATATTACAGAAATCAAAATATTAACAAAAAAAAGAGAAATTTAAGATATTAAAAATTTATATGAATACGAAATATAAATTTGTGTGGTATCAATCCAAAACATCCTGGCGCCCGCTGAAAGACTCAGTTCTTTCTGAATGAAGAAGCGGAATTAATTTTGTAATTGGTCGGGTATATGTACCGGCGGTAGTCTTTACCGTGGCAACACGGACGTGTCCGTCCGGACCGGGATGACATTCTTGAATGCGGCCAACTATCCATTTCGATGGTGGTAAGCGTGGCTCTTTTACTAACACCAAGTCATTAGTTGCTAAGTCAGTAGATTGTTGTTGCCATTTTGAACGTTGTTGCAACGAAGTTAAATATTCTTTGTGCCAACGATTCCAAAAACCTTGCGTCAAATTGGTTAGTAATTCCCAGTTGCTTAACAATGTAACGCGATGGTTACTGGTATCAGGTTCTGGAATGGAGGCAAACGGCTGACCAATAAGAAAATGAGCTGGTGTCAGTGAGTCAATCTCAGAATCAGAGCTAGGACACAGTGGTCGTGAATTAAGTAACGCTTCAATACGTGTCAACAAGGTGTAGAGTTCTTCGTACGTTAAAATGTGAGTACCAATCACGCGGCGGAGATGTAATTTTACAGAACGTACACCAGCTTCCCATAGTCCACCATGGTGGGGAGCGTGGGGTGGTGTATTTTTCCAAGAGATACCATCTTGGCTTAAATGTTCAGCTACAGCTGTTTGATGATGGTCTGATAATATAAGCTGAAACATTTCGTTCAGTTGACGCTTTGCACCAATAAAATTAGTCCCATTATCGCTAATAATTTCAGCTGGCTTACCCCGACGAGCGACGAATCGATGAAGCGCAGCGATGAAGGCAGTAGTGGACAAATCGCCGACTAACTCCAGGTGCAATGCTTTTGTAACAAAGCATACGAATAAAGCTATATAAGCTTTTGTAAATTTAGGATTTCTTCCACGTGATAATCTTAACGTAATTGGACCAGCGTAGTCACAGCCGGTTCGTGAAAATGGCCTTGAATAAGTAATACGTGATGTTGGTAAATCGGCCATGTACTGTTGATTTGATGATTGACGTTGTTTTAAGCATGTTACACAAACATGTATAATTTTACGTAATAAAGTTCGGCATCCCATGACCCAATATTCATGACGTAACAAGAAAAACATTTGCGCTACACCAGCATGTAGATTTGAATAATGAGAATGTTCAGCGATAAGAGATGTCAAACGATGACCTTTTGGTAGAATAATAGGATGTCGGGTTGAATACGATAAGGCTGATTGTTCGATTCTACCACCCACTCGAAGAATACGTGACGTGTCGATAAATGGCGATAACGACACAAGATTTGATGATTTTGGTAGAATTTTGTGTTGATCAAGTGCTGCGATCTCTGCACCGAATGATTGACGTTGTACTACCGAAATAATAAATAATTTTGATGAAGCTAATTCTTCGGCTTGTAATAGCACAGATTGTGCGGTCGAACGATGGTTTCGCAAACGATGAACGAAGCGCTGAATGTATGCAACAATACGAATGATTTTTGTCCACGATGATTTACGTAGTAGCAAACTATTAATGAAATGCGAATCATCCTTGAACGTAACGTGAAATTGTTTTGTTGCTCTTTCTTCTAATTCAGCGGACGATACCAATGAGATATCAGACGGTTTACTAGATGGCCAAACGTCAGGATCTTGAATCAACCATTTCGGCCCATGCCACCATAAATCGAAATCGATTAGTGCTGATGGTAGCAGACCACGACTGGCACAATCGGCTGGGTTGCTAGCTGACCTTACATGATGCCAATGACGTCTTGGTACGTCGGCAAGTATTTGAGATGTACGGTTGGCGATGAACGTAGACCAACGTCGTGGCGGTGATGAAAGCCAATGTAAAACAATTTGTGAATCAGTCCACGCATGGATGTTCATATCTGCGATCTGTAAAGAAATTTTAAGTTGGTTGATTAATTTACACAGCAAGACCGCTCCGCATAACTCTAGACGCGGTAGAGAAATTTGTTTTAAAGGCGCAACTTTTGTTTTTGCTGCAACGAGTTCGATTTGCACGCGATCGTTATACGAAGACCGACAATAAATAACCGCGGAAAATGCTTTTTCGGATGCATCGCAAAACGCATGAAATTGAATATCTGCACTAGATTGCCAGATGCGACGACAGATGTTAATTTTCTCAAACTGGACCACTTCGTTACGCAATGTACACCACTGATTACGTACATCATCTGGTACAACGTCATCCCACTGAAGATTGATCAACCATAATTGTTGAAATAATATTTTGATTAGAATGATGGATGGTGCTAGAAAACCAAGTGGATCAAATATTCTGGATGCGTCGGAGAGAATGTTGCGTTTAGTAAAGTTTACGTGATGAGGTAACGACACCTTGTATGAGAAACTATCCCTAGTTGGATATCAACGTAGCCCAAGAACTTTGATCGACGTATCCTCTGATAATTCTAATGGCGACAATTCACGTTGATCGTCAGGGATGGAGGCTAATAGCGGCCAACAATTTGTGCTCCATTTACGTAGTGGAAAACCAACTGATTGTAATACAGACGACAATTGCGTTTTTATTTCGAATAAACTGTCAACTGTGTCGGCACCTGTCATAACATCGTCTACGTAAAAATCATTAAGTAGAATGTGTGAAATTTTCGGAAATTGATCAATATTGTCCAATGCTAATTGTTTTAAAACTCGAACGGATAAATAAGGTGCACACGAAGTTCCATACGTGACAGTATTTAATTGAAAATGTTGTAATGGTTCCGCCGATGATGAACGCCATACGATTCGTTGAAAGGGTCGATGTGTATCCGCCACCCATATCTGTCGAAACATTTTCTCGATATCTCCCGTAAGTGCATACTTATGTCGACGAAAGCGTGTGCATGTGGAAAATAATTCACGTTGTATAGGTGGACCAACTAGAAGATTCTCATTAAGTGAAGACTGGATACCGTGTTTTGACGAACCATCGAATACGACGCGTACTTTTGTTGTTGTACTGTCAGCCTTAAAAACCGCATGGTGCGGCAAATAGTAACAATCGGTTGATGAATTATGTGGTGTATGAAGTTTTGTCATATGGCCCATGTCTAAATATTCTTGCATAAATTGCGCATAGCTTTCGTAGAGTTGTGGATCAGAATGAAATTTCCTTTCCATTGAAGTTTGTCGACAAATAGCAGCTTTCAGAGAATTTCCGAAAACAATTGCGTTATCCGTTTTAAACGGCAGCTCTACGACGTATTTTCCATCCACGGCTCGTGTATGCGTGGATACGAAATGATCTTCGGTGCGTTGTTCATCCGCAGTCAAGCTAATTGAAGCTGGGACTTCTTCGACTTCCCAAAAGCGCTGTAATGCCACATCAACGTCGTGATACGTGTGTAGAGACACTACTAAATTGGATAACGAATGTTCGCTATCTGACTGTGGTACTAATTTTGAAATATCACCACCTAAAATCCACCCAAACAAGGTTAGAAACGCATCAGGGTTGCCATCAGCACCAATAATGGAATTATTGCGCAGCACTTTAAAGAATTGATCGGCGCCGAGTAGAATATCGACTGGACTAGCAATATTAAAGTCTGGATCAGCTAAACTGAGCGACTGGTAGACCTCTAAATTATCTAAATTAAATGTGTTGCTGGGTAAGTTTGCGGTGATATTTTTAAGAATGTACGAGTTCACGTTGATTGATTGCCCATTAATACGAGATAATAACTTTATGGTTACAAGACCCTTCGTTATACCAGCTTCAGATGATGCCAATCCGCTGACCGGGATTCGAGCATGCTTTCGTGGTATACCAAGTCGTTTCATACAAGCTTCCGAAATGAATGACACTTGCGATCCACTGTCAAGAAGTAGTCTGCATTTTTGTTTTTGTCCAGAAGCATCTATAACATACGCAAGCGCTGTTGGCAACAATGTTACAGAACGTTGTACAATAGGTTGAGTGGAATAATGGTTGACTAACTGCGATGGACCAGGCAACGAGCTTATGGTCGCTGATGAGTTACCAGAATTCGCAGAATTACCCAATGATGGATTTGAAGTTGACGATTTGATTGTATTATCGGACGATATAGGATGAATAATAGTATGATGCCGCTTCTGACACTTGCGACAATTGAATTGTGATTTACACGCTGAACTTCTATGACCAGAACGTAAACAGTTCAGACATAGATCCTGAGAACAAATAAACGAGCGGCGATCAGGAATTGAAAGATTTAAAAATTGTTGACATGTACTCAAATTATGATTAGATTTGCATTTGGGACATGTAATGTTCGATGCTTGAAAAGCTTTGAATGAATTTGATTTTGAATTGACTGGTGATCGGTTATTGTGTTGCGACGAACGTTGATTATTTTGCATAGACATAGAACGATTATTCGGTTTTAATTGAGACACGCTGTAATTACCTTCCAGTGATGAACAGCGATGTTCTAAAAATGTAGTAAATTCAGTAATAGTGGGAAATTCAGAATCTTCTATATTTGATGACGATAAATTATATTCAGCCCAAGTTTGTCGAGTAGTTTCATCGAGTTTATTTAATCAAATATGAATCAGCCATACATCTCGTCTGTCAGCCTTTGGAGCAAGCGCACGTAAACCCCGCAGGATTTCATCCACGCTGTCTGTAAATGGTCGTAAATCATTTGAAGTTGGCTGCGTAATTGATGGTAAGTGCATAAATTTAGCAACGAAAGAATAAGCAATACGACCGAGTTTATTGTACCGAAGGATTAGCTTCTCCCAAGCTTCCGAGTAATTGTCATCGGTAATAGCTATATGCTTTAATAATGTGGCTGGTTCATTTACCAAAAATGATTTTAAATAATGAAACTTTTGACTAGCTGATAGTTTCGGATTATTGTGAACTGAGCTAACGAAAAGATCATGGAACGATTTCCAATCGCAGTAATCTCCAGAAAATGGTTTTATTGAAATTTTTGGTAATTGGTTTTCAGAACTACGAAGATTTAAATTAGAAATAGTATCTAGGAATTTTGTTTGTGAATTAACTAATTTCGTTGTTAATTCTGATTCGTTCGGACTACTACCTGTGACTTCCTTATACGTCTTAATGGACCTAGTGAGCAATTCATGCGTCTTAAAATACTTGTCTTCAAACTCAATTACCATATTTTCTGTAGTTGCGTCATCAAAGGGTTGATCAGAACTATTAATTTTATCAAGAATTGAAAAAAATTCTGTCCAATTAGTTTCTAATTTCTCTAAACGTAATTCAAACATTTCCACTGAACCAGAGTCATCCAAGTTAGCTGCAAATGCGGCCATTCGTGTGTTTGTAGCCTTAACGCGACCAAGTTGAACGGTTAGAGACGCCATAATAAATTAAATAATGATAATGTTGTTGATTACGTTTTGAATAAAAACCGCTTCAAAGGAAAAGTATACGGACAGAATCAAGTTAATGCAATAACAATGTACTATGCGTAGCTTGCAGTGTAAATATAATAAATTACAACGAATAATGAATTGTAATTTATGTAATAATTTTTATTTATATATAAATTATGTATTTTTTATAAAAATAAAATATGATAACGTAAAAATTTATTAATAATATTTTAGTATTAATTGAAATTAGTAGTTAATTTGTCGGTAATACCGCTGAATTTCATTAATTTACGAAAAATAATATTAATTCGCATTCAATTTTTTAAAATTTGTTGATTCCGGAAACTTTGAGTATCCACCTCGTATATTGACGAAAAATTTTAAATTTGCATATAACTTTGGGTACCACCCTCGTACTTGTCCAATTTTAATTAATTGATTTGTGTGTGTGTGTGAAAATTGAGCGAATTGTTCTCTCGAATGCAACGATGTAATTAATTGCAATATGATGACCAATAAAATTTATATTTGTGTAATGGCGGTCAAATAATATGAAAATGTTGATTGATGAAAATTATTTTTTTTTTTTCTCAATAATTTTTTTTCTTTGCAGGAACGATCAACATTAAATTGAATTATAATTTTATTTTCAGCTTCAAATTGATATTTATATTTTTGTGTTATTCGTATTAGTAAAAAAAATAATAATCAACTGATACCATACTTGAAATAAATCCACGGTGACTGTACCTTTCCACCCTTCTGGGTTGATAATTTCTTTGGTAGAAATTGTGGTAATAACTTTTATAATGTCCACCACTATTATCAATTAGCAATTATAATTTTTTTTATACGCCCGAAAAATAAATAAATTTTAAATGTTTTTATACACTGTCTTTTATAATTACACTGTGTTTTTATAATTAAATGTACCGACGTTTAATTATATAAATATAATTGTTCACAGAAAATTTTTTAAATTAACTTTTTTTTAATATCCGATTTTGAAGGACCAAAAATTCTTTATGTTTTTGATTCAATGGAACTGAATCACTTGCACTGGTTCTTTATGGTGAAATAAAACACAAATATTTTAAATTTACACCAAAAGACAATTTTAATTTTATAAGAATTTTAATAATATAAGTTTACAAGTTATTTGGTCAATACCAAATTTTCTTTACGTTAATACTTGATTTAAGTTACATGAATATTACCAATAATAATAATTGATTTAATAATTGATTTAATTGATTTATACCACACAATAATAATAATTTTTAATTTTTATACAAAGTTTTTTATTACTAGGTTTTCGATATATAGATTAATAACCGATCACGGCGACGTTCTTTACAAGTGTGTCCAATTGAGATAAATTAAGACATTACATGTTAATGAGAGCAATCCATTAGTAATTGCATGTTAATGAGTTTATCAATTATTAATTGAGACAAGATTACCGGCATGGTACGCCGTGATTGGTTATTAACATCGGATGATATTACAGAAATCAAAATATTAACAAAAAAAAGAGAAATTTAAGATATTAGAAATTTATATGAATACAAAATATAAATTTGTGTGGTATCAATCCAAAACAGTTATTATATATATATCTATAATTGACCGGTTGAAGAGAGTATTGCAATTTCTTTTAAAATGAATTTATTTTTATTATCTCTGAAACCTTGAATATCAATTATGAAGTATGGGGATTTCATTTAAATGACTTTGGTTACTTCAGCGCTCAATGGATTGTAATGAACTAAAAGATCATGCAGCATAAGACAATATGCTGATGTATTTTCATTTAGTGCTCCTTGAAATTTCATTTCAATTCGAAGGTCCAGTTTTTAGATTTTCATTTTGATGACTAAATATATTACAATCTACTAGTATCTAATACTAGTATCGTTGCCGATGATTTAAATTGACTCCAGGAAATTAAAGGTTCTGCTAACGATTTCTTATAGTAATTTTTTTGAAAGTTTACATAGGCATCATAGGCTATAGCATAACGGTTTTTGTTAAAAGCAAGACCCATATCTTCATATGGATAAACATCTGAATTAAGATAAATTTTTAAATCAGTTATATTACAATGATCGAATTTTGAAGAATCAGCAGTAATTTTTCTGCGTTCATTTTTTTGTAGAACGAAAATTATTAATCGCGGTTTTTCCAATTGGGTTGTAGTCTTTACATTCCTTGCACTTTCCATTGAAGTTTTGATAATGTTATTAAGGGTTTCTCAGCTGCATCGGTACAAATTAAAGCCTTATCATCAGTTCTATCACGAGTTAGAATTAATTCTTTTCGAGCATTTGGTATAATATTAGTAAAATCTTCTGAAAATCCCAGCAATCTCTTCAATGGAATACAAAAATTAAAATAAAATCCATTAGTAGAAATTGATTCTTTTGGTGACCAACTAGCATTGTAAAGTCCAATGCTTTCTTTTTCAGTCAAAGAAATATAATTTTTTAAAGCTGATGTTATACCAACATTTCGATTATGATCAATTCTTTTACCATTCAGCTCATGTCTAATTTCATCAGAAAGATATGCAACTGCATTATTAATTAATTTTGTGTTCTTTACAGCTTCAGCTTTTTCAGTAGTGAGTAAACCTTCTATGTAAAGTAAACTAGTAGATTGTAATATATTTATATTTTGGTGTTGGATTGTAATCCGTATATTGCTTTTATTGAATGAATACAAAAATGGAGAATAACTATGCCATTGCGAATTGGTGATACTTTCATCAAAAACAGGTTCTTGAAAACTATTCATAATTTTGCTCATTGTTTGATTTAATTTTAATCCAATTGACCTTAAAAACTGTTAATTTTGGTGTGTTAATACTTTTAAGGTCCTTAGATGTCTATATGTGTCCAGTGTCTGATTCTGATTGAAATTCAGACCTATATTACTTAAGTATTTATTATTAGGTTGATATTCCTGATTATATATTATCATGTTTGAGATTTCAAATACAATCTTGCAGTAATATTTTCACCTCTAAAATTCAATAAATGTCCCTCTTGATCGGTAAATTTTAAAACTAAGGATGTTAATCGTTCAACGTTTATTGGTAAATAGATAACATTCAATTGTACTTCTATATTTTATAGCCTGGACTTACTTTAATTGAGAATTCGTGTATTATATGAGCTTGTTGATTATTTATATACGTTCCACCAATAATATTACACTCGACTCAAAACGTATAGTATTCACACTATTTATATCAACATAAATGTCTGATATTTGCAATTATTTTTTTTTAATAATCTTACTAAAACCTAAAAGCTTACAAATACTCAGTTCTTTAGTGAAATCAATATCTCCTACATCAGTATTAATTTCACATTTTAAAGTATTGTTATTTGATTTCAATTCAAAGGTTTTTCTATCTGTTTGATCTGATTCACCATTATCATTAATATCCAACTCCTCACGAATGTACTGCTCTATATCACCACTTTCATAAGATCCAACAGGTGTCGTGATGACTTTGTTACCAATATGAAATTTATTATTATCAATATCCACATTTGATATTGAATTATATTTTTGAAAATCTACTAATCCACATACGTAATTCCCCTTTAAATCAATAGATGGAAAAAACTGTGAAGTAAGTGTAGAACTATTACTGTTGAGAGTTAATGTTAATGGCATGATGTATTGATAACAATTGATTAAATTTTTGATAGATTGTTCCATTTATTCTATTTTTTAAATTTCATACAATTTTACAATAATTATTTTCTAATAAATATTTTAAACATAAATTTCAACATATATATATGTGTTAAATTTTTGTTCTTTATTATAGTTATAGAATAATTTATCAGCTAAATGGTAATTCACAACTTCAATTGGAGGTTTTAAATTTCCAAAACTATCAAAATAATGAGCAAATTTATTGTGTTTGTAATATGCTACCACCGGTCCACTAGAATTATCCAAGTTTATTATACTGTTAGTTTTTGTATTGCAACATTTAATAAAATTTTAATATTAAACAAAATTGTAAGTAACGTAAAAACTAGTCTAAACACTGCCATATATAATTAATTGTCGTAATATTCTGAACGCACTCTAATCTTGTAAAAATATATAATGTACAAATAAATACTACTGTCATCTGTGTCAGTCGTAAAAAGCAGCTTGGACTTGTTGGTTTATTTATTCGTTTAGCTGACTAAATTAATTATTAGAAGAATTTTATCCGCAAACATCCTTCACTTTAACCGGTTAAGGGCCCAGTGCAGCTAATAAATTGATAAAATAAGTATAAGTCTGCTAATTGAAGATAACCAAATAATTCACGTGAAAAATAAAGTTACGGCCAAAGCTATGTGGGAAGCTTTAAAAGAATATCATCAAAAATCTACTTTATCTAATAAAGTAAGACTATTAAGACGGTTATGTCGGATGATATTACCTGAAGGTGGTAATATGAAAACCCATCTCAATGCTATGGACGAATGCATGGATGAATTAGCAACTTTAGGAGAACCATTAGCAGATGCCCTCGCCGTTTCATTATATCTGTCAAGTTTATCAGAAAGCTCCAGCGTTTTAATTACAGCATTGGAGTCACGTGCTGAAGCAGATTTAAATAAAACGATGGTGAAAAATAAACTCCTTGAAGAATATAAACGTAGACAAGATAATGATAATTCCAATGAAAATGGCGAAAAAGCACTAAAAATTAATAAAACCAACCATATTTTTGACAGCACCAAAGTTTTTTGTTTCTTTTGTAAAAAAAGGGGTCATGTAAAAAATGACTGCCATAAATTTTCCGCATGGAAAAAGAAAAAAGATAATGAAAATCGTATACAAAAATCCAATACAGTTGAAAATAAAAGTGATAATGAAGATGCTAATATATGTTTAATAGTGAATCGGAATAAAGTTAAAATATCCGAATGGTGTGTAGATTCAGGGGCGTCTTCACATATGTGTAATGACAGATCACTTTTTACAAATTTACATAAATCATTTAATAATTCAGTGATAATAGCTGATGGTAGAATTTTACCAATACAGGGTATCGGCACAATTGATTTTAAAACTGAAAACAATAAAATTAAATTAAATGAAGTACAATTTGTACCACAACTGAAGTGTAATTTACTGTCGGTTAGTAAGCTGGCTAAAAATGGATGTAACGTCATATTTACAGATAATAAATGTGAAATTAATAAAGACGGAAAATTAATAATGGTGGTAAATTCTCGTAATGAGATATATAAAATAAATCCTCAAGCGTTTAATACAATTAATTCAGATAAACTGAAATGCATACATGAATGGCATGAAGTATTAGGCCATCGCAATTTAATTGATATTAAAAAAATGACTGAGTTGGCGGTCGATATGAAAATAAAAAAATGTAACCATAGTGAAGAGTGTGAAATATGTTTTCAATGCAAGAAAACTAGAGACTCTTTCCCAATAGAATCAACAAATAAATCAAACGATAAATTAGATTTGATACATACAGACGTATGTGGTCCTCTACAAGTATCAACACCGAGAGGTAATAAATATATATTAACACTTATTGATGATTTTTCTAGGTACAGCTTCATATATTTATTAAAACATAAATCAGATGTGCAAGAAAAAATTATTGAATTCGTAGAGCTGATGAAAACGCAGTACAACAAAGTGCCAAAAATAATCAGATCAGATAGAGGCGGCGAATATTTAAATAACGAATTACGTAATTATTTAAAATCAAAAGGTATCAAAACACAGTCACACCACACCAAAAACTCCACAACAAAATGGTGTGGCTGAACGCAAAAATCGAACACTAATCGAAATGACACGTTGTATGTTAACAAGCTCAAATCTACATAAACAATATTGGGGAGAAGCAGTCAACACTGCGAACCAAATAATCAATCGTTTACCTACAAAAAATATTAAATCAACTCCATATGAACTCTGGCACCAAAAAAAACCAAATTTGAATTACTTACAAATTTTTGGTACTCATGCATACGTTCATATCCCAAAAGATGAAGGGAAAAAGTTGGACAATACAGCAAAAAAATTAATTTTTGTTGGATATGAGATCGGAACAAAAGGTTATCGACTTCTTGATAGTGGTACACATAAAATCAAGATCAGCCGTGATGTCAAATTTATTGAAAAATAATTAAATAAAATACCAATTAAAATTTCAGATTATGATCCAAAAATACGCAATAAAGCGGAAGTGCTTGACTTTGATTCCGATTCAGAAGAAGAAGAAATCCAACCTCAAACTGATGTTAATCAAGAAAATTTAACAGTTGATCCTGTTTCAGAAGGGGAAGAATTTCAAGAAAATGAAGGCGCCAGATGTTCTAACCGACAAAATAAAGGTATACCACCAAAAAGATTAATCATGGAAATAAACAATGTTACACAACAAAACTATTCCGACCCTACTACGTACGAAGAAGCAATGAGTGGTCCAAATTCTGCAAATTGGATTAAAGCTATGGAAGATGAAATAAACTCACTTTATAATTTCGGCACATGGGAAATCACCAAGTTACCTCCAAATGTAAGACCTATTGGATGCAAATGGGTGTATAAAACAAAAACTAATCAAACTGGCAATATAGTTAAGTTTAAAGCTCGTTTAGTTGCTCAAGGCTTCTCTCAAAAATTTGGTATAGATTACGATGAAGTTTTTGCGCCGGTGGCTAGTCCAATTACATTAAAAATTCTGTTGACAGTAGCTGGAAGTAGAAAAATGAAAGTTAGACATTTTGACATCCAGACAGCTTATTTGAATGGGGATCTGTCACATGAAGTTTACATGAGACAACGTAAAGGTTTTTCAACCAGTGATGCTAATCAGGTATGTAAACTTTTAAAGAATTTATATGGACTTAAACAGGGCGCAAAGGAGTGGAATAAAAAGTTTGACTCGATAATGAAGAAAAATTGTTATATTCAAAGTGAAAATGATCCATGTCTATATAAAAAAAAAAACAAAACTACATGACATATATATATCCAATCATGTTGACGACATTGTCGTAGCTGCAACTGACATGAAACTTATTGAAGATTTCGAAATGTTGATGAATACCGAACTCATTATCAAAAATCTTGGCATACTACAATACTATCTTGGTATTCAATTTGGAAGAGATGAGAATGATATATTCTACATGCATCAAGAAAAATACATTTCAACCAAATTACAAGAATTTAATTTAGAAAATGCGAAGGACTCAACCGTACCAATGAATATTGGCTACCTAAATGAAACCACTAATAATAAAAAAATTTTTGAATCACAAGAAATTTATCGCAGTGCAATAGGATCCTTGCTCTATTTATCAACCAATACTAGACCTGATATTGCTATCGCTACATCTATATTAGCAAGAAAAGTAAATAATCCAACACAAAGCGATTGGAACGAGGTAAAGCGGGTTTTCAGATACCTGAAAGCCACAAAATCATACAAATTAAAACTTGGTAAATATAAAGACGATACAGATCTTTGCTGTTATGTTGATGCTGATTGGGCAGGTGATCAGGTAGATCGAAAATCAAATACAGGGTATTGTTTTATTTTTAGGGGTGCATTAATATGATGGACGAGTCGAAAACAAGCTTTAGTATCACTATCTTCAACTGAAGCGGAGTTTATCGCTTTTGCTGAAGCACTACGTGATCTCATTTGGATAGTGCGACTAATAAAAGATTTTGACCATATAGTACAAACTCCTATAAAATTTTTCGAAGACAACCAAGGGTGCATCAAATTACTAAATGACCGTGCTTGTCATCAGCGTGTAAAGCACATAGATATCAAATACAAATTCGTCCACGAATATATAACTATGAAGGAAATAACAGCTACATACTGCCCGACAAATGATATGGTCGCCGATTTATTGACTAAACCACTGGATGGTCCAAAAATAAGAAAACATACAAGAGTGCTGAATTTATTTTAAAATTTTTTTTATGTTGAGAAGGGGTGTTAGTTTTTGTATTGCAACATTTAATAAAATTTTAATATTAAACAAAATTGTAAGTAACGTAAAAACTAGTCTAAACACTGCCATATATAATTAATTGTCGTAATATTCTGAACGCACTCTAATCTTGTAAAAATATATAATGTACAAATAAATACTACTTTCATCTGTGTCAGTCGTAAAAAGCAGCTTGGACTTGTTGGTTTATTTATTCGTTTAGCTGACTAAATTAATTATTAGAAGAATTTTATCCGCAAACATCCTTCACTTTAACATATACCACATTCACACTTCCATATTTTTGAAGTTAAATTATCACGCATAAAGACACCTCGAAAATGTTGTAAATGTTTCCCAAACTTGAGTAAATCTATATTTGTTAGTGGTTGATTAGGTAGGAGTTTTAAAAAAGATTAGGTAGGAGTTTTAAAAGTTGTAGCTCCACCTGAAAGAGCACCAACAGCGGAAAGGCTAGCGAATAATGGCACTAAAAAAAGGAAGAACTCCCCCCAATTTTGGTATTGGTAAACCCTTGGATACTTGATCTTTTTACGATTTTTACCATTCAAAGTTTTTCTAGCAGCTCTAAGAGCTACTTTTATGGAATCTTTTTCATTTATTGGATTAGAAGTTTCAACTGCGATTTTGGCAGATTGTACTGCATCTTTAAATGAATTTTTATTTTTAGTTTTAGATTTCTTTTTTCTCATATTAGAACCCATTAAAAGTTTTATTTTTGTTTTCATTGCATTTGTAACAAGAAGTGCATTAGTTCGTTCACCCCAAGTAGAATTTTTGTCAATTACTCTTTCCCAAGCTTTTTCTGTCAATCTTTTATCCGCAATATGTCTATGATTTATGTCTTTACTATGAGAGTATGCTATATCATGTTCTTTGCAAGCTTCATCCAAAGGATTTACGCCTTTGTCCCCTCGGTTTAATCTTTCTTTAAGCTTAGTTCCAGGTCCACAATAATTGTATCCAGGTAAATGTAATTCAAAAGGTAATTTATTTATTAGCGAGTTTAAGACACCACCTCCTACTTTAATATCTTTTCTACAATTGTCAGAGTTATAATTAATCATAACTTTTATTATGTATAACCACTTTGTAACGAACACCTTAATAACTATTTTACAACTAGATTTCGAAAATTATCAAAAAAAAAAATATAATTATATATAATTTAATCGCATTTTGATTTGCAAATAGTCAAAAGAATGAAGTTTGTGAAGCAACATGCAAATATTAAAATTAAAAATTTTGATCAAACTGTAGGTTGTGGTATTGAAAAAACAAAACAATGTACCTTGTTACCGAATAATATACGAGGTTTAATAGTCGGACCATCAAATTGTGGTAAAACAAATATAATGCTGAGCATGTTATTAGATTCAAAGGTTTGCGTTTTGAAAACATTTACATATATTCAAAATCATTCCTTCAACCAAAATATGAATATTTGAAAAAATTTATATCATCTATTAAAAGAATGGGTTATTATGAATTTTCAAATAATTGTGAAATTATGGAACCATCTGAAGCTAAAAAGAATTCAGTTCTTATTTTTGATGATGTTGCATGTGAAAGACAAAATAATATACGATTATACTTTTGTATGGGACGTCATAATGATATTGATAGTTTTTATTTATGTCAATCTTATACGCATATACCTAAACATTTGATACGTGATAATGCAAATTTCATAATATTATTCAAGCAAGATGATTTAAATTTAAGACATATTTACAATGAGCATGTAAACTTTGATATGTCATTTAATCAATTTAAAAATGTATGTAGTGAGTGTTGGAGAGATCAGTATGGATTTATACTTATTGATAAAAACAGGCCCTGCAATAAAGGCGGATATCCAAAAAATTTCGATTGGATAACAAAATAAGTGATTGGATAACAAAATAAAATGATAAGAAATCTGATCAAAACCTGATCTGTATCAGTTCATAAACGATCTGTTCAGTCAATAGCCGATCTAATCCGAATTTGTATTAACCTAATAAGAGTATAAAAGCAATCAATATTGCTTAATCAGTATTGATTTAGAGTTGAGTAAATCATAATACAAAATTAACGAAAAAGTCTTAAAAGAGTTGATAAAAATTCGTAAAGCTTTGAAGCGTAAATATACAACTATAAAAACCAGAGAAACTGCCAAAGAAACTGAATTGGAAACTACTTTCAAGCCCATTGTAAAACCTCTAAACGAATTAATAAAAGTAGCTTGAGATGTTAAAATATCTAACGAAATAATATGACCAGAAATAAAACAAGAAGAATATGATTATTTAAAACCTGAAAAAAAAAATTAAGTTTCAAAAGCTGTTTTTAATATTGGCGAGAATAACATTTACATTGATAATTATAAACCTTTTAAAATTACAAATGGTTAATACCAACTGATATTTCACAAAAGTCCTCATCACTATGCTGACGATGATTTGGCAAATTACAAAAAAATATTAATTATAACAAATGCTCATTTAAAAGACCCGAATGACTCAAATTCACAAATTAATGGTAATAAAGGGAACAAATATATAAACTTTATTCAAAAACTATTGACACATAAGTATAATACTCGGAAAAAAAAGTGGAAGCCTATCGAAAACAAAAAGATTGCCATTGAATATTCAATTTTCATCAAAACCTATACTCTATATATGGGATGATCCAAATGAACTTGTTGATAGATTAAAGCTCTTGATGGCATCTCAAGAAGCTGGAAATAATATTCATAATAATGAAATTATTTCAATAATTGAGGAACTTAAGGAGGCAGACCTAAATGAATAAAAGACTAATCAACAAGATGAGTAATATTATACATTTACACTCAGCCAAAACATGAGTAAAAGGCAGGTTGTTGAAGAGCTGCATAAACCGATTAGAAAAAACTTTAAAAGACGAAGAGTTATAATTAAAGGTTTTGATGATCTTTGGCAAGCTGATCTTGTAGAAATGGATGCATATGCTAAACAATTCTAATTATAAATATTTATTAACTGTAATTGATACATTTTCAAAATATGGGTGGGCTATACCTATAAAAAATAAAACTGGTGAAAAGGTTACTGAATCATTTAAATCGATTTTCTAAAATTCAAATAGATATCCTAAAAATTTACAAACTGATGATGGTAAAGAGTTTTTTACAAAACCTTCCTCAATTTGATGTTGAAATACAACATTAATCATTATTCAACATTTAGCTCATTGAAAGCATCAATTGTTGAACGTTTTAATCGTACAATAAAGGAAAAAATGTGGAAAGAATTCAGTTTTAATGGAAACTATAAATGGATTAACATCATTCAGAAATTTATTAATGATTATAATCATTCAACTCACAGAACAACTGAAAGAAAACCCTCCGAAATCACCAAAAATGATGAAAGAAATTTATTATCTACATCTACAGTTTATAATCACATTAAAATTGCACTATTTGCTAAATTTAAAGTTGGTCAGTCAATTCGAGTGAGAAAGTTTAAACATATTTTTGAAAAAGGTTACACACCCAACTGGACAACGGAAGTTTTCAAGATAACTAAAAGACAACTGACAAATCCAGTAACTTACTTATTAGAAGATTACCAAGGCAACCCTATTATAGGAGGATTTTACGAGTATGAATTACAAAAATCTAAATATCCAGATCTATATTTAGTTGAAAAATCATCAAAACTAAAGGTGACAAAGTTTTGTGAAGTGGCTCGGATTTCCTTCTAACCCAAATTCATGGATAGAAAAAGACGTATCATTGTGAAATACATTAAAAACAAAAAAAAATTATATATATTTTCTGAAAAATAATAATTAGTTTAGTTCAAGTAAAGACGAATATAAACTAGTTGGGTGATCTTGCCCAAATCCAAAACAACAATCATCATCATCATCATCCTCAACATCAGAGAAGTCTTCAATTTAGTTATTTCATCCTTTAAAAATATTATCTGGGTACTTATTTCCGATAAATCATATTTTAATTCATTTATAGATTTTTCACACTCTCTTTTTACTCTATTAGTTTCACTATCAACATATCATTTTGAAACAACGTTTATAACTCGTTTATTCACCTTCAAGCGTTAAATTAAAATCTTCGCCTAGTGGACCTCGTAAGGGTTTCCTCTCTCTCCAGTCATCAGTGCGTCCAAAATTGTCAATTGACATTTTAGGATTGATAGAATTGTTGTATAAATCAATATCTTTTATAATACTACATTATACATAAATTAATTATCTGATAAATAAAAACCCAAAATATTTCTTTTTATTTATATTCCTGTCAATTATGTAGTTCGATTCGATTTTATCGAAAGGCTTCGATTACTGTTCGATTGGATTTTATTTTCCAATTATGCAGTTCGATTAAATCGAATCGAAGAGTGCCAACGTACAAAAATAATATCAGTTAGGATTGCCAAATCAAATAAGGCATAAATCAATCAAAATGTGTCAAAAATGCGTCAAAAATGTATTAAATTTTTTATTTTAAGCATATGGTTCAATTGAAGCTTTTTTGTTGATGTTAAATATTTATGTTTTTAATATAAATAAAATGTAAGTTAAAAATAGTAAAATAAATTGAAAAGTTTATTTTTATTTATAAATTTGTTATTTGTTTTTTTAGGAAAAGTGCAAAGTCAATTACAGTTTAAAAAATTAGTTCAATTAATGGAAGAAAATGAAGATGTTGCCAGAAATTTTACATCCGGGAAGATTTTATATTTGATTTTGATGATTCCTGTGCTCTAACCAACCTAAACGTAACTAGGTTTATTTATTTACATATGTATATTTAGTTATTTCTCTATTCTTATATAAAATAGGGAAATATTACGTCAAACTCAATCAATAAAAAAAAAAAATTAAACACAGCTACTGATGAGCGAAAAGCTTTGCTGGAGGATCAAGTGAACATTCAAAAAACATCATTTGAAAAAGTATTAATTAAATTGGACGAGATCACAGAACAAAATAAAGTTAAATTAGAATATGTAAAAAAGAATTATCGTATCCAAGAAGAAATATGAATTGAGAAAAAAAATGTATGAAGAACAGAAAAAAACCAACATAGAAAAATTAAAGCTGAAAAAAGAAAAACTAGAAATAAAAAAACAAATTATGATGTATACCTGTGAACGTAAACAGGATTAAGGAGATTATATATTTTCTATCTTTTTTAATTTTATATGCTAATTACTTGAATTTCGATAAGCCATTTCGATAATCACTTGGATTATATGTGATTTACATATTCCTTAATTTCTCTAATTATTTATTTTATTGTTATAAAGAAATAATATTTTTTAATAGTAAAACATTACAACTCCTTGTATTTTATTTTATAACTCCTTGCATTTTAGGTTTACTAAAACATTACAGAGACAAATTTCATTAAAAAAAAGAATTATATTACAAAAAATTTTATTTTAAAGATTCATAGCTCTTAGAATGTCATCTCTAACTGATGCACCACTGATATTTTCATTTTCATCATCGTCAACAGTTTCATCATTATCTTCAACTTCCTCAATATATTCTTCTTCTTCATAGACCACACCAAAGTCGATGCAAATATTGTGTAATGCAGCGCATGCATTCGTGATTTGCGTCGCTTTTTTTGGGTTATAGTGAAGTTGTCTAGCTCCAATAAGGCATCGAAAACGATTTTTTAATAACCCAATTGATCTTTCTATGCAATTTCTTGTTGATGCATGGATGGTGTTAAATTTAGCTTTCGGGCTACCTTCTTCAGCTGAACGATAAGGTGTTATCAAATATGGAGCCAAAGGATAACCTGAATCACCTTTACATAAAAAGTAATTATTTAATTTTTGCAAAAGTAAAAAAAATGTTTACCTAAAACACGAAAATGGTTATCTCCAGTCTCGTATTTCCCTTTTAAATATTGCTTTAAGTAGCTTATATTCCAAATAGCTGCATCGTGTGTTGAACCAGGATATGTTGGATCTATAAATCTAATTTGTAATTTATGATCACACATCTAAAATTAATTTAACAACATCAAATTTATACCACTTGTAAAAACAAATTTTTAATTGTACTTACTATCATTACATTTAGACTATAAAAGCCCTTTCTATTATAATATAAATGGCGAATATCTCTTGTTGGTGGTAGAATTTTTACATGCGTCCCATCTATACAGCCTATTATTCCTGGCATTCCTTTTTGATAGAATTCCAATTTTGCTTCATTTTTTTCCCTATCAGACATTTCAGTTGTGATTAATTTAGGGCACAAAATATTTTCAAAAATATCCACTGTCTCCTGCAGAATTATACTTAGGGTAGACTGTGCAACTCCCACTGTAATATCATTTCCAGTTCCTGTCTGATAGCCACCTTCAGCAAAAAATCTCAAAGATGCAGCAAGTTTAATTATAATTGGAATTGCAGTCAAACGACTTGTCCGTTTAAAGAGATCTTCAGTTTCAGACAAAACATATCTAAATGCATCTTTAGATAATCTGAATAATTTTTTGAACCTGTAGTATTATATTTTTGGAAGTTATCTCTTTAGTTTTAATTTTAACACAAAATTTTACCCAGAATCAGGAATTTCAAGAGGATTAGAATTATCTCGTATGGTCCTCCTTATATTTCGAAAATAAGTTGGATAGGTACATTCCGCTTCGCTATCGCTATCCAACCATATTTCAATTGAATCCATTTTAACAATTTAAACCACAACAAAATTAACAAAAAAAAGAACTTTTATTTTTTTATTAAATTATAATTTTATTTACAACAACAATAAACCATTCGATCACAATAATCACGTCGAAATAATATTCGATTATATTTTTTACAGTTCGATAAAATTGACCTACATAATTGACTAAATTTTATCCAATCGAACTATATAATTGACTATGTTCGATTATATCGAACCGATTCGATAAAATCGAATCCAATCGAACTACATAATTGACAGGATTATTAATAAAGTACTCGTATAATATATATGTTATGTTTAGGATGTGATATATCCATGTTGTATGTTTGTCTCAATTGTTGTGAATCAATTTGCACGATATCTGATTGATCGGACATATGTTGTGCATATATATTAACCAATATTAACTTATTTGGGGGTGGAACGGCGACGACCTTGAAGTATGCGTGACAAGTCAATCACGCGGGCAATGCGTTCCCACGTAGCTAACAATCGTCTTCCCCAAACCCTCCATCAATCACTCCTTCTTCGTCCCCTCCAAATCCTATTCACAATTATCTTTCCAAACCTAATGACAGTGGTGGTGTGAGCACCGTGCCGAGGTCTGAAAGGCTAGGGGTTAAACCCGTCGCTAACGAGCTCCCTCCGATGCCCAGGCAAGGTCTGTTGTATTAAGTGCCTTATCCTGGTAAGTCGGCTCTGCCAGGTTGGACCGTTCTTTCCGGACATACTCGTGGGAACACTTATGGATTCATTTAAAACAAAAAAAACAACCACACAAAATGATGAGCAAATGAAATGATGAGGATGAGCTTTTAGCCTCCAGCCAGGAGATTATTAAAACTTGCGCCAGCGGTAACAGCCACAGCACCCCAAAAAATGCAATGCCTGGATGCAGTGGGAGTGCCATCCATAGCACATCCACTCATCCTGAGACAGGTACCAAGCCAGGTACTAAAAAGAAAAGAAGCTCCGGAGTCTCTATCAAACGCGAGTACTCGAAAGCTAAGTTCATCCTGAGCAAGATCGCTCGGAACGCAGCAGAAGGGAAAGCGAATGAGAGCGACTTGAGTGATAAGGCCTATTACGAAGAAACAGTTCTCATACCTCAGCTGTCGAAAAACCTGCAAAGAGAAACAGGTCCCGAGATGGGTCCAGTGCAGATGGGCAAACAGCCAAGGTCGCGAGAATGGAGACCTCACAAAACAAGACGGCTGCAAAGTTTAGTGACCGCTACAAGTCACTTAAGCGTTGCTGTTGTTGACAATAACCACAAAAACCTAAAGGTTGCGTCCAAGCTATGGACGGAACTGGAAGGCAGGCTGTCAGAGATAGTCCTGGAGCATATATTGATGGGCGGCGGGGGGCCACTTCCTTGTTTTGATTCATCCACTGTAGTCAGGGGTACAGGGTAATCAAGTGTGAAGATCAGCAGCAGTGTTGCTCAGATTAGCAACACCTGGGAGGAAGCCAAGATCGGCCTAATCCCAGCTAAGGAGATCCCTAGGACGCCTAGGGCACGCGTTTGGTTGCCAAGGATGGAGATTGACGGGGTGAGGCTTCTCAAAGCTCTAGCGCTACATAACCCGGAGGTCCCGATGGGCAACTGCGAAATTATTGAAACGGAGGAGCATACAACTGACTCGCAGAAGAGCAGTTTATCCTTCCTCCTTCTGATAAATGATGAAAGCCTGGCACCCCTAGAGCAACTGGGGAACAGATTAAGATTCGGCATCCGCCGAGCCAAACTCAAGATTTTCCAGGCGGAAAGCCCTGAGATTGACGAGGCGGATGAAGCGATCGACCTGCTCGAAGAAATGTCTTTGGCCAAAGAGACTGCAGGTAAACAAGACCACCAAGCCGATGATGTTGAAAGTTGTTCAGGCGAATCTTAAGCATTCTAGATGCGCCTCGGACAACCTAATGATCTTCCTCTGTGCAAGGAAGACATAGATATAGCCTTACTACAAGAACGTTGGGTAAACACCTCCAGGGTGAGAGGTCTGAACCACAAAAACTATAATCTATTCTACAAGTCTCTAGATAGCCATAGAGGTAAGCCACGAGCGTGTATTCTAGTTAGAAAACACATAAATGCACATCTTTTTTCTAATTTTAGCTATGAAGACATGACTGTCATCAAAGTTGAGCAGAATGACGGCATGAAAATGTACATCAGCTTGGTGTACATGACGCATGATGAACAAGCCCCGCCAACCAAACTTCAAGAACTGGTCCACGCCAAAAATAGCAAGCTGCTTATTGGATGTGACACTAATGCCAGACACTCCCTGTGGGAAAGTTCTGAAATAAACGAAAGAGGTGAGACACTTTATGATTTTATACTAAATAACAATCTATCTATTTTAATAGAGGCAAAACCCCCACATTTACCTTCCCTTGCTCAGATAGGCACCCGGGATGGTAAGATATAATCAACATTACATTTACTAGTAATGACGTAGTATCCAAAGAGAGATCTTTTTCCCCCCGTGGTGGGATGGAAATCTAAAAAAACTCAGGAAGGTGACTAGGGATTCTTACAATATCTGCTATAAGCTAGGTACGTGGCAACTCTACAAGGATCGCCTCCGCGAATATAAGAAGGCTTTCAGGACGGCTAAAACAAAAAATTGGCAAGAGTACTGTGAGTCCATAGAAAGCACTAGGGACTCAGCTAGGTTAAGCAAGATCCTAAATAAGGATCACACCAACCCCTCCTTCCTTAAGAATACAGATGGTACCTGGACTGAATCATCCGCGGAAACGTTAGAACTTCTAGTAGACACTCACTTCCCAGGAAGCACGGAACCTATAGCGTAGGACACCCAGCGGGGTGACCAAGCTAGCTCTACGCCACCCGTGGAATGGCTTAATACACTCATAACACCTGAGAAAGTCACCTGGGTGATAGATAACTTCTCACCATGCAAATCGGCCGGACCTGACGGTATCTTTCCCAAGATGCTTCAGGAAATCAATGAAATAACCATTCCCCTAATATCAAAACTATTCAAAGGCAGCCTTACACTTGGCCTTATTCCGCAATGGTGGAGGCAGGTGAAGGTAGTCTTCATCCCGAAGGTGGGAATAAGCGGACCCGAATCGGCTAAAGACTTTAGGCCAATTAGTCTATCTTCCTTCCTGCTAAAATCCTTAGAACGAATACTCGAGCTAGAGTTAAGAAAATACCTTGAAAAAGAGCCATTATGATTATGCACAGCCCAACATGCCTACAGCAAAGGCAGGTCCACCGAAACCGCGTTAAGCATAGTGGTCAAAGATGTTGAGCGTTCTATTCACTATAAGCAATATACTTTAGCAGCCTTCTTAGATATTGAGGAGGCTTTCAATAACGTTCATAATGCAGCCATTATAGAATCGCTGGCCAAGTTAGGAGTAGAAGCGAAACTAGTACTATGGATCGCAAATATGCTAAGAACCAGAGAGATCCAGACGGATCTCGGTAATAGCCACATTACCAGGAAAGTAAGTAGAGGCACCCCACAGGGTGGTTTGCTATCACCCCTTCTTTGGCTCCTAGTAATGGACCAAATCTTGAAGAAGCTACAGGAAGAAGGAATTAAAGCAGTAGCATACGCCGATGATCTAGTTATTCTAGTCTCCGATAAATACCCCCACATATTAAGCAAAATATTAGAGAGAGCCCTAGTCTGCGTTAGCGAACCCAGCTAAGACAGAGCTCCTGCTCTTCACCACGAAAACCAAAATCCCAACCTTTACTCATCCAAAGCTGGATGGTGTCCAATTGCAGCTTTCCACTAGTGTTAAGTATCTAGGCGTGATTCTTGACCCTAAGTTAATATGGAAACTTAATATTGAAGCGAGAGCAAAGAAAGCGTATATAGCTCTCTACTCGTGCAAAAAGATGTTGGGCAAGAAATGGGGATTGAAGCTAAGAATGGTTTTATGGATGTACACAGCCATAGTTCGTCCTATCCTCACGTACGGGTCAATTGTATGGTGGCCCGCAATCTCAAAGGAGTACAACCGTACAAAGCTAGGTAAGGTGCCTGCATGTGCGTAACAGGGGCGTTGAGAACGACGCCAAGGGACGCGTTAGATGTAATCCTCCACCTCCTTTCAGAGGACCTCCGTATAAAATACTCATCCACATGCACCGCAATAAGGCTCAAAGCAATCGGGCACTGGGCAGAAAAACCATACGGACACTGCAGCATTCTTGACACGATAGACAGGAATCTGAGCGGGGTCCCCAAAGACTACATTATTCCCAAGTTAGAGCTGAACAAGAAGTTCAAAACGAAAATTCCAACCAGAACAGAGTGGAAAGACGTACACCTACTAAGAGAAATGGACATGGTCATCTACACAGACGGTTCAAAGATGGACTGCGGTAAGGGTGGATTTTCTCTGAAACAAACGCAATATCCCAAAAATTCAGACTCCCTAACAGATCCACCGTCTTCCAGGCGGAAACCTTTGCGATCTGGAAAGCGTGCCAAGCGTTGAGAGAAGACTCCTATCACAAGCACAACATAGCGATTGTGACCTAGCTGAGTCCCTTAACCTAGTTGAAGAAGGGATTAAAGCAGTCGCATATACCAAGAAAACTTGGCCGTCCTACAACCAAACCAAAACTAATAACCTCTTAAAACTCTACCGTAGGCCCATAGCTAGAGCGACAGCTGTCTCCTTAGGTCACTGGCCGATAGGGGAGCACGCAGCCAGAATGGGTATCCCGTTCAACCAATCGTGCCATAGCTGCAGGGAACCAAGTGAAAAGGAAACGGTAGAACATTTCCTATGCAATTGTCCAGCGCTAGCCAGAACTAGACACCGCTCACTTGGCAGCTACATCTTCAACGAACTAAACGATCTAGCCGCGTGCTGCCCAACGAACTTGACACAGTTCCTAAACACCACCGACTGAATCTAAAATAAACCAACCAACCCTGTGGTCACGAGAATGAATGGTTACAAAACGACGCGTTAGTGCTACTTGGAGGTACCCTACCAGAGGTGGGGCGCCTCGCCACTTTAACCAACCAACCAACCAACTTATTTGGTAATTTATTTGTTATTTATAATAATTCATTATTTTCATTATATATGGTTTTCTTAAAAACTCCATGACACATGCACATGTATATGTACAATCACATTTTATTTGTTGTGTATATGTGTTTGTTGTGTTTTGAAATCTGATATAAAAATCAATTATTATATCTTTATGTTCTTTCAATAACACACCATCATATTTTTCTAAAAAACATTTTATAAAATTATTGCTCATCATTAATTTTATATTTTACTTAGTGAGCAAAATACTAAAAATCAAAACTATGTAACCAGATTTTTTTTATTTATTTGTCAGCTACAATTAGCATTTGTAATAAAGTATTTTATTTAGCTTAATAATAAATTATCCACCTGACAATCTCATATAAAATCTCATAAGTCTTACACAAGAATTTTCAATAAAGTTTATACTGCTACATGAACATGTATCTGGCCCAGATGTTGTATTACCGGAAGACCATATACAATTTGCGACAACCATGAATTGAAAATTTCATTTCAACATTCACTAATTTCATTAGTGTTTTCCGATAATTTTCAAATTCCTCTCTATACTCAGCAAGCAAGAAATCCTTATGTATGATTAAAAATTTCTCTAGAACTAGTAATTTTTTATGTATATTGTTCTTCAATGATTGTAGTATTTCATCATCGTCATCATCATCATCTCCATCAAATGTAGTAATTGTCCGAAGATCTTCCCACAATGCCATAATAATAAATCAACCATCAACAGTTCACACCAAGTTTAAACTAAATATATTTTAGTATTGATTGATATATTTAAATAAAAATCAGAATCACATTTAGCTAAATTTCATTATAACACTCAACTCTTTATCAATTTAACTCAAATGTAAGGTCACGGCAGAATACAAGAATTTGCATTATTAAACTCAAATATAAGCATATAACTTTTTTTTTGTTCAAAATATAATATTTTAATATCAAAACGAAAATATGAAATCCCCATACATCATACATATATATGTATATATGTATATATATATTTCGATGTTGTTTCAATAAATACTTTTTACAAATTCACACTCCAAAATTAAGAATAAATTCTTTTAATAATCAAGATCTCTAGAATATTAACAGATGTGTTACACTAATCTAGAATATTAACATATGTGTTACACTAAACTCTGCATCAAACATTTTTGTGTTTACGTTATATATACATATATCGACTAAGGAATGATTTTTTTAAGATTTTTGTGTTTACGTTATAAAATAATTGAATTGATGATAATATGATCCATTCTTGATTGCCTTTTTGAATATTTTGGAAAGAGTGAGAAGAAGCTTTTTATCGTGTGTGTGTGTGTTGAAGAGAGTTGTATGGGCGCGGATGTACATGTGCCTGCGTTGTAACCCAGCTAATTGTTATATTAAAGATCATTTGTGAAAGAGATAGCGATATGTGTGCGAAATAGATCGCGGAAAGTACTTTTGGAACCGCATGTAAAAATATACGTAAATTTGGGCTAGAACTCCTATAGCTTATATACTTATGCTTGAAATTAATTGTAATTATTGATATTTGCAGAAAATTTAGATTTTGATTTTAGAAAACTAGAAAAAATTGTAGTTGTCTTTAATATAGTTATATACTGTAAGAATATATGTTTTACAGAAAAAGCATTTTTAAATCATCTGAAACATATTCACAATTATCATATGACTTCCTAAGTAAAAAATTTTAAAACTCATATTTATGTATAGTAATTATATATATGTATACATATATGTATAAGATAATCAATTCATAAATATATACATAAATATATACAAGTATATTTATAAATGTTTTTCGGAAAGATGGGTACTTAAATACAGATAATTGTATTTTAAATGTGCCTAAAGGTGCTGGTGTACTTATTGCAGTTAAAAATAACTTTAATAGTCGTGTTTTTTGTAGGCGCATATGCATCACAGTAAATTTTTTGCAAAAAAAAACGATCCAAGACAATTTATCCGAAGGAGTATTTATTTCTGAAGGTTGGTATTAGTGACTTTTAAAACACAAATTATGACGTTGACAGATTGAAAAAAACAAGCAATCTCATCATTAATTTGAAATCATAGAGTAGCATCCTGTACCTCTAGTGATTATAATGTTTTAATCATTACCTAAACATGGTTAAAGCAAAACGATCATCTAGTAGACTCTGAAATATTGAACTCCTCATGGAATATTTTTTAGATGCGATAGATCCTTATTGAACAATCTGGATAGAGGAGGAGGGTGTTTATAGCCATCCATTGTTCTATCTCATGCAGAGTAATAGATATATCTGGATATAGTACAAACTTAAACCTCTCGCAACAAGTTTGGATCAATACCTCAACTAAACACAAAAATATTTTCATTCGATCTTCTTATATTCAACCCAGAAATATATAAAAATAATATGAAAATTCCAACTGATCTATTATCCAAATTTATCATTTAATTTTTAATTTAATTTGAAGATTTTTTTATGTTCGGTGATTTTAATGTACCTAATTTGACATGGTCTCAAAATGATGAAAACAGTTCTCTCTGGGATTGGGATGCTGTCACTATTAAAACTAACGAACACGCTTGCGTTCTAGATCTTCTATCAGAGTATGCCGTAATTCAAATCAGTGCCCTTAACAACAATTTTGCTAATGTCCTTAAACTGGTATTCACAAATGTTGCGAATAATTTAGTCCTAAATGAGTGTACTCCAATATTAGCATCGAAAACAAGTGTTCTTCATAAGATTTTTAGTGTAGGCTACTTTTATGCCGAACAGTTTACGGTTTCGACTCGTGGTATCGAGATATACTACTTTCATAAAGCAAATTATGATCAAATTTCTTCATTATTGACACACTGTGTGTGGAAATTTAATACTGGAGTTCCAGATGCTATGACTAGTTTATAGCTAAAACGAATTTAGATTTATATCCTAGACACACCGGACCGAAAACTCAGTTTTCGTGTTTTCAAAGTTCAAAAATGGAAATTCATAAGGTTTAGTACAGTTTTCAGGAATAAATTGAAAACACGAAATCTACAAATTTTTAAGGTTTTCACGAAAATATATTTTAGCGCCATCTATTACAAAATAGAAGATATGTATTTTTGAAGTATGCATAGCTAAGTTTCCATACAAAAGTAGCCATTTTTGTGAAAATTAAAAAAAAAATCGAAATTTTTTTAAAAAAAACAAGAAAAATTAAATTTTATTAAATAATTTTTAATATAATTAAATCAAAATTTGACATTAAAAACAAATAATTACTATTTTTAATTTTTTTGGTTTTTACGTAGAGTTGTTTAAATAAATAATTTTCATAATTTGACATTCGAAAACGAAATCGCGCTCCATTTTTGGTGTGTCACTATAAAAGTTTTTAGATCTAGTTTTCGCGAAAACTTAGGTTTTCAATTTTGGTGTGTCCCGGGTATTAAAAAACAATCCTCGTAAGTTTTATTCGTACATCGAATATAAAAAGAAAACTAGATGATTTCCGAATAAAATGCATTTGTCTGGAGATGAAGCATTGAACGAATCTGATATTAGTAATAAGTTCGCTCAGTTCTTCAAACCCGTTTATGCAGACAATCTATAATTTGACACAGATTAGTTTGACTACATTTATAAAATAGCCGGAATTTAAATAACATAACCATTAGATAATACAAATCATAGATCATAGAAATCGTAGAAGATAATAAAGGGAAAAAAAAATGGTAACTAGTTATCGCAGCTCTAAATATGTTATTAATATGGCGCAAATAACACTTTTTTTCGTGTTTCGTAGATTGTACTGTTTTACTTTTTATCTTCTCTTTTAAAATCAATTCTAGTCAGCCAGCCTAATGTTTCTCTATTTATAAAAATTTTCTTGTAAATATAATGTTTTCTTGTAATAATACTAATAAAATTAACTAATGTAAAAGTAATCATAAGATTGACATCAAAATAATTCAAGTAATTACATAGCATAACATAATAGCTTAGTAGAATAAGAACTGTTAATTTTAAGTTATAAAATATTTTAAAGAGAAATAAAATAAACTGAACTTGAACATAACCATTACACATGATGAATTATTAAGAGAGCTTATCTTATTAGATGGCAACAAAAATGTTGGACCTGATAACATCCCACCAATATTCTTAAAGGAATGTGCATCAACTTTAGTTTCACCATTATTGGAGATTTTCAACAAATGCGACGGGAATTTTTCCAGATAGTTGGAAGACGTCGTATATATGTCCGATTTTTCAAGAGCGATGATAAAACCAATTTTATGAACAATCCCAAAACTGTTTGAAAAGTTGATTACAAATAAAATTTATGACCACCTGCTAAACTCCATCTACATCCACCAACACGGCTTCATGAGAGGAAGATCAGCTGTCACAAACCTTTCTGATTACACCTCATTTATCTTGTTCGAAATGGAGAAGGGATACCAAGTTGACGCGATCTACACAGACTTCAGCAAAGCATTGGACGCGGTGAAGATACAGCAATTACGAGAAATTTATGAAAAAGTACAGGAGAGTTTTAAGGTAAATAATGAAGTTATGGAAGTAAAAGAGAATAAAGAAGTTATAGTAGAAACTAAGGAGTTATTAAATGAAAATAGTAGTAAATTAAAGGAGGAGGATATTATTGTAGTGAATGCGGAAGTTATGAAAGTAAATGATGCAGTTAGTAATGAGGAATATAATAATAATTATGACGTAGAAGGAGAGGAAGTAGTAAATGATGAGGTTAGTAATGAGGAATATAATAATAATTATGACGTAGAAGGAGAGGATGTAGTAAATGAGGACGTAAATAATGAGGAATATAATAATAGTTATGACATAGAAGATAAAAATTTGGAAAATATTGAAAGTATCAATGAAGAAGTAATGAATAATGATGTAATAATTGGTTTAAATAATAATGTAATAGCAGACGAAATTAAAGTGTATAAAATGGACAATGCAATAGAAAATAAAAATAAAGAAGTATCTGAATCTAATAATGTTAAATGTGAAAAAATGGAAATTAATGGAATAATAAAATCAACGAAAATTATAGTACCAGCACGCATGGAAAAGGCAATCAGTCTCCCTACAACGGAAGAGGGAGAATTCTTTTGTGAAGCTCAACAAATAAAACCAGGCGTGTTTTTAGGAAATTGTTTGGTAAAAAGTAAAAATAATACTGTAACTGTTTGTGTAGTTAACGTAAACACGGAAAATGTAGAAATTGAAAACGTAAAATTAAAATTGACCCCTACTCAAAATTTTGAAATAAAACCCCTAAAAAATGACCCCCAAAACATACCAAAAATAAAAGAAAGAGTTAATTTTAATTTTAAAAAACGAAAGAAAACCATTAGTTTTGGTTTATAAAAATGACTTAAAGAAATTAAAAAAAAAAGGGGAGGGATCCCTACACAAAATTCATATAAAAAAACGATTTTTTTAATAAATTTTTAGTATATTAAACTCACTAGTTTTTATTTACAAATATATTTTAAAATTTACCTATTAATTTCCCACTAAAAGTACCTATGTCCAATAATTTAAATAAAAACCTTAATTTCAATCTCCCTAAATCATAATTCTATTCAAAATCTGAAGAAAAAAAAACTTTATATACAATTAAATATTAAATTAAAATTTGATTTTTAATACAAAATAAATTTTACAAATTTTAAAATAAAAAAAAAATAAAATAAAAAAAAAGAGAGAAAAAAGGAATTTGATTTTTTAATATAATAAAATTTTTTGAAGAAACAAATAAATAAAGAATAAAATCAAAAATTTCATATTATTTTAAATTAAGAGAAAATTTATTAAAATAATAGTAAAGTAAAATATTTATCATTACAAAAAAAATATTATTAAATCTTATATTTAAAAAAAAAAAAAAAAAAAAAAAAATTTATTATATAATATATGTACAATTAAGAAAAAATCTATTATATTATCTATTATCTATAAGTAAATAAAATTTATTAAATGGAAAAATTCAAAATAATATTATTTTTAAAAATATAGTGTTCGAAGTAAAAACTTCGATCCCTATATTTTTTTCTAAAGAGAGAAGGTGTTGTGAATTGAAGCACCCAGTACTTCAATTCGCAACCCAAAAAACAGCTAACTAAATTATTTTGAAATAATATAAAATTATTAATTAAATTTTGCAAAATAATTAAATATTAAATTAGAACAAAATTTTGAAGAGTTGATTGGCTAACCAAAATATCGCATGCGATATTTTGGAAAACCAAAAAGCTCTTCAACCAAATAAAACAGCTGTTTTTTGGTAGTAAAAATTAAGTTTAATTTGGGTGTCAAGAAGACACCAACTAAAAAGATTAAGTTTAATTTGGGTGTCAAGAAGACACTAAGTAATGAATAATAATATTCAGTAAAAGTTGTTAAAATTAATAGTTAGAATTTTTATTAAAAAAAAAGTAAATTTAATAAAGTTTTAAATAATAAGTTTAAATTACATAAGAATTAAAATTGAAATTGAAAGTTAAAAATAAAATGAACATAATTTAAATTATAATTTGAACATTAAAAGAAATAATTTAACATTAAATAAATAAATAATAGTAATAAATAAAAAGTTTATTAAAATATTAAAAATAGTGTTTTAATTGAAAAGAACATAATAGTAAAAGTTAATTTTACTACAAAAGTTGATCATGGCTTGCTGCTTCACAAGCTTCTCAAATTTAATGTACGTGGTGCGCTTCTGGAATGGATTGCTTCTTATTTGAGAGATCGCAAGCAGTTCGTGAGGATTAATAACACTTGTTCAGATTCATTTAATGTTTCATCTGGTGTCCCCCATGGAAGTCATTTGGGACCTCTTTTGTTCCCTGTATTTATTAATGATCTAGCACTTAAACTTCGTAACTTTAACTTCCTTCTGTTTGCGGATGATCTGAAAATCTATATTTCTATCCGAAATCAATCGGATCACTTAACTCTCCAACTTAACCTGAATATCTTATATAAATGGTGCAGAGTCAACGGCATGGTTCTAAATACTGATAAATGCAGTGTCATTTGGTACACCCGCCGCCGAAATAACTCTATTCATGATTACTTTAGTGGCACTAATAAACTTATCGGATCAGAATTGATTAAGGATGTCGATGTACTAATTGAAAAAACACATGCACAAAGTGCAACAGGACATGTGTTTTAAAAAACACATGCACAAAGTGCAACAGGATGAATAATTTTTGTATAAAAAAAACTTACCAACTGTTGACTTATTGTTTATATATATAATTGTATATTATAAACCTAAAGCAATGCAAATTATAGATAATAACACTAATACTATATTTACTATATACAATATTATTTTTATATAGATTATTTATATATATATATATTACATTAATATATATATATAATAATATTATATATATAATTTTTTTATAAACATAGTGTAATATTAAAATTATATCAACTAGATAAAATATAGAATAAATCGATATATCATATATATATATATAAATAATCTATATAAAAATAATATTATATATAGTAAATATAGTATTATAGTAGGTAGGTCGGAGGTGGTAGCTTCGGAGTTCTAATGCAGTGGCCTCCAGGTCTAGGGTGACCAACAGCGCATCACAAAAAAAAACGATAGACCAAAATTTCTATTACTAGAACTCCTTGCATCACGTTGCTCAGTCTGTGGGGCGTGAGTCGACCGGTGATCCAAACGGCCATCAACACAAAAAACGGTGATGCTTTCACTAATAAACATTTTCACAAAAAAAAATCTTTAAAATGAAGCACCATCGTTTAGGGAATGAGGTGATAAAGGAACAAAAAATCCATGGCGATCTATCCTAGGTAAACTACTCTCTAACAAAATAATAAAAATTTTTGGAATTTTGAAAAAAAAAAAATTAAAATTCCAAATAAATTATAATAAATAAAAACGATATGGTGTTTCTTTTTATTAATATAATTTTTAATTATTGATTATTCGGATATAATAAAAAAAATAAATATAGTTTTAATCGTATACGTGACTATTTATATTTAAACAAAACAAAACAATTTTTTTTTATAAGATAGTCAATTAATTAATGTGTGTGTACGCCACGACATTCAAACAAAAAAATATGTACTTATTTTAATTGTATAGACTAATAAATAAATAAATAATTAAATAAAAAGTTTACTTTACTTAATTATTACTAGACCCAAATATAAATTAACAAGAAAAAAAATTGGCGAAGCAAAAGCAAAAATAATTAAAAAATTAAAAAAAAAACTTCGCGTTACACACAATAAAGTAATTAAATAGATAATTCTTAATTATAATTCTTAATTATTACCTTAATAGATAATTCTTGACCAGGTAAAATGAACTTATAGTTATTATAGTTACAATTTTCTTTTTTTTTGTATTAAAAAAAACCACTATTAACCTATAACTGTGGGAAAATATTGCGGCAATATCTATTGACGACCTCACCGCCGAATTGATCATGTGCAAAGGTATCTGCGGTAAGTCATATCATCCTCTATGTATTGGACTCAGCAGAAGATCTTCACCTTATGTAAGAGAATATTTAAGTTTTTTCAATTTTTATTGTAATGAATGTAAAGATATTTCACTCTCACATGTCATGTTGGCCATAAAATGTAATAATACCCACATTAAAAATCTATCTGAGTCGCTAATATCAATGTTGAATGACAATGCCAATATTAATAAGACAATTATAGGGAAATTGTCCAAACTCGATAATATCGCCAAAAATATCGATATAATAAACAATAATATTGACAATAACAATGAAATAATTATTTCAAAATTTAATAATATCAACAAACAACTTAGGCTGTGTGCCAAAGGGTTTAAATTTGTAGTTTAAAATTAAATTATGACTGATGAAATTAAATTATGACACTAGCGTGGTGAATATAGAAAGTCAAAATTTAACGACCTTCCAGACCTCGTTAAATTTGACACTTCAGATTAAATTTTGATTTATTTAATATTCATATATCAAATTTTTTATTTACGAGCCCTATCTCATATGTATTGATACATTCCAATATTTTATGATTTTTTTTAATGTTTTATACTAGAATTATTAATAAAAATAAATTTATTATTTACAATAAATTAAAGAAATATTAATAATAATAAAAAAGGATTAAAACAAATGTTATATCAATTATAAAGTATTGTAATGGATCAATACATATGAGATCGGGCTTGTACATATTTATAATTTTATTTTTAAAAAAATTTTTAAAAAAATTTTAATTTTTTTAAAAAAATTAGAGAGCAAAAAAAAAGAAAAATTCCATCCATCTTTTTTTAAAAATTAAACCGATTTGCACAGCAAACTTGATAGTAAATATTAAAAAAACTCACCAGCAAAAAAATTTAATTTTTTGTGTCAAAATTTAAAATTTAAACTCTTTGGCACACAGCCTTAATAAACTTTGTGATAAGAAGAACAAAAATTTCGACGCCACTCCTTATACATACAACAACAATATCCTTGAAGTAAATAATAAATTGAGTATATTAAATTCGAAATTTAATGAATATAATTTACCAAAAGTAATTCAGAAAGAGGTCAGTTTACTCCAAACTGAAATTACACACACTCTTGATAACTTTTCGGAATTGTTATCAGGTCAATCGTAAAAAATTGATAATATATCATCTCAAAACTTTGACCTCGGCAATTACCTGAAATACAATGATGACATCCAGAAAAACTTAAGCAATGTCACACATGAATTATCTGCCACACGGACAACAATTATTAATATTAATGTAGAAAACAATATGGACATTATTACATCTATTATTGATCAGTCTTCTAAATCTTCTGCACCAGAAAATATACCTATAATTAAATATATTAATAAATTTGGTACCCTTTGGACTCAATTAGAATGGGATAACCGGCTGGAAAAAATCAATGCACATAATAAAGTCGTTAAAACTGGCATCAAAAATAAAAAACCTAAAACAAATAGTAAGAAAAATTTAAGAAACAAAAACAATAACAGAATTACAGAATCTGTTAACAATAATCTTACTGCATACTATATTAAGAGTGTCCCTTTGAACGTCGATTTACCCTGGATCTTAAATTTTTTTAAGAATCAATTCTCAATTACTATTAGTTATTGTTGTAAATTAATCCCAGGTAAAATAAGTAGTAAAATGACTAAGTATAGCAGTTTTAAAATTTATCTTCCATCAAAATACAACTGGTTATTTATAAATTCAGATAAGGATGAGTTTGTTTATGGAAAAATGAGGATGTCGCTTTGGAAGGAGAAACAACTAGATCCTAGTAATACTAATAAAACTATTCATACCCCTAAGCATAATAAATTTAGTAATATTAACAATAATAAAATCGATGGCAATATTAATATGGAAAAGAAATTGGTAAAAAGATCTGAACACATTTCAGCAACATGTACTGTAAACGGGGAATTTATTTTACAACGTCCACAGTCAGCCTTACCACTATTGTCGCAAGAGTACTTACCTCAATTCTATCGTACTGCCGCTCCAGCAATTTCTTTTCGCAATGCGATCAGTAATAATAATAATAATTATTATTATTATTATTATAATAATAATAATAATAATAATAATAACAATAGCAATAATAATAATAATAATAGTAATAATAATAATAATAATAATAATATTATTATTATTAATAGTAATAATAGTAATAGTAAGAGTACTGATAGTAATATTATTAATAATAGTAATAGCAATAATAATAATAAGAATAATACTAATATTAGTCACATAGAATTTGTACAAGAACCAACTTTAAAACCAGTCCCATACACAATTTCTATTCCATTAAAACAGTCTAAAGTCATTACTTCTTCAAGCACCAATCATAACAGTCCTAATGCCAGTCCTAGTCCAACTTTCTTAGATCCACTTTTCCCACCAAAAGTCAAACATTCTATCACTTCAATAGATATAGTTCTGAAAACAGATATTTACTTAGCCGTCTAAGGGAGCGCAGAATCTTTGATTATGTTCGCATGTACCTGGCTTTTCTCCATAAACAACCCCAAGATATGTGTGTAAATGGCAAGACAAAGACAAGTACACTAGTGGCAATACAACAAGAAGGATTCCCAACAGATCTTAGCGCCCTAAAGTCCTTATACTATCGTTTTCATGATCAGTTAGGGTTCTCGGCTGAAAAAATTGACGAAGATCTTGCCACTTTCGAATCCCATATAGATTCTAAACATACCTCAGAATTGCAAATAATTAGAGAGCATCAAGAGAAGCTTTTTCGTCCCATTTCCCGAAATAAATCTGAAAAAAATCCTTCTACATTCCCTTTTTCTAAAAATTTCATAAACAATTCTCTTACCACCCACAAAAAATCTTTTATTGATAATCCTTCAAGTCTTCTCAGAATTTTTTATTACAATTGTGGTGGTATTAGAGGCAAATTAAAAAAATTATTTGTTGATGCCAGCTCGAGCCCTTTTGACATCATAATCATTACCGAAACTTTGCTTAATGATTCTTTCAATAACCAGGGAATTCTTAATAGTGAGTGGACCATTTACAGAAATGACAGAGATTATAATGCATCTGGTCAATCAAGAGGTGTTGGAGTTATGATTGCAGTACGTAACTCTATTTCACACTGTAATGTATCTACAGTCCAATCACATCACTTCGAACACAAATTCATTAATATATTGATTAATAAAACTAATTTATATATTGGTGCGGTATATATTCCGCCAAATTCTGACGAAAGTATATATAGTGAATTTTGTGATTCATCACAAAAAATTATTGACTCCATGACTGAAAATGACAAATTTTTTATCAAAATGGTGATTTTAATCGTCCAAAGCTTCAATTTGTGAAGGATGACCTAGACGGACACTTGCTCCCAGTTAATTTTACTGACGAAATTGATTTTTCCCTTTTTGATTTATTTTATAGCAATGATATTCAGCAAATTAACGGCTTTCCGAACAGCAATGGGAGATGGCTAGATCTAGTTTTCACTAACACATATGACGAAGCAGTTGTTACAACTGCCGACACAACTACCAATCTTTTTTCTAATTCTATACACCACAGCGCCATCACTCCCTATGACACAGGTTACGTTTAATAAGTCTTACAACAAAGAAGTTGTATTTGATTTTAAAAACGCTGACTATAAAAGTATCAACAATGCGCTGGCTGCAATTAACTGGACTGACATACTCTTATCCAAATCCAATGACCTTGATTACAATTCGTCAGTATTCTATAGTGAGGTTTTCAATATTATAGAACTGAATGTACCTAAAATCTTAAAAAAGGACAAACTTACAGAGCCATGGTTGAACAAAGATCTCAGAACATTGCGTAATCATAGAAACAAACTGTATTTGAAAATTAAAAATACTCCTAATCCTGATGCCGAATTGATTCAGAGTCATCAGAATCTGGCTGCTGAATTCGCAACAAAATCGAGAGAATCATATGATAATTACATTAGTAATCTCAGCCAAACCATTATAACTGACCCTAAAAAATTTTTTGATTTTGTCAATTTAAAAAGGCAATGCAATGATTATCCTTCCAGCATGTTTAAAGACAATATATCATCATCCTCACCTAGCGAAATTTGTAATATGTTTGCAGCTCGTTTCCGTGAAGTTTATCGTCCCCCGTCTAAGCCTAATAATCTCTCGCATTCTACAGCTACATCTATAGATTCTTTATCACTAACTTGTGAATAAATTTTTAATGAGCTACAAAATTTGGATATTAAAAAATGTCCTGGACCTGATTTAATACCACCCAGCTTTCTTCATAATTGTGAACAACATTTGTCAATACCATTAAATTTAATCTTTAATAAATCCTTATCTCTTGGTACCTTCCCGTCTGAATGGAAATCTTCTTTCTTAACACCGATTTATAAAAGTTGTGACAAATGCGATATAGAAAATTATAGAGGGATTGCTATCTTATCAGCTATCCCGAAGCTATTTGAAAAATTGGTATGTGACAAAATTTCCTCTATAATTAATCCGCTTTTAAATGACCAGCAGCATGGTTTCAGGAAAGGTCGCTCCACTACCACTAACTTAATGCTATTCACTTCCGACATTCTATGTAATATGGAAAAAGGTCACCAGATAGATACTTTGTACACAAACTTTAGCAAGGCTTTTGATAGCGTTGACCACCACATTTTCAAAAATAAACTTCACTATTGGAATTCACGGGCAAATGTTAAACTGGCTCTTTTCCTATCTCAGTAATAGTTTTTTTTCCTATCTCAGTAATTTGTTAGATTCCAAGGACTCATTTCATCTACTATTAATGTCACATCAGGTGTCCCTCAGGCCTTCTATTCAACATCTTTATTAAAGATCTTTCAGACTGTCTTAGTGACATACCACATCTTTTCTATGCTGATGACCTAAAATTATATAAAATTATTGCTAATGTGTCTGATACTATCTTCTTTCAAAATAAACTCCAGGAATTAGAAAATTGGTGTATTGCCAATAAATTAGACCTGAATGTTAAAAAATGTCATACAATTAGTTTTTCTCGCAAGAAATCGATCCTGCTGCATAACTACCATATAAATGGTACACAGCTCCATCGGGTCAATCAATTCAATGACTTGGGTATTTTGTTAGACTCGAAACTTAGTTTTACTTACAGACTTAAATTACTTAACATCATTCCTCTCTCTATAAGACGCTCAGTGCTCACATCTTGCTTCACTTTTGACGTATTGAAGGGTAAAATTGACGTAACTTCTATAATAAATAGAATTAAGTTTAATGACGACGTCAGACGTACAAGACACACTAGCCTCTGAAAAACTTATCCACATACGAAAGAATATGCTAAGAATGAGCCAATTAACAGGTGCTGTATAATGTTCAACTCACACAGCAATAATTTCTCCTCTAACATTTCGAAAGCCACCTTCAAGTCTAACCTTATACGCTCCCTTATCTAATCCTAATTAAGCTTACACCTGTAATTCTATATTTATACATTATTGAAACTATGATATTTAAATACTTATATAAATAAAAAAATAAAAAATAAAAAAATTTTAAATTCTAGTAAAATATAATGCAAATTTAAAATTTTAATTACCTATATAATACTATTTATAATATCTTAATACGTTAAATTATAATAGAAATAGAAATATCTATTTATGTATTTTGCCAATATAAGTTAGACTACATTTTTTATAAATTTAAAGTTAGAGCGAGAAAGAAATTTTATTTATTTATTTACCAAAACAAGGTACAAAACTTAAGTCTATATATATATATTAAATACATGAATTATTCATGTTATTCAAATAATCAAAAAAATATGCTGAAATATAAACAGATAAAAGTACAAAAATATGGACACAAAATAAATACATAAATAAGTAAATAATAAGCAATAAAAAAATGTTTTATAATGTTTTTAATAAAACATTTCGTCCTTTTTCTCTATTATTTATTTTTCCCTGGCTTAAGTTTTCTCATAAAGTGAAAAAAAAAATACATTCTTATAATTAAATAAATTTCATTTTGTTTTTCTCAATATTGTATCAATATAGTTCATAATTTTTCTAATTTACATAAATCAATTACAGGTATATCTTCTGTATCTTCATCTAATAAATTATCAAAATTCCATTTCATATTTAATTTTAAACTTTTGTGGTGACACATGAATCACCACCTTTGAATTTTGTTAAGTGGACAGCAATGTACTTTTAATTGGGTTTGTGGACAAAAATAAGCCAGGACGCTCAAAATATAAGAAATCAAAATGTACATTCAACCAGACCCTTAAAAATTACTTTTTTAATCATGCCCATTTATCGGTCTTACAAATTTGCCAATTCGCAAGAATGTTGTTAAGAAATGCAGAATTGGCTTTAATCGGTGAGGAGTGTGACATATTAGGTAGTCACACCCTGACCGATTGGGCATCATTTTGTCGGCAAGTAGTATACGACGTCATGATGTCCAAAAAGACACCCCGTGGAGGCTCAGGAAGGACGGTGGTGATAGATGAAAGTAAGTTTGGGAAAAAGGACAATGGGTCTTCGGTGGTATTGAAAAAGAAACTGGCCAATGTTTTATGGTTCTGGTGAAGCGGATAGATCAGGATACCCTGTTACCTATAATTCGTGAATGGATTCTACCAGGGACAACTATCACTTCCGATTTCTGGAAAGAATATTGTCACCTGTGGGACCATGGTTATACGCATATGACCGTTAACCACTTCGTGACGTTCAAGGACCCCGATACTGGAGCATGTACTAATACAATTGAGGCATCTTGGAACTCCGCTAAGAGGAGCATTAGCATGAGTGGGCGGAGGAAGGAATTTCTCCCAGGATACCTCGCTACGTACATGTTCCAGAAATATTGTCGGGTTAAAAAATTGGACTTGCTCACGGAGTTCATGAAGGGTGCAGGGTTGTTATTCGATGGAACAGCTCCACCAATGGAACCAGTTGTAACATCTGATGTGGAAGTACAATAGATTTTATAGCTGCAACTGTATTCATATATTTTCTTTCATCTATCTCCACCGTCTTTAATATCCCATATTATCCCTTCTTATCCACTATTTTCCTTCTTAACCCAAATCTTGGAAGTAGGCAAGGGGGCCTGCCTAACAAAACTCCGCGATGACAGACATGGAAGTAGGCAAGGGGGCCTGCCTAACAAAACTCCCCGATTACCGACATGGAAGTAGGCAAGGGGGCCTGCCTAACAAAACTCCCCAAGAGGAACAATATATGGTCACCTGCGCGGGGTTTCTTGGATAACGCTCAGAAAAGAACCATATAGATTTTATAAATATTACAGCTACAATGTCATCAGGAAACAAGTATTATATTGTAATAATGATATTAGAAAATTTGGTGAAGAATTCTCTGTAAAAAATAAAAAAAAATTATGTATATACTTATAAAATTATATAATTATATAATATTTAAGACCCCATATTATATACGGTTTCAAATAACCGTTTCTCTTAAAATTATTTATTTGGAAATAATAAATAATTTTCTCACTTATGTAAGCATAAATATCGTACCACGAGTCAGAAAATGGTACCCCCAAGTGTTTCAATCTTTAACAACGCACCGCAGGGCATCTGCACAGCAGATGCTTCACAGATTCCACCTCCTCACTGCAACCTCTGCAGGAGGATTCCGCTGACAGACCAAGCCGTGAGGCATGGTGTCTCAGCAGAATGTGACCTGTAGCGATTCCAGTGAAAAGTCTAAACGAAGCTTTATTCATGTTCATAATCGATGAGGACCTCTTCGCGTCTAAGATACCCCAGAAAAGTTTCGTGTGTATACAATGGATTGTCTCAGTTCTAATTCTAAAATTCTTTCTAATGTCTTTAAGAGAAACGAGGTCAAGCTTATGGGCCTATACGCATTTGCAGAGGCATAATTACTTTTTCCTGGTTTCGGTATGAAGATAACCTTGGATTCTCTCCATTTACGTGGAATATAGCATAGTTCTAGACATGCTCTGAATACCTTACATAGCCTATCTAGAAGTGTTATATTCGCGTTTTGCAAAAGAGCAGGGTAAATACCGTCTGTACCTGGAGATTTATAAGGTTTGAAGGAGTTTGCAGCCCACTTGATCTTATCAAAATAAATCAGGTCCTTTATATTCAATATAGAGGAGTTACTAATATTCAATACCGTATCTTGGGTAGGTTCCTCCGAGTTGCTTAGACAACCCGGAAAATTTGCCTCGAGTAAGATTTCCAACAATACGTCAGCTGAGTTGGATTTGCTTCCATCAGCATATTCTAATAATTCAGGTTGAGTGTGACTTTTAGCCAGAATTTTTTTCAGTCTAGCCTTCTCGTTAACATTACAAATTTGTTCCGTAAAATTTGTCCAAGATTCTCTTTGAGCTTTCCTACATTGTTTTTTATACTCTTTTAGAGCTGCCTTATAGTATTCCCAATCAGACTCTGGAGTCATGATTTTTCGCACGATTGAATAGCCGTCTAACCTCCTTCCGAAGGTTCAAATTTTGACTATTCATCCATGGTTGTTCGCCGTTTTTTCCCTCCTTCTTTAACAGACAGGCCGTTTCGAAGGCACCTATCATCGAATCGGTAAGGTATGTTACCTCTGATTTTATTACCTCCATACTATTTATTGTAATGGGCTTTGGGTACAAAGCTAACCTACTATCTATATTTTCTTTGTAAAGCTGCCAATTAGTTTTTAAGGGGTTTCTAAAGCTGTTCCCTACACTAATTCTAGATTCTAGTTGAAAGCATATCCATGAGTGATCGGAAAAGGATGGCTCGTCAGAGACGGCCAGTTTAGGATACAATCCTGGATATGCTTTGTGGCCATGGTTATATCGATTACTTGTTTCCTATTTTTATTTCTAAAGGTTGGTACGTATCCCTTATTAAGTAAAAAGAGTTCACTACCTAACAGATATTCTAGAAATGAATTACCCCTTTCGTTCGTATCAGTGCTTCCACAAACTGTGTGTTGGGCATTGGAGTCGCATCCAATTATTAGTTCTTTACCTACATCCTTAGAATATTCCACGATTTTCTTCATATCCGTTTGGGTGCTGGATATGAGGAATCTGTCCCAATATTGAGATTCCCCAGGACAGCAATACTGTCACTACTACTAATCTGCGGGATAAAAATTAACTTATTCGTCTTCGTAGAGACTATACAAGATGTAGGCCTACCTGAACCATTAAGTTAAAATACCTGGAATTCTTTAGCGCTGCATCCCAGAACCTTGTTATCCTTAGTCATAGATTCTTGTATCAGCGCTACATCTGCATTTCCTCTAAGTAGGCCTACATCTTGTATAGTCTCTAGGAAGACTACATCCGCATTTCCTCCTGGACCGGTACCAATCTTCTCCGATTCAGTATCGTCTTCCTGTGGAGACTCTACTACACCTGTAAAAATAGACGTTATATTAAGGTCTTCTACAAGGGTGTCCTCGTCAGTTAGACTGGCAAGGTCTTTACCCACCTCAGATTCCGTCATTTCTAGACCATAGACCGCCACAAGCAAGGAGTCAAGATCTTCATCGTCCTTGCCTGGTTTGGTATTCTCTTTGCCTACCGTTACGCTCTCTTCTGATTTTGGGAAGCTAATTTGTACCTTCCTGGTCAGATAATATATCCATCCAGAAACGCTTTTAAAAGTCACCAGGGACTCGTTTGAGACTCCCAAAATCAGAAGTTGACCTTCCTTCTTTATCTCCCTGTGATAAGGAGTCCAGGATTGAGCTCCAAGGTTCAACTTCCTGTAAAGGATGTCGATGAGCTTTATAGCCTCCTGGGATTCCCTAAACTCTTTAGGGAGCCACAAGAACACCTTGTTGTGTTTAGGGACCTCGTCCTTACCTACTACATGCAGGTCTGCGTCCTGCCATAGCTTACCGTTTTCTGACATAATCCACCGTTTCCAGGTCCTGGCAGGTAATTCTGAAGACGTCACCAGAAAATCGACTCCACTCAAAGTGGGGTATAAAAAATTCTGGATCCGTCAACAGAGTGTTTATCTCCCAGGATTCAAAGCTATCCTTCAGGATCTTCTGGTTTCCCAAAAGAATTTTTCCCTCCGGATGCGTCCTGTCAATGATGGCTATTTTCAATACGTCATTGGCTTTGCTGGTACCATCATCTTCCGATGTTGGTATCCTGACACCTTTAACTTTCCATCTTTTGGCTGTTGGATGCTCCTCTTCCTGCGACCTAATACGTTTTTTACTCAAGCTTCCCGCTTGAGCACCAACTTCATCAGAGGTAGAAGGCGCAGCCAACGCCTGTACCTTTTTCGCATGTAATAAGGAATACGCCTCTGCTTTGCCCTTACCTCCTTTCATCCATCTGTTAAGCCGCTTCCGGTCGGTGCCATTAAGATTCATGCGAATATTTTTGTTACCTTCCGGATTGGAGACTACACCAGATGGGTCAGCGCATTTACCTTTATCGATTTACGGGGTCTGCTTGTCCAATTTATCCAAAACTGCTCCCTCTCTCGTTTGTTGACCTATCCCTTAAGGGGAGCGGCCCGTCGGCAGGCGCAGTAGCTGCCGACGTTTGGGTAGATATCCCTACCCGATTTTTTTCTTTATTTGTATCCATCGTTCAATTAAAGATACGTTTTATACCTACCGCCAGGTAAAGTAAAGGCTGCCCCTAACCTGGGGAAACAGACGCCTACCTGTATACTGACGGGCTGCCAGTTCAGGATACAGGATTGGCTCCCTCTCTCGTTTATTGACTTGAGCTAGCTTCCCGTTTGGCACCAAACCAACCTGTCTACCAGATATACCAGGCTTCCAGGAGGCACCACGTGGAGGTGAGAGTAGGAATTGAGGAAAAATCGTTTGCATCATTACATTAAGCCACCCCTAACCTGGGAACAGACGCTTAACTTCACGATGCCGACAATCCTTCCCCCTTAGTCCCCCTTATGTAACTTGATACACCACTTGAAGATTCCCCTTAGCCCCCCTTATGTAACTTGATACACCACTTGAAGAACTATGTAACTTGCTACACCACTTGAAGATTTTAGGCGATAAGAAATTAAATGTACACTTAAAGGATTTTTGTAAGAAAAAATAAAATCAGTTTAAAACTCCAACTGAAATAATAAACTTGTTTTTATATAAAATAATAGAAAAGAGCTTTAATAAATAAAAAAAATTAATCAAGAATAAAAATATTAAATTTTTTTAATTTTTCTCCTTTTTCTATAAGACTTATGTTCAGACCAGAGACCTGAACCGGAACAGAACCGTAACCGTAAACCGGAATTAACCGATATTTTTTGCCTGAACCGTAACTGAACCGCACCGATATTTAAAAAATCTTATTAACCGTAACCCGAACCGAACTGGTATATTTTATCGGTTTTTTCCGGTTTTTTTCGTTCCGGTTTACGACAAAAAAAAAAAATTTAAATACAAATAGCTACAAATCTTAATTTGTATAATTTGAAATCTAGTTGAATTGCCCATATAATTAAATCTAGCATAATGTATAATCACATTTTTCTTATTTCTACTGAACTACACGCTGCGACAGATCAATTTTGGGTATAAACTGCCAATATGTTATAAATGACCAAATCGTAAATGACCAAATCCACTTTTTAAGGCTATAGAATTTTCAAAAAATATTGAACTGAATTAATTAATTTTAATTTTTTTTGTTACGTTTTTTTAATTTTATTTTGTTTATAAATATAATATATATATATATATGATATTTTCTGTTTTTTTTTTTTAATTGAATTAAATAAATAAATAAAATACATTTTTTTGTAAAGTTTTTTGTTTTTTTGTACTTTGTATATGTTATGTTATGTAGTTAGTATGACTTTTAAATGTTTTTTGCGTGCAAGATTTGAACCGGTTTTGAACCCGAACCGGATCAGAACTGAACCGGAACAAAAATAAATAATAAAGAACCGGAACGTTAACCGGAACATAAAATATTTATGCACCGAACCGTAAACCGGAGTGATATTCTTACCGGTTCAGGTCTCTGGTTCAGACAATTTAACCTTTAAAAAATTGCACAAATTTCCTCTACAAAAATACAAAAACACAAAAACTTTCTTGATATATTTTTAACGTTACTTAATTAACGGTATTACAATTGCTGCACCTCAAAATTCAGTAAATTGCAATTTTGAGCAAGGTCCTAAAATAAAAATTAAGATTTTTTTCAGAATATGAAGAATTTTAAAAGCTATAATTTAAAAAAAAAATCAAGTCTCTACGATTTATCCTTATGGAGAAAATGCTAATTTTCTGATTTTTATAAAAAAAATTGTATTTAATTTTTTTGCCCCTCGATGGCGTTTGCGGTAAAAATGACCCAATTTTACAGAATCGTGACGTCAAAAAGTACCGTTATGTGATGACGTCATCAAAAAAGCTTTTCCTATAGGTATTTCCTATATTATATATATATAGATATATAAATATATATTTATATATACATATATATATCTATTTATATTATTTTTATAAAACATGTTGCAATTTTAATATACTCATCCTAACTATGTTTCTCATAATCTATTTTATTTTATTTTTACAATGTTCCAATATTAACTTTTTTCTTAATATTTTTTAAATCAACTTTTAAATAAACTTAATCATTTCTTTTTACTCTTTTTTAACCGACTAATTAAAATATACACTTTTAAATTATACTATATAAAGTTTAAATGCCGATCGACTGAACTAACAATAATAATTACGATTTAAAATAAAACTTCATTTTTAATGATCGACTGATTAAAATAACAATTTAAATTTTAGATTTTTAAAATAGAATTTCAACTTTTTTCCGATCAACTTACAATTTTTAATTTTCCTTTGTATTTTATTTTGTTGGAGAGCTTTTTTGGTTTTCCAAAAAATTATTGGAAAGATTATGGAAAACCAATCAGCTTCTCCAACAAAATAATATTAAATAAGTTTAATTTAATTGGTTAAATAATTTTTACGCGTTGTCAGGACAGAGAAATTATAATATTAACAATTTTTTCTCTGTGCACGAGCAACGCGTAATTTGATATTTTTATTTTTCAATTAATATTGTAATAAATTTATTAATTTTTGATTTTTAGTGATTTCCGTTGTGAATTGAAGCACCCCTTTAAGAAAAGCGAACCGTAAACGAACCGCTGGCGAAGTCATTTCTTTATACAAGACTTCGCCAGCGGACCGTAAACGTAAATGTTGGAATAAGAAAATTAGAAAAAAAAACGAAGTGTGTGTATGTATTAGTACGCCGCCTAGACTACGTTTAAGCGTTTAATAATTTATTATAAAATTTAGGATGTACCTAATATTCTACATATTTCTAGGACTTTTAAATTTTTTAAATACATTTAAATTAATTTTAATATTTTAAAATACATTTTTATGTAATTAAATGGAACTGTATATCACAGAAAGTTAACACATGACTTTTCTAGTTATAATTATTGATTGCAAATTTATTTTAATTCTATTTAACTATAGTAATAAAAATAATACACAGGATTTTAGTTCTACGGCAATATTACTAAGGAACTATATTACATATTAAATAAATTTTAATAAAAACAAAAAAAAAATAAAAAAAACAGGATTTAAAAATTCTACCTGTAAATAATACTAAAACTGTTTTACATACTGATTAAACTTTAATAAAAAAAAACAGGATTTAAATTATTTGACGGATTGAAATTATTGTAAATTGTATTATTATTGTTTCCCAGTTCTCGTGCAGATGACTGTAGCTGTAGAGATGTGTTTATTGATGTTGTTGGAATGTTCACTTTTTTATAATAATTTTTTTTTTCATTTGTTGTTTTTTGTGTGCTAGTTAGTGGTCTTATATTTTTATTTATTTTTAAGAATTGCACATAATTTTCGGTCTCATCGTGCCCAAAAAATTCAGATACTGGAAACTCTGATAAATTTAAATTAAATACATATTAATTATGATATATTTATTTGCAGCAATATAAATATTACCTATTTGGGTTTCGTCGTCACTTCCTAAAGCCATTTCTGAAAATAAAAATAAAAATAACATTATACATGTTGAAGTGGTATATATACACATTTTTCATTTAATTTTATTTCGAATTTCTTTAATGTGAATTTTTTTTAAATCTCAAGAAAGTATTTCTTCAGTAATATTTGTATGAATACAAATATTTTTAATATCACTTCACTCACTTCAATTATTCTCGTTTTTAAATATTTATAATTTTACTTACCACAAACTATTAAAAACACAAACTATTATTTTAAACACGTCTAATTGCAATGAATAACAAAAAAATTATGCGTTTGTTTTATTTTTTACAAATGGCTACTGAAAAATAGTTTTTTTTATTACCCTTCTACCTAAACATGTTTTATGTGAATGTGTTGGTGAAAAGGCGGTTCAGAAGCGGTACGTTTTGGGTTCGCCAAAAGCGAATATGGAAATTTTTCTTAAAGGGACAACAGTTTTTCCCTCGATTTTGGAAGCTATCAGGGCAGGGCTATTTTTAATTATTGATTTGTCTTTATGCTGGATTTAGCATAATTTTTATTTGCCGCTTGTGAATGAGAAATAGAACGAAATATATTATATTTTTACATGAGCAAAAAATAGATCGCTGCTGCACAAGGAATATTTTTTTTGACAAGGGAATTCGAATTGCTGACTATCTCTGTACAGATCACAGATGGCGCTGGAGTATGGCAGTGGAATTTTATTTAAAAATATAATAAATCATTTCAACTATAATTTTTAAGACCCCATTTATATTGTATATTTATAGCACTATTTTAGGCAATAAAACTCGAACGTCAAATTCTTTTTGATTTATATTTACTTTCATATTTTCTTTCGAGAATTTTGACAGCTATCCCTACCCTAATCATATAACCAAAATATAACTACAGAAACAGCGGAAAAAATAAACTAATGATAAGTTATGCTACTTTCAAGGGAAGCGGTCATATGTAGGCGAAATAAATGCAGTTTTCTTTTCTAAATTATAGGTACATAAATTTCTTAACTGTGTACGGAGATGGAGCGTAGCGAATTTTAATGCGATTCCCAAAAATCTCCAAATGTCCATCGTGAAATCGTCGTCAAATAATTGTGAAAAAATATTGTGTAGAAAAGTTTAACAATAGCTAAATAGGTATTAAAATAATTTGACAGTTATTTACTTTATAAAATAATTTTTAAAATAGTGTATTGATTATTATATTACTGATTTTTATATATTTTAAAATGGAAATGAATCTTAATGTTGGTAGCAGCAGAAGTGATAATGAACTGGAAGAAATTGTAGCCTCATCTGCTGCATTTATGATAAATAAATTCATATTAATATTAACAAATTGTCGTTTTTTTGGAACTGGTATAAGTCCATTTTATATTATATGGAGATATAAATATATTATCAGAGATAAATTTCTGTTAACTAATACTTTAAAAACGATCACTTACAATTACAACTAACATTAATTTAATATTTAAAAAACATAAAAAAAGCGTATTAACTTATACCAATATTTTGCAAACCATTCAAATGCAAACCCATCTCCATTATAATATACAATGGACTTATACCAATTAATAAACGGCTAATAATAATTATTAATGCTATTATTATTTTTTATTAATACATATTACTATTTTTATTTAATAATAAGAATAGCATTTAATAATAATAATAATAATAATAATTTATAAAAATATTAACCCTTACGAAAATTATTTAATTAGGATGTTTGCAAATGCTATATTTAAAATTGAAACTTGTGATATATTTTTGAATTATATCATGAATTTTATTTATGATACTTATTAATTAAGTTCATATATGTTTTTAAATTTAAAATCAAATTTTTAAATAATAGAAAAATAAATAAATTAAGAAATTTAAAAATATGTATGTTATCAGTATAATTAATGCTTAAAATAATTCTTAACATATTAAAAAACACTTAATTTTATTATAATTTTGATTGTGAATTGTACCAAAACCAACCTTTTGATATAATTTCATATTTTTTAGCTCATACAAATATTCACAATCTATTATATTTAAATCTTCTTCAATATACATAAATATCCATATTAAATTCTTAATCATTTACCATAATTGTACTTTAATTATTATCATCATCATCTGCGGCGCTACAACCCGGTCTGTGTCTTGGCCTCCTCTAAAATTCTCCTCCATTTATCGCGATCTTGTGCTATGGTTGTCCAGTTACTTGCTCCTATTCTGCTCGCATCATAATATATTCCGTCTGTCCATCTTAATTTAGGTCTTCCTGGTCTTCTTGTTCCTGTTGGCTTTTGCTGATATATCTTTCTCGTTGGGTGCGTTTCTTTTCGTCTGACGACGTGTCCTGCCCATCTTAGTCGCCCGATTCTTGTTTTTTTACTACATATGGCTCTTTATATAACAGATACAACTCGTTGTTGTATCTTCTTCTCCATACTTGATTTTCTTGTGTTGCACCATATATTTTTCGTAGTATTTTTCTCTCGAACAAATTTAAGCTATTTTCTTGTTCTCTTGTGATTACTCATTTTTCAGATCCGTACATGATCACTGGTAATATTAGCGTTTTATATATTTGGATCTTTCTGTGTTTGTTTAATATACGTGACGACAGGTGTTTTTATTTGCGTGGATTAATCTTTTTTGTATTTCATCTAAACGTAGATATATAAACTTGTCTACCACTTCAAAGTTATAGGTATCTTGTTAGATTCTGGCCGATATTTCTTGGTCTACGTGTTGATGTTGATGTCATACACTTCGTCTTCGATTCGTTAATTATTAGACCCAATTTTTGTTTCATTTTTTTCTATCTGTATGAAAGCATGTTTTGTTGCTAATATGGACCCACCAATTATGTCTATATCGTCAGCATGACCAAGTATTTGTACAGATTTGTTTAATATCGTCCCCGCTGTTTCAATTTTTGATTCTCTTATAATTTTTTCCAATGCTATGTTAAATAGCTGACAGGACAATGAATCTCCTTGACGAAGTCCAGTGTTTATTTCAAAGAGCTCAGATGTATTACCTTGTATTTTGATTTTACTCTTAACATTTTTCAGTGTCATCATAACCAGCATAATCAGCTTAATTGAGTAGTCAAAATTCACCATGGCTTCTATTAACCTCTTCCTATCTACGTTATCGTTATCAGTTTTAAAATCTATAATAAGTGAAATGTTTCTATTCCGAATTCCCTTGTCTTTTCCATGATTTGTCTGATACCAAATATTTTATCTGTGGTTGAGTAACCTGGCCGAAAACCACATTGATAATTTCGCAGGATTTTCTCTGAATGTGGTTTCATTCTTTCGTCGAGAATTATGGAAAATAGTTTGTAAGTCACGTTGACCAGTGTTATCGCCATGTAATTCGCACATTCTAGTTGGTTACCTTTTCGTGTAGGGGGAAAATTACACCGTTATTCCACTCTGTATTTAATGTCTCTTCTGACCATATCATTTTTATTAGTACCAAGATTTCTTCTGCTAAAGTTTCTCCGCCATATTTAATTAATTCAGCCGTTATCTTGTCTGTGCCAGAACTCTTGTTATTCTTTAATCTCTTTATTGCCATTAATTTCATCTATAGATTGTTCTTCTTCTATATGCGTGTTGTTATTGTTGATGGGGATACCATCCAGATTTTCTAAATTTGTTTTATTTAGGTGTTCTTGGAAGGTTTCCTTCCCTCAGAAGATGATGTCTTGAGGGTTGGATATGATGTTCCGTTTCTATCTTAACATATCGTACTCCTTTGTTTAAAAACTTTTCTGGAATTATTTAGTCTCCTTTTTTTTCCTTCTATGTATTATTGTCTCTTCATTTCTTTTTTCTTTGTACAGGGATTCTACAGCCCTAGTTCTCCTTTGTAGCAACTTCGCATGAACTCTGTCTTTGTTCTCTGTTATCGTTCGACATTCATTATCAAACCATTCGTTTCTACTTGCTTTATGTATCATTTCAAGGACTGTAGTTGCAGCTGTTTTGATGTATGATTTAATAGCGTCCCACTTTTCATCAGTGCTCATTACAGATGTCCGACTTGTGTCTTGCGTCTATAAGACAATGGTCAATTTGGTTCAATGTATTACCTTCTGGTGATTTCTATGTCATTTTGTGAATTTTTTTATGTTCATGCATGGTGCTGGTTACCACTTGTTTTTGATGTTGCAAATTAAATCAATTGAATTTGCAATTGAATGGTGCTGGTTTTTGATATTGCAAATTGAATCAAACTTTTACCATTATCTTTGCTTTGTTCATGCAGGCTATGTTTTCCAATTTGTTGTTTGTAGATATTCTCTTCTCTTCCAATTTTTGCATTGCAGTCCCCAATTATTATTTTCATATCATTTTTAGGACATTGGTCGTATGCTCTTTCTAATTCATCCTTCGGATTTATCTTCTGTAGGTGCATGTATGTTTATTATACTGGTGTTAAAAATACTACCTTTGAAGCGAAGACAGCACATTTTTAGACTTTTGTCCTGAAATCCGATTACCATTTGTCTTGCTTTGTTCATGACTATGAAACCTGTTCCAAACTCATATTTGTGGGCATGGCAGCTATAGTATATGTCACATTCGCGCTTTTGTATGATGCCATTACCCGTCCATCTCACTGTAATGTCTGCCCTATATACCTGCAGTACATCTATTAAAGTTTTGGTAAATGATAATACGTTCCACGTGAATATGTTCAAATCATTTTTCCTGATACGTTGCCGAGGTCGTTGCCGTCAATCCATCCTAATCCGAGGCTCATTTTGAGGTCTCATAACGTTTAATTTTTTAACTGGCGAGGTTGTTAGCCTTGCGCAAACCCCCAAGCTGGCCGTAGGTTATTACTTGGATATTTCGTCCAAGCCGTTTCTGCCGCTATAGTTATACCGCCAATACTCTGTCGTCAGAGCCTTCGTTTGTTTTAAACAGAGGATTCCACCGCGTGAATATGAAGGTTGACAGTTGGTGGTCTTCGCTTTAAATATTATACTGTAATTATTATTATACTGAACAATAAAAATTGAATTTTAATTAATTTAAAAAAAATTGTAAAATTTTTTACTCCCTTTTAAATTTTTTTTAATTTAAAAAAAAACTATCAAATGTCTAAATTCCGCCGAGAAATACTGTTCAGAACATTATTTCGCGTGAAATAATAGTGGAGACTTTTGCGCGCGCGCGCCATCTATTAATTTATAAAGGCAAACTACATTTTTCGTTTCTGATTTCAAGATGAACTGCGTACCAACATAGCGAATTCAGAAGCGAAATGTTCACTGTGACACCCCAAAATTTTAAAAATAAAACAAGGACCTAAAAAATATAAAAATTAAACTATATTCATTAGAAAAGAAAAATAAACAAATTAATTACCAGCGACGAAATTACAGTCGGCCATGCAGTGTTTGTTCTATGTTGTGTTCTTCTTCTTCTTGAAGAGTTTGTTATCGACCGTCGCGCTGGACACTTTGGATGTTTTTTTTTTTTGGTATAGTAGTTTTTTTTTGTTCCTTTTAATTTTAAGAAAAATTAGTATTGCGATAAATTAGAAAAGATTTTAAAATTAAGCATAGAAAGAAGAAAAAAAATAGACTGCATTAAACGAGAAAAAAAATTTTAAAATCATTTTTACATTAAATTTTGATTTAAAATAAAAACCGATTTAATGCCTAAGAGTAAAAAAAAATATACAACCATAAAATAACTTAATTGTGGAAACGCAGAAATTTAAGTGAAATTAGAAAATAAAATAAGTGGAGAAAAATATTAAAATGTATATATCGAAAGTTTTTCGGCTAAATTTAAAATTTTAAAACCGGACAAAAATTGCGCCCAGCTTGCGCGAGTTTCGTATAATAATTTGTTCCTGTTTTGTTTCTTCCTGCGTCGAGTCCTGTGTTCCAGAGAATTGTCACCATCAGCCGTCCCGTTCCAGTGACTGTCGTCGTGGGACTCCTTGTTTTTTTGTAGTTTTTTTTTTAAATTACAATATTGGTCTTTTTTCTTGTTATTAAAAAAATAAATTTGTGTCAAGATGGATAAACGATTGTGGATATCAATCATATTTTAAAATAAAACACGTTGTTTTCAATAACAAAATAAAATAAAAATATATTTCTTTTCTTTTACTAAATTCGACTGTACAGCACGACAGATATAAACAAAGCCAAAACCAACGTCTTTCTTAATTTGACAGTTCAGGGTTGTGTGACAATTCGGCCAAACCTGACGTTGAATCGTCCTCGATTATACTATCATCGGAGTCGTCGTCATCTTTATCAGAAGTAATACCATCAAGATCAAAAGGGCTACACCAACGCTTTATTTTATCAGCGGCATACATTGAATTAAATTTCTTTTGGGTAATTTGCATACCATCGATATCACTAATAAGAAAACGATCATTTCCGAGCACCTTCTTGACTACGTATGGACCTCTATATTTTGGCTTAAGTTTAAGCGATTCACCGGTAGATAGACTTTCATTTGCCAGTACTATTAAATCACCTTCTTCATATATTGTAGGTTCAATATGCTTTCCGTCAAATCCTTTTTTCCATTTTTCTCGTTCTTTCATTATATTTTGTACAACTATATTACGTTTTGTTTTTATATCAATTTGTGTTGATGGTGTTTCAATATCTTCATGTAAAGCGGCAACCAATTTATTTTGTACTACATCAATTAATTTAAAATCAAAAACCAAATCATTCGGACTGAAACCAGATGTTGCATTTTGTTGAGAATTAATGGTCCATTGAAGTTCTCGTAAGTGTTTGTCCCAATCTTTTGGGTTATTGGTAGATGTTCTTAAATATGACAAAATAGTAGAATTAGCACGTTCGACAAGTCCATTCGAGCGCGGAGTTCTGACGGCATTTTTAATGTGTTGGATGTTATTATTTACACAAAATTCAGTAAAAGCTCGAGAGGTGAATGATGTTCCTCGATCGGTGACGATTCGCTTTGGTAACCCAAAATAACTGGTCAGCTCATTTAATAAATTTAATACAGGAGTTGTTTTAGTATTGCGTACACCTTTCACAACTAAGAATTTGCTGAAAGCGTCCGATATTGCAATAACATATGTATTACCGCTTTTACTTTTAATAAATGGACCAAGATGATCGATGTGGATTAACCTAAACGGTATAGGTTCCATTTCTTGATAATGTAAACGTCCGTCAGGTTTACCACCTGGTGTTTTGTTATAGCAACATTCTATACACGATGCGATATAATCTTTGACATATTTTCGTATTTTCGGGAACCATAACAACTCAGATATGCGTAAAATAGTTTTTTCTAGACCAAAATGTCCCATGTCATCATGAAATGAACGAACAACACGCCACCTTACGGCTTTTGGCACGACAAATTTTATTTTATCACCAACTTTTCTATATAATCTATGGTTTTTTATACAGTATTCTTTATTATACTGTTTTTCATATTCCGATTTTATATTTCCGGTGATAATATTAATAATATTTGCCAAATTTTCATCTTGGAGCTGCATGGTTAATAGCCAGTCTGATTGTTCTAAATTAATTTTCATAATAAATCCAGCTGGTTCAATTTCTTTAGGTGGTTCATCTGGTGATCGACTCATGGCATCGACATGTGACATACGATTTCCACTTCGATGAACTGCTATAAATTCAAATTCAAGTAATTTCATCCACCATCTTGCTATTCGAGGTTTAATTTCTGTTTTATCTTTTAAATGTGCAATAGCGGAGCAATCGGTAATTAATCGAAATCTTTTACCCAACAAATAGATTCGGAAACGTTCCAGCGATGCAACAACGGCTATCCAGTACGTTCCAAAAATTTTATTAATTTTCCAAGCAATACATTCCCTCGGCTACAGTTTTACTGGGTAATATTACGTCATCAAGATAAGCATTAATTTAATCGTTATCCATTTCTTTCGTTAAATCATTAATTATCTCTTGAAAAACTGAATAACTATAATAACTTTGGATATATTTAAATTTTCATCAATATTTTTTTTTTTGAGTGGTCGATCCAATCCAACAATCATTTCCATCGATAATTAAACGAGTTCCCTCCTTACACAGAAAATCTTTTCCTAATAAAACGTTTTCATTGATATATTTGTCATCAACCACTAATAATTCATGGTTAAATTGTTTATTATCGATTTCAATAATTGATAATATTTTCTTTGAACAAATATATTGGCCACCAGCAAATCCATTAAGCACTAAGTGACATTCAACTTGAGAACCAATTTCTGTTGCGATCGATTTACGAATTAAGTGCTACTACTACCAGGATCGACAAACGCAACGATTTCATTATTATTTATTTTAATAATTTTTTTTATAAACCATCTCATTGTCGGCGTAAATTTTGATTTATTTTGGAATGTAAATTGACGTATTGGATTATAACGTAAGTATGTAATTATGTCTTGTAACAATTGATTACAAGTTAAATATTCTTTCGAAATATGTTTACGGAGATCGTTGTTCCATTTATCATTTATTCCATTTATAATATGTTTCGCTATTGAATTTTCTTGTAATAATCCTTTTCGACCCATAGCAAGCATTTTATGATAATATTCTTCCGGCGATTCATTATATTTACGTTTCGTTTCGATCATTTCAATATGGATGTCGGCTATGTTAATAATAAACGAAAAATCAGCAAGAAATTTTTCAACAAAATCTTTCCAAGTTAAAAATATTTCTTGTAAACCGTCTAACCACAATTTAGATGTACCTTGTAATTTCGATTGTACAGTAAAAATTAATAATTTATTTTTACTTTATTTTTCGATTCGTTGAATAAATTTTAACGAGTTTATTGAAGTAGACAACGATGGATTAAATTCCGGTATTAAAAATCAGTTGTGATTGTTATATATAATATGCCCTTACTTTGAATTTGCATTTAATTAATTATTCTAATATTCCTAATTCAATTAATAAATATTATCACATTGTATTTATATCTCTAGTATTTAAACCGCACCGCCATACAATTTTATTAAATTGTAAAATTTACATGACTAACAGAAGATTTTGAACTGTCAAAATTTTTTTTGGTAATTTGCTCTATACGGTTATAAAGTCTCTGACATTTCCATAAATATTATTATTAATATTATTATTATTATTAATAAACGGCGGTGTACAATATTGATATTGACTCGATGGAATATAATTATAAGTATTGGAAACGTTATGCAATGCAATGGTATCTGATTTGAAATTGATGCATGAATATTCGGTTGCGTCGGTACGTATACATGTTGCACCCTTTGTTGGTGATTATTAGGTTGTGTTGCACGTGGCGAATAGGCTTTTGTTGGTATGGGTGTAAAATATGATTCCCGCGAAACTGAAACATGAGATGGTTCAAAACCAACACTACTAAAAAGCCCTGATGTACGCATACATCCAAAATGCGAGAGTAGTCAGAAGTCAAAAATTTGCTAATGTCAAATTTAATAGCGGCATAAATAGACGCGAGGAAAATAAAAAATTAAAAGTGATATTTTATGGTAATTAATAAGAGATTTTTATTAAAAAGTAGTGTAAATTATAGTTTAATAATTGTAGATTTGTTTTTATTTAAAAAAATTGTGCGATTATTTGATTTACATAGTTTATTTTTGTGATAAAAATTTAGTGCAAATGTCATAAACAAGAAATAAAATTTCTTATTGGAATATCTTAATATTTATATATTAAGTTGTTATATTTATTTGTTATTTAATTTATAGTTAATAATTAATATGCTAAAGGCAATTTAATATAAACTTAGTGTGCAAATTTCGTGCAATTTTTTGATTTTTGAAGTTAAATAATAAAAAAAATTCGATAAATTAAATATTTTATTAGAAAAAAGGTCGAATGATTTTTTTGCATCAGACATTATTACAGATTATAGTATTTTTAAAAATAATTTTAAAGAAAAAATCGATTGTCAAAATTATCTTCTTTTCGAAAATGAGGAAAAATGTGTATTTATTTTACTCGAAAATAGCGACGATTTAGAATGCAATATTTCTGTCCGAATTAGTATTAATAAATATTTAGTAGTAAATGTTATTTTACATGGATCCGAAGTTCCATATAATGAATTGCAATGGATTTTACCAAATAGTAGTAAAAAATTAACTTTATGGTCACAAATTGAAAATTTACTCGCGAGATACAGAAATATTTAATAAATGATATTTGAAAACCGCGAAATTTTATATTTAAAAAAGCACAAAACTGTCAAAACGATTTTTCTCACTAGATATTTAGATATTTTAAAAAATCAAGTAGAATTATTAAATATATTTACCCAAATTACTACAAACCAAAAATGAATTTTTTAAAGACATTGTTTATTTTTTCATGTGAAACTGCTGGACGTATATGTTATGCAGTTGCAGTGTGTTCCAGGGGACGTATATGTTGTGCAGGAGTATTTTTTATAATTATATTATTTTGAATTTATTAATATTTAATTTCAGATACAGGTAACAATACGCATTTTTGTGCCAATTGGTGAATTTGTATCTTATCAATAGACATTATTGATGTAAAAACACTATCTGATGGTACAAAATTATTAGAAAAGCGTATTATTACATGTATCTTAAATAATAGAAATCACAAAATATATAAATTATACGTAATTAATTTTTTTAATAAAATAATTAATTATAAAAAATTATAAATTTCGTTTTATTATCACTAAAAACATAATTTTTATCAAAGAAAAAATATATGATATATGTCATATTGAATTCTCTGACTACCTTTTGGTATGTATGTGTTAGTGCACAGACTTTGTTCAGGGCTTTTTAGTAGGGTTGGTTTTGGATGGTTGATTAGATTCGTGTGTTGACATAATATTTTGTGGAATTTGTGACCATGTTGAAATATTTCTTAAATGTGTGAGTGGTGTTGAAATACAAGATGGTTGGAAATGAATATTATTTAATTACGTTGTTGTTGTTGCACCACTACTAAAATTTATAGCATTTTCTTTGTTACCGGCATTTTAATTTAATTGTAACTTTGCAATGGTTTGTTCTAAATTTTTAACACGTTTCACCATTGTTATGCTGAAATTTTTTTCTTCGTCGCTATAATATTCTTCCAACCTTTCGATTAAAGCAATTTTATTACCTGTTGATGGCAAACCAACCTCCTTACATTTTCGCTTCAAAGCTTCCACATTTAGATGACGAAAACCAACCATTTTTTTTTCACTTTTATTTTTATTTTTAATTATAGCAATTACGAACGATATGAATAAATATAAATGAGAATCCCACTTCTGAAAATTGTCAAGATGGATAAAACGATTGTGGATATAAATTATATTTTAAAATAAAACACGATGTTTTCAATAACAAAATAAAATAAAAATATATTTCTTTTCTTTTACAAAATTCGACTGTACAGCACGGTGGATATAAACAAAACTAAAACCAACGTCTTTCTTAATTTGACAGTTCAGGGTTGTGTGACATTTGTTAATTTTTGTAATTGTTTATTTTTCTTGTTAACTTATTAATATATATATATATATATAATTATTAGTAATTTTTTTTTGTAGTGTCGCGTTTTCAAGGTTCGTATTGGTCCAGGCTTGTCCGGAGCAGGCACGTAACCACTGGTGAAATTTCAAAGGTATGTTTGTTTGTTGTTAGTATTTTTTTTAAGGCAAGGTAGAGCCGCCAATCTATTTAATTATATATATATATTAAATATATATATATATATATATATATATATATATATATATATATATAAAACGTGACAGCGAATAAAAAAAACCATTGTGAAAGAGCTGTCATTTGTTTCATACATTTTTTTTATTTATTAAATTTTTTTTGGCAATATAATAATAAAATAAAAATAAAATAGTTCATTATAAAATAAATCATTGGTGTTGTATTTATGTATTTATTTATTCAGTGCAGATATTTTTTGTTGGTCCATTAAGGTTGAAGCGATCGTTGCAGTGAATAATATTAAAGTAAATACTAATTACTGCAACCACACTACAATTATTTCGCACACATGCAGTTGGTCCAATAGGAATTCTGGTAATTTTCCATTGCAGATCTTTTTGGAACAATTGCATGGTTTGTGAGAAGTCGCCTGAAGTAAATACAAAAAATCGGATTGACCGTTATAAAATAATGATATGGTAAAATAAATTTTAACCTTTTCTAACTCTCTTACTTCGAAGCGTTTGACCGGATAACAACCAAAAATATGAATAGTAGTATAGTAAAAATATAAATGTACAAAATTAAAAAGTGATTAAAGGTATAATTTAAAAACTTTGTAAAATTAAATAATAAAATAATAAATTAAAAGTAATGATTAAATTAAAATATAAATTATAAAAAGGTAATAGTAAATAAAAGTAATAAATATTTATAAAAGTTGGTTTTTTAATTATCATAAACCTTAACGTAAAATAGTTAATGAACCAATAAGGTGGTAGACATTGTTGGTTGGATTTTTTTTGGTTTTTGTTGTGTGTTCCAGAATTTTCTTTTTCTTCGAAAAATTATGTGTGGTAGTGTTCAATCAAGCATGTCTGGCTAAGTGGATGCAGAGAATTGAACCAGCGTAGTCCAAAAGTGGCATTTTAAAGTGAGTTATCTCATAAATGAGTTATTGCATGTTCCATTTCGTTGCATGAGATATCTCATAAAGAACTGTCATTTTATGCAACAGCAAAATAGGTGTTGCATATTATAAGTTAGTGAGTTTAATTTAAGATTTAATTTAAGAATAAGGTAAAAATTAAATTAAATTTGGAAAATTATGTAGGTAAAAATAAAAATAAATATGTTGTAATATTAATTTAATTATACATACATTATAATTATAATTAATTTAATTATACAATTAATTTAATTATACATTATGTACATTATAAAGATATTTAAATATAAATATTTATCAATAAATATTTTTCTTACAAAATATTTATTTTTATTTTTACCTACATAATTTTGCAAATTTAATTTCATTTTTTAAAAGTGGAATAACTCATTTATGAGATAACGCACTTTAAAATACCTATTCAGAATGTCCTTTCTCTTGTGCCTCTTGGATCCAGTCGGCTTGTTTTAGCATTTTCTGACAATGGATGGTTAGTAGGATCATTGGTCGACCCACACCCCACAGACTTTGCTGAGCCAGCACATAGGAGGAAATCCCAATGATCCTGGATGCTGAAAGAAATAAAAATAAAAGAATTTTTGTTTATTAAAAATTTTCTTGTCTTGTTTGTTTTAGTGATTGTGGCTAGGTCACTCAGACCTGGCACCCAACGTTTTCAGCTTCCGAACCTTTCTCCACCGAACTTACCTTCAGCTAACATATCAAATTTATTTGATAATGTTACAATTGGCACCCAAAAAGGTGGCTTAGAAGACGCATCAATTGTCGTAACAATTGGTGTCCAATTTTTCGAAAAAATTAGAATTTTTTTTTGTGTGTGACGTTGGTCACCCGAATATTTCAACAACTCCATCGAATACTGAAGTGGCATTTTAAAGCGAGTTAACTCATATATGAGTTATTGCAATGTTGTGTATTCGTTTCCCTTATGCGGCCTGGCCAATCTAATCTGGCCCGTGTTTCGTCTAGCGGAACTGTAGTTTTGTTATATGTCACTTACTTTTAATTATATCTTCAGATGATCCAACTATATCTTCAGATCCAATAAATACTTCAATTAAATAAAACTCTTTGGTTATTAGTTTTACTAAAAGTTCTAGACTGAGCACTTAGGCTAAATTACCTGTTAAGTGAACAGTCAGATTGAACTCCTCCAAATACCAAATTTCCAGCATTTATATACCCATAAACCGCTGAATTCGCGTTACAATCGTTTGGTAATAGTTCTAAATAAAATCAATTAACGATAGTATTGTGTAACCAGGTAAATGTACTTTACCTGTACTTTGTTACTATCCATTTCAACCATTGGATCAATAGCGCTGATCTTGCATCAATATTATTCACTGTATTTTAAATAAAAATCATATAAAATATAATAACAAAAGGTTACTTAACTGCACAAAAATACTTTATGCACATGTAAATCATATATTTCACAACATAAATATTAATATTGTTGTTTATTTTTTCTTTATTTATAACAACAATATTAATATCGTAACCATTCATATGTATGTATGCGCAATGCGCTTATACATTATCGTCACATAATAATATTGTTTACCATATTATGTTTTATAGTATTTATATATGCTGATGCGCCCTTTTTGATATTAATAATTATGAAGGTCGCATTTACTATATTTATTATAATTATGAAGGTCGCATTTACTATATTTATTATAAAGTAAACATATGGTTTTTATGAATAATATTTATGATAGTAACAAAGTTTGTTACACAACACCTCCCTTTTCCGCGATAAAATTTATATATAAAAATTTTTAAATTTTGATATTTAAATTTTGTTATTTCAGAGTTTTCATTTTTTGAACCTTGTTTTTATTTATTTCCTTTTTTTTTTTTAAAAAAACGTTATAAAACGTATACTTGTAATTTTCTTAATATATAATTTTACATAATTTATTGAAAAAAAATGAATTTAAACAAAATAATTAATTACTTTACTTTTCATACTTAAATTTTAATACATAAATATTTTTTTAATTTTAATTATACAATTTTATTGTATGATTTATTTTCCCATTTAATATCTTCCTTAAATCTAACAATATTTTTTTTTATTTATTTTTTTTTTATTAACATTTATATATGTATTTGTATAACGTTTTAATTTTTATTCTTAATTTATTAATTTTAACATGCTTTCTCTTATAGTTACAGTAAATTGTTCATTATTAATTCAATTATTATAAATTTTAACATTCTATTTGTTTTTATTCATAGTTACATTCAATTATCTATTCAATTATTTATTATCTTTTTACTAAAAAAAAAATCAGTTACATATATATACTTTTTTAAAAAAATAAACCCATTGAATTTTAATCTTTTGTATGATAATTATCTCTACTTACTATATATTTCTTAATTATTTATATACATACTACTAAAATGAAAATTATTAATTATTTATTATAAATATACATACTACTATTCCTCCCCTGTCAAGATAAAAACTAATATACTATACTATTTTAAATAATTGATACTCAACATAATATAGTAACATCTATTGTGAACCTATGCTAAACGTAATGATCATTACTGTATGATTGGTTTTTGTCCAGATAAAAAAAATGAAACTTTCCGCTAATTAGTATTATATACTTCTCTTTAAATTATTATTTTTTGTAAGTAGTAAAAGTATTTTTTGTAAGTAGTATTTTTTACAAAAAATATACTAAAAAAACCCAAAAAATCATGTGTATATAAAAAATGTTTTTACTAATTATGTATTAAATTTTCTAATTTTCTCGAAAAGATAGTACGTCGGGTGTCACGTATTCGTCATTTAGCTAAAAATTCATGCATTTCATCCTCGCTAGTTAACCTTAACTTAGTATAGATTGTAATCCTGTCATTAAATTCTATTAGTTTTTCTATATTTTAGTACTTCAGTGTCTTCGAAGTACTTCAGTGTCTTCGAATTTGATATTTTCCAGTGGTAATGGTAACTCCATTGCCGGTCCTATCAACAGAAACAACACTGATATTGTATACATTTGTTACCTGTAACAAACGGAGAATATTTAAATTACTAAAAAAAATGGTTGTAGAAACTTTATTTAATGTAAAAAATCCCATTTTATTAAAAAGTTCCATATTTTGTAATTAATTAAAAAAATTATTTCCTATTTCACTATTATAAAATTATTCGCCCTATTACTAATTAAGATTATGCCACAATTTTATTCGATTGTTATGGACTGTTCGCAATTTACCCTTTATTCGTAGCTCGGTATTGTACTCATTTGGGCAATCCGTTATCTCATACGGACCTGTCCAAGTTGAGCTAAATTTATTTTCCTTAAGAGGATTTAGTAGTAATACGTTATCCCCTATTTTATACGTTGTTGGTTTACTTTTTTTATCATAATATAATTTTGATTTTAGTTTATTCTTCAGTAAATTTTCCCTAGCTGCTTTGTGAATGGTTTGTAACTTGAACTTGATAATTTTACTTAAATCCTCGTGATTGTAAATCGGATCTACCGATCTTTTAACGGTGAGTATTTTGTGCCCTCATGTGGGGTATGGTTGTGGCTGAAAACCGCTTCGGCGAGCCATTCATCCCAGCTTTGTAGGTTCCTTTCTGCTACAATTTTCAAATACTCTACCAAAGGTCCATGACGTCGTTCCAGCGAGCCGTTGGATTGCGGGTCATAAGCCGTGGTCGTTATTTTACGAATTTTCAACATTTTACATAAATCCTTAAAAATTTGACTGGTAAAGTTCGTGCCCTGGTCAGTAATTAAACGCTTTGGTATAATTGAATATCGTAATATTATATTTTTATAAAATGCTTGAGCTACCGTTTTTGCTTCCATATTTGGTAGTGCCACGCAATCCAACATCTTAGTCAAATCATCCTGAAAACTTAATATATATTTATTCCCATTATTGGTGACAGGAAATGGTCCAACAATGTCTAAATATACCTTGTCAAAAGGTCGTTTGGCCGTATCAGTAATTGCCATTTTCATTTTTGTCCCTTTTTGTTTTTTGACATTTGGGACAAGTTTCTATATATTTTCGAATAGTGCCCAACATGTTTTTCCAACTATAATGTCTTTTTAGTCGAGTATAAGTTTTCACGATTCCTATATGACCCCCCATCGGCGTATCATGATATTGTTTTATAGTTTGCTTTATTTCTGACTTATCAAATAATTTTACTTTTTCAGGTGAACCTTCGATAGGTACTGTGGTTTCATCCTCGCTTTCATGTTCACTTTCCTCATCACTTGACTTTATTTCTGTAATATTTTCCTGTGTTTCTCTTGCCTTTTGCCCTCTAGTTAGGACATCAATTCGATAAGGTTGTTTTACTGCAATGTTATTATTACTTTCGGTGTCATGAATTGGAATTCTACTGAGTGCGTCCGCATTGCTGTTTTGTTTGCCTGGTTTGTACTGGATGTTAAAATTATACTCTGCTAACCTAACTTTCCATCTATTAATTCGACCTTCTGGGTCTTTTCTATTATATTCACTGATCAATGGTTTATGATCAGTGAATACAATGAAGTTACGGCCCAGTAGATATGTTCTATAATTTTTAATGGCCCAATAGATGGCAAGCAATTCTTTCTCTATGGTAGCGTAGTTTCTTTCCGCTGTACACAATACTCTGCTGGCATAGGCGACTGGTTTATCTTCTCCTACCTCTCCCTGTGAGAGAACAGCCCCTAATGCGTAATTACACGCGTCCGTAGTTAGAATAAATGGTTTTGCAAAATTCGGATAAGCCAAGAGTGGTGGATTGACCAATATATGTTTCACATTTTCAAATGCTATTTGATGCTCGTTAGTCCATTTGAAAGTCTGTGTTTTAGTGGCCATTTTGTATAAAATTGCACCAGTTGCAGCTAAATTTGGCATACATGGTCTATAATAGTTGACCAGACCAAGAAAAGACTGGAGTTCCTTTGTAGTGCGTGGAGCTGGATGTTCTTGCACACATTTTGTTTTTTCAGGATCGGGATAAACTCCTTCCGACGTAATTTTATGCCCCAAGTACACCACTTCTTTTCTAAGAAATTTGCACTTCTCTGGCTGTAATTTTAAATTATGTTCCTTAAGCCGTTGGAACACTACCCTTAGCTTTTCATTGTGATCTATTAAATTTCTTCCATACACCACAATATCGTCCAGATAAACAAAACACTTAAACCCTTGTAATCCAGCTAGTACACAGTTCATCACTCTTTGAAAAGTAGCTGGAGCACCAGTTAAACCAAATGGCATGCGTTTAAACTCAAAGTCTCCGAAAGCTGTACTGAACGCAGTTTTGCCTCGATCTGATGGTTCCATCAGAACCTGGTGATAACCACTTGCCAAGTCCAGTGTGGTAAAATATTTAGATCCCCCTAATTGATCCAGAATTTCTTCAATTCGAGGTAGTGGAAACGCGTCCCCTATTGTTATCTCGTTAAGTTTCCTGAAATCTATTACTACTCTATGTCGCTTTTCACCATTTGGTCCATCCTTTTTTGGTACTACTAGAAGTGGAGAATTCCATGGGCTATTACTTGGTTGAATTAAAATCATTATTTTCATTATCCATTACTTCTTCATTTTTCATATAATTCGAAACTTCGTCGAATTCCATTTTTTCTAAATTTTGTGAATCATTATTTTTACTATTATTATTTTCATTATTATATTTATTATTATTTTTATTATTATTTTTATTCCCATTATTGTTATTGTTATTATTATTATTAAAATTATTATTATTATTATAATTTCATTATCTCTTTTGCTCAAAAATTTCATTATCTCTTTTGCTAAAACTCATACTACTGATTGGAATTACCAAATGTTTTTTGTTACTTTTTGTGACGGGGAAATGTAACGCTTTCTCTGGTCCTAATATATTACAATTTTCATTTAGAAAATCGTTTCCCAAAATACCATCTGCTGGTATTAAACAATTTTCACCAACAACTTGGAAATCGCATTGAATTCTTTCGGGTATTAAAAAATTCCCTGAACATTTGCCTATTGTTTCACTTTGATTATGTAAAGTTTGGATATTTGTTTTTTCGTTTGTAAGTATAGGGATCTCACGCTGAATCCTATCCCTTTTTAATAAACTTATTTGAGCCCCAGTGTCTACTAGTAACGTCACTGTTTTATTATTGGCTATGTCCAATGGCATAGTCACTAGCGGCTCGTACCGTAGGTTTACTGTCGGTACACCCTTCTCCTTAAAATTACGGGACGAAAATTGGGGTTTTAATTCATCCCTCTTTCGTTTCCCTGAGTAGCCTGGTAACGTTGGCGAGCTGGACACATAAGCTCAGTATGTCCTTTTCTTAAACACCATTCACAATTCCTATGTTCCGTTCTAAAGGAATTAATTCGTGGATTTTCTGTTGGCCTCTTGTTAAAAGGGCAGTTCGCAGCAATGTGTCCTGAATTTTTACATAAATGGCACTCTACTCGTTTATTACTTAAAATTATTATTACTTAAAACTGAATTCCTAAAATTATTGTTATTATTAAATTTATTGTTATTGTTATTTGTTGTAAAATTAGAACGTTAAGTACCCGATCCTTGAAAATTATTATTGTTATTAAATCTATCAGTAGTACTATTGAAATTTTGACGCATGGTACTACCAGTTTGAAAATTATTTTTATTAAACATTGGCCTACTACTATTTTGATTTTTTAATTGATTTCCTAATAAATCTAATAATAACTGGTTTGTGTCCAATGTCCTTTGTTCCGTTTGTTTTTCTGAATTTCTTGTGTTTTGTCCCATTGGTCGTAATAGTTCTAAAGATTCCCTAGCAAATTTACTTGCTCTAACTATTGTCTCTGGAAAGTTTGTACAGTTTTGTGCTAAAACGTACTGTTTTATAGTTTCGGACTGCAGTCCCCTAATAAAAGTTTTCCTAGCAGTCTCCTCTGCGTCCTGTATAATACCCTCATGACCATTTGGGTATTTATACCTAGCTGACATTTTAAAACAACCCAACTTTCTTTCAACTCGGTCGCCAAACTGTTCTACCGATTCATCCGGAATTTGGACACATTCTTCAATTTCTCGCCGTAGTTGGGTTAAATCTTTATAAGGTATAAATGCATTTTCTAGAATTTCTTTGAATTCTCTAAAATTTTCAACCGTTCTTTCTTGAAAAATATCAGCTGCTTTACCTTTTAATTTCCCTCTAATAATTTGGTTTAATACTGAACCCCTGTCCTGTTCATCGGTCCGAAAATATGCTTCATGAGATAGTGAAACAAAATTTTGCAGTTCCAGTATTAACCGGTCGCCCTCCCCTGAAAAGGTTGGAACGCCTTGCAAAAAAGTTTTATATGTTCGTTCTAAAGGTATAGTCACATTGTTTATATTTCCTCTTGATAATCCTAAATCATATGTATTGTCAGTACTAAGTATGTTAGAACGTCTTCTGTTGTTGTTTAAACTAAAAGGATTTAAAACGGAATCAGGATTTCTGAAAATATCCTCATCGTTAGTTCTTTGATTTGTGCGCCTTGTTGCACCTTGTGATATATTTAATCCGTCCATTGCGTTTATTTCAGGTAGTTTTTGTTTATCAATTTCGTCAATAGTTGTATATTGGTCTTCTGTTTCTAAATTTATACCGCCAACTGCTCCCGCTAACTCAGAATCACTACTTGTATCTGAATTATTAGCCGCAAAAGTTACTGAACGTCTTGGTTGTTGGTTGTTGGTGTTTGTCGTTCTAGGAGTAGATTCTACTAGAGAATTTCCTCTAAATGTTATGTCGTCGATTTCAGAAAATGTTTGGACTCTTTGAAGTAAATTTGAATGTAACAAATTTTCTGTTGGATTCTTACTTTTACCACGAGTTACCGGCGCCATAAAAAATATCAGACTTGACTAAAAAAAACTAAAATTCAATAACTAATTAGAATAAATTTACCCTAAAAATTTTAAGACAAAAAAAAACCGAAAACAACTAACAAAAGTAAAATCAAACTGTTAGTAAACTGAAGTAAAAATACATTCTATCAAAAATATTAACTACTCCTATGTGTATGCAATTTAAAAATTATAAAATTGATCAAAATTCAATGTTTACCAAAAAACAAAATTATGTTTCTAATACAAAAAAAAATTAATGTTTCGACCAACCTTCGAACGTTATCAGAAAACAAAAACAATTGAAAAGAAAATTCAAATTCTATCCAAAGAATATAAAGAAACCCAACAAATAATATTAACAATTTATTATAACATTTATTTTTTATTATTTATATATGATCCTTGAATATTAATGCTACTAAAAAATTAACTTTATATAAAAAAATAACTGAAATCTAAAAAAAAACTATTCATAATCTTGCAATTCGTATACTAAATTATTGCAGACTATACAATTTGTCATTTTATTTGGGTAGACTGGTAGACGACATTTACTCCATGCATGAAAACAGGCTTGACATACGTGCCCGTAAATGGTTGATCTAACCACGGTATTAGCCCTGAACCTCGGCATTAAGAAGGTTATCTTCACACTTTTTGAAGAGGTTGTCCAAAATCTTCTTCTTATTTTTAATTTCTTCGCGCTGTTCCTTTTTAAGCTGCTTTAGTTGCTTCTGGAATACTTCTTCTTGTTGCTTTGTACAGCCTAGCCTGATGATTCTATGTAGGTTCTTGATTTCAGTTCGTCGTCTTGCAGCTGCTCCTCCTCTTTTTGGTTTTGGTTTTACTTCTTTGATGCTACTCTGCTTTTTCCTTTTAGTTTAAACAACAACAGTTCTTTACTTTGGTTACGCCATCTGTACTCTTCAATGAAAATCGGCTTTGGCCCGGCTCGAGGGTCTTCCTTTAAGACTTCCTCGACTGCCTTATGTGATTGCATAGACTGTTTAAAAAAAATTAAATTTACTTAGTATTTCAATTGGTAAGGCAAAAAAAATTGCCTGTATACTACCTCGAGCGAAAAACCCGTAGAGGCTCTGAATAAGTAAATTAATTTTTTTTTATATTTATCGGTTCTTTTTTTTTCCTCGAAATGTAGTTCGAAGAAATGGTCACGGCACCAATGTTGTGTATTCGTTTCCCTTATGCCTGTCCAATCTAATCTGGCCCGTGTTTCGTCTAGCGGAACTGTAGTTTTGTTATATGTCACTTACTTTTAATTATATCTTCAGATGATCCAAATATATCTTCAGATCCAATAAATACTTCAATTATTAGTAATAATTTGGAAGAAATTAACTGTTAAATAAAACTCTTTGGTTATTAGTTTTACTAAAAGTTCTAGACTGAGCACTTAGGCTAAATTACCTGTTAAGTGAACAGTCAGATTGAACTCCTCGAAATACCAAATTTCCAGCATTTATATACCCATAAACCGCTGCGTTACAATCGTTTGGTAATAGTTCTAAATAAAATCAATTAACGATAGTATTGTGTAACCAGGTAAATGTACTTTACCTGTACTTTGTTACTATCCATTTCAACCATTGGATCAATAGCGCTGATCTTGCATCAATATTATTCACTGTATTTTAAATGAAAATCATATAAAATATAATAACAAAAGGTTACTTAAGTGCACAAAAATACTTTATGCACATGTAAATCATATATTTCACAACATAAATATTAATATTGTTGTTTATTTTTTCTTTATTTATAATTATAACAACAATATTAATCACGTAACCATTCATATGTATGTATGCGCAATGCGCTTATACATGATCGTCACATAATAATATTGTTTACCATATTATGTTTTATAGTATTTATATATGCTGATGCGCCCTTTTTGATATTAATAATTATGAAGGTCGCATTTACTATATTTATTATAATTATGAAGGTCGCATTTACTATATTTATTATAAAGTAAACATATGGTTTTTATGAATAATATTTATGATAGTAACAAAGTTTGTTACTCAACAGCAACATCATTTCGTGGCATTCCACTTTTAAAAAATGACATGAGATATCTCATAAAGAACTGTCATTTTGTGCAATAACTCATATTTTGACATTAGTAATTAAAAAATATTGTGATTTGAAATACAATTATAAATTTTGATATTTTTCATTAATATTTAAAATTAATGAATAAAACTATAAATATAATTATTATAATTATCAATATCAATATTTTATTTTATATAATAATTTTGTAATTTAACTATAATTTTACTTTAAGTTATCAATATGTTGTAATAGGTTTGTACTAAACGTAAATAAATAAATAAATAAAATAAATATTTATCATAGTTTTGAATGTGAAAATGTTTACAATTCTTTAGTGAAGTCACCTACTAACACTTGATGGAAGGTAAATTGCATTTTACATCATTTCATTAGTTAATTTTAAATATTTAAATTTCTATGTAATTTTGTCTGGAATATTTTCAGGAAAAATTATTTATAAATTAAAAAGACAATTTTAGCAGAAAAATAATTATGAAATGTTTACAACACAATACAATTAAATTATTTTATGACGCCGCTTACAGTTATTGAAAGGTAAAGTATTTTAAATAATTATTTAATTTTAAATATTTGAATTTCTAAGTAATTTTAATTGTGTCCTGGAATATTTTCCAGGTAAAATTATTTAGAAATTAAAATGATAATATTTGGGGGGGAAAAGTAAGGATGTTTTAAATATTTATAAAGGATTCATTAAAATAAATTAATTTTAGTTTAAGCTTAAACTTTGTGACGATAGTAATAATATTATGAAAATGTTTAACATAATTCAATATTTAGCTTCAAGCAGCAGTAGTGATGATGAAGAAAACAACATCAATATGTATTTATTAAAAAGGATTTTAAGGAACAGATCAAATCCTTTAGAACTACCAAGTGTTTCGTAAGTATAACAATTTATTTTTAATTATTTATACAACTTTTATTTAACATTACATATTAGATTCATTCAAGGATTCCGAGTGGACAAAGAACTATTCCGTTATATACTTCATAGATTGGAACTTAATGAAGGCATATATTCAAAATACATAACACCAGCGCAGAAACTTGCAATAACATTAAATTTTCTTGGAGGTGCTGGCTATCAACATCAAATAGGACGCGATTTCAATGCACCAGCTTCACAAGGAAAAATTTCAATGATTTTAAAAAATGTACTCAACAAATTGGAAGAAAAACTGTGCCCAGCATTTATCAAATTCGAATTAAAAGAAGAAACAAAAAGATATTACTTCGAAAAATTTAGAATTCCTGGAGGTAAAATAATAATTTTCTATAAATTTCAATCTTTTAAATATTTTTAAACAGTTATAGGATGCGTAGATGGCACGCACATCATGATGTTAAAACCATCTGAAAATGAACAGATGTTCTACAATAGGAAAGGAAGACATAGTATAAATGCAATGGTGGTAAGGATAATATTAATATATAAATAATATATATATGTAAGTAGTAGGAAACCACACGTTGAAGAAAATTTCTCCCCGCCAGTAAACAACAGCAAATAAAATACCACCTGTCGTAAGAGTAATATGTTAGATAAGAAATTTGAAAAATCTTTGATGCCCATATGTATGTGCTGTTAGAGGAGATCAACCCAATTATATTTGCTTTAGAACCTCCTTCGTAAAGAAACTTATTCTAAAATGTATTGCAATGTTGTTGTGATTTTTTATCTAATTCGAATAGCCATGTGCAAAATACTTGTTACTTGTAAAATAAATAAACAACAACAAAAAATATATAAAAATTAAATGTTCATACAAGAAATTTGATATATGCTTGTTGTATAGTAACATGGTTGATCGCGTGTGTATTTTGTTTTTGTAAAATAATGATGTTTTTTTTTGCGATTTGTATATATACATAAAAACTTGTTTAAAAAATTATGTAATGTCTTGGGTGAATACGTATCCATAGAGGAATATGTAAACAAAAAAAAGCACATGGCTAACAAAATGCCGGTAAATTCAAGTTATGAACGATTTTGTGTAGTAGTGTATATGAAAGAGTTGTGAGCAATATATGTGGTATGGGTTTACGTATTTTTCCACTGCTAAGTAAAACTCATAAGAATTATTCTACAGTGGAATAACAAAGAATAGTAGCATAAAAAAATGCATATTTTCTTTTTGCATACAAGAATCTTGATATCTGTATGTTGCATAGCAGCCTGATTGATTAGCGTGTATTTGTTTTTGTAAAATTGCAATAACAAATACGTTATGAATGATTTTATGTATGCAAGAAAAGTTTGTGTATATGAAAGAGTTAGTATGTGGTATGGAAATACGTATTTTTGTTACAAAAACCAATATACGTAATAAATGCCACTGCTGAGTAAAACTTAAGTAGAATAGTGGAATAAAGAAAAAATGCATTATGTGTGAGAGAAGATATGAATTTTTGTTGATATGATAAAGAAGTGCATGGCAGCTGTTTCAGCTCCGTCTTTGTAAATAACAGAAATATGGTTTCATAATAATTTTTTATTTATACATTATATGAGCTAATATACTAATATTACATATAAAAAAATATGTTTGTGATTGAGTGTGCGTCATGCTAAAGTATTTAGCGCAGATTGAAAAAAGTGATTTTATGGGGATCGAACTTAGAAAACATTGGTTAGTCCACGGACTCTCTACCTATCGAGCCACCAACCTTATTGTCTTTTATATAGCTTAAATGTTTATATGAAGTTTCTTTTCCTTCTTCTTTGTTCTTCCTTTATTGCGTTAAACATGCTTGGACATGAAAAAATGTTTTAAAAAAAAAACAAAAAAATTGGTTTTGTGTAGATGCGAACCGGGGATGTCTCGATTTGTAAATATACACGCTACCATCTGGGCTATCAAACACAATTTTTTCTCGTGGCAAATGATGTGTTTTGTATATATAATGTAGATTAATATATTTTTGTTTAGTGTGTAAAATGTTATTGACTACGACTGATTTAGTAGTAATTTCTAATTTTTTAAGTGATTATAAACCGTTTCTATCCGAGTATCAACTTACAAAATTAGAAAGTCTTGTTGGGACATTAAGTTCACTAATAGAAAATGGCGTGAAAAAGTCCCAATTCGGTGAGCATTATAGAAATTGTATTTGGGCCGATAATAATGCAACATCGGGCCCTGATACATGTGTTTGTATATCAATAACATTTAAATATAAAGACGCTTTAAAGGTGATAAAAGTTTTTAAAAATAATTATGAAAATTTAGTAAGATGATTTACTGAATTAAAATTGTAAACATGTTACCATTTATACATCCTTTAAAATAAAAAACTATATACAGGACCTTCAGCGTGTGGAAAAACAACTTTTGTTTGCAATATAATTCAGAGGCATGAGTCCTTAATTCAACCAAATATAACTAAAATAATTTGGTGCAACCCTGAATTGGCTGCTGTACCAAGAAATTTACCTTTTCGTAATATTGAATTTTTAAATAATATACCAGAACAAATAGATAACGAAAATGACGATAATATTTTAATTGTATTGGATGACTTAATGCTTGAGACATATAATAAACAAGTATGCGAATTGTTTACAAAAGGTTCACACCATAAAAATTTATCAATTATTTTATTGATACAAAATATTTTTCATCAGGGTAAATACTGTCGCGACATATCATTAAATGGTAAATACGTGGTATTATTTAAGAATCCACGTGACAAATCACAGATCATGCCTTTAGCACGTCAAATTTTTCCAGAAAAAACACGTGAATTTGTAAGAGTATATAATGAGGCTACATCATCCCCACATGGTTATATTGTGTTGGACCTAACACAAAACATAAGTGATTTATATCGCATACGGAATAATATATTTGAAATAGATTATTGCGTTTGTTACTGTACACCGAATGATTTGAATAACAAAGCTTACTGTGAGAAATATGAAACGATTGAGGAGAAACCGACATATATTACATCTTTTAAAAACACAAAATAAAAAACTTCGTAATAGTATATTAGACTTGTGATGATGATGTTATAAAGGCTTTAATTGAAATTGCGATTAATACTTTAAACGGCAACAATCAAGCCCCAAAAAAAGTTATATCGTTTTTAAAAAAACATAAAAATACTATTCGGTGTTTAGCAAGTCATAAAAGGAATTTACAAGCAAAACGACGAATACTTATTCAAAAAGGTGGATTTTTACCTGTTTTAATTGGAACAGTGTTATCAGGAATTATTGGTAAATAATTAAGTGATTATCAATCATAAGATGAATAATATGCAACGTATGATAGTTATACCACCTGAAGTTTTTTCCAAATTTAAAAAATTATTGAATGATGAAAATAACCTACAAATTTTAAATCAGAATATAGAAAAACTTTTACATAATAAAACTTTAAACCCAATTCAAAAATGGTACATGCTAAGACAGAATTTAATAAAATATAGTAATCAAAAAAGAACATCTTTATTGTTACCAGATGAGCAGAAAAAAAGAGATTATTTTAATACCTCAGGTAAAAATGCTGAAACTCAAACAAAAATAAAATTATTAAAAGACAAGTCAACTGATTACAACCCCGAAATACGAAATTTAGATCAAATTAAACAACAGCAGCTAGAAGTTGATGATGATAATGTTTTTTATTTTGACCCTAGAAAAGAGCAACAACAACAATCTAATGAACAATTTGAAGAGCAGCAAAATATTGATATGGATGTTTATTTTGGAATGGATGATGACGACGCTGCTGATCTTGCTTTCACGCAGACATTACCTAATGAGCGTTTAACCAGAAGATTATCATCAAACGCAAATGTGAAAATATTTGATACTAATACAGGTGATATTATTACAGTTGCATTACCTACACAAACACCTAAAAAATCACCTATAAATACAAGACAACGGCTACATACAACAGGTTCATTTATAAGACCTAGCATTTTATCAAGATATCCTAATGAGCGAAATACAACAACAACTAAACGAAAACAGACTCCAATAGAAAAATCCCCTCCCAAACAATATAAATCGTTTTCTACACCACCTTATTGGACTTCATATAAATAAGCTACTAAGATAAAAATATTTATCACTAGCAATCATGAATTTAAGAGATGATTTCTATATTACGTTATTTGGTAATGATTCTATAAATTTTTTTCCTGATAATACATTGGCAGCTTTTGAAAACAGAATACCATCACATTTGAATTTAACTAAAGGTGAATGGAAGGTAGGGCTTTCCGAAATTTGTATTCAGGACTACCTACAAACTGATATATATGACAAAACAAATTCGGTTACCATCTCCTTGGGTATTAATGAGGTTTATGTAGGTAAAAATAGAGAGAAAGTAAAAAAACGCTTAGGCTATACATTTTACCCTGAAGAAAATGCCAGATTTAATTTGAAATTTAATTTTTTACCCACGATTATTAACAATATAACACCATCTGAAGGGTATACACGCGATGAAGTTCTTAAAGAATTTTATAATGAAGTGCTAGACATCTTATCGGCAGATTCCACCTTTAAGATTGATTACAAAGCTGTATCACCAGCAAACGAGTTAAAATATATACGAATATCAAGATCTTTTGACAAAGAGAATTTTTTTTAAACCAGATGGTGAATATACTGTACCATCTTTGATAAAAGAACTCTTTCAACAAAAAAAAAATATTGGTAATTACAAACAAACAATAGTAGAGTTATTTAATCGTGTTATTAAATCATATAATGATGAAAAAAGTGGAATGTTAATGATATATACTGATATTATTCAACCAGAATTTTTTGGTAACAATCAAATAAGAGCTTTACGTGCAATAAATATTAATAACTGTAGAAGCCAGCAAAATATAGAATTTAAAAATGTACATTACATACCAGTAGAAAAAAAGATTTTTGAGACTATAGCCATTAATATAGTTGATCAGTATGGTAAAAAAATAAATTTTGTATCGAACTACAATCCGACAAAAATTATATTACATTTTAAAAAATTTTAATAATAAAAAGTATATAAATAAAAACATCTTACAAAAAGTTATCGTTTTATTTCAAACATGCAGCGAGAATACATTAAATATTATTCATCACAGGCTGGTGCGAATATAAATGAAATAGGCCCTTTGTTACAATCGTATTCAACAATTCAACGAGGCCGTGGTCTTGGAAATTTGTTTGCAAGTTTATTTCGTTTTATTAAACCTTCATTGCTTACAGGTTTAAATTTACTCAAAGACGAAGCTTTAAAAGCTGGATCCAATATTTTATCTGATATAGCGTCAGGTGCTAATCCAACAGAAGTATTTCAAAATCAGACTAAAGAAGGATTGAAAAATTTGAGAACTTCTACAATCAATCAATTACATTCAATGTACGGTAGTGGTAGAAAAAGAACAAGAAAACGTAAAACTATAAAAAGACGTGTAAAACCAAAAATATATTCAATCGCTAAAAGACGAAGAATACAGAGAGTTGGAAAAAAAAAACAAAAAAATAAAAATAAGTCACGTGTTCTAGATATTTTTAACTAAAAATGGCCGTTGTTGAATGTATGAAATCAGAGCTAGATCTTTTTGCAGTTCCACCTATACAAACAAGTATCTTGCGCACTGAGGAAGTTGTTTATAATCCATTAGCCTCCCTGGATGCATCACCTTCTACAATAGAATTTGTTTCACTAGGTCATGGTGATACATATAGAGATTTGTCTTCAGTATATATTAAATTTAAAGTACAAATATTAAAAAAAGACGGAACAAAATGGAGTTCTGCTGATAAAACAGGCACTGGTGCTGATCAAAAAGCTATACCACAACCAGGTGTAGTAAACAATTTGCTACATTCTATGATTAAGCAAGTAAATGTTACATTAAATGGAAAGAATGTAACACCTTCTGATTCTTTTTACAATTACAAAAGCTATTTAATATCTTTACTTAATTACGGAAAAGATGCTAGCACAACTCATCTGGAGGGAGCTGGATGGGAACTTGATAAACCAAATCTTAACGATTTTAATAATTCAGGCGCTAAAACAAGACAAAAAATGTATAATCATTCTGGATTGGTCGAGCTAATGGGTAAATTACATGTAGACTTTTTCAACACACCTACATTACTTTTAAACAATGTTGACGTGAGAATATCTTTAACATTAGAAAAACCAGATTTTTATTTCTTTTGTAGTGATACGGAAGAAAGTTTTTTAAAAATTCATGAAGCTACACTATATATGAAACATGTTACAATTAATACTAATATTTTATTGGCTCATAACACTATTCTTGCAAAGACTAATGCAAAATATCACTACAAAAGAGGTGAAATAAAGACATTTACAATACCAGCAAATACTTCAAACATTTCACTTGATAATGTATTTATAGGACAATTACCAAATACATTAATATTTTGTATGGTAAATAATGAGAATTTTAATGGAAAAAGATCAAAAAATCCATATTATTTTGAGCACAATAATTTATCACAATTTCAAATTTATGTAAATGGCGTGCAAACTCCTAATTCTCCTATTGAAACCAACTTTTCTGACAGTTATAGTAATACCAGAGCATATTTAACATTATTCAGAGGTACGGGAATACATCATTCTGATAAAGGTCATCAAATTACAAAAGAACATTTTGGAAAAGGTTATACAATATTAGCATTTGATTTATCGCCTGACAGCTCAGGTAATGAAGCATGTTTAAGCTTATTAAACCAGGGGACAGTGAGAATTGAAGTAAAATTAAATTCTTCACTAACATCAACGTTAACATGTATTGTTTATGGAGAGTTTGATGCATCGTTAGAAATCGATAAAAATCGAAATGTGTACACAAATTTATAAATACCACAACATATTGCAATAATTTTTAATTACACAGTCGAATGCGGCACGTTATACTTCATAAATATAACAAATAATAAAGGACTGTCATATGCCTTGGTGGACGTATCATTTGTCCGCGATAAAGTTATTCATTTTGGTAGTAAAGTTACAATAGCTGGAATTGAAGAATCAAATAAAATACTACATTACGAGTATAAATATGTATACCCGACGGTAAAAGTAACAGCAGATATACAAAATTATGCTACAAACGGAAATTTATATAATGAGAATATCACACAAAATTTAAACAAAAAATTAAACGAATTCGATGTGCTACTGGTTAATGGAAAAGACAAGAAAGAATTTTTATCTCAATATATAAAGTGTAACTCTAAAATTTACGATATTTCCAATTTAACAGAGCAGCATGAATACGCAACAGATTGCAAAAATTCTTCGGAAAAATAAATATACAAAAACTTGTTTTAGGGGCGTGTATGCATATAACCAAAACAAATAAAAAGTAAACCATTTTGTATTGTTGTTAATTTAGATCCCGACACAAAGCCTGGATTACATTGGTTTGTATTGAATTTTCCAAAAAGAGGATGTGCCGAATATTGTGATTCTTATGGCGATCAAACAATAAAGACAAATATTATAAACAAAATCAACCAGAATATCACACAAAAATGTTTCATAAAAAATAAAAAACGTTTACAAGCCAGCCAATGTATGTGGCCATTATTGCTGTGTTTTTTTATATTCTCGCTGTAGAGGTGCTTCAATGCAAGAGTTTTTGAACAAATTTAGCTATAATAATTTGATTTATAACGATAAATTAATTTTAAAAATGTTTAACAAGATTTTCAAAGTTTAAAGTTTATATAATAAAATAGCTGGCAATTCTTTTTTAAATAATTATTAATAAATACAAGCAAAAATAAAAACGCTTTTGTTTTATTTATTTATTTATTGTTACATTTTTATTACATAGCAAAGGTATTTCTACAAAAAGTTTTGAAAAATTAAATGAAATATTGAATTTTGGTAAAAAGAAATGCTCTCTGGTTAATCTTTTTACATTATGAATTTCACAATTTTTGAAATACTCAAACACATAATCTTTCACATATACTTCATTAACAGAATTAAAATATGCCTGACTGGATATAAAATCTCTGATTTCACCGACTTGTTTCCATTCGTCACTATTTAACAAAAATGTTAAATTATGAATATCCTCTTCATTACATACATTTTGAACAAACATTACCCAAAGACTATAGCTGAATTTCATAGGTGATTTACCTAATTTATCAATAACTACTATTGGCTTTAGCGTATGTGGATGATATCCTGATGAAATTTTTGATGTATTATTGCTGTTTAGGAAATAATGATAAGCAAGTAATAAATTGTCGTTTTTGATGATAGTTCCTTCCATTGTAATGCCTGTTTATAACTAATTCTTTAAAGTGTATAAATAAATACTAATATATAATTTTTTAAAAATCAATTTTATTGTGTTTAAGCATATACATATAAATGTTAAAGCAATTTTTTAAAGCACATCTCTTAAAATGTGACTGTTCTATTGAGTGAATTACACAAAACGAATTATATTGTCGTAATTCATCTAATCTTGGTATGCTCTCTCCTATATCTATAACTGTAGTTGTACGTGGTAAATAGAGGGCGAGAAAATCTCTTTTCTGTTTTCCTTTCACATAAACGGTAAATGATTCCAAATTTTTCAATATATGGGGGAGATTGTTATAGTCAAATTTCCACTTTCCCACTCCAAGTCGTTTATATTTTTCCTGTTATAATTATTTTGCAACATGGATTCTTGATTTAACTCTTGCCAAGGATAGGGCTGCTTAAATAAATAAAACTTCGGTAATAATGACCCCTGCTGAACTGTAGCCATCTCTTTTACAAAATATTGTTTTCCATTACCGATTACAAATTGTAAATCAGCAAATATTATTTTTTCCGGCATTGTGTTCATATCGGTTTGAAAAAGTATTTATACTGACGCTTATTTAATTTTTTAGTTAGTTATATGGTAACAGTATGAGTAAAAAAACAATTGTTGATGAATTGCATAGGAGTGTAAGAAGAAATTTGAAGAGACGGCAGGTTAAACAGAAAGGATTAAATGACACCTGGCAGATTGACTTGGTAGAAATGATTCCATTAGCCAAATTCAACAAAAGTTATAAATATCTTTTAACAGTCATTGATATTTTTTCGAAATTTGCTTATGCAGAACCGGTTAAATAAAAAAGTGGCGTAGATGTTATGAATGCTATGAAAAACATTTTTAAAATAAGTAACAGACTCCAAAAAATATTCATTCTGATCAAGGAAAAGAATTTTTTAACATTCATTTTAAAAATTTAATGAAAAGCCATGAAATAAATCATTACCACACATACACAAAATTAAAAGCATCTATTTGTGAACGTTTTAATCGTACATTAAAGAATAATATGTGGAAGCAATTTTGTTTACAGGGTAATTACAATTGGCTTTCAATTTTAAATGATTTACTGTATAAATACAATCATACTAAGCATCGTACTATAAAAATGAAACCATATCAAGTAACAAAGAAAAACGAAAAACAATTAATGACGACAATTTAAAATATTCCTAAATTATATACACGAGCAAAATTTAAAGTTAATGATTTTGTGCGCATTAGTAAATCTAAAGGAATTTTTCAAAAAGGTTATGAACCAAATTGGTCAACGGAAATTGTTAAAATATCAAAAGTTAATTCAACAAACCCCGTAACATATTCTCTTAGTGATTATAAAGATCAGCCAGTAATGGGGGGTTTTTATGAGCCAGAATTGCTAAAAACAAAAAACTCTGATGCATATCTTGTTGGAAAAATTATTCGACAACAAGGAAATAAAGCTTTTGTTAAATGGCTTGGCTTTGATGACACACATAATTCCTGGATTAATAAAAATGTTATCTTATAACAAATCATCACAATTAAAACAAACAAGAACATAAAAGTTTTTAATGATAATCAAAAGTCACTAATGATAATAAATATTTTTGCAAAAGATTAGATTCTTTCAATATAAAAAATCGTGGGCAAATATTTTGTCTTAAAATTATTGCATCTGCATAAAAAAGCAATTAATAATATATATATTTTAAAAAAAAATAAGTAATTAAAAAACAAGGCAATTGACATTGAATATGTTTAAGCAAATCAATGAAGAAATTATTGATTTTTTTTTTGTTGTTTTTAAATAATATTTTAGTTCTGATCATTTAGTGACTTTGAAACAATAGCTCTAAAAAGTATCAAAAAATTATATAAAAATGGAAAATCATCAACTACTATATACTTTTTATGTAAAGGGCTATAAGCGTCTTTTATTGGAACACAAAGACGAATTAAGAAACACTCAATCGGAAGTTGAACGAAAGTTAATTCAAAAAGGCAAATGGATGAAAAAGATGTCTACTTCAAATACGAAGTTCGGTTAATAGAAGAAATTGGGTAGTTAGTAAAGAGTACATATTATGATGACCTGTTATGGCTTGGAAATAACGCAACAGATACTGATAAAAGTATATTACTTGCCAGAACATGGATAGACTTTATCAATTTAGTACTAAACAACGATCTTGAACCAAGAGAGACCACCCTTGAGGACGGCTACATCGAACATTTAAGACAACGAAAAATAAATCTCCGCAGAGATATAGCGGAGTACCAAACTGAATAATTTTAATTAAAAATGTTTTATTTTAAAATAAAAAAAATTAGTTTGAATATTTATTTTTTATTTATTTTTATTTTATTTTTTTGCTTTATAATCAAAAGGTAGTGAGTCAAAATCAGGTAAAAATTTTCGCTTTGTAGATAATGGTTTGTATTTTTTAATTTCAGGTACAACAACAACATCAAATTCTTTAGTTCGGCGAAAATTAGCGCTCAATATTTTTATAGGTTCTTGACATGCATCATTAACAATCATGTTTTTGATTGTATTAAAATTAATTAATTGTAGATTTGCGTGGTTTAAACATATTCCTTTAACTTTACATACAGTCTTATAGTCATTTTCTTTTGTAGAAAAACTCTGAATGCATAATTTTTTGGACCACCACTCACAAATTCTGTAATGTAGCTACCTGTTCCATAGGCGCTAAATACTTTAGCATGACGCACACTCAATCACAAAATATGTAGGTATACTATAGGAGTGCCAATTTACGTGTTTTTTAATTCTAAAGTAAGTATATTTATTATATATTAAATTTAATGACCTAATAACAATATAAATTAATGACCTAATAAAAACATTTTAAAATAATGACCCTCAAAAATTAAAAAAGGAATTAATAAAATTAATTAATTGATTAATTATAATTAATTAATTAGTTAATTAATTAATTAAACGGCTATTAAAGTTAATTATCCCTATTAAAAAGTAATTAAATTATCATTAATTATAATTAGTTAATTAGTTAATTAATTAAAAAGAAATTAAATTAATTAATTACCCAATTAAAAAGCAATTAAAATTAATTACCAATTAAAAAGCAATTAAAATTAATTACCCAATTAAAAAGCAATTAAAAAGCAATTAAAATTGACAGGTGTCAAAAAAGCAATTAAACGGATGATTAATGGCTTTTAAAAAGTTCCCACGACAACCTCACCTTTTTACTACTAATAATGAAATTAATGATATGAAATGAGAAAATCGTTTTACATTTTGTTGCATATTTGGTACTATGCGTAATATCTTCAATGATCGTCTATCTGTTAAACCACATACATTGTAACAGAATCCAGATTTATTGGATTTGTTATCTGAAGATAGGTTCGGGAGCTGAAAGCGTTGGGCGCCATGTCTGAGTGACCTAGCCACAGTCACTATTGAAAGCAAGACCAAAAATTAAAAAAATTTTTTTATAAACCACAAAAAAAAAATTAATTCCCTTTTCTTTACTTCCAGTTCCCAGGATCATTGGGATTTCCTCCTTGTTGCCGGCTCAGCACAGTCTGTGGGGCGTGGGTCGACCAATGATCCTACTAACCACCATATCACCAACACCTGTTCTCTTCAATCCAACAAATTGATTACGTCATAATCAATGATGGACCGAAGAAGAACATGGAAAAGTAACAAGGAAAAGGACAACTAGAAGGAATTCTGCTACACCGGATCACTCATCTGTACCGACTTATTCTGCCATGTTGAGTATACAAAAATTCAGGAATACACAAGGAAAAAAAATTCCAACAACAACAAAAAAAAACCAACAGGGACTCAGCACTCCCAACGATGTACCGACGGGCCTATATAATACACCACACAAAAATATATATATAGATATAATAAATAAGAACACAAATGTAGTTTTTTTTTTTCAATAAAAATTGTTTCATATATATATTTAAAAAAAAAATAATAATTGTAATTGAATTTTATGTATATAAAAAAAAAAAATTATTTAATGAAGAAAAACTAATAAAAAAAACAGGAAAATAAATCTAATCTTTACTTTTTTTCTTTTTTTTTAAATGTATAACTCTTGTATACTTTCAAAAAAAACGAATAGAAAGAAACATATTTTTTCCATATACCTTTTCTTTTATTTTATTAAATTAAAAATACTAGGCTGAGGCTGCTCCCGACATGTCCGGATCCAGCTGCACCTATATTCTAAAAATTTTCTTTTTATGGGAAGGTACAATTTTATTTTTTTTTTATTTTCTCTTTCCTTATTGAAATTTTCTTCCTATTAATTTTTTTTTATACTATGGACCAGAATTGAATTTACGTTACTATCTATATAAATCAAACCAAATTACAAATAAAAAAAAATACTTTACAAAAAAAAACAAAATTAAGAAAACCTAAAAAAAACAACAACCCAATTTCCCACCCTGCAGGATGACTGCTCTGCTTCCAACGATGACTACACCAAGATGACGACTCTACAGGACCACTGACCAGGACACAGCAACCAACGACAGCACGGGAACACAGGAACAACAATTAATACAAAAAAAAACGGACGCGTACGCTGGACACTAATTTAGACTATTAATTTTTTTATTATAATTTTCCCCGGCTAATTACTTATAGAAAATTTTTTTTTTCTTCGGAATAATTTTTTTTTTCTCGTACACCGAGGTCTCTTTCAAATCCTTTTTTTTTCAAAATTTCCACTATACTATAATTATTTTTTTTTTCAAAGATAATTTGATTTTTTTTTTCTTGAAAAAAAACTGGCAAAAAAAAAATATTCAAAATTACAAAAAAAACGATTTACCAAAAAAAAACTGACAAAAAAAATTCTACTATAAGCCGGTATCCAGCGTCACGACTATCATTCGACTCCCCGAAATTTTCTTTTTTTTCCAAAAATTTCCACTATATATCATCCGACTCCCCGAAATTATATCATCCGACTCCCCGACTATCATCCGACTCCCCGAAATTTTCTAAATCATGCCCTTTATTTGACCCAAGGGTCAAATCAATATCATGCTTTGTTTCTTCGCATGATTTTCGAAAAATTTATCATTTTCACCACCACCAACGGACATCTAGTTGTGCAACACAAGGACTTACTACATGTAACCAACTTCACGACATATATTTTTTTTTCTGACTGACATTTATAATTATTACAAACAACATGGCAGAATGGTTTACGCCGATGTAAGTAAATTTATATATTTATTTTTTTTCTAATTTTAATAAATATATTTTTTCCAGATATCTCGGGTGTCACAAAACTGGCTTGTTCAGCAGTTTCCCAAGAACAAGTCTGAAAAACACCCATCAATAATGTCGGTTTACACAATGGATAGCAAAACAAAAAGGTAAACAATAATATTGTGTATTTAGTGTGTTTTTTTTCTTCTCGCGATAATATACTAATAATTCCTAATAAATAAATAACACTACAACTAATAATTTAAATAAATAATTCTACATAACCCGTGAAATAATTTAACAATTAAGTGTATAAACAAAAAAAATTAACACCTAAAGTTTTTTCCCCCAAAAAAAATGTACATAATCGACAACTAACCAATAATAATATAAATAACACTAAGTGTAAAAAAAGTTATTTAACAAAACAAAACAAATATACTAATACTAACTAAACCTAATACAGTTAATTGTAAATAACTAATTAGACTAAAAATAATAATAATAAATACTACAAAAAAAAATGGTCGCAAAAAAAAATAAATAACACAAAAAAAAATATCACAGATGGTAATGCAATTATTCTTTTTTTTAGGCCAACGTGGGGCTGTCCCACACCCTGAGCAGTCTCATGCTCCACCGACTGAATTAGCCGGACATCAACTTTTTAAATCTTTGGCATGGGCTATATATATTTTCTTGGTAACGAAATCTTCGACTTCGAAGCACACTCGACCCTTGTTCGCTACGACGTAGCATTTCAACCACGGCTTAAGGAATTTTGCTGAAATATGTTTTTGTTGATCACTCTGATTTCGACGGAAAATTATATTCCCTGGTAAGTACGATTTTTTCCTTGTTCTTAACTTATAACGCTTTTGATACAAATTTCGTGCTTTCTTTAAATTCTTTATAACAGCCGCTTGCACACCACTTTTATGCTGATCGTGTTCAACAACCACATCATCTTGTAGTGAAGAGAGTTTCCGGAGCAGATCGTACGAGGAACCATCTGTCATCATGTGGTATCCGAAGGTGAGATAGTCACCCTTATTACCGTAGTCGCTTCGCCAGTCGATACGCGTCGACTCTCATGAATTGGTATTACCATACTCGCTTTTTCTCTCGCTGTCGAAATATTTATCGACTGGGCGACTCTAAATGGTATTACCGTACTCGCTGTCGATTCGATTGTAGTCGATATCAGTCGATAATTCACTCGCCTAGAATTTTTCAAGCGAGAGGTTATTTTTTATAGAGGATTTTCATTAAAATTTAAACTTAAAAAAATTATTGTGTTTATTAATTAAAGTATTTTAAATTCTGGATTTTTTAAAGATTTTTTTAAGATAAAACAAATTTAATTTTGATGACGCGGTTTTTTATGAATTAGAAAATTAATTAAGAAAATTACAACTTTGGAAATACCCGAAAAAAAAATAGAATTTATCAAAAAAATTAATTTTGGAAAAACCTTAATTTAAAAATAAATTTAGGTATAATTTTAAATTTCCTTTTAATGACGTGGTTTTTTTATGAATTAGAATTTATCAAGAAAATTTCTCCTTTGGAATTACCGGAAAAAAAAAGAATTAAAATTGATTGTATAGATTACATAAATTTTGATCTATAAAATTAATTTTAATTCTTTTTTTTTCAGGTAATTCCGAAGGAGAAATTTTCTTGATATATTCTAATTCATAAAAAAAACACGTAATCAAAATTAAATTTGTTTTATCTTATAAAAATCTTTAAAAAATCCAGAATCACCTCTATGATTTGAAATACACACTAAAGATATATATTTTTTTTATAGAATTTAGCAATATTATTTTGTAAAATATGGATTTTTAATTTTTGGCTTGAAGCATTAAAATTTTTTTATTAAATATTAATTGCTTAATTTGAAAAAAGAATTCGAATAAATAGACAAACTGTCAAATAAATTTCCAAATTATGAAAAAATGACTGTGCTGCCAATACAGAAAACAAAAAATATACGCGTCCTGCCGTGTTTCTCAATTGAGAGTCGCCTAAAAGCGAAGCGAGTACCATCATACCAAAAATAATCTCAATCGAATCGACTATCGAATCGACTGGCGACTGGCGTATCGACTGGCGAAGCGACTACGGTAATAAGGGTAAGTACGGTGAAAATCTGGTACCGTCGTGTACTACGTTGCGAAGTGCACACGCTATCTTACTAAGATTTTTATCCCACTCTTTCTGATTATCATTTTTGATGTACGCTCTGATGGCAGTAATTATATTACGGTTCACTCGCTCGGACGCATTCGCTTGAGGATGATAAGGTGCAGTAAATTTATGTTTGATATTGTATTCGTCCATTAATATTTTAAATTCTTTAGATGTGAACTGCACACCGTTGTCCGACAGCAAGACCTCTGGAATTCCGAGCAGATGGAAAATTTCGGATACCAGGAATTTGATAATCGGACCAGTCTTGGCTTGTCGCAACGGCTTCTACAACACGAACTTGCTGAACTGATCCAGGACGATTAAGATAGACGTATTCCCTTGTTTCGATCGTGGATACGGTCCCAACAAATCGATGTTAATATATTGCCAGGGTCGCACGGGCGGCGAACGTATCACCATCGGAGGACATAAGCTGGTGTTTGGCGCTTTGCATTCCTTACACGAATCGCAATGCGAAATGTAGGCACGTACATCGTTTCCCATTCTAGGCCAATAATAATATCGTTGTATTTTTTCTAGCGTTTTACTCACCCCTGAATGCGCGTCTAACGGATCGTCATGGAAATGCTGGATTACTTGTGAGCACAGCGATTCTGGAACCCGCACTTTCCACACCGGAATATCTGTAAGTAGCTGATTTTGACGAAAATTACAGCGTTTAAACAGGAATTTTCCATCTGTTTTTAGATCCGGAAATTTATCGCAATTGTTCTCCACCAGTTGTAATTTTTCCAGATATTCCGGCTCCTGGAACGCTTCATCGTTACCACCGAGAATATTGTGCTGTCGAAGTTCCGAATTGAGCTCTTCTAATTCTCCTCGAGACAGAGCATCAGCCACAATATTCTTACTACCTTTCCGATGTGCAATGGTGAAATCGTAGCCTTGCAGTTTCAGACTCCATCGCGCTAGTCTGCCGGATAAATCTTTCTGGCCCATCAGCCATTTAAGACAAGCGTGATCGGTGATAACGTTGAACTTGGTCCCTTCAATGTATGGTCGGAATTTCTGGATGCTCACGACAGCCGCAAGACATTCTAATTCAGTTACGCTATAATTCTTCTGGGCATTGTTCAATTTCTGCGACATGAACACGATCGGGTTTTCATGTCCGTCGTCATCAAAATGAAATAGAACGCCTCCGACTCTCGTCTTCGACGCATCACATTGAACTGAAAACGCACGGTTAAAATCGGTATTCACCAAGACCGGTGCTTCCGTGAGAGCTCGTTTTAAGGCAATGAAAGCTTTTTCGGCGGACTCGTTCCACTTATCGGGAGAGTTTTTGTTCAATAAATCGGTGATGTGAGCAGCAAGGTCGGCATAATTTTTAATGAACCGGTTATACCAACCGGTCATGCCAAGAAATCTTCGGATTTTACGGACGGTTTTCGGACGTGGAAAATCGTTGATGGCGTCTATTTTAGCTGGATCTGTTTTGATGCCGTCTCCATCAATAATGTGTCCGAGGTATTTGGTCTCCTTTTGGCAGAAGCGACTTTTTTCTATATTAATAGTAAGTCCAGCTTCCCTCAAACACTTAGCTACTCTACTCAAGAGCGACATGTGGACGTCAAAATCCTCCGAGAGGATCAAAAGATCATCCAAGTAAACGAAGACGTCCTCATGAAGCTCGTAAGGGATCACCTTATCCATGAGTTTGCACAGTGTTTTCGGGGAGTTGGACAAACCAAAAGGCATTCTTTTAAATTGGAACAGGCCCCGCCCAGGAACGATGAATGCTGTTTTATCGCGAGACTTTTCGTCTAATTCTTTTTGCCAAAAGGCCATCTTTAAATCTAGGCTGGTAATATATTTAGTTTTTTTCACTCTACTAAAGATGGAGTTAATATGTGGAAGTGGATAAGCATCACTCTTGGTTACGGCGTTAACTTTTCGAGCGTCGAGGCATAGTCTAATGGTGCCGTTCGACTTTTTAACCATAACCAAAGGCGATACCCAACCACTTCTACTCTCCTCTATAATATCTTCTTTTAACATTTTATTTATTTCAGCATGTAACAGCTTTTGCATGGGCACTGACAATGGATACGGACGGTTTAGCATCTCCTACATCTATTTCATGTTTTAGGACACTGGTTTTCCCCAGGCCGACCACACTATACGAAGGAAACAATTCAATGGTTTCCAGCAACCGTTGTCGCTGCTCTTCGTTTAAGGTATGCATGTTACTATTTTCTACTAATTCGCTTACTTCTAAATTTCTAAAAGGTATGGCGTTGAAAGCATCCCAAAAATCGATCCCTAAAATAATGGAACGTTTTATGGAAGGGATGAGGAAGAATTTGATAGTTTTTTTAATATTGTTAAATTCAATGTCCAAATAAACAAATCCGATGACTTTTTGTTTAGTACCATCTGCTGTGGCAATACTCGCTGTTGAAGGTGTGAAAGATACCCCCAACTTGTTGCAGCAATTCTTCCCCATCCTTTCCCAAGCAACTTATATTGGCACCGCTATCTAAAAGCGCAAAATGATTTTTGTTGCCAATTTTTATCTTCATAAAGGGACGATTATCCCCTTCAGGTCTTATATAAGTTGCTTTTAACGCTCTCTGGATCTGCTTCCTAACGCCAAAATGTTTTTGTGCCTAACTCTAACTACTTTAATTTTTTGTAACTTATCTAATTGATAAAATTTTTGTAACCCATCTAATTTATTTAATTTATTTTTCGGACGTATTTGGAACTTACATCTAATTTAAACCTAGTGTCCTTCTGGACCAATGAGGTCAACGGAAAGGGTAGTTTGGGTCCCTCCAGGGTCCCATTCCTGCGTAACCGTTTCCCTTGACAGTAACTGGCCTACATTTGGGGCATTTATTAACATAAGTGTTTTTCATTCCACACTTATAACAAAAGATTTTTAATGGACAAGGACAATTACGGAAGGTATAACCTATTTTAGCTGGATCATCACAATTATAACATATTGTTAAATTATTATTTTTATTTTCAGTGCTATTCAATAAATTAGGACGGACATTTTCGGATGGTTGGACAGACAAAATTTCTAACGGACTACAAGAAGAATTCTTTGGTTTTTGAGTTTGGACTAGAAATTCAGGTACGTGTGTGTTAATTTCTGTTTTTGAATTTAATTCGTTAATATAATGCCTCCTAGGCATGCATCTGCTGTTGCTGTGTTTGATCTTCTGCCGTCTCACCTATTTCTCTCCAGTTTCGTTCTAATTTGCGACACATCTTGTCTAGTTGGCTCAATGTGACCACGTTTTGTAGAACCAACGCCTTTTTATAGCTAGGGAACAAATTATAACGGAGACTGCTCAAAAATTCATCGTCCGAGATCTCCTGCTGGAGACGCAATCGCAGACCCTCCATATCCAACCGGTAATCTGAAAATTTCTCCCTTGGTTTCTGCTTGCGTGCTTCCATCATCCGCTTTACATCACCATCCTCCTCGCCTTCGTCAAACTCCACTTTCATTGCCGATTTCAGCTGGGACCAAGACGCGTGTGGATTTCTTCGGATGAACTGCCAATAGCAGATGTCGGCTCTTCCTTTTAGTAGCTGATGGCTAGTACCAAGCTCTCTACTGGATAGCTGTCCCCCCTCGCAAGTGTTTCCACACGGAATAAAATTTCAGACAGCGTCAACATTTTTCCAGTGCCGTCGAATTGAATCCGCCAATTTGACACTGGATTGCGACGATGGACATTATCGACAGGTAACTCTACATTTTCGTCGTCACTGCTATTTACTTCTATTCTCGTTCTAGGGGGAACACCAGTAGGCGGTACCGCGGCCAGTTCATCCGCCGGCTGATGGAATTGCCGGTAGTCATCCCTTACAGCTCCAATAAGGTTTGACTGTCGCTGATGCTCTGCGTAGTTCATTCTCAACCGCTGGAATTGGTCGCGCATTTCCTGCATCTGCTGTTGCTGTACTGCTAATGCCTTTTCCAGTTCCTGGATCCGCTGACGCTCATAATTCTGCAAGGATTGTTTCGGTAATCCAAATTTGATGAAAATTTTTGACGATTGTTGCTTCTATTGTAGTTATTAGGCCAGAATTTGTATTAGTTCGTCGAACATCTGCATGCAGTGGCGCGATTCGTGTAGACGGAAATCGATAGTTGTCCGGGTTTGCACGTGGTGACGCTTGATAGCTCCAGGCTAAATTCCTCGCTGGCAATGTCGACGATGGCAGACTTTTGGGACCCGAAACCTGTGGAGTATCCAACGGCCACACCCCTTCTGCTTGCAGATCCGAGAATACGTCAGCCCTTCGCTCCGCTGGTTTTCCCATTGGGGTCACCTTCGGTGTCGTTCCGGTAGCCCCAACAATTGGATGTCCAATTATGGTGAGCGGGGCAGCTAATGGACGGACCAACTCATCATCCTTGTCGATCGCTTCTAATTGAGGTTCTGAAGTTTCAGGTAATGTTTTGTAATTTGTTTTTGTTTATACTGACGCAACTTTTCTAAATTCTCTTTCAGTTCATAAATTCCTTTCCTGATCGCGCCGGAGGAACTCGGTTGAACATTTTTCAATCGGTTTAAGCGATCCCATACGTGGAAGCTTTTTGTGGTGGCGATGTCTAGAGCGTTGGAATTACCATCTCTAATGCCGTTGGCAATCAATGCTCGTACAGCTTCGATCTTCGCCTCGCAGAAGTTCAGTTCAGCCTCTGGATCTGGAATTACGGCTACAGGTAATCGTCGTTTTTGTTTATTCTCCAAATCCAGAGCCAAACTCAAATGAGAATATTTATCCGATAGGTTTTCAGAGGGAACATATAGATTCCGGATTTTCAGTTCATAGCTTAGTTCGTCCTCGTCCAGCAGAACTGGATCTATCACATGCCAGAAACTATCCATGATATTTAATTTTTTCTAATGAAATACTAATAATGACTACTACTGTACTATAGCTACTAATAATAATAATAATAAATAATTGAATAATTGATTGTAATAAATAATTCAAAAAAATGTTTATACCTACTTACTAATACTATTGTAAAATTAAAATTAGAATAAATAAAAAAAAATTAGAAATATATAAACCCGACTTCACCTTACACAAAAAATTAAAAAAATAAATAAATAAATAACAATCAGTGTATAAAATAACAGCAATTTTGTAAATATAAATAACAGAGAAATTTGTAAATATAAATAACAAAAATTGTAAATATAAATACCACAAAATTTGTAAATATAAATAAAAAAAACAATCTGTAAATATAAATAACAAAAACTGGGAATATAATAGTACTGATTGTAACTACCCACTAATAATAACCAATACTAACGTAACCAAAACCGAACTATACTAACTAATAATACATAAACTAATTCTAATAAATAAATAACAATTATTGTAAAAAATTTAAATAAGAAAATAAATAGAAAAAAAAAATTTACAAAAAAAATCTACCTACTAATATTTCAATCAATAACGATTAAAAAAAAAACAAAAATAACTTACAAACTGCCCCATAACAAAAAAAAACTACCCTAATAATAATTCGAATTCCCACCAATTTTACCTACGCTCACTAATAAATAATAAAAAATTTAACTATTTAATATTAATTACTTCCTAACAAAAAAAATTTCTTACTCCGCTCTGATGACCCCGGAGTATTGAACACACCTTAAGTTATTTTTACAAATTTTGAATAACTCTATTACACAATAATTTGGTACTACTCTATTTTTTTTTTATATTGCTCTAGTACCTTTTCTCACAGCTGTGGCTGTCACTAATTAATAAATAATCAGCTGACACGCAGAATAATAAATGTTATCCAGATTAATTTATAAATAATTTAATGAGGATAAAGAGCCAAACAGAATATGTGGTTGTCGCTGTCGCCTGTCGTCGTGCAATGTCAAAAGAAAAATCAAAAGTACGTAAATCGCATTATTGAACCACAATGATGTCGTCTGTCGTTGTCGTTGTCGCTGTATTTCAATTCATATTTGATATTTTCGCTCGTCGCTAAGTTTTGACATTTTTTGAATTTATTTAAAAATTATTTTCCAGAGCACACTATAATGAAAATATAATTTTCACAAATTAAATTATGATAATTGACAATTATTCGCGGCGATGTATTGTGTTTAGTTAAGGGGCGACAACGACAGCGAAATCATCGCTGGCTAAAAACACGACGACAGGCGACAGCGACAACCACATATTCTGTTTGGCTCTTAATAAATAAATGTGTTTGTATTATAAAAAAAAAATATTCCAAATTACAAAAAAAATGATTTACCAAAAAAAAAACTAACAAAAAAAATGCTACTATAAGCCGGTATCCAGCGTCACGACTATCATCCGACTCCCCGAAATTTTCTTTTTTTTCCAAAAATTTCCACTATATATCATCCGACTCCCCGAAATTATATCATCCGACTCCCCGACTATCATCCGACTCCCCGAAATTTTCTAAATCATGCCCTTTATTTGACCCAAGGGTCAAATCAATATCATGCTTTGTTTCTTCGCATGATTTTCGAAAAATTTATCATTTTTAGATTCCGTGTTTTTGTACTGATCGGTAAATATATAACAATTAGGTGAATATTTTTATGTTCGTTCAATATGCTATCGTGTTTCTGCCAATGATATATCTGAACGTTACAGTAATAACACTGTACAATATCGCCCGTATTTAAATAGAAAAAGCCATTTGATGCCAGATCTTCTTTGCTTATAAAAGACTTAGGCCAACCTTCAAATGTTTGAAGACGTTCTTGGTTTTCACTTAATAAAGTCATTGCAAGGTTAATTTAATACAAAATAAATCGTAAAGAAGTGTGTCGTATTTATACCGTTTTTTATTTTAATATGAGTAATACTAATTCAAAAATTAAAAGGGTGTACTACGACAAAGAAGGAGTTAATATATATGGTTCTGTAGCAAAAATCCACGCTGCCTTAAGAATTAAAAAAGTTAATCATAATCAAATAAAAAATTGCCTGAAATCTGAGGATGTTTATACATTACATTATCCTGCCAAAAAAAAATTCCCCAGGAATCACTATGTATTACAAGATATTGATCAGTTATGGGAAATTGATCTATGCGATATGAAAATGTATAAAAACGTTAATGACAATTATACATTTTTGTTATCGGTGATTGATGTTTTTTCAAAATACGGTTGGGTAGTACCCCTAAAAAAGAAAACAGGTAAAGAAATAACTAAACTCTTTAATAAAATCCTTCAACAAAGTGGTAGAAAGCCTATAACGATAAAGGTAAAGAATTTAAGAATTAAAATTTTCCAAATTATCTGAAACAAAATAATATCAGACAACGTTTCCCAACTATTTTGTCTACACAAAAAGCCGCAGTTGTTGAACGATTTAATCGTACAATAAAGGAAAAGATGTTTAAATATTTTACGGAAAGTTCTACTAAAAGATATATAGATATATTACCCAATCTTCTCAATTCTTATAATAAATCGTATCACAGTACAATAAAAATGAAACCATCTGAAGTTAATCAGAAACATGTGAAGCAAATTTATGAAATTTACAAGAATATACATAAAAAAGACCCCCAAATTAATTAAAATATATTTAAAGACGACTATGTACGCATTGTTAGGAAAAAAGACATTTTTGAAGTCATTACATTAAATACTATTTAACTCAAACAGGGGGTAATATTGAAGAAATAGGACCCCTGTTTCATTCGGCTGTAAATTATCAGAGAGGCCGAGGATTAGGAGACGTTTTCGGAGGGTTATTTCGCTATATAAAACCTATATTATCATCAGGTCTAAATTTGTTACAAAAACAAGCAGTTTCAAGTGGAATTGGTGTTTTATCAGATATTGCTTCAGGAGCAAATCCCACAGAAGTCTTAAAAGATAGGGGTACAGAAACCCTGAAAAATTTGAGACGCGAAGCTGTAAATAAAATGCATTCCATGTATGGTTCTGGAAAAAGGAGAGCTATAAAAAGAAAGAATTCTACAAAACCGCGTCATTTACGTTTTAAATTGAAGAGACGTAAAGTTAAAAAAAGGAGTAAAAACAGAAAACGTGTATTAGACATTTTTGATTAAAGATGTTGGAGTGTATGAAATCAGAGTTAGATATATTTAGTTCACCACCTATTCAATCAAGTATCTTAAAATCAGAAGAAGTTGCTTATAACCCAATTGCTTCTTTAGATAATTCTTCGACTATAGAATTTGTTTCTTAGGGTCATGGCGATACATATAGAGATTTGCCATCAACATATTTAAAATTTAAAATACAAATATTAAAGAAAGATGGATCAGTGTGGAATGATGATAAAGATACTTCTACACCTCCTAAATTAATAACCCAACCGGCAATTGTTAACAATTTATTACATTCTATAATTAAACAATGCAATGTTCAGTTAAATGGTAAAAATATTACTTCATCTGACAACAATTATAATTATAGAGCTTACATCGAGTCTTTACTTAACTATGGAAATGATGCTGCCAATACCCATTTAGAATGTGCTGGTTGGTCGTTAGATAAACATGATGTAGGAAAATCTGGAAATAGTGGTGCCTCAGAACGTAAAAAACAATATAATAATAGTGGTGTTGTTGAATTGATGGGTGAACTCCATGTTGATATGTTTATTCAACCCACATTATTAATAAATGATGTGGATGTCAGAGTTTTGCTAACTTTGGAAAAACCAGATTTTTACTTTTTCTCTGACGTAATGATGAAAGTCAAATGAAAATAATTGAAGCTACATTATTTATGAGACATGTCACAGTAAATCCTAGTATTTTACTTGCACATAATGCTGTTTTAGAAAAGGCGAATGCAAAATACAATTACAAACGTGTTGAAATAAAATCATTCACAGTACCATCAAGTAGTACTAATATATCGCTTGACAATGTTTTCATAGGACAACTCCCAAATACTATACTATTTTTCATGACAGATAATGATGCTTTTACTGGGAAACGTTCAAAAAATTCGTTTAATTTTAAACATTTTGAAATGACTCAACTTATGCTATATGTTAATTGCGTTCAAATAACGAATTTACCAATTGAAACGTGCATATTATACTCTTTTTAATGGAACTGAAATTCATCATTCGGACAGAGGCCATCAAATCACAAAATCAATGTTCAGCAAAGGTTTTTACATTCTTGCATTCGATTTAACTCCAGATTTATCAGGAAATAATTCGTGTCAAAGTTTATTGAACCAAGGAACTGCTAGAATTGAAGCCAAGTTTTCAAGATCTTTAAATACGACAGTAACATGTATTGTTTATGGCGAATTTGATGGTAGCTTAGAAATCGATAAAAATCGAAACGTATATACAAACCTATAAATAGGTTACCATATCTTATTTTACACATTTTAAAATAGACAGCTAAGTAAATAACAATGGTTTATAAAAATTATGCATTAGTAGATATGAGCTTTTGCTCTGATAATAAGAATACTATTTTTATGAATCCATTAGTATTGCAGGCATAAAAGAGTCTTGTAAAATCTTCAATAAAGAATTTAAATATAAATATCCGACAACAGACGAATTAAATGATATTGATAAAAATAACAACTTTTCATTTGGAAATTTATTAAATGAACAAATTACTAAAGACCTTCATCATCAAACGTTAAAGAAAATCGACATCATACTTCTTAATGGTAAAATAAAAAAAGAGTTTTTACAACATTTCGTTGAAGGAGAGACAAAAATTTTTGATTTATCCGCTTTGGAATAATATGGATACAAAACAAATAATAAATATATTAAAATGCAACAATTTACCAGAAAACGATTGAGAGGAGTTTTTCCCTTAAATAAAATACCCAAAATTATTAAAAAACCTGCAATAATTGTTGTCAATACAGATCCTTCAACAAAACCTGGAACTCACTGGAATGCTATATATTGTCTGTTAGTGGGCTGTATAGAATTTTTTTATTCGTACGGTCGACGACCTTATCAAAAAGAGTTTGTTGACTTTTTAATTCGTAACTGAAATTGTTATATTGCTAATGGACGTCAATTACAAGGTATATTTTCTAATGTGTGGGCATTATTGTTGCGTTTATTTGTGGTATCGTTGTATTGGAAAAAGTATGCAAGCCTTTTTACAAGAGTTTCACAACAATCGTTTTGATAGAAACGATAATCTAATTTTGAACATGTTCAAACATGCTTTAAAACACAAAACAGGTTTTACAAATTCTAAAAACAAAAAAAATCCAAAATGTGATTCCCTTCGCGTATAAATGTGAGAGACGTTGCAATAAACATTCCAGTTTATTTCTAACATTCTTTTAAAAATGATTACCCTCCAAGAAACTAAAAAGCGCAATGCATCTGGGAAAAATAAATCAGAAGTTAAAAAGAAGAAGTGCAGCAAAAACTTAATACCCCGAAATTGGTTGTTAGCCTACACATACTTCTTGGATGAGGCTCAAAGATGTAAAATTAATATTGGTTATAGTATTGAAACTTTGGAAGCAGAAATAATTTTCCATCGTTTTAAAGAAGAACCTTTGTATATGTCTTATACAGAATTGTCGAAATTTTACTTTAATTTTAAAGAAATAGAAGAAAAATGCTTAAGTAATGAAGCTCAGATATTGGGGGATATCTTAGAGGCCTATGATGCTCCAATTACAAAAGTAAACTTTACATTTCATGATGACAACAAAAAAGTTTTCGAAATGTCAAAGTATGAACATGGACAATTTTTGGATATAATTGAATTCCTAAATGTGGTCATGTGTTACAACAACAATGCGGTTGTCAACGTACGAGAATATTTCCACAAGTATTTGGAAAAATGTAAAGAAAACCATGTGTTTACATTGACTTTTAAACACTATTATATACCTATGCAATTATCTCATGTTCACTGCAACTATGCCAGATTATTTTACGAAATACCACTTTACTGTTCAAACAAATTATTTGAAAATGTAATAAATAATATTAAGATTGAAATCTAAACAAAAAATAGTTTTAAATTGAAATGTAAAAATTATATTTTGAAATTAAACAATAAAAAATAATTATTTTTCTTAAAAATCAATTTTATTATTTCTTAACATATACATATAGATATTAATACAATTTTGCACAGAACATTTATAATTTTTATTATTATTGGTATGTATTTCACAATAGCTGTTATAATTTTTCAAAGAACTCAGTTTGGGTATCTCATTTTCCAGCTCTATAATCTCTGTTGATGGTTGTAGGTATTGGCGTAAAAAGGTTTTCTTTTGATTACCTTTTACATATATTTTATACTCCGAATAAGTTTGCAGTATCATATTGATGTCATTATAAGGAATAGTTCCATTATTCCATTGAAAACTGTTAATATTTTTCGAAATAAAAACGTTTTGACGTTTGATATTATCTTTTAATTTTTCCTCGGGGTAAGGAGGTTTGAAAAAATAAACTAAACTGTTGGGACTAGTGAACCTAGTTGAAGTATTGCCAATTCTTTTGCAAAAAGCTGACCCCATTTCCTAGAACAAATTTGATATCTAAAAACAATTCCATCATTACTTTTTTATCTGAAATAGACCAATTGTAACAAACTAATGAAAATAATGAGACATTACTACTATTTATATAGATGTTTTTTTTTTATTTTTTATTATAATTTAAAGTTATACAAAAATATAAAATTAAAATCTTAAAATATGACTTAATATAAATATAAGCTATAAATCTTAAAATATTATTTAATACAAAATATAAATAATTTTTTCTTATTCTTTATAAATTTATTTTCTTAAAATATTACTTAATACATATTACTTTTTTCTTACATATATTTATTTACTTATAAAACCATAAGGTATAGTTTCAAAATTGTTTGCTTTGCAGACACGTTTTGTAAAAGTGAAACCAAATTTTTTTGTTTCACTTTCGGTTACCACAGTGAAGTGTTTTTTTTTTATTTTCTTGGCTGTATGTATATTATAAAAACCATCACCGAATGGGTCTACTATAAGTTTTCTAACATTTTCAAAATTTAAAATTTTTTTGTTTGTCAAATTGCATGTTACACCTTTACATTTTGCAATTTCTCCTCTTTTATTAGTTACAGGATTATAATATCTGTAAGAGTAACATTTAGGACCTGTAGACAGGCCCGTTCCTGGCGGGGGTGCAAAAGGTGCCCCCGCACGTGAGCGGCCAAGTCGAAGGGCGGCCGCCGACCAACTTTTATTATGTTTAAAAAAAAAATGTAAAAAAAAAAATGATTTTAATTTGGAGTACTAAACTGTAAAAAAAAATTAACTTAGTGTAATTAAGTAGAAACAACTTTTTATAAAAACATCTTCTATTTTTTTATGTATTTTCCAATTTACTTATTTTTTTTAACATTCTATGGACAAAACTTTAAATTTTGCTATTAAAAATTTGTAAGTATGCCATGACTTTTTAACATTGCCATGACTATGTAGACTTATATGTTAAATGTTACATGTATATATTAACATTAACATTAGTGAAATAGAATTATTTACAAGTGATAGTTGTGTAATACAGTTTTGCTATTAGTTACTTCATATCAATTATTATAGGTGTTGATCTAACAAATTAAGTATAATCTGAAATATAATAACATAAGGGTTAATTTTTACAAGGTAATAATCCCCCCATCGGGTGATCCGCAAATTTTTATTAAAAAAAAAATTAATATGGGCGGCAATTTTGTTTTTGCACCTGAGCGGCCAGCAACACAGGAACGGCACTGCCTGTAGATACAAATTCTTCAATATATGTTTCATGGCCATATTCCTACAACTCGTTTGTAAATTCTCCTAAAAAGTTACCAGTAACAGGTTTGTATGGAGAATTTTCCTCTTCAATAAATATAACCGAATCAGTATCACAATATAATATGTTTTTTTCGAACTTATAAAGTTCATTATATAACTTTATACGTGCATCGGCTGTTGTGTATATACCTACGGTTAAAGAAACATGTTTTAAAGGTTCAGTATATTCAGAATTGACATATTTTCATGCAACCATATTTGATTTGCACCAGCCATATATAAATCGACTATTTCAACGCCAGGGGAATGAATCAATTTATTAAATTCATCGACTGATGAAATAACGCTGGTGTTAAACAATAAATTGCGTTGTATAAATTTACCCCATAGAGAGTTTTTAGAGGGTTTAGACATGTTTTCGAAATATTTCGTTTTGAAGGTTTTGGTTCTATATTAGCCTGTTCTAATAGAAGCCCTTTTTTTCGAAATATTGTTCTACATACAGACGTTTTCCTTCTTCTGTAACACATTCATGGAGGTAACCGCTCGCTTCTTGTTTCATTTTAATGAACGTGTTCATATATTCTGCAAACAAACCCCTAGTTTTCGTTATAGGATCGTATATACTAGTTTCATAAGACCATACCTCTATTAATTCTGACAATTCATATCCTTTACTTAAAGCTAAGTGAATTTCTATGTCCCTACAAAACTTCTGACATTGTCAGGATGAAAACATTTTTGTAATACGTTTTTGTTTTCCGCACACGTACGACAAAGCGCAAATAATAGCTTGTTATATATTTTACAAGGTAGAACAGGTATAAATAAATCTTGAGGAGGTAAAATAATACATTTAATAATACCCTCAATTTCATAAATATTATTTATACTTTTACATTGTTCACTATTGTATATTTTGGGAAATCCTATGGGATATTTACAGTTTTTATTTACATAAGGATACAAGGAAGTAAAATCTAAATAGCGAATTTTCTCACCAGGTTTTATTTTATGATACAGTTTAAATACTTCTGTACGTCCTCCGAATATTGCATCACGTGGTTGCAAAGAATTATATAATATCACAGATTTGTTATTTATTTTATTATTTATATTTGGATTATTTGATTATACATCCACCCTTTAAGAAAAGAAACGAATTCGCTTTTGGCGAACCCAAAACGTACCGCTTCTGAACCGCCTTTTCACCAATACATTCACAAAAAACCAGTTTATGTAGAAGAGTAATAAAATATTTTTTTTTGTGAGTAGTTATTTATATAGGAACAATTTTAATTTTATTCTAACAATTAGACGTGATTTTATTAATATACGATAAGTAAAATTAAAAATATTTAATACGCCAAAAATTAATTTAATGTGAAAGTGAAAAAAATATATATTATACGAAGTAGTTCGTAAAATTAGGAATATTAGTGTTATTCATAAAAATAAAGTCCTAGAAAAAAGTAAAATTTAAATCCTGATTTTTTGTATTAATTATTTTTATAATATACATTTTCAACCAAAAAATTAATAATATTTGTTTTTTTTTTTATTTTTAATTAAAAAAAATTCCAGATTTTTTATTTATATGGATAAAATCAGTACATAAACGAACCGTATTAGTGATTCGCTAGAGAACCGCCTTGGCGATTCGGCAGCGAACCGCTTAAATGTAGTCTAGGCGGCGTACTAATACATACACAACACTTCGTTTTTTTTTCTAATTTTCTTATTCCAACATTTACTTTTACGGTCCGCTGACGAATCGCCAAAGCGGTATCAAGAAAAGACTTCGCCAGCGGTTCGTTTACGGTTCGTTTTTCTTAAAGGGCATTTTGCAATATTTTATCAATTCTTGGCGGTTATTGAAAATGTAGCCTGAATTTTTTAATTCGTTCCACCATGTATTAAACTTTTCTAATTTTTCCGAATTAAAATTTTCAGTCGCAAACATATTTATGTCAGGTATTTCACCTACATAAGCGTAGTTTCCAGTTGTATTCAAAAAATGGGGGTAATCCCCCTTAGCAATATCTTTTAGACCGAAAGTTTTCGGAAATTTTGATAAAGCTATTGGTAAAAAAATTAAAGAATCTATAAAGGTAATATAATTATTGAAAGTAATTTTAAGAATCTTTAAGCCGCCCATGATTGGAACAATTGTTTTATTCCTTTTTAACAATTCAGTAATTATAAACTGACTGTCATAACTTTTGAAATTGTGTGCTATACCAAAACCAACACTACTAAAAAGCCCTGATGTACGCATACATCGAAACCGCGAGAGTAGTCAGAAGTAAAAAATTTGCTAATGTCAAATTTAATGGCGGCATAAATAGACGAGAGCAAAATAAAGAAATAAAAGTGATATTTTATGGTAAATAATAAGAGATTTGTCTTAAAAAGTAGTGTAAATTATATTTTAATAATTGTAGATTTGTTTTTTATAAAAAAAATTGTGTGATTATATTGTTTTCCTAGTTTATTTTTGTGATAAAAATCTAGTGCAAATTTCATAAAATTTCTTATTGGAATATCTTAATATTTATAAATATTAAGTAGTTATATTTATTTGTTATTTAATTTATAGTTAATAATTAGTGTGCTAAAGGCAATTTAATATAAACTAAGTGTGCAAATTGCGTGCAATTTTTTGATTTTTGGAGTTAAATAATGCCGCGACATTGTGTGGTACCTTATTGCAAGTCCAATTATTTTTCGTCAGAACCATCGATTCCAACTTTTGGTTTTGCTAAAGATCAGGATTTAAAAGATAAGTAGACAGGCGCTATTTACAGAAGTGACTGGCAGCCAACAAAATGTTCTGCTGTTTGTGCGATTCATTTTCGAGAAGAAGATTATATAAAACAATAAAACAATGAAAATAATAAATTTAATTTTTCAATTTTTCCAAATTATCCGCAGTATTTAGTACCTATAGAAAACATTCAAAGACGGGATCCGTCAGAGAAAATTCAAAAAATTAAATATTTTATTAGAAAAAAGGTCAGTGGTGGGATGTTAGTGCCAACGAAGCGTTTCGAAAACGCTACTTAGAGAAAATTGGTATGTTTTGTCACTTTTCGCTAGGCGTAATTTGCGATACTTATCGATTGTATTTTAATCAACGTTGCCTATAGCGAAATATTATTTTAATGGAAATAATAATTTCAATTACAATTACAAATGTAATGTCGGTTTCGATTGAGCAGAAAAATCGTTTTTTTATCTAGATCAATTTTTATGTTCGATAGGTTAAATAAAATAATTTTTTTGATCTAAATCAATGTTTAAAAATCTAAGATTTTCTTCAAGTTTTACCCCCTCCATTTAATAATAGCAAAATCGATTTTATTATCATGTTCGATTGGGCAGCATTTAGATAAAAACTTTAAACAATCCCAAACGAAAGCCACATTAGAAAATTTATTATTTTTATTATTGACATTTTAATATTTATATATTTTTATCAATGAAATATATAGTTTTTGACATTCGAAATTAACATCGAAATACTATTATTGGTACTGCCGAAGCACGAAAAAAGTAGCGTAGCGAAATTTTTTTAACATACCGACTTTTGATATTTGCGCATCGCTAATCGTAAGTGAAGGGAAGTAGAAACGCTAAACCAACATCCCACCACAGATGGTTTTTTTGCATCTAACATTACTAAAGATTACAGTATTTTTAAAAATAATTTTAAACAAAAAATCAATTTTCAAAATTATCTTCTTTTCGAAAATGAGGAAAAATGTGTATTTATTTTACTCGAAAATAGCGACGATTTAAAATGCAATATTTCTGTCCGAATTAGTATTAATAAATATTTAGTAGTAAATGTTATTTTATTACATGGATCCGAAGTTCCATATAATGAATTGCAATGGATTTTACCAAATAGTAGTAAAAAATTAACTTTTTATGGTCACAAATGGAAAATTTACTCGCGAGATACAGAAATATTTAATAAATGATATTTGAAAACCGCGAAATTTTATATTTAAAAAAGCAGAAAACTGTCAAAACGATTTTTCTCACTAGATATTTTAAGAAATCAAGTAGAATTATTAAATATATTTACCCAAATTACTACAAACCAAAAATGAATTTTTTAAAGACATTGTTTATTTTTTCATGTGAAACTGCTGGACGTATATGATATGCAGTGTGTTCCAGGGGACGTATATGTTGTTCAGGAGTATTTTTTATAATTATATTATTTTGAATTTATTAATATTTAATTTCAGATACAGGTAACAATACGCATTTTTGTGCCAATTGGTGAATTTGTATCTTATCAATAGACATTATTGATGTAAAAACACTATCTGATGGTACAAAATTATTAGAAAAGCGTATTATTACATGTATCTTAAATAATAGAAATCACAAAATATATAAATTATACGTAATTAATTTTTTTAATAAAATAATTAATTATAAAAAATTATAAATTTCGTTTTATTATCACTAAAAACATAATTTTTATCAAAGAAAAAATTATATGTCATATTGAATTCTCTGACTACCTTTTGGTATGTATGTATTAGTGCACAGACTTTGTTCAGGGCTTTTTAGTAGTGTTGGTTTTGGCTATACTCTATACAACAAATTTACTCTATACAACAAACTCTATACAACAAATCTTTGTTGAATAAGCACTAATACCTAATAAATATGTAATAAATTTTTCAAGGCAATTCTCGTTATTGTCATTTTCAAAAACGTGTATACGTTTTTTATAATTCTGACATTGAATATCATCATTATCGTCTAAGTAACAAAAGTGACAAACTTGATTTGCCACACAAAGGTTGGGAACATGTTGAAAGCTATTTATACCTATTTGTTTATTTTGGGTACTTTCAAGATCATAAAATATTAAGGTGAATTTTTCGGGTAATTTTTTTGTATACGGTTGTACGTAACAGTTATGACTTTCGTCTGTTAATTTGTAACAAATGGGCCATATTTTTTCTTCACAAGAATGAACCTGTCCTTTACGTTTGGAAAGATCATAATATTTCAAGCATTTATTACAAATATGTATTTGGGAACATACAGTCCCCTTACCATAAATATTTTTTCTATGGTTTTCAAGACATTGATTACCACGAAATGTTCGAAAACATGTATCACATTTACAAGCCACTGCAACGTATTTGCAAGGAGGTTGTGTTTTGCAATATTTACATAATTATTTTCACCTATGTGTAGATTTATATAGAACGTTACAATATACACATTGATATTTTTTACCGGAAAAGGCTTTTACACTTTTTAGAGTAACAAAATGTTTTAAATCTTCAAAATAAAACAAATTAATACTCTTTGAATTGTTTGTATTAAAACCATAACACTTTTGAGAGTCTTTTTTGTCAATATAAACAGTGATATTATAAGCAGGCATAATTTTTTGAATTTTAAATATATCCCCGACATTGCATCCCGAGTGTTTATCGACATTTACATTTGCTTTTCGTACTAGTTTTTCCACATCTTGGGATAATACTTTCAAAGATTTTTTATTAATTTTAAAATTTGAGTATTATTATCCGCAAGATATTTTCCAATTACAATAGATTAGGGTAAATAATGAGTATTAGTTTTCTCCCCAATATTTATTATACTAATTTTTTTTCTTAGTATTTCCGATTCAGATAAAGTACTAGGACAAACACGGCCTGTATCCGAAGGAATATTTATGATTTTATCAGTTCCGTTGATAAAAAATTTTCATTTGATTGAATAACTGTCGCAAGTAAATCAGTTAACATATTAGATGTTAAAGAGGATATTTTTTTGAACGGTATACCGATTGGCCTCGTATTTTCAATAGAAGGAATTGTAATTGTAATACCCATCATGTCATTTGCAGAACAATTGGTCTTAACTATTTCTAAAATATTCTTAAAGCATACATCTAACCATTCGATTATTGTCTTGAACTCTTGGTTATAGTCATTTATTTTAAAGGTAAAATTTCTACTACTAACTCTGAACTTATTACTATAACTTTCATATTTTTTTATTAAAATAACATACTTTTTGTTTGGGGTATGGTTGATGTTGATGTTGAGGATGATGACGGTGTTGGTGTTAATGTTGATGTTGATGTAGATGGACGGTTTTCACGACCTAGACCAATTTGATTATTGGATTCTTGAGATGTTTGTTGTTGTTGTTGGAGCTGTTCTTGATTGATAATTTCAACCGGTGTTAATGTTGATCTTGATGTTGATGTAGATGGCCTGTTTTCACGACCTAGACCAATTTGATTATTGGATTCTTGAGATGTTTGTTGTTGTTGTTGGAGCTGTTCTTGATAATTTCAATCATTCCGCTCGTTTGTTCTGCTATGGTGTTTCTATTTTGTTGAGGGTAATTTGCAACAAAATTATGGGTGAAAGTCATAAGTGTTGCAGCAAGTTGTTGTGCAAACTGAGTTAAAATTAAAGCTGTATTCTGAAAACAAAAAACAATATTAATATTGTTCAGATTATTTTTTATAATTAAGTAACTTACTTGATCCATGATTTTAATAATTTTTGTATCCGCTTGTTTTGTACGTCTTCACTGAGACACAATTTAAAAATTTTTGAAATAAGTTTGTTTAGATAGGCCCCTTTTATACAACTTTACATTTATTATAATACAAAAATTTAAACTATTACAACAGGATACCTCTCTAACTATTGAATTCAATAAAATATAACTATTACATATAATAAATTATACTTTGTAATCATAAATTTTTTCTTAGATTGGAATTTTTAATTAAAAATATAAAACAAGATTACCAAGACTCTAAGATTACCAACATTTTTTAAGTTATACCTATGCAAAACAAGATTTTAAAAAACTTAATTTTAAAGTCTTCTAACATCATTGGAATTTCTTAACCTTTGATTAATAATAATAATAACTCGTTTAAAAATATAAAATATAAACAAGATAGAACATGATTTGTATATCCTTTAATAAAAAATGTTTTTTTTTGTAATTTAAATATACATGCAACAATGTTTTAACTGATAAATTTGGTGTAATAAATAATAACCTCCTCGTATTTAGAAAATATGCTTTTTAATTTGTTTTTATTACAGGATTCCAATCTAAATATTACATTTAATAAATTATATCTATTATATATAATTAATTATAGTTTGTAATCAGAAATTTTTTCTTAGATCGGAATTTTTAATTAAAAATATAAAACAAGATTACCAAGACTCTAAGATTACCAATCACATTTTTAAGTTATACCTTTGTATATAAATTTATATAGTAGTCCCATTTCGGTGATTTTTTTTGAAAAAAGGCCGTGAGAGAAGTGCTAACTAAAATATAGTAGGGGCATAAATCATATTTTTGATTTAACAGGGCCATCTACATTTGAATAACTGAAACAAATCAAAATGGCAAATTTGTGTATATTTGTTATTGTAATTTTTTTTTATTTTCTCATTTGGTATTGTTACAGAAGTGTAAGGGGGGAAGAAAATTTATAGAAAAAAAAATTTTATATGCGTATTTGAATAATTTTTAATGAATTTTAGAATAGAAAAAGAATTTTTTGTTAAATTGCAAGCGATGGTGACGTAAGGGGGAAGAAAACATATGAGATTTTTTTTTATGGATGTGCGTATTTGAATATAATTATATGAGCTAATTTAAGATTGAAAATATTTTTTTTATTTTTCAATTCTTAAATTTTTGGGGAAGAAAATATATGAGATTTCTTTCTAGAATGTTCTAGAATGTTCTAGAAATCGAATAATTTTCAGGAATTTATGAATTAAAAATGGTTTTTGTGTTATTATACCTTGGCGATGGTGCCGATTTTATAAAATTTCCTAATTTTTTAATTTTTATTGGTCTGGATGAAATGATGAATGGCTTATTTTCATCTGGGATTTTTCTGGTACCACTGGATGGATTGGGCTAAAATTTGGCAACCACATTCAAATTATTGGTCTGGATGAAATGATGAATAGCCATATATTCATCTGGGATTTTCTCTGGTACCTCTGGATGGATTGGGTTGACATCTGGTAAACACACTCATTATAGTGTCCTATAGTTAACTATGCCAGTGCTCCTCAATTATATCCCACAATGTATCAGAAATCACGTTTTCATCATATAACCATCTTACAGGTACAGCTAATGGAGGTCTGTAGGCAAGGATTATAATATATACGCTGTTAAAACCCTTAAAACGAAATATGGGAAAAAACTAGTTGCAGACTTAGAAAAATACCAATATTTTTTTTCAGACCGCATCACAAAGGCCCTTAAAGGTTTTAAAGATACAGAGGTGTCCAAAAATTTATGCATGACACTCATAAGGCGTGAAATGACACTCATAAGGCGTGAATTGAATAAAAAGAATATATTTTTATTTAGAAATACAATTTTTAATATCGCATTTATTTTAGAAAAGTATTTTTTTAATATCGACGCCTTTGATATTTGCCTCGTCTTTCTAGATCCCTTGTTTCCTGTCCTGAGCCTTCCCTGCAAGTACATGGTTTTCTGTAATATAAAAATAGAAATTAAAAATATTTTAAAATTACTTACATGCTTATGAACCTTGTTTTTATATCGTAATTCAATTCATCTGACTCGAACGTTTCTTTTGAGCGAGGGGCTTGTGTTATTGTTGTTGTTGTTGTTGTTGTTGTTGTTGTTGTTGTTGTTGTTGTTGTTGTTGTTGTTGTTGTTGTTGTTGTTGTTGTTGTTGTTGTTGTTGTTGTTGTTGTTGTTGTTGTTGTTGTTGTTGTTGTTGTTGTTGTTGTTGTTGTTGTTGTTGTTGTTGTTGTTGTTGTTGTTGTTGTTGTTGTTGTTGTTGTTGTTGTAGGGTTCCTCCTTCTATGTTCCTTTTGGACATCAGCCTCGTATGTTTCTATTGACCGGGGGTATGGGGTGTTGTGGGTGTCCTCCTTCTATGCTCCATGTGAGACCTCCGAGTTGTACGTTCTGGAATGACTTTGTCTTTTTCAAAGGATGTTTCCTCTAAAGAGCCTCCATCAGGTTTCCGTCCTCCGTCTTGAGCCCAAAAGTGATTATTAAAATTCACTTTTCCTGATTTAAGATTTTTTTGAGCGCCTAAGCTCATTATATATAGACATAAGTGTATTAAAAAGTTTATGAACCTTGTTTTTATATCGTTTGCTGCAATTTTTAAAATGAGAGGAGAATTATTATTTCTAAATTATACGCCGCATATAAGTACGGAAACTTCAACGTGCACAATGTGTAATCTGCAGAAAGAGGAAAATATTTTCCATTTTTTAACAGAATGTCCAATACTAGGGGAATTAAGAAAAATTTATTTTAATAAGAATGTGTTGAGTCATGATGAAGGAATGGAAATCTTAAACGGTATAAATTGGAAAGTATTAGCAGGCTACACAGTGGAGGCATATAAATATAGGAAATTAATACAGGATGAGTACAGATAAAAATAACCATCATAATAATAATAAAAATTCTAAAAAAAAAAAAAAAAAAAAAAAAAAATATTAGAAGTAGTAATAAATAATATAATAAATATAAATATAAATAATGATAATAATCATCATAATAATAATAATAATAATAATAATGATAATAAAACATAAATAATAAATAAATCTAATAATTAAAACATGTATGATTTACATTAAAAACTATATAATAATTACAGAAAAAGCAGACGGCTATATAAGCCAATGGTTTCTTTGTATTTTTTTAAATAATAATTAATTAAAACATGTAATTTGTAAATAATATTAATAATTTTAATAAAAAATACTTTTGAATTGATTGATTGATTGATTAAAAAGTTATCAACATTTTAATTTTTAGTTTTAAACTGTAAACTTAAATTTTTGAAAGTTACTTTTGAATTGGTTTGAAATAATTGAAAACCTCTGAATTTATAGTCTATAAATGCTAGCCTTAGCAATTTTTAATTTTCCCTACTACAGGGTTTGCACTTCAAATTCGCCCTTTTGCAAATCAAATTCGTCCTTTTGCAAATCAAATTCACCCTTCTACAAATCAAATTCGTCCTTTTGCAAATCAAATTCGTCCTTTTGCAAATCAAATTCACCCTTTTGCAAATCAAATTCGTACGCTTGCAAATCAAATTCACCCTTTTGCAAATCAAATTCGACTTTTTGCAAATTTATTAACAAAAGTTTAACTTTTGTTAATAAATGTATATATAAAGAGTATACATATACATATATATTTCCATGGGATATTTTCGATAAGAAAATGGAAAAAATGTTTCATGAAAAACTTAAGTCAGTGGCGAAAAAAAAAATTCAATTTATTACAGGCGAATGTATCAAATATTAAGAAAGAAAATAGTGTGCTTCGTAAAGATTTAGAAGAAATTAAAACAAAAATGCATCAGATGGACAGCATGAATAGACGATTAAATTAAAAAAAATATTTATATACTTATCGCGATATATTTTAAAACCCGCATGTAATCGAAAATAAAGCTACCCCATATAAAAAAAAAATTAATTAAATTTTACGTCATTTCACCCACCTAAAACCTCACAGAAAATTGTCGAAAAAATAAAATTTGCATATATGTACTTCTAACCTAAAAAAATAGAATTTTCGAATCATTTTTTAATACCGGTTGAATTTGATTTGCAAAAAGTCGAATTTGATTTGCAAAAGGGTGAATTTGATTTGCAAAAGGACGAATTAATTAACCCTTTTTTTAATCATATTGATCAAAAATTTAAATTTAATTTAATAAAATTTGCACTTTCTGCAAAAATATATTATTGATATACAGTCAAACCTTTTTATTACGAATGAGGTCCGAAGACAAATTTTATTAAAAAAGTTAGGGTTAATTTTCCCCATGCATCTTTGAAAATACAGAATACTGACAAAATTTTCGACTAAAGGAGATTTTGTATATTATGGATATTAGATCTAGAAGAGTTTACCTGTTTATTATACACGTTCCAAAGGTATATTTATACATTATATTATAAATATGTATATATTTTTAATACGTATGAGGTACAAAGAAATTTTTTATAAAATTCATGTTATGGAAAATTTTCCTCCATGCTTATTTGAAAGTAAATAATACCTTTCAAGTATTTCTCTAAAAGGCATTTTTTTTGTTATGGCTTTCCATCTCGAAGAGTTTAACTGTATATTATATTTAATTAAATATCTGAATATTTAGCTTACACCTTTGTTTTTTGTCAAAAAAAAGATGAAAAATAATTAATATATTTTACATCATACAAGCATAAATCTTACACTCTAAAAATTAAAAATATCAGTTTACGCTATGTTTTGTAACTTTAGTTATAGATTTTTAGTCATATAATATTTCTATATAGAATAATAATGTTAATAAACTTTGAAATATTTAACCTTGAATTATATAAAAATCAAGTTCACTATATTTATTAGCATTACGAAAATATTTTTTTATTACATAAGTTTTTTGCATTTATGTTAATAAACTTTAATAATAAAAAATAAAAACACGTTTCGAAAAAAACATTATTTGTAGTGCATAAACATTTACATATAAAAAATAAGGTTAATAACTTTGATAACCTGGAATTATAAAAATTTAAATAAATTAAAAAATTTAAAAAAATTTAAAACATATGCAAATAAAAAAATTTAAAAAAATTTAAAACATATACAATAAGAAAAAATTTTTTTCTTATTGCATATGTTTTTTACATATATAAAATAATGCTAATAAACTTTGTGTTTATTATTGTTCTGATAACAAGTTTTTACACAACAATTTTTTTTTTGTTTATAAATACAACTCACTTTTCTTGCATACATAAAATCATTCATAACGTATTTGTTATTGCAATTTTACAAAAACAAATACACGCTAATCAACCAGGCTGCTATGCAACATACAGATATCAAGATTCTTGTATGCAAAAAGAAAATATGCATTTTTTTATTCTACTATTCTTTGTTATTCCACTATAGAATAATTCTTATGAGTTTTACTTAGCAGTGGAAAAATACGTAAACCCATACCACATATATTGCTCACAACTCTTTCATATACACTACTACACAAAATCGTTCATAACTTGAATTTACCGGCATTTTGTTAGCCATGTGCTTTTTTTTGTTTACATATTCCTCTGTGGATACGTATTCACCCAAGACATTATATAATTTTTTAAACAAGTTTTTATGTATATATATAAATCGCAAAAAAAAACATCATTATTTTACAAAAACAAAATACACACGCGATCAACCATGTTACTATACAACAAGCATATATCAAATTTCTTGTATGAACATTTAATTTTTATATACTTTTTTTGTTGTTTTTTTATTTTACAACAAGTATTTTGCACATGGCTATTCGAATTAGATAAAAAATAACAACAACATTGCAATACATTTTAGAATAAGTTTGTTTACGAAGGAGGTTCTAAAGCAAATATAATTGGGTTGATCTCCTCTAACTCTAACAGCACATACATATGGGCATCAAATATTTTTCAAATTTCTTATCTAACATATTACTCTTACGACAGGTGGTATTTTATTTGCTGTTGTTTACTGGCGGGGAGAAATTTTCTTCAACGTGTGGTTTCCTACTACTTACCCGCCAAGCGTTTAAAAGTATACTCTAAATTCCGAATGAAAATGTAATGTTAACGTAAAGTTTTTTTCTACTATTTCAAGTGTACACTAAATTCTGTACGGAAATGTTAAGTTTACGAACGCCTAGAAAGTTACGAAAATTTCTTAACCAAAATGTAACGTTGGAGTACACATAAATTGTCTACGCTAAATTCCGTATGAAAATGTAAACTTTTTTTTTCTACTATTTCAAGTGTACGCTAAATTCTTTACGGAAATGTTAAGTTTACGAACACCTAAAAAGTTACGAAAATTTCTTAACCAAAATGTAACGTTGGCGTACACATAAATTGTATACGCTAAATTCCGAATGAAAATGTAATGTTAATGTAAAGTTTTTTTTCCACTATTTCAAGTTTAAGATAAATTATTTAAGGAAATGTTAAGTTTACGAACACCTAAAAAGTTACGAAACTTTTTGTAAACAGTTACAATTTTTTTATTCATTATTTTTTTCTATTTTTATATATTAATAAATATGAATTTATTTATTTTTGTTTGGAAATATATTATTAAAATAACTAATTTGTTTTTTAATTATTAAATAAATACGAATACGCTACATTAAATCAGTACGAAAAAATTACGCAAAATTTGTACGTATACGTTACACATTAACCCTACGCACAAGTTACGCTAAATATGTACGAATACATTACACCTAAACTGTACGAAAACATTACACTTAAACAGTACAGAAACATTACGCTTTTGCGATGACTTATCGTAACGAAAAATAGTGTCACTTCTCATATAAGGAATGTAACAGTTGCGTATCAATTCTCTTACGCCAAAACGTAACATTTTCCAAGACCTTAGAAGGAATTAGATTCGGAAAACTTTACGTTTCCGTTACGCAAAGTTTGGCGGGTATGTACGTTTTGCTTACTAATTTTGTTTTTTATTTAGATATGCAATGAAAAATATGAAATTTTGGCAATCAATCCAAGGTTTGGTGGTGCTGTGCTGCCCACGATAGCTTTGTATGGCGTCAAAGTAACGAGAGGAGAATGTTGGAAGAAAAGTGGACTAATACAAGATTAAATTGCTGGGTATTAGGTAAACACAAAAAATTATATAACCACAAAAAATATTTCTCATTATAAAATTATTTACTTATATCATTGATTTTAAATAACTAGATAAATCACCGATGCTGCATACTTTCCTCAACAGGTGCCGCCACATACACCATTTTCAGAAATTTGAAAAATAAATTGAAAATATGTGAGTAGCAAAATAAATTCTCTCTTTCAGTGAGAAAATATGAAAAAAATGTATATTCCTTTATTGGGTTTTTTTTTTTGATTTTTTAAGATTTTATGGCCTTAGAATTTTTATTTTTATTTTATGTTAGTGAAAATTAATATTTGTCAAGAAATTTTATAATGAATGTTTATTATTTTTTTTAGAGATTTTTTGATTTTACTTTATTATATTTAAAAAAAATAATTATTTCAAATACCTTTAAAAAAATTACTTTAAAAAAAATATGTATTGTCTCTGATGGGGATTGAACCCGAATGTTATTTTTCATAATTTTTTTCATACAATTTCCTATATGAAAAAAAATTAGTTTTGTCTTATATATGATTTGATAACCTTATAAACATTTAAACATATGTACATATTCATATATATAAAGTTGAAAATAAAAAATTAAATTAATTTGTTTAAAAATGCTTTTAAAAAAAATAAGTAAAAAAAAATTGATTTAAAAAAATATCGTCCCTGATTGGAATTGAACCATACACATATAAATGTATGAAAAATATGAAGCAAAATTAGTCCTGCCTGTCTATGAGTATTGATATTACAACGATGGCAGATTCTTTCCTAATTCGCATAATACAATATGTATATAATTATTATATATGTGTGTAATATGATTATGTATATATATAATTAATGATTATGTAATTTTTTTTTAATTATTTTTTTGAAAGCATTTTTAAAAAAATTTATTTAATTTGAACTTCATTTAAAAAAATATATATTAAATGTTTATATGATTATCCTTATCATTCATAAGGATAAAGCTAATTTTTTTCATATATTTGTATGAAAAAATTATGAAAAATAATATCCGGGTTCAATCCCCATCAGAGACAATTTTTTTTTTTAAGTATTTTTTTTTTTGTATATATTTTTTTTTTTTTTTGGGGCAAAGGTTGGTATTGGCCCTAGACAGAGTATATTCCTAACGTATGCTCTGGTAAAAACTAGGAAAAGCCTTCTGATTTACATCTACAGATCTGCCAACAAATCCTACTTCTCCTTTCCCAGAAGGTAGGTAACATAGTTATCTGCCGGGTGCCTCCTGGAAACTTACTTAGTAAGGCTGACGAGAGAGGGTGCATGCGAGAACTTAGCGCAATAACTAAGTAATCCGTATATCGGTTAGGCTCGTCGGGCGTGGAGTGGACAACAGTCTACGAAGGGTGCGTACGAAACTATCGGTAAGGTTGGGCGGAGACGGAAACTCCGGGAGAAATGACAAAACAAAAAAAATGATAGATGGATCAAAAAAATTTATCAACTCGAGTTGGGATATCAACTCAAACGTCAGGAGTAGTAGCCGCGGCTCCTGGCGGGCTTGGTGATACGAACCCCCATGCTAGTATAACTAAGTCGCCAGCGGGAAAAACTGGAAACGAACAAGGAACGATTATGGACAATGCAAAAACTACAAACGAAAATATATTGAATTAAGGCGAGGTTATGGATGCTAAAAATATTCATAATCCATTTAAAAAAGGGGGCGGGGTCATGAGATCGCCACCTAAATCGGGATCGCCACCTAAAAACTAAAAAATCTCCAAGTCAGAAAATAATAGCGGTGAGTTCAGGATCAAGATCAAGATCACAAGAGAATAGCAATCAAGCGAAAAGAGAAAAAATGCTAATAGAGGAATTGGAAAAGGCTAATAGCAGAAACCAACAGCTTACTGCAATCATAGATAAAATGAGTATCCAAATTTCGGAACTACAAAAAAAAATGAAACTAATAAAAACAAGAGATACAAACTGTAGCGTAAAAGTAAGCAACAAAATGGAAGTAATTGAAATACACGAAGACAATATGGAAAGCGCAGTAGAGTCAGCACAGGAGACACAATGGATTCTGAAAACTAGAAGGCCGAGAAAAAGAAGGAGGGCTGAATCTTCACCTGAAGCACTGGTAGTCAATCCAAGAAAAGAAAATAAACAAAGCAAACCGGAGAACATCAAGGAAGAGAAAAATGCCATAACTAAAGTGATTAGCGAAAAAAGGCAAATGCCACCGCCGGTAATTTTAAGTAATGTTAAGGATTACCCACTGGTAAACGGTTTGTTGAGTGAAGGAAAGATGAAATATAAGGTAAATATGCTAAACAACAACCAGCTAAAAGTAAATGTGGAATCAGAAGCTGAATACAGAGAACTAACTAAAACTATTAGCAAAGCCAATGTGGAGTGGCACACATATGAAAATAAGCTCACAAGACCATTAAAGGTAATGGTCAGGAATTTACATCCCACATGTAATCCGGAGGATATAAAAAATGAGCTAATCGAAAGAGGCTTTAAAATAATAGAAGTTATAAACAAATATAAAAAAACAGAATAAAAATGGTGAAGCCAACGCTATTAAACTACCATTATTTATGCTAGTGTTCGAAAACACCGAGGATAGTAAAAAAATTTTTAATATCCAGTTCATCCAACACATGAAAGTGTAAAATATGCCAGAGATTCGGACATACACAGAAATTTTGTCAAAGATGCCCCATATGTGTAAAGTGTGCAGGCAATCATTTAACAATCGAATGTACAAAGGACAGAGCAACCAAACCTAAATGCGCAAACTGCCAAGAAGAACATCCGGGAAGCTACAGAGGCTGTCTCGTTGCCCAGGAGCTGCAAAAACGTCGAGACAAAACTAATGTACCGAAGAATGTACCTGACAAGACAAAAATCTCTATCGCGTCAGCAACAGTAAAAAAAGGGATACCCTACGCACAGGTAGCACCAACACACAGCGAAGACAAAAAGTATACGAACGCCACGGAACGAAACTTAACGAAAAACATGGAACAAAGCTCGTCGAACGAAACAATTATCCACTTGCTACAAAACATGCATAACAGGATGGACGAGATCTCAGGTAGACTTTACAAGCTAGAAACGGGAAATAATTACCAACTGACGTCAAGAAAACACCATGACTAATTACATCAAAGAATTAAAAATAGCGACATGGAACGCAAACGGCATAATCAACAAGAAAACTGACTTGGAGGTGTTTCTTAAAGTGCAAAATGTGGACGTCTGCTTTATAACGGAATCACACTTATCAGAACATACCTCAATTACTATTAGAGAAAGTCGACTTAGAGACTACAATAAGTAATGAGGACCAACTAGAAGAAGAAGCTGAAAAATTCAATAAAATAATACGAGAAGCTGCTTGGAACAACACAACTATAATGGAAAAACAAAACAAAAGCATAACATATCCTGAGGAAATAGTAAGTATAGTTAAACAAAAAAGGAAGGACAGAAGAAGATGGCAAATAACAAGAGACCCAATGGACAAAACTATACTGAATAACAGAACTCAACAATTAAAAAGAGCCATACAAAAATTTAAAGAAGACTCTATCAACAAATACGTGAGTAATCTGACGGCTACTAAGGAGACCACTAAGGAGGTTGTGCCAAAGACCAACTACACACATTGGACCAATTAAAAAGCAAAATGGAACATGGGCCAGAAACAATAAAGAAAAAACAGAAACGTTTGCGGACCACTTACAGGAGATTTTCAAACCAAACGACATCGAATCAGTGGACCAACTCGAAAATTACATAAACGTAGAACTAGAAGATATTCCGGCAATAACTACAGACGAAACAGAACAGATAATTAAAACAGCCATTAAAGCGAAGAAAGCTCCAGGTTTTGACCTAATAATAGGTGAAATACTTCAGCACCTACCTCGAGTAGGACTTAGCAAGCTCACTCAGATCATCAATGCAGTATTTAAACTAAGGTGTGTACCTAGAATATGGAAAGTCGCTGAAATCATCATGCTGAAAAAAACAGGTAAGGACGCAACTGAAACAAAGTCTTACAGACCAATCTCTCTTATACCGACAATATCAAAGGTTTTCGAAAAACTATTGTTGAAAAGACTAAAGCCTATCATTGAAAGAAAAGGAATAATATCAAAATTCCAATTTGGTTTTAGAGAAAAACATTCAACCATCGAGCAAGTACATAGAATTACAACAATCATCGAAAAAGCGCTAGAAGAAAAACAAATTTGCTCTACAGTCTTCCTAGATGTAGCGCAAGCCTTTGATAAAGTCTGGAATTAGGGGCTCATCAACAAAATAAACCGCATGTTACCAAAAAAATATGTTGAACTCATAACAGCATACCTAGGTGATAGGTATTTTAGAGTCAAACAGGAGGACGAATATTCCTCACTGAGAGAAATTAACGCCGGAGTGCCTCAGGGGAGTATCCTTGGCCCAATACTGTATTTACTGTACACCAGCGATTTCCCGGATTTTGAAAATGTTACAGTGGCAACGTTTGCGGACGACACAGCACTAATTTCTCTAGGTAAGGACATAAGAGAGTCAACTAATAATCTCCAAGAGGCAACTAATAAATTTACTAGATGGACTAAAAAATGGAAAATCAAGTTAAATGAGATTAAATCGGTACATGTTAACTTCACCAATAGAAAAATCGAGAGCTCCCAAGCGATAACAATTAATGAGGTAAGCATTCCGCATGAAAATACTACTAAGTACCTGGGAATGACACTGGATGTCAAGCTTAAATGGAACGAACACGTTAAAAAGAAAAAAAGCGAGATGGAGTGTAGGTACAGAGAGATGAACTGGATTATTGGAAGATATTCTAAACTGTCGATCCACTGTAAAGTGCTGTTATATAATCAGATGCTGAAACCTATGTGGTTATATGGAATTCAATTATGGGGTTGTTCCAAAAAGACACATATAAACAAAATTCAAACATTCCAAAATAAGGTCCTGCGAAACATAGTCAACGCACCTCGGTATGTTCGTAATAGTGATATCCATAGAGATCTCAAGATCCCGTACGTATTGGATGAGGTAAAACGTTTCGCAGTGAAGCATCAGATTCGTCTAGAAAACCACGTTAACAGTGAAGCACTAAAGCTGGTGGACAACACTAATTTAACAAGGCGCTTGAGCAGAACCAAGCCGTTTGAATTAGCAACAGACACATCGACAAGACGGTAACTTCATAAAAGCCAAAGTGAGCTAAAAATTAATGGTTAGTCCTAGTGACTAGTTTTAATGTCGCGTGTTAAGGAGGTGTTTTTAGTGGGTTAAAGTCCCACACTACAGACACACGGGCGCGGTGTTAGTGTCCATGAGATTTTCACCTTCTTCGCAAAAAAAAAAAAAAAAAATATATTTTTTTTTAATTATTTTTTTTAAACGTTTTTTTAATAAAGTAAAATTAAAAATCCTGTAAAACAAATAATAAGCATTCATTATAAAATTTTTTGACAAATAATAATTTTCCGTAACATAAAATATGTAAAAATAACAAATTCCCTACATTGAATTTCTATTCTTCTCAAAATGAATTTTTTCTTTATATAGCAAAAAAAAATTCTCAAGGCCATAAAAACACCAAAAAAGGCAAAAAAGGAAATACAACAACAACATAAATAATTTTCTCACTGAAAGAGAGAGAAATGAAAAAATAATATTTTTTGTTAAAGCGATACATGCGCCCTCTGTAGACCAAATATAAAAATATTTTTTTTCAAATGATGATTTATCTAGTTATTTAAAATCAATGCTTATATCTAAATTATAATATATTATTTTCAAATTAATAAATTTTATATTTTTTTGTTTTAGGTGATAGTGGATATCCTTTGGGACCATTTCTGATGACGCCTTATAGATCTGCAGGTGAACGAACAGCAGAGGCAGTTTTTAATAGTAAACATTCCAAAGCTAGGAGTACCGTCGACAGATGTATTGGTGTCTTAAAAAGTATTATTTATTTTACCACAAATGAAGTAAATATTAATAATATTTTAATTTTAGCTCGATGGCGTGTTATTTTAGAAGAAAGGAAATGCAGGTATTCCCCGGAGAAAGTTGGACAAATTATAAATATATGTGCTGCATTGCATAATTTATGTGTCGGCAGAAATGTAATTTTACCAGAAGCTGTAATTACAGAGGAAACTGTTGAAAATATTCCAGTCATCGACAACACCAATATAACAGGGTCAGAGGCAAGGAGAGAAGCTGAAAGAATTCGGGTCAGTATAAGAGATAGTCTAGTATAAGTTAGTTAGTTAGTACACAATTTAAAAAAAACGTAATTTGATTTAAAAAAAAAATTATATTAAAAAATATATAAATATAAAATAAAGATTTTTAATTATTTTTATTTCTATAACAATTAATAAAGATTTTTATTTATCAAATATAAAAAAACCATATCACAGTTTATCATATCACATTAGTTCAAATAATATTGCATCTATATACAAATTATCACATTGGTGTGAATACAATACATTTTTAATATCACAATTGATTTATAATATCACACAATAATCAAATTGATTTCATTACATCAAATTAATTATTAAACATTTAAAATAAAAGAACATTATATTCTGCAAACATTTAAAACTATTTAAAAATAACAGTGGATTTATATACAAATTATCAAATTGGTGTGAATACAATAAATTTTTAATATCACAATTGATTTATAATATCACACAATAATCAAATTGATTTCATTACATCAAATTAATTATTAAACATTTAAAATAAAAGAACATTATATTCTACAAACATTTAAAACTATTTAAAAATAACATTTGATTTATATACAAATTATCACATTGGTGTGAATACAATACATTTTTAATATCACAATTGATTTATAATATCACACAATAATCAAATTGATTTCATTACATCAAATTAATTATTAAACATTTAAAATAAAAGAACATTATATTCTACAAACACTTAAAACTATTTAAAAATAACATTGGATTTATAAACAAATTATTACATTGGTGTGAATACAATACATTTTTAATATCACAATTGATTTATAATATAACACAATAATCAAATTGATTTCATTACATCAAATTAATTATTAAACATTTAAAATAAAAGAACATTATATTCTACAAACACTTAAAACTATTTAAAAATAAAAATAAAAAATTACACCAATCGTTGGTTAAAAAAAAAATATAAACCATTCTTTGGTTTAATATAACTAAAAACTATATAAAAAAAAAAATTAATATAAACTTAGTTTTCTCAAATTAATTTCATTAATTTGTTGCATTATGTGCAGTTCTTTATGTTTTAGTTTAAGTTCTTCTTTTTTAATAATTATTTCTTCTTCTCTTATCTTTAAACTACTATCAACATATTGTTCTATGTTTTCTTTTATAGAGTTTAATGTAGTGAGAAAATCATTATTAAATTTTTTTTGGCAATCATAAGCATAATCTTTTTTTTTGTTGTTTGGATAGCTTTTTTCGTGGTCTATTTCCAGACACTCCAGCGGCTCTTCTAGGTGTTTCTTACATATATGTTGATTCCTGTGATGTCGGCGGTACTAGTACTTCTGTATGTGAGCTAGTTGATTGTAATGGCACATCTAAATGGATATCTTCCGTCTCCATTTCTTCTAAATATTCTTCGTCCAAAAACTCCATTTCTTCAGTTGGTGTTTCCACTATGTTTGAAGCTATATTTATATATAATATAAATAGATAAATTTTATGGAGTGTAATTTTAGAAAAAATACAATACATTTTTAATATTGTGATATATATATATATATACACTACATCAAAAAAACACATAAAAAAAAAACATACAGCAAACTTTTTTTAATTTAAGTTCATATATTTTTGTTAAATGATTTTTTAGATATTTAATTTTTTTACATTAATTAACAATTTGAAAGAGAATATGTTTTGTTAGGTCCAGGAAGATAGCCACTTGTTGTGGTTTCTCCCATAGGTCAATTATTGATAGTGTTGTTTGTTGGGTTAGCTGGGCAGTTGAAAAGATGTGCTGCGTCGTGTGAATAGCCATTGCATAGAGGGCAATTATCGGCAATAGAAGGATCTATTCTTTTTAGGTAGTTGTTTAACACGTTGGCGGACACTTACTGCATTTGCAGTGGAACGATCATTTGATCTTTTGTTTCAGCTTTAGCTGAATCACGTGATGTTTTTTGAGGCCGCCAATGTGTTAAGATCTTACACCATCCTGATCTGAGTTCTGAGAGTGTTGTTCTGGCATGTCTGGTGAGTTTTGATTCTACGTCTGCAATCTGTGGTGGTTGTATACCGAGTACCCTATTTACTTTATAGTTTCAGATGGTGTTGTTTGTTTACCATATTTGATATAAAATATATTATATCAAAAATTACTTGGATATACTAAAACAAGATAATAATATTACAACAATAGATATATATATAAATGCGCTCTACAATTTTTTTTTTTTAAATGCGTTCTACAAAAATTTCGTGTTGGCATATTATTTGACACCCATGTCAAAATTATAGCAAAAAAAAGCAAGAAAATTTTCTTGCTCGGGAAGTAATTGACACGTCATATTTTTACTATTTCACACTCACAAAAAAGAAAAGAAAAAAATATTGAACGTCAGAATTATAGTGCTATAAATACACAATGTAATGACTAAGATCAGCAATTAAATATTAATTGCAAATTGAATAATTAAAAATCAATTGTAAAAAAAAATATATTTACATAATTTATTCAATATAATAAATATTCCTAATGTTTATGATATAATTATTACACACACTTATCTGAATAATATAAATATTAATAAATAATTTAAATTGAATTTGTTGTATTTTAAAAAATGTAAAATTATTTACTCTATTAAATAATTTACTATATTAATAATAATTTACTTTTAATAAAAATAGATTTTTCCTTAACTAAATGAACTCTGAAGAAATGTAATAAAACACTATTAAATAATTTACTATATTAATATTTTTTATTATCAACGAAGTTTATAGTTCGTTGATTATTATTAATAATAAAATTTATTAATTAATATATTATTGTGGTGCATTCGTGCCAATTTCATTCAATCAACTAAAGTTATAAAAAATATACGTATAAATTTTTAATAAAAACCTGGAAATAATTTAATTAACAATTGTTTATTATATTTTAAAACACGAAATTACATCATTTAAATATTTGAAATAAATAAATATAAACTCATTGAAATAATTGGAAATAATAGTTTTAATGGTATAAAATTACAGTCCAAAATTAATTATTCACATCCTTGTAGTGCAAAAGCAAAGTTAATTAAATTATTGAACATTCCCATTTGGTTTTACATTCATATAAATTTTGTAGAAAATATAATTAATATAAAAAAATGTAAACAATACAATTTTTTGAAGGCGATACTGAAATGTCACATTTCAACAAAACTGTGATACCATATAAGAAGGATTATCTGTGGTTTTTAAATAATATTTAAATATGTATTGCAAAAAATTATCCTTGGTAAAATATCCCTTGCAAATTTAATTAACTTTGTTTACGCAGTTTTTTTTCAAAAAGTGTCATTAAGAAAAGAATACTTGGCACCCTACAATAACCTGGGATAGGTTAATTATAATATAACTTAGCTTATAAGTATTACGCTATATTTTTATTCTGTTATCAATTTTATAGTTTATATTTATAGTATAAGTATATTTAAGTTGTACATTACTTACATTAAGGTTCTAATTCTTATAATTACATTTAAGTCAAATATTGTTATATTGTTAAATGTATACCTTATTTGGTTGAATAAATAAATAAATGAAAAATATTCCTTGCAACTGAGAATTTATTGTTCTTTTCGAACATATTAAATTATCAATAACCTAGCGTTCCCATTAAAATTTTTAGTTTTTAGTTTTACAGGATTGTATGAAAAAAAAACTTGACAAAAAAGTCCGTCAAGTTGGTACTGTTTTGTCGCATAAGAAAAAGTTGAAATCAATTTAACTTTTTCATAAAATTTTCATTTTGAAGTTACTGGCGAATTTCATATAAAATATTTGTGTATTTTTATTTTATTGTTGCGACAAATTATTTTAAATATAAAAGTTAATATAAATTAAAATAAAAAGTATATTTTATTTAATTAAATAATAATTTGGAACTCTAAATACGCTAAATTATATCAGTGAATTTGCAAAATAAAGTTGGCTACAATTGAGTTTTTAGTTTTATTAAAAATTTCAATGGGAACGCTATTCTAAAAATTATGCGAAAAAACTATACGAAAAAATTATGTATAATTCAATGGGAACGCACTGTAAGAAATAAAACCTTTCGATCTATTTTTCCTGCACAAGCGGCAAATATTTATCATTAAAATCCAGCATTAGTTGCCTTCCTTTTGATTTCTAGGCGTAAAAAAGAGTAGGTTAGCAGTAATTTTCGAATGGAACGCAAATTTGGTAACTAACTGCAAATTAAAAACAAATATTTCTACGATGTTCTGCCAACCAATCCCTGAATAAATGCGTTTGCCGACATTATTTGATTTATCAAAAAATTTGATTTTGAAATGCGTTTTCCCTAGTGTTGCCAGCAGTTGCAAGAAACCTTTTAAGTATTGGTAAATATTTCAATATTTTAAAAGTCAATATGTATTTTAATTGTCAGAACTTTGTATACAAATCCGAATTTCATATCTTTAAAATCCTTTAGCCATCTTTCGGATTTTGTGGAACTAAAATAACTTTCGGAAAAATTGTGGTCCTCCTAACTATGCCTGTGATGAGATTTAGCTAACAAAGTGAGTAGTCAGTGAGTGAATGCGTAGCTAAAAGCGACATATATTTTAATAGTGATTAAAGTGAAATTAAAGATATTATTTAAAAATGATAAAATTTAAAAAATTCTTATTTATTTTACATTTTATTTAAGTTTGTATATAATTCATAAATTCCATAAAATGATTTGTTTTAAAACAATATTATGATTTAATTTTTCGTTTTTTTAATACAATTTCAATATTTAACTATTAATCCTATAAACTTTTTTATGATATATAAAAACATATATCAGATATTACACAGGATCTGAAGCTTTTAACAAATAACTTATTTTGTGTTTTTTTCTCATTTTATGTTTGTTTTGTATGTCGGTAAGAACTGCAAAAACATGATTTTTTTACTTCAAAATGATTTCCACTTCAAAAATGATTTCGAAATTACTTTCGAAGTTAGTCGAAATCGCTTTTTTTTTTTTTTAGCTAAATAGCTTTATTGTGAGTACAATCAGTGAGTAACCCCTCAGTTACTCTCACCGCTCGTGACTCCGACGCGTGTGACGCAGCCAATTTGGAATGTAAAAAAAAATTCAAATGTATGGAAATGTATAGAACCTGATAAACGCGGCGTTCTCGGGACGCGCTGGACGCTCTTGCCGCAGAAAAGTTCAATCGATTCAACTTTTGACGCGTTGCCGCGTTCAAATGCCAATGTAAAAAACATATTTTGCATTTTTATGCTGAGATTTAAAATTCTCTGATCGAGCAGATATAATATATTAATTTTTTTTTAAAAAGATTTATTATAATATATTTTTATGTTATAAAAATTACAAAATAGAATTATTTTAAACGAAATTCATGTCGCGTTGACGCTTTGAGAGTATCTACTCAAAGCGTCACCAGTGTCACCGGCGTCCATTGACTTTCGAACTCGTCATGCGGCACACGCGTCAACGGCGAGAGTAACTCCAGCATAAAGTTCAATCAATAAGCGGTATAGGAGTGGTAGTAGCCAATTGCCACGTTCAGCAGAGAAAATTTACCGAGCACTGCAAAGAGCCGCACTAGATAGAACAACAAAAATTATATTTTTGTTCCCTGCTCCAGAGCTACAACCTGCTCCAGAGCTACAAAGCGCGTATCATCCCTGACGCCACTGATATATGCCCAGAATGCAGCCAAGGCCCTCACGACACAAACCACATCTTCAACTGTTCTGCCAATCCAATAGACCTTGTAGCGCTAGACCTATGGTCACAACCCACCAAAGTGGCCGCTTTTCTGGACCTCCCGGTTTAACCAAACCTTTCTAACTGCTAATCACCACCTTAGCAGTCTAAGTAGTACTGATTGCTTTATTGGCTCCTCCAGTAGTTAGTCTTTAGTAGTAACTTTAGAATAAGTGCTTTTGTAGTTAGTATTGCGATTTAGAATTAAATAAATTGTTACAGTGTAATGAGGGAGGGGGTTTGTTTAATCTAATTTCAGACCTGATGTCGCTACAACAACAACAACAAAAATTATACTGCCGTTCAGTAGAATTTTTCGATAAATATCCCTTAAAACCTGGAGGGGATTATATCCTCTCAAAGAAAAAAATTTCTGCTCTATGTAGCCTAAAATTTTTCTGCTCGATAAAACTCGAGCGCTCGAGCTTTAGCGCTCGAAAAATTAACCGTTTTCTGCTCGATAAAACTCGAGCGCTCGATCCTGCTGAACGGGCCAATTCCTATATACGCCTAAATACTCTTTTGTACGCCTAGAGATCAAAAGGAAAGCGACTAATATCAACAGACTACATTCGGGTTGGTTTGGAATTTATTTTTATGTACGACAATCTTCTCCTTGGAACGTTTGTTATACGCACTATATGAAGGACAGAGACTACTCTATTTCCGTGGTGCTACATACGTCAGTTTTCACTGGGTAGTATAGTTAATTTTCAGTTCACTGTTCACTCCCTTGTATTTGTTATCTGAGTATTCACTTGAATTTGATCGAATTTACATTTAATTACGCAATTGGGTTGTGAGGATAGAATGAATTAATATTTCCAATGTTTGAAAACTCGGTAGTGTTGTTATTTTCTGAAGGAAATTGTTCATCAGAAGAAGTAATTAAAAGTGAGTAAACTAAAAATATATATGCATGTATCAACACTAAAGGCCGGCGCACAATTGATGTCCTATTCTATGCACTAGAATAGGACATCAACTAGTACACTAAAGGCCGCCGCACAATTGATGTCCTATTCTTAGAGTATATATATCAGGAGATTTGCCCCTACAAGTTGTGTCAGAAATTTTTTAGAGCTTTACTTGTCAAATATTCGGATATGGTTGTCAAATATTCGCACATTTATGTCAAAAATTTGCAATAAAGTGCTTTAAAAAAAAGTTGATTTGAAAATTTGTTATTTTATTGTTATTGTGAAAATTATAATGTTTTCAACGTTAAAAACTACAAAATATTAATTAAAATTCATTTGTATTGTGAAAATATAGTGTAAAGTGTAGTGTAAATGAACAATTACAGGAAAATCTAAGGGTTACACTTTACAAGTAAATATACCAAATTAAATAATTCAGTAATAGTGATAATAGTCTTTTTTTATTTAAAATACTTTTTTGTTTTAATTTTTATTTAAAATGTAATATAGTTTATTCAAAAAACCTAAATAAATTAATAAATATAAAAAAAACTTGCCGCAAAATATTTTGAAATGAAAGCTCTTTTCCAGTACCGAGATTTAGCTAACAAAGTGAGTAGTGAGTGAGTGAGTGAGTGAATATCTAAAAGCGATTTAGCTAATGAAATGACAAGTGAGATGAGTGAGATGGAGCTGTCATTTTACTCACCATATATTTTAATAGTGAAAAGTGAATTTGTAGTTATTATTTGAAAATGGTAAAATTTAAAAATATTTTTTTATTTAAGTATTTGCTTATTGGTTTTTGGACAATAATCAAATTATTTGTGCAAATACAGATAAATTGTGCTTGTTCTATTTCTTTAATAAGTATAAAGAAATTAATAAAAACATTTTTTATTTTAGTCAACCAAAATAACTAAACATCGAAAGCTTCTTTTATTAGAAATAATTAAAGAAAATATGGAGGGAAAATTTCCAAGTGCAACAATTTATATATTTCTGGGTAGCTGTTTGCAGAATTCATTAGGAATAAATATATTATTTAAAAAAACACTTTCTATTGGGCTTATTCTCAGAGTCGTGTCGTATTTGACGCCCAATAAATATTTCGTTTCGTACCGACTCTGAAATGGTATTCCCAGAGTCGAACGAAACGACAAATTTATTGACAACGTGAAAACAGAAAAATAAAATTCCCATTAGATGGCTTTGCGGAAAAAAGTCGTTTTTATGTTGTTTTTATGTTGGTACCACCAGTTATTTTGACAATCAAAATGCAATGTTTACAGTTTATCGGCTAAATATTGAGTTATAAAAAAATTCAATTGCACGGGATTTTTTTTGCAATATTAATTAGTTTTATTATATACATTTATTAAACAGTGAATTATTTATAAATGCATAAATACGTAAATTTATTAAATTTAAATTTAAATGCATAAATTTATTAAACAGTGAACTATTTATAAATGCATAAATATGTTTTCAACTCTCATATTGGAATAAAAAAAATATATACATTTATAAACTATAAATAATTAGGGTTTTATTTATCATTGTGGATCATTTAAATCTTGATTTCCATATTAATATAATATACTAATATATTTCCGCAATTATTCTTATAATAATTGTGGAAATATTTATTGTATTATGGTACAAAAAACACATTTTACTTTACGATTTTCTAGAGTCGTAAGCAAAATTGCTTACGACAAATTTTTTACTTTTTTGACATTTCAAGGCGTTTCGTAACGACTCAGAGAATACTACTTTTTTTCATATGTGTCGTATTTAACGCCATCTTTCTTTAAATACGACTCTCGTAATACCATTTTCTCTAAGGCGTGTCGTTCGAGAGAAAATACGACTGTCAGAATAAGCCCATATATTTAAAATTACATTTATTTCGTTTTAGATTCTGGCACTACATATATAATTTAATAGTGCTACTATTCTTTTTATATTCTTTATAATGTTAATTTAATTGTAATTTTCCATATTTTTAATAAAATTAATTTGTATTTTATAAATCAATGTAATTTTTTAAAAAAACATTATTTAAATATTTATATATTTCTCTGTAAATTCAAGAAAGGAAAGCGCAATTTCAAGAAAAAAAAATGAAATTTTGACAAACAACGTATTTTATGTTTGTTCTGTATGTCGGTGGCAAGAAAAAACTAAAAAACATATGATTATTTTTACACTTGACTTCAAAAATGATTTCGAAATTTTTTTCGAAGTTAGTCGAACTCACTTTTTTAGCTAAATCGCTTTTTTTTCAAGTGAGTAGAATTAGTGAGTAAAGTGAAATCAACTCACCAGCTCACTTTATTAGCAAAATCTCGGTACAGAAGAGCTTTCAATTAGAATCTTTTTCTGGGCAGTGATGTAGTCAGGATAATTTTTCTATGAGGCTTAGTTATAATTTCTTATGGAATTATTAAAACTTATAAATTTTAGGTTTCCTATCGATTTAGAGGTGAGAAATAAATGGTTTTCGGCCGTAAATTTAATTGAAGAGGATTATTATTGTGTTACCCATAGAGTATGTGCGCTCCATTTTACGACGGAAGATTTTATAAATATAATATATAATATGTTTACTATAACAGTACTATAACAGTATAGTTAAATATAATTATAACAGTTTTGTATCATTATTTAATAAATTTAATAATAAAACAAATTTTGCTTTACACATATTTTTATTTAATTTAATACCAATTTCTTTTTAAAAAATTTATAAAAATAACAAATAAATTTGTTAACTTATAATTTTTTAGAAGAATTTATTAAAAAAAACTTTTTGTTTAAAAAAAGAGCTTTTTGCACTGGCAATAGTAATTTAAAGCCGTCACTGCAAAAAACATCTCTTTTCCCCCCACAAAAATTTCTGACACTTTTTTATACTTATAGCGTCTCCTGATATATATACTCTAAGGTCCTATTCTATAGCACTACAAACTTTAGCTTTGTTCAATGAGCAAAAATATTAGCAAATATCACGAATTGCCGTTCAATGAGAAAATTTGTTGATATTTTCTGTTCTAAACTTATATTTTTTGCTGTTCAATGAGCTGACATTTCGTGATATTTTTGGATATTTTTTTATATTTTCTGATATTTTCTGTACTGACTAAATAGCTTCGTTCAATGACTTTTCAGAACAGTTTTGGACAGCACACTTTAGCACAGAAAATATCAGAAACAACAGACTATTCAAAATCTTTAAGATTTGAAAAATCAAAATTGCCAATCTGCTACCAATTTTATAGAGGCATTCACGTGCCCTTTGTAAAGTTATTTCTTTATTTTTCAATTTAAAACGTAATTAAAATTATTCTTTTTTTTTAAGCTACAAAAAAATTTAAAAAAAAACATAATAAAGTATTATTTAAAACAATTAAATAGTTTTTTGAATAATGTTACCGTGTTATATTGTGATTATGAATAATTTTATTGATGATATTGATACACTACTTGAAGATTTACGCTTGCTTAGGACAATCGGAAACGCAATGAATCAGAGAAGAGGAAATAAGGAGATTTTCAAGTCACGGGTAGAATATGGATTTTTCAACACCGGGCTTAATATTCTACAAAATAAAAACCCTGACATATTTGTAAAATCTACTCGTTTAACATGCAATCAGTTTAACGCTTCGTTAGAGTTAGTGAAACCTCTATTGATGAGGTACTCTAACAGAGCTATAAACCCAGAGCAGAGGGGTTATATACAACTTTATAGTAAGTAATGGAAACAGAAATATAAATATATTTATATAAATATATATATACAGGGTGTCCCGGTTTGGGATGCTAAATCTGTTAAGGGGTGGTTCCTTGGTTCATTATAAGCAAAAAATCGTATGGAGGGGGGGTGTATTTTCAACACCCACTGAGTTACAGGGTGTTTAAAAAAAGTCCTTTGGAGAAGTAGGTACTAGCACTTATTCAATTATAACTTCTAGCGTATTGAACCTAGAATATCCAAACTAGGCGCGTTTGATAGACAATTAATTTACCTCTATTTCGATGTTATCTTTATTTTAACCGATTCCTAGGTCTGCGTTAAATTGCGTTAAAATTATGATTTAAAAAAAAAAATAAACAGATTTTGGAAAAATGCCAGTTTTCTCAAAATTTTGCCGGGTAAAAAATTTTTTTTTAATTTGAATTGGATGCGTCATAGTGTTACCTACGAAATCGCCATACAAAGCTTTTACCTGCGACTTCTGGTTTGCCCAGTAGAAAGGTAACAAAAAAAGTCCTTTAATTGTGTTAAAATAAAAAATAATAAAAAAAATTGGCTAGGTCCATAATACTTGATATAGTGAAGCGCTATGGACTGCATTAAATGAGTTCTATGTCATAAAGTAGATTGGGCAAATATTTCAGCCAAGTTTTTAACTGGTGTACCAAATTGCATAGGTGTACTTGATGGGAAACACATAAGGATCAAATGTCCAGCAAATTGTGGTTCCCAATATTTTAATTATAAGAAATACAATAGTATTGTAAGTAAAATTATAAATTACTATATATTATTATATAATATAATTAAAAATATTTAAAAACATTTTAGAGTAAAATACTTGGAATATAATTCAGCTGTAAATATTGCTGATTTTATAGCATTTAAATTAAATTATCATGATAAAAATGATAATAATAAATCTGATCAATTACTGATCAATTACATATTTACCATAATACCGAAAATAATCATTTTTATAATAATGATAATCATAATAATTATTTAAAAGAAATTTATTAAATGAATTGAAATTAAAAAACAACAAATACTACCACTAGGTTTAAATTTAATTGATTGATTAATTGATTTAAAAAAATATCATTTAAATTTAAATGAAACAATATTGAATTCAAATCATCTCAATTATCAGAAATAATATTTTATTTTCATCAGAAATAATATTTTATTTATGGAATAGTTTAAAAGAAACTGAAGAAATATTAAATTATTTAATATATTTACGAATATTATATTTAATTTTCATATTATATTAATAATATAATATGAAAAATTAATGAATATGAAAAAACCAAAACATTTATTGAACCAGCTGTACTAACATCACGAATTATTCGAATTTTATATGCTGGTATTATTGATATTGCAGATTTAACATTTAAAATCTGCATGACTATGGATATGAAACAATTAAAAATTTCAAAAAGTAAGAATTAATTTTTTTTTTTCATTTTAAAATAATTTTGTAAAAATAATTTTTTTTTTCATTAAAAATAATTTACTTACATACAACATATAAGCAATATAAAACTGGTGGTGAAATATTACCATTGTTGGTTTTAAAAATAATCAAAAAATATTAATAGCTATTATTAGTGAACCAAAAGAAGATTTAATTAATCGTAAACATGATTCAATAAAAACTTAATATAATATTATGCAAGGTGAAACATTATTGGCATTTGTTGAAAATCAGTATTTAATTAAAATTTATAATGATCGTGGTGTTGAAGGTTTTATTAAAATTGCTAAATTTAAAAGAAAATATCCAATTAAATATATAACTAGTATTTCAATACCAAATTAACAAAAAAAAATGATCAAATTAATTATTATAATTGTCCTAAATATTATTTAATTGCAATTATGGAAAATTATATTCAATTTTATGAATCTATTATGACAGAATATTGTGGTATTGATAGTATTGTAAATTGTAAGAATTTAGCTAAAGCATATTTTTCAAATATATATTGAAATATATTTTATTACATATATTATTATTATTGTTATACAATATTTATAATAATACTAATAATATTGATGATGTTCAGACAACAACAACAACAAATAATGTTAAAAATGTTTATGTTGGAAACAATTTTATTAAAAATTTCACATAAAAAACGTAAACATAGCTTATCAGATTTGCTACAGGATAGTGTTAGTACATTTATTTTCTACTTATTATATTTTTTCTATATATTAATATAAAAATATCTTTTTTTAGATGGGAGCAATTGATGTTCGTGTCAATCCAAGTGATATAAATGATAAAGGAAACTGTTTATACTTATTTAGCTTATTATCTCTTCTAAAGTGTTATACGAATTTATTGCAGCAGACAAAATTTATAAAAATAACACTGAGCATAAATATTATAAATCGGTATAAATCTACAGATGAACAGATATAATATTGTTAAAAATGTCACATTTAAAAATTTACGTGTAATTGAAATAATTAAAGATATTGGATTTGATTTTACTAAATCATTATTATTGGCATTAAAACTCTTCAAACAATGACAATTCATCAATTATACAACTTTTATTAAATTTAATACAAAAGAAATGAAAGAAATTTTCGCAACGAAACAATCAGTAACAATTTTTAATTTATAATTAATAAATTTAGGTACAACAGAAAACTCAATAAAATCTAAATGAATTACAAAAAACTGGTAAAATTATAACAAAATTAAATAATTGTTAAATTTGTGATATCTTGAATAATAATTTAAAATCAATTAGTGATTTACAATTGAACGTTATTAAATTGAAAAGTGGTAATTTTAAAAAAGTAGATCGACGTTTGAACATTTATAAAGCGAATTTAATGAATAACTATGAGATTGTTAAAAATTAAAAAAATATTTTATATAAAATTAATATAAAAAGAAATAAATCAACCAAATTTATTGTACACCACATAGAGTACCTATATAATTTATTTTCTATTTTGTTAAATTTGCAAATAAAATGTTATTAAAAACCAAAAAAATATGTTTTTTTTTAAATATTTATTTTTAGGTAAACTAAAATTTTTTAGGTATGTTACGGATTATTTTTTATTTCTTTACCAAATTTATTTTCTGATATTATTTATATAGTTTAATTATAATCATCACAAATAATAATTATATAAGTATTCTTGTCTTCATTTAAATTTAAATTTATAATTATTGATTTTAGTATTGGCAATTATTTTTGTATATTACATGGCAGATTTTTTTTATTTCTTTACCAAATTTATTTTTTGATATTATCAATCCAAGTGATATAATAATAAAATATATTTAATATTATAATATATAATAAAATATATAATATTATATGTTTTATATATTATTTAATATTAAATTATTATTGAATTCTTTAATTTTTAAATTAGTTAACTGCAATAATTCGAACTTAACATCATCTTGGTGTTCTTTTGGAATTTTATCCAATTGCTCACTTAGCAGATTTAGAAAATTGGTGTGATTTCCACCAACAGTCGATGTTTCAGTTTTTTTTTAATTAATTCTAATACTTCCACAGTTATAGCATCGCTTTGAGACGTTCATGGCGTTTTTGATGAACATGGTGAAGATAACTCGGTTATACAATCAAAGTCTAATTCGTCTTCAACGTTACTTATTGTACTAGAAGAAAAATTACTGAAATTTAAATTAAATTCTATAATTATATTAATATTTAACTCCCTGGTTCCATACTATCATTTAAAAAGGTCAACATAATCTGTATATTTCCATTTTTTTAAATTTCGAAATTCACTGCCAGATCCAGACGGTAAATTCATCTTTATTTTAACTCTTGTATATTTATCCCTTATGGATTTCCAACTAACTTTGCGAAATTCGAATTGTTCGGGAGCTCTCATACAAAATGTATGTGCATGAAACGATTTTGACACACGCCATACATCCTGTATTAGTGGCTGTTTATACACGCCTGCCTAGGAGCGACTTGATATACTTTTTGTGATTAGATGCGCCTTCCTCACCCAATTTTTTCATTTAAAATTCAACAATTTCAAAATGGCCGAAACTGAATTTTAGGGAAAAGATCGTACCTGGGGAGTTTATTGAGGAACATTTTGGTATTGAAATATGTTAAGTTTGACATTCGTAAATTGAAAAAAATCATTTTGATTTTGAATGCTAGAGTTGTAACTTGTAACTCTTAATGAGCCACGAAGCGCATAATCGTAGAGTTACAAGTATTAATAAATCTAAGTTTTACTACATATTCGTAAATACAAATATTTAACTAATCATGAATTTGAATTAATTTCTTTGTAGAGTCAAGTATAATATTTTACATTTTAATTGAGTTTAGATAATTAATACTATGTATAATAAATATAATATATTTGTTTCTATGTATATTATACATGGTATAAATTATCTAAAATTATGTAAAATATTATACTTGACTGCAAGTATAACTTTCAGCTATGATGCTTGCCAAATTTGTGGTTCCTCGAATAATGCGATCGACGTATCCATCACTGTTTTCAATATAAAAAAATATTAAATATAATTTAATTTAATATTATTTTAATATTTGTTTTATAAAAACATATCACAAAATTCTTAATTCCTCCTCTGTTTCTTAATTCCTCCTCTTTAATTATATATTTCATTAATATTCAGTATTAATATTAATATTAATATTTATTTGCTCTATATTTTTTCCGTGAAACATAGAAAATTTATTATATAAATATTTATATAATATTTTATATACATATTTATTGTCTATATTATTATATGTATAATAATATAGAGACAGATTTAAAAAAATTAAGGACAGAGAGATATATATATTTATCCTAATTTTTTTTATATTCCTAAAATACAAAACCTGAAAATTATTAGTTTTGATTTATCATTACGATTATAAAATCTATGAAATCTATTAGATATGAAATCTATTTTATTTGTTTTTATATAAATATTTCTCTATTTGTATTAAGCAATTATTACATTTTTATTATATTATTCTAATTTTATTTTATAATACATAGTTATAAATTAGTTTTCTATATATGACTCAATTGAAGTTTTGATATTACGATATAGAAAGATAAGATAATACTTCATAGTTCAACATTTAAAAGAAGAAAGAAAAGGATTAATTCATTTTAAACAAAGTTAGAAAGGTCAATTTTTTTACTATTTTCCATCTTTCTATAATATTTTATTTTGCTTTGTATAACAAAAATGAAAAAGGAAATTAAGGCCAAACAAATAAAGTCCAATAAATATATAAGTATTACGATAATAATTTTGAAATCCTTCTTTTATCTTTATATAAATATAAAAATATAATTTTTTTTTAGAAAAAGATATAATAATTATCTGCTTTTAAAATCATTTGTAAAAAAATAATAATTAGAAATAATGGAAAATATTTCACTAATAAAAATATTGTTTATATTTTCCACAATTACTAATTTATTTATATTTTCTTCCGGAGATGTTGCTCGTTCGGCAGTTTGAAAATTATGGTCAATGAAAAATATTTTCTTCCGGAGATGTTACTCGTCCGGCTGTTTGAAAATAATAATAAATTTTTGACAAAAAAGGAATTATGGAAACTTGAAACAAATGGAGAGGAACGGGGCAACAGAAAAAATTTCTAAATTTTTTGAACTTTTTTTACCTCTGCCCGCACTTACCTCTCTTCAACGAAAATGGTTCAGGCAGTCGCCTGGGCAGGCGTGTATAAACAGCCACTTAGGGAGAGGTGTTAGTATACGAACCGCCTTGGCAGTTCGTAAGCAAACCGGAAACTTACAAGTTACACCTCCGTAAACGATTTTGACACACGCCATACATCCTGTATTAGTGGCTGTTTATACACGCCGCTCGTGACGCTGACGCGTGTGACGCAGAAATTTTGAATGTAAAAAAAAAGTTCAAATGTATGGAAAAGTTCAATCCATTTCAACTTTTGACGCGTTGCCGCGTTCAAATGCCAATGTAAAAAATATATTTTGTATTTTTATATTGAGATTTAAAATTCTCTGGTCGAGAAGATATAATATATTAATTTTTTTTAAAAAAGATTTATTATAATATATTTTTAGGTTATAAAAATTACAAAATAAAATTATTTTAAACAAAATTCATGCCGCTTTGACGCTTTGCGAGTATCTACTCAAAGCGTCACCGTCGTCATATGACTTTGGAACGCGTCATGCGGCTCACGGGTCAACGGCGAGAGTAACTCCAGCATTAGGATAAGAACAGTAAACGCCACAACGATTCGTTTTGGAACTGCCAAATTCGGTCCTTTTACGAACTGATTTTATTTCTAGATATAAAAAATATGGATAAGTAATTTTTTAATTTTTTAGCATTTATTTTAATAAAAAATATAATTTTTAAAAATAAATAATAACATTATAATTCAACAATAAATAATTATTTCAACACTTACTTATTAATAAGAATTTTTCTCAATTTTATTATTTAATTTATTATAGGTGTGTTTTTTATTTAAATCTATAGATTGATCAGATTTTTTTAAATCTGAAATCAGACTAATCTGACTTGTGGAATAAAAAACAGGTTTCAGATTTTTCATATTAAAAATTTTTCAAATTTCGAAAAACAATAAAAAAAGCTGCCAATTTGGAAGAGTGCTTCATATACCCTTTTGATCTACCTAGGATTTTGTGAAAACGAAGAATTAAATAAAAATTATGATTTTTACAAAACTCCCAGTGTGGTACAATTTAAAATTACAATCAAGTTGTTATAAATAAGTACTCGAATTTGTAATACTATACATATATGTATATATACTAAATACTGGAAATGTAATATACATACGTTTTTATTCTATAAATTTCGAACTTTTTGCCCCTGTAAAATGAAGAGAGTTGAAGGTAAGTGTCTCAATTTTGTATACAAGGTGTAGGTGTGTATTTTTAAGAAAATCATTTCTCATTTTTTCAATCCAGTCCCCTGCTGAGGTGCTGCAGCCTCTTTCATAAACTTACCCCCTCACCCATAATAAAAGGGAAAGGGGTAAAAATTTCGAATGGTTTCGAAAGACACCAACTTATTATACCTAACTTTAAAAATATAAGACCCTATCTGTAATGTGACATATCTTATAACCATTTTAAATATCAAAAATTCAATTTTCATAAACTATATAATAAATTTTGATATGTAACATTTCTAAGTGATGTAGCTTAGAGGGTGTTGCAGGTAGGGAAATAAATTTTTCGCACAAGGTGTACAATTGTATATTTAAGAAATTAATTTCTCATTTTTTCAATCCAATCCCCCGATGAGGTGCTGCAGCCTCTTTCATAAAATTACCCCCTCACCCATAATAAAAGGGAAAGGGGTAAAATTTTTGAATGGTTTCGAAAGATACCAATCTATTATACCAAACCTACAATATATAAGACCCTATCTGAAATGCGGCTTATTTTATAGTCATTTTAAATACCAAAAATTCAATTTTAGTAATCCCATACAAATTCTTTCACCTGTAAACTCCAGGGGGGTTAAGGTACGAGGCTGATTTTTATGCAGAATGTGTAACATAGTATATTTAAGAACATTGTTTCTTATTTTTTCAATTCATTTCCCCGCTCAAGGTGTGTAGCTTTTTTCATACATTAGCCCCCCCACCCACTTAAAGAAGGTGGGGGGTACATTTTTATATGAAATCGACAGGCAGTTACCTGCTGCATCTATGTTAGAAGTAACAATATTTTATATGAATTAAAACCGGTTTTATAGCCAAATTTCAAAATTTTTGTTTTATTATTACTATAAAATAGGGGGCGAGGACCTAGGGCTCAAAATTTTTACAATCTTCATTATATGGCGTCTATACATATACCTGTAAAACAATGTACAGATCCGACTATATGTAGGGGTATTTTTTTGAAGTGTACAAAATTGTGCATTTTCAACGCCCCGCTAGGGGGAGTTGCAGGGAAATTATTCAAAAAAGGATACCATATACATAAATTTCCATCCTTACTTTATATATGTTGCAATTTGTGTACAAATCGCACGAGTGCTTATACTATTTCTAAGCATTTAAAAAAGTGTATTTTTACTTTGCGTACGGCGTACACGGATTTTTTTAATGCTGATTCTGAATCCCTGACATCTAAAAGTCCAGAAAAATCAAAATCTCGAAAAATTTTTTTTCGAAATTTAGACCGCACCACAAAGCTTCATATATTTACAATATATGAAGCAATATAGGCTGGTACTTTTGAATTACTTAATTGTCCAATTGTATTATTGCATTACAATTATATTATTATGCATAATGTATCTTATACCGAAACTCATCAAAAAAATATACTTACTATGTTTTGAAGTGTTTTCATTAACACTTTAATCCTCTACCTCTATTAATTCTTCTAAATTATATTCCATTTCATCAAACAAAAACACTATTTTTCCTTATAAAAAGAAAAATTATTTCATTCAATATGAATTTTTCGTTTTAAATATCAATAAACGTCATAAATAAAATATATTTAAAATTTAAGTAAGCTAAAATTTAAAATTATAAATGAAGTTAGTCAGAAACATAAATAAATCTGAAAAATCTGAGAAAATTGTCCGATCAAAAAAATAAATCTGATTAATCTGAGATTGGAACAAAAAACAGGCATTCAGATTGATCAGATTAATCTGAACAGTATAAAGCAGGAATAAAAAACACCTTATATAAAACACGAAATTACTTATTAATATTTATTTTATTAAAACACAATACTATTATAAAAGACACAACTTTCTTCACTTGCTGTTTACTTTTGTTATGAAATTATAAAGTTTATTAAAAAGGTGTTACATATCCAGTTCGTATACGGTTCGCCAAAAGCGAATTCGCTTATTTTTCTCAAAGGGTGCTCTCATATTTTATTTCGAGAATTTTGACAACTATCATATAACCAAAATATAACAGAAACAGCGGAAAAAGTAAAATAATCATAACTTATGCTACCAACGAGTAGTCACCTTCATTTTTGGTGCACATTTACTATATAAAATTACAAGTTTTTACTTCTATTTTACTGCCCTCTAGTAGCAAAAAATAAGATTATGAGAATGTCTGGTTTATTTTAGTTTATATTAGCTTTCCAGCGCTTGCTTTCCCTTTATTTTTGGTAAAGATTCACCAAGGTCAATAACATTTTTAAAAAACAATATAATTATATGTTTCACCCTCTAGTGGTAGAATTTAAAATTATAACAACTGTGGTTTTATATTACTACTTACTACCTTCCAGTTGCAACATTAAACCTAATTGTTGGGGCTTATTGACTATTGGAAATCACATTTTAAAAATTAATATTTCATATATTTTAGTTTCCAGCGCCTCTAGCGGTAGAAATTTGAAATACGGTTACTGGCATAATATTCTACTCTTAAATACCTTTCCAACGAGTGGTCAAACTTCAATTTTGGTGCACATTTACTATATAAAATTACAATTTTATTCGAAAAAAGCAAAATGCGAATAGCGCCGCCTACCGGCCGAATTTTGAAATTCTATCAATTGCATCTGGTTCTCAATAAATCAAGCTTTCCATCGGTTGGTCTATCATATACCTGAGTGTACATTAACCATGTGAAATAACTGGTTTTTATTGTTTACACCGGACGGACAGACAGACGGACAGACAAAAGCGTTAACATTAAAAAAAGCCCTAAAAAGGTGCGATTGAAGCTATTGTTGAAAAAACCGAACAAGTTGTTGTCTCATAAGAGTTCTATTTTTTCTTAAATTATCATTCTAGATGTTATTTCAGATAAAAAATGACTACATTTCCATTCATGTTTTTAACTCTCATATTTTATTTTAACATATAAAATATATATATACATATATATGTATATATACTGGAATAAAAAAAATATATAAATGTATAAACTATAATAAATAATTAGGGTTTTATTTACCACAATAATATAATACTAATATATTTCCGCAATTATTTTTAAAATAATTGTGAAAATATCTATTCTATTATAATGAAAAAAAAACACATTTTACTTTACGATTTTCTAATTTCGTAAGAAAGTTTCTTTTTTGACATTTCGAAGCGTTTCGTAACGACTGAGAGAATACTACTATTTTTCATCTGTGTCGTATTTAACGCAATCTGTCGTTAAATACGACTCTCGTAATGCCATTTTCTCTAAGGCGTTTCGTTCGAGAGAAAATACGCCAGGCAGAATAAGCCCATAAATTTTATAAGTTAACCTAGCGTTCCCATTGAAATTTTTAGTTTTTAGTTTTACAGGATTGTATGAAAAAAAAACTTGACAAAAAAAAAATCCGTCAAGTTGTTACTTTTTTTTCGGATAAGAAAAAGTTAAAATCAGTGTAACTTTTTCATAAAATTTTCATTAGAAAATAGGATTGAAGTTGTGGTGAATTTCATATGAAATATTTGTATATTTTTATTTCATTGTTGCGACAAATTATTTTAAATATATTAGTAAAAGTCAATATAAATTAAAATAAAAAGTATATTTTAAATAAATAATAATTTGGAACTTTAAATACGCTAAATAGTATCAGTGAATTTGCAAAATAAAGTTGGCTACAATTGAGTTTTTAGTTTTATTAAAAATTTCAATGAAAACGCGATTGTAAAAACTATGCGAAAAAACTATATAAAATTCAATGGGAACGCACTGTAACATTTTAAAAAGTAAATTAATTTTAATTTTTTTTTGGTAAATTGTTTTCATATTAACTAAAATAAAAAAAAATCATTTTTTTTTTTAAATAAAATAAAATATTTATTTTAATTTTATATATAAATATATATTTGATTTTATTTAAAAAAAAATATATATATATATACATATATATATATATATATATATGTATATATATATATATACATGTATATATTATTTTAAAGTGTATAATTGAAATTAAAATTAAAAAGAATATTTTAAAGAATATTAACTATTAACTAAATATCAACAAATAATTTGTATATATAAATTATATAAAAAAATTACTCCAATGCATTTTTGTTTTGTTTTATTTTTTGTATTATTAAACCTATTGTGTGCGCGTAAAACATATTTATTTTTATATTAATTATATATATATATACAGTTGCTCCGGGCACCCTACTTGGTTCAAAAAATTTAATGTTTTTCAGTTCATTTTCAATTAAGTATTTTTTTAATATTTGCTATAATAAGCCTTTACTAATGCACTTTATAATACTAGAAAAACATATGAGAAAAATTAATTAATTATCAGAAAAATTTACACAGCTGTCCGAACTCATAAAAAAATTAACACTAAAAAAAATTCACACTAATGTATCCGGCCACTAAGTGTGTATGCATACGGGGGACTTCCCCAAAATAAGTTTAGTTACCAAATAGTGGTTCAAAAAATTTAATGTTTTTCAGTTCATTTTCAATTAAGTATTTTTTTAATATTTGCTATAATAAGCCTTTACTAATGCACTTTATAATACTAGAAAAACATATGAGAAAAATGAATTAATTATCAGAAAAATTTACACAGCTGTCCGAACTCATAAAAAAATTAACACTAAAAAAAATTCACACTAATGTATCCGGCCACTAAGTGTGTATGCATACGGGGGACTTCCCCAAAATAAGTTTAGTTACCAAATAGTGCGTCATTCGATTTCCGAATTATATACTTAATTGTTTGGTTGTCGATTTTTTCTGAAGTATATTTAATTTTGATATATCTATGATTGGATTATAAATAACAAGAATAAATAATGTTAATAAAAATTAATTATTTGGTTTCTGATATTTAAAACTTAATGTCTAAGATTAATTCTACTGAATAAGAAAAGTGGCCGGATACTTTTGTGAGCAACTGTATATATATATTAATTCTATTAAAATATTAAATATTAATACCAACTTGAATATTTCGAGTGATGATGATGATGCCCCCTAATAATAAAAAAAATAAATAGGATGGGTAGGGTAGTAGTACGGAATAAAGTTCCTCTGAATCATGCCTATGACTTACTCCTCTGAATCATGTCGATGACTTACATTAAATTCAGCAGGAGATAAAAACTTCCAACTTAGACTCAAAAAGTTTTGAGTTCTTGGTAAATGAGGAAATTATTTTTATATGTCGTGAATTATTTAGAAACTATAATATGATTTTGTTAATGAAATTTTACTTCTACAAAAGAATGGCGTAAAGGTAAAACTTAGCTCTTGCTATAGGACTTTCAAAAAAAAGTTGAAGTTATTTTCATGGGATACATTACTGTAAATTACTTATACATTACTGGAGTACAATATCATAGGGAAAAATAGGTGTCCTAAGTGTTCTGTTCGTAGACAGGAAAATAATTATAATTTATAATTCAATTTTACTCATTTTCTATTTTAATAAACAATAATACAATTAATTTTAATAAACAATAATCCGCCTCAATATAAAACAAAACGAAATTTAAAATGTCAAAACAGAAAATCTGTGACAGTAATATTTTGACATAAATATACAAATATCAAAATATGTATAGGATATTTTTTTTTGACACTATCGAGATGTTTATATATTTTTTTCAACCAATCAAAACTCGTTAATTCGTAAAATATCTAAATACCCAAATATTAAAAAAAAATATTTATATCGTGTAAAACTATAATAGTGCTCTATAAACGATATTTATATCGTTTATAGAGCACTATTATAGTTTTTTAAATTAATATTTAAAAACTAACTTACGAAATTTAGTTAATTTAAATTATTAATTTATAGGTATCCCGACTCTTGTATCCTCCAAAATGCATAAAACGATATTTTCTCGAAAACAATCACATAAATCATGAATTCCGTTCGTAACGGAGAAATGTTCGATTTTAGCTCCGACGGAGACTTCCTAATTCCAAATTCCGTTCGGAATATTATTCATTTTCGAATCCGTTTCATTCGTATATTTGTATTTTAAATTACGATCGAAATGGCAAGTTCATACAAAAATTTTCCGAAAAAAAACAGTTGCGGAAAATTCAAATTAAAGTCAACTTTTGATTAAAAAAATTGGTCTAAAATGTTTCTTTAAATTTATAAAATTTTCTAAGTTTTCTTCATCAATAAGTTCCAACAAAAACCCAACACTATTCATTTTAAACATTTTTCAATACACAAATTCAGAAATTAATACTTTTAAAATAATTGTCATCAAGTCTGTATGAAAATTTTTTTTTGAAAATATTTAATTTTTGGATTTGAAGTAAATCAGCTGATTTCGAAAATCCGAAAAATGGGTTTGCTATGGCAATATTTTTATACGATTCCGGGTATTTCAGAATTCCATTTTTTTCTCCGTCGGAATGGAAATCTCCGACGGAATATCTTCCGAACGGAATTCATGATTTATGTGAATATAATAATAAATACGGTATAGTAATGTGCAATTAGATTTAGATATAATAGATTATGAATATTATTATGAGCTAAAAAATATGAAATTATATCTAAATGGTCTTTTTGGAACAATTCACTATCAAAATTGTAATAAAATTAAGTGTTAGTTAGAATAATATGTTAATAATTATTTTAAGCATTAATTATACTGATATATACATACATATTTTAAATTTATTAATTTATTTATTTTTCTATAATTTAAATTTAATTTTAAATTGAGAAACAAATGTTATCATAATTAATTAATTTCATTAATAAAATTCATTATATAATTCAAATATATATCACAATTTTCAATTTTAAATATTCTGCAAACATCCTTATTAAATAATTGTCGTAATTGTTAATATTTTTATAAATTATTATTATTATTATTAAATGCTATTCTTATTATTAAATAAATAAATAATAATATTAATAAATAATAATAATACTTAATAATAATAATAATAATAATAATAATAATAGCATTAATAATGCTTGCCAAGTTTGGTCACCGTACTATCAAGATCACATTAAGATTTGAGTCAATTCAGAAAAAAATTCTTAGATATGCTTTAAGACATCTAAACTGGTCAAACCCATTAATTTACACTACTTTTTAATAAAAATCTCCTCCCTATAGGAGTAGATTAATTCTCTTACAATTAAAAACGTTAGAATCACGGAGAACTATTGCGGATATATTATTTATTGCCCAGGTTTACAATAGTCAAACTGATTCAGACTTTTTAAAAAACCAATTATATTCAAATCTTAACCATAGTACTCGGTTTAGGTCTGAAAATATTTTTAGGGTAATATCTCACCGCACTAATTATGGGAAATTTGAACCTATCAATAGAATGTTCATGGCGGTTAACAACTAGAAAAGTCATATTACTAAGGATAAAATTAAGAAAAACTTACTTGCACAAATGCCATAGTTATCGGACTTTTAATTTTATTAAATTACTTAATTAAATTTGTAATACTTTTTATTTACTTTGTTGTTTTTATTTTAAGTACTGTAGCAAAACCAATACTACTAAAAAGCCCTGAACAAAGTCTGTGCACTAACACATATACATACCAAAAGGTAGTCAGAGAATTCAATATGACATATAATTTTTTCTTTGATAAAAATTATGTTTTTAGTGATAATAAAACAAAATTTATAAATTTTCTAATAATTTTGTACCATCAGATAGTGTTTTTACATCAATAATGTCTATTGATAAGATACAAATTCACCAATTGGCACAAAAATGCGTATTGTTACCAGTATCTGAAATTAAATATTAATAAATTCAAAATAATATAATTATAAAAAATACATAACATATACGTCCAGCAGTTTCACATGAAAAATAAACAAAGTCATTAAAAAATTAATATTTGGTTTGTAATAATTTGGGTAAATATATTTAATAATTCTACTTGATTTTTTAAAATATCTAAATATCTAGTGAGAAAAATCGTTTTGACAGTTTTGTGCTTTGTTAAATATAAAATTTCGCGGTTTTCAAATTTCGTTTGCTCAATATTTCTGTATCTCGCGAGTAAATTTTCAATTTGTGACCATAAAGTTAATTTTTTACTACTATTTGGTAAAATCCATTGCAATTCATTATATGGAACTTCGGATCCATGTAAAATAACATTTACTACTAAATATTTATTAATACTAATTCGGACAGAAATATTGCATTCTAAATCGTCGCTATTTTCGAGTAAAACAAATACACATTTTTCCTCATTTTCGAAAAGAAGATAATTTTGACAATCGATTTTTTCTTTAAAATTATTTTTAAAAATACTATAATCTGTAATAATGTCTGATGCAAAAAAATCATTCGACCTTTTTTCTAATAAAATATTTAATTTATCGAATTTTTTTGACGGATCCCGCCGTCTTTGAATGTTTTCTATAGGTACTAAATACTGCGAATAATTTGGAAAAATTGAAGGTATAGCACCGACATTTAATTTATAAAATTTATTATTTTCGCGTTTTATAAAATCTTCTTCTCGAAAATGAATCGCACAAACAGCAGAACATTTTGTTGGCTGCCAGTCACTTCTGTGAATAGCGCCTGTCCACTTATCTTTTAAATCCTGATCTTTAGGAAAACCAAAAGTTGGAATCGATGGTTCTGACGAAAAATAATTGGACTTGAAATAAGGTACCACACAATGTCGCGGCATTATTTAACTTCAAAAATCAAAAAATTGCACGAAATTTTCACACTTAGTTTATATTTAATTGCCTTTAGCACACTAATTATTATATAAATATTAAGATATTCCAATAAGAAATTTTATTTCTTGTTTATGAAATTTGCAGTAAATTTTTATCACATAAATAAACTATGTAAATCAAATAATCGCACAATATTTTTTAATAAAAACAAATCTACAATTATTAAACTATAATTTACACTACTTTTTAATAAAAATCTCTTATTTTTATTAATTACCATAAAATATCACTTTTAATTATTTATTTTCCTCGCGTCTATTTATGCCGCCATTAAATTTGACATTAGCAAATTTTTGACTTCTGACTACTCTCGCGGTTTCGATGTATGCGTACATCAGGGCTTTTTAGTAGTGTTGGTTTTGACTGTAGTTAAAATTTGTATAGTTGTTTTCATTTTTTTTTTAAATTAATATTATTAATATTAATAATTTTTATATATAAGTGGTCTTCACGACCTAAATATTTTTTCTTGATATTTTGATATTTTACGAAATAACGAGTTTTGATTGGTTGAAAAAAATATTAAAATATCACGATAGTGTCAAAAAAATTATCAAAAGATACATGCCGCTGGGCATGTATTTTTTGATATTTTGATATATATGTCAAAATACTACTGTCAGAAATTTTCTGTTTTGAAATTTTAAATTTTATTTTGTGTTGTATTGACGGGGATTATTGTTTATTAAAATTAGTATTGCAGTTTAAAATTAGTATTATTACATATTTACTTATTTTTCCTTAAATTTTGCCAATTCTAATTTTTAACAATATTTGTTTAAATTATTTCAGTGCTACCAGATTATATAAATATGTAAAATAAACGTAAAAACATGAAATATTCAGTACTGCCAGACATAAAATGTAAAAAAAATATCAAAATATCTCAGGCACCAAAAACAGGTGTTCACGTAATTTAAAAAAAAAAATATCAAAATATCAAGAAAAAATATTTAGGTCGTGAAGACCACTATAAAATCATAATTTTACTTATATTATACAGGGTGTCCCGGTTTGGGATGCTAATCCGTTAAGGGGTGGTTCCTTAGTTCATTATAAGCAAAAAATCGCATTTTCAACACCCAATGAGCTACAAGATGTTTTAAAAAAGTCCTTCGGAGAAGTAGGTACTAGCACTTATTCAATTATAACTTCTAGCGTATTGAACCTAGAATATCCAAACTAGGCGCGTTTGATAGACAATTAATTTACCTTTATTTCGATGTTAACGTTATTTTCCCCGGTTGCTAGGTCTGCGTTAAATTGCGTTAAAGATATGATATTTTCAAAAAAAAATAATCAGATTTTGGAAAAATTCCAGTTTTCTCAAAATTTTGCCGGGTGTAAATTTTTTTTTAATTTGATTTGGATACGTCATAGTGTTACCTATGAAATCGCCATACAAAGCTTTTATTTGCGACTTCTGGGTTGCCCAGTAAAAAGGTAACAATTTAATTGTGTTCAAATAAAAAATAATAAAAAAAATTGGTTTCGATTCAAATAATTTTATTTCAAAGTGTTATTTAAATAATTTTACCATTATAGGATTATAGCAGTTACTCAAAGTGACCTCCTCCCACCTGAATGCAAGCAAGTGCTCGTTTTTGTATTGCTCTTGTCATATCAAGAGTTGGTAATTGGTCTCTAATTTTTTGCGCTGCTACTTCAATTCGTGCCTTCAATTCTTCTAATGTTGTTATTTCGGTTGCATACACCTCTTCTTGCAGGCCAATGTATTGGGCCATTTCTTCCTATTTAACGATTTCTGTAGTTTTCATTTAACCATTCCGTAACAATTCGGCCATAGTGACTTGGAGCGCCATCTTGTTGGTATAAATGTGTTCGCCTTTGTACAAGGGGGACATCTTCTAGCAATCCTGGCAGTTAATTTTGCAAAAATTGCAAATATTCTGCACTGTTTAATCTTGGTGACAGAAAAAAAGGTCCAATGAACATATCACCAATCACACCAGCCCACACGTTTATGCTAAATCGATGTTGAAATGATATCGTTCTTGTTGTATGCGGATTTTCACTTGCCCATTCGTGTAAGTAAATATGTAATCGTCGATATGTCTTTCCATCAACCAGTTTCAAAATTCCACGTTGTGTTGAATGACCTTCATTACGATTATATGTTGCTCTTCCTGTCTCTCGTAATCTTCTGTGAATACTTGAAAATACTCTAGCATCAGGAACGCGTCGTGCAGGATATCTAATACCATACGGTTCTCGTGCAGCCAAAGCATCACCATCAGCCAATCCATAGAAGTAGTGTATGTCTGCATACTCCAGATTTGAATATTCTGCCATTTTAATATTGCACTTCCTTGTTTTATTTTTATAATATCGCACTTGTTTGTTTAAATTTAAACTGAATAAGTCACATAGTAAGCACACTTGTTTTATATACAAAATTATTTTATAAAAAGAGGTAATCGCTTACTTTATTGCAAGTTTACCAGCCTTTAAACTTAAGTTTTAAGTTATTTTAATTACTTAGAAATTAGTGTCGGCAAGTTTTAAAAGCGTAGTTACAACTACTTCCAATAAATTATTCTAAAAAAACCCACATTTAACTTAAGTACCTGAATTTTTCAATTCAAATACCTGATTTGGCAATTAAAGTACGTTTTTTTGTTACCTTTCTACTGGCCAAACCAGAAATCGCAGGTAAAAGCTTTGTATGGCGATTTCGTAGGTAACACTATGATGCATCCAAATCAAATTAAAAAAAATTTAAACCCGGCAAAATTTTGAGAAAACTGGCATTTTTCCAAAATCTGATTATGTTTTTTTTGAATAAATCATAACTTTAACGCAGACCTAGCAACCGGTGAAAATAACGGTAACATCGAAATAAAGGTAAATTTATTGTCTATCAAACGCGCCTAGTTTGGATATTCTAGGTTCAATACGCTAGAAGTTATAATTGAATAAGAGCTTGTACCTACTTCTCCTAAGGACTTATTTAAAACACCCTGTAGTTCAGTGGGTGTTGAAAATGCACCCCCTCCTTCCATACGAATTTTTGCTTATAATGAACCATGGAACCACCCCTTAATGGATTAGCATCCCAAACCGGGACACCCTGTATATTAAATTTTAAATCATGACTATATACTAGTTTGTCTTAGAATAAATTAAAATTAATATTTAAGTAGAAACTATTTTTGAGAAAATTGTATATTTAATATAAGTATGTCATTGTTTGAGCTAAATATAAATAAATAAAAAAAATAATAATTATGAGCCGTTTTATTTTAAAGTGGTACGAAGTCCATTTTATATTATAATTCAGATGGGTGTGCAAGAATTGTTTTAATATTTTTTCACTCATAAAAAAATATAAAATAATTATAAAAAGAAATAAAACAATCACCTTTTTTTTATTAGCACAAAAAGATTATTTATTAACTTTATTAAGATTATTAATTTTGTTTCATTAACTTATTAAGTAATTATTAATTTTAAAATTCAACTTATCGACACAAGTAACAGACTAAAACTGCATTACAAAAATTGAAGTAAGAATTTATTACTATTATGTCGCGTTGCAATAGAATGTGATTATTTCCAAAAACTAAGAATAAGCATAAAGTAAATTATATTTTATAATTCACATTCTATTGTAAATTGAGTAATTAAAAAAAAATTAAATTAAATAAATTTTCGGTGAGAAAATAAAAATTAGAATTTCCGAATAAAAAGTTTTTTTTATTAAAAAGTTTAAGTTTGCGAATTTGACAATAATTATACTGTGGGAAAGGAAATGGAAGTATTTTTGGTAAGTGACAAGCTAGACAAGCTAGAATATATGATCTCCCCCTCTTTAAGTTGGACACTCTCCTGAGTGTTCTCGAGTTTATTATTATCTGTTAGTACTAATTTATTTTTCTCACCAAAATTTATGTTTACAAAATACAAAACTGAAATTAATAAAATCAAATTTACTGAATCTACAAATATATATGTTAATAATTTTTGTTAACTAGATTCATTTTTAATTTCTTCAATTACTTTAATATTTTCAATTTGCTAAAGATGAATATCTTCAATATTTGCTTTAATATTAACGTTATCCCTTTTTTTAAAATTTGGTAATACAAAATGATTTTTTATAGTTTTTTCTGAATTTGAAAATGTTACATCATCTATTTTTATTGTACAATTATTAAATGTTATTAGATCATTTTGAATTAATTTGTATTTTACATGATTACAATCGTTAATTAATGATACATTTTTAGCATTTTTTACTAATATCAAATTTGGCAAAATTTCAACTAATTGATAATTTTTATTTAAAAGTTTTTTACAATTATTATATTTTTCGTTCATTAGACTATTAATACAACCTTTAACTGCTCTTAATTGTTTTATATTTATTTTTTTTTTTTTTTTTTATAACATATTTTTATTTGTAACTACTCATAATACTAAATAAGTATCCAACAAAATTTTTTGACACTGACATATGATGACTTATGAATTGACCTGTAAGCAATTATTCAGCAATAATTGCCCTTTATGAATTGAATGGTTAATTATGACAACCTGCAGGAAAATTTAATCAATGCTAAATCTTGTTTGAAGGTCAGACGGTTGAAATCTTTTTAGTCTTCTATGGCTGTTAGCTGATAATAAGTGACTGACAAGTTCGTTTGAGTGATTCGACAATCTCACGTGATAATTATTGCTGATGTTACTGATTTCTTGTTTTACTGTTTTTATGTTTAGGTCCTTGAGAATTGTACTATTTTTTACGTACCATGGTGCGTTGACTATGTTTCGTAGTGTTTTAGATTGGAAACGTTCGATTATGTCTAAGTTTGACTTGCTTGCTGTACCCCAAAGTTCTATACCGTAGGTCCAAATTGGTTTAATAATGCATTTGTAAATTGTAATTTTGTTTTCCAGTGATAGCTGTGACTTTTTACCTAGAAGCCAGTACATATTTCTTAATTTAGATCTGAGATGATTTACTTTGTTCAGAATGTGGGTTCTCCAGAGTAGTTTTCTGTCTAGGTGGATCCCTAAGTATTTTGCTGATTCCGATTGTGGTAGGATAACGTTATTAAAGAGAACTGGTGGACACGTTTCCTTTCTTGTTGTAAATGTCACTTGGACTGACTTAACCTCGTTTGCTTTGATTCTCCACATTTTAAGCCAGTCTTGAATTTCGTTAAGACTCTTTTGCAACATTGATGATGCATCTTTTGGATTGGAACTTGAAGCCATGATTACTGTGTCGTCTGCAAAGGTGGCGGTTGTTGACTGAGCATTTGTGGGGAGGTCAGCCGTGAAAAGTAAGTAAAGCACTGGACCGAGAACACTTCCCTGCGGTACGCCTGGCTCTATCATTTAGTTGTGTGCATTCATCATTATGTTTCACCATAAATTTTCTGTTTGATATGTATGATTTAAGAATTAGGTATATATGATAAGGTAAGGTTCGTTTTAATTTGTATAGTAGTCCAGTGTGCCAAACTTTGTCGAATGCCTGACTAATATCTAGGAATGCTGCTGAGCAGTATTCTTTTTGTTGTAATGAAGTGTTTATTTTTTGTACCACCCTGTGAATTTGCTCGGTTGTTCCATGTTCATTACGAAATCCGAATTGATGATCTGGTATGAGTTTGTTTTCGTTAATAAAAATAAGTAGTCGTTTCAGCAAAAGTTTTTCAAAGATTTTAGATACGATAGGAAGCAGACTTATTGGTCTATAAGAGCCAGCTAAGTTAGGATTCTTACCAGGTTTCGGCAGAAGTATTATTTGAGCTATTTTCCATTCGCTGGGAAAGTAGACTGTTTTCAAAGCTGCATTAAAGATATAGGTTAAATAACGTATTGCTTTAATAGGTAATTCCTTTAGTATTTTGCCATCGATTTGGTCGTAACCTGGAGATTTTTTACTGTTCAAGTTTTTCAGGACTTCCTGTACTTCTTTGATGTTAAAATTTTTAATTGGTGGACTCATCTGTAGTGGAGCATCCATGAAGTTATTCATATCACTATACTTTGCGTCATTTAGTTCAGCAGGGTGAGGTGTAAAGGTTTTCCTAAGGTGATCCGCAAACGTCTGCGCTTTATCTACATCGCAGATTGCCCATTCATCGTTGTTCTTTTTAATGGGAGGAAAATGCTTTTGTGGTTGATTTAATTTCCTTGTTGCCTTCCAAAGTGAAAAATCTGTCTGTTTAGATGGTGATAAATTTCTTAGGTAGTTACCTATTGATTCGTTTTTAATTTCAATTAACAATTTTTTTAGATTTTTTGTTGCCTTATTTAGTTTAGCTTTATCGTTTGGAGCTCTTGTTACTTGCCAAATTTTCCTTAACTTTCTTTTCTCATTGATTTTTTGTTTGACATGTGACGAACATAATACATTTTGCTTATTTATTTTCTGATGGGGTGTGGTATCTTTGACGGCTTGTGATACTACCCTGTTAAAATTTCTCACTGCTTCTGAAATTTGTTCTGCATTTTTTAGTGGTATTTGTAATGACAAGTTTCTGTCAACTAAAACTCTATATTTATCCCAGTCAGTAAATTTATTGTGAAGTTTGTGTGACTTGTTGGTGTAGGAGAATTTGGCATGTAACGATACGATTATTGGTGAGTGATCCGAGGATAAGTCTAAACAGGATTCTGCAGAGATATTGTTAATTGGAAGTCCTTTCACAATACAGAAATCGATGAGATCAGGAGTTTTATTTTTGTCCGTTGGCCAATAAGTTGGTTTACCAGAGGAAACACTTTTTAGTCCATCTGATTCCATTGCAAGATATAACTGCCGCCCTTTGTGTGTAGTGATACGTGAACCCCAGTGTACGTGTTTGGCGTTGTAGTCCCCTCCAGCGATAACTCTATTGCCTAATGTCTGGAAGTAATCAAGAAAGTGGTTTTTATTTAATTTATGCTTAGGTGGACAGTAGAGAGCAGAAATTGTTAAACTGTCATTCCAGTCTGCCACTGATATGGATGTTGCTTGAATGTGTTCCTTGTTATATTTTGGTAGTTCATAGTGTTTAATGTTATCTTTGATTATAATGGCCGATCCTCCATGTGCTGTTCCGTCCAGGTGTTTTGTGTCATATATTTTGTAATTTTTTATTTGGAAGTAATTTTTGTTCGTAAAATGTGTTTCAGAGATTAGAAGAATGTCTATTTTATGATTTGTTAAAAATGTAGTTAATTCCGTTCGATGTTGTGACAGCCCGTTGGCGTTCCATATTGCAATTTTATATAGTTGGGCCATAATTCTTATTGGTTACTATAGTTGTTAGCAGCTGGATCATGGATCCCATTTGTGACATTAGGTTTTTCATCATTTCCTTCAGTTCGGCTATCTCTGAGGGGTGTTGATTTCCTGATGAGGAAGGTTGACTTGCGTTTGTTTGCTGGTGAGTAGGTGGCGGTAGTGTAGCATTGTTTAGTACGTCAGCATAAGTAACATTTGAAAGTGTTGGTTGACTGTAATTTTCGTTGGTTTTATGTAATTCTGATGGGTTTCTGTCTAGATCTTTGTGCCGTAGCGAAGGAAAAGCTTTTTTTTGCAGGGTTTTATAGTAAACACAGCCTTTGTAGTTTGCTGGGTGATTTTCTGAACATAATACACATTTTACAGCTCCATCTTTGTTTTTTCTTTGGCAGTCGCTGGTGTGATGGTCTCCGGCGCATTTGACGCATCTGGGGTTTCTACTGCAATATTTGCTAGTATGGCCGTAACGCTGGCATGAGTTGCATTGGGGTATATCCCTTTTTTTGTGAGGAGGTTCGAATGATACTATAGTGTGAAAGAGTTTCGTTATTTTGTTAATTTCTTTATTATTGGCTTGTGGGTTAATATCGATGTAAAATAGCGGTAGTGGTTTCTTTGTCAACCGTTGTTTTAAATTATAGATGTTGCAAACTGAATGCCCATGTTTTTCGATTTCATTTTTAATTACCTCTATGCTTGTAGAAGGATGTAGCCCTCTTAGAACAGTCCTATAACTTCTTTCTGCTTTCTTTTTATAAGTATGAAATTCTTGCTGTTTTTCCGTTAAAGCGTTGACTATGAGTCTGTAGGTGTCTGGATCTTTGGCTTGAATTTTGACTTCTTCGGAATTTAGAAGTTTGATATCATGTTTTTCCGGTGCTATGACCACTAATAGTTCAGTAAGTGGTGTGATGTTTTGAACCCCGGCTACGAAAATAGGAGGTGGTTTCTGGATTTTTTCTGTTTTATTCTTCTCATCAGATAATGATTCTTCTTCAAGCAATTCGTATTTGTTTTGCGAGCTTGTTGGAGCAGACAGCCAGTCTGAAACTTTTTGTTGCTTGCTTTGTGGTTTTTTTGTGGGACTATCCCTTTTTCTTTTATTTTGAACTAAAATGAATTCATTGCTGGAATCGGTTTTAGTCGCGTTATGCTTAGCTGGTGGTACTTTATTTTTTTCTAATAATGATTTTAGTAGTTGGTTTTCTTCTTTTAGTATTTTTAATTCATTGTTTAATAAAGAGAAGTTATTTTGAAGCGTTGTAACATCAAACATGTTTGTACTTATAGGTTCAGACTGGTCCATGTTGACTACAGTATTAATACTTGTATTTGTTGAATTTGTTGATAATACTGGTGAACGAAGCATATTTTAGTTGAAAATTACTTTGCATTATACTACTTTATAAACACACAGCTTACTTTGCAACGGCAACCCTGTGGGGTGCGAAGAGCACGACCACTCTGACAAGACAAGTGTCAGTGTGATTGATTTTCCCGCGAGGTTTGTTTTGACAATCTTTACGATTAACCGGAATCAATTAATTGTTTTCAATGTAACTGAATTTCTTTTTAATTTTAATATAAATAATTTAACACTACTTTCTGATAACTTTTTTATAACTTTATGATAACTAACTGAAAAATACATCCGTACGAGGCAAAAGTTCGAATTGGTATGATGTTTTATATTTATATCTTCATTATTATAAAATATTTTATTTCCAAACAAAATAATATTATTAATTTCGATATATATTTCTTCAAAATTACTGTTAGGTACAGGTATTACCTTATATTTTATGGCAAGATCTTTTAGAAAAATTTGGACTTAAAATTGCAAAAACTAATTTGTCGTCAAACCTAAGAAGAGCACATTTTATATTTTTATATTTAGAGATATCTATATCGTATTTATCTATTTCTACTACGGTTAATATAGAATGACTCATAATACAATATTTCGCGAAAGCTATATTTTGCTGTATTTTATCTATTTCGAGATTTAAAAGATTCATATTAGATAGTATTGAGAGAAAATGTAAGTTTTTTATGCTTTTTTTAGTTATATCTGTTGTAGAATTTAATGCTTTTAAAGTTAAGACTTCGTTTTCGTTTATATGTTTCTGTAAAATTCGATATTTTTCTGCAGATCGTCGTTTATTTTAACTTGTCCATTCAAATTTGTGATAGATTGATGATTATTGAAGTCAATTGTTTTTAGGTGTTCTTCAATTTCAATTCTATCGTCGTTATCCATTGATCCAAAAAGCCAATTTGTTATTTTCCCTCCGATATTTATTAAACCACGTTTATGACGATGTGAAGTAATTGTTTTAATATTTTGTCTTGTTTTATTAATTCGAATTTCTAATTGTTTTCTAAGTAATATGTCATTAGTCGACGGAAAAATTGTAGCTATGTTATCGTCTATTTTCTTTCACGTATTTTCAAGTTCATTAACATCTATTATATGTAAAATTTTTGAGAAGCTTTCAATTAGATTAATTTCTGTTTCTTTAATTATTTGAAATCCACCTTGGCTATCTAATTTTTCAATGTTAATCGTTCTGCTCATTGTGCGAATTGGTAGGCTTATTATTATTATTAGCAATATCAGAATCAATTTGGGATCTCCAGTAGATGTTGGCGTTGTATCTTTGTTATCTGAAAAATATTTAAAACTGCGTTTAATTCTTGAAGGATGGATATTTCTACCTCTTTTGTCTTTATATGTATTATTTTTAGCCTCAACTTGGATTTTTGTATATTTATTTTTATTATTGTGGCCAACTGTATCTGGGTTTTCAATAAGTAGTGTGTCTCTGAATTCAAATTTTTTTCGATTTTTATTTAATTTTTCTATTTGGATTTCTTTTTATTTTCGAGTTTTTGTTTGATTATATTTAGATCAGGTACTTTATTATTTAGGAAATCTATTGGTTTTACTTCTGTTACCGAATGGATAGTGTTATTGTACTTTTCTGTGGCTAATAGAACTCGTTCTATTGGAGTTAGATCCAACTTTTGAGTATCGAATATACGTAAATGTTCACAGAGAGTTCCTCTCTCTTCACAGAGAGTTCCATTCTATCTTTCGATAGGAGAATTACCAGTATGAGATCTGGGAGAAGTGAAGTGTACTTCAATATTCTCTTGTCGTAAAAATTCTTTCATATTAATACTATTGAATTCATTATCAAAAACTATTTTTCTTGGTTATCCAAAGGTAGCGAATATATTTAGAACATCTTTAATTTCGTTATAATTTTCGATAATTCCTCTATGATTACTTTCACAGTGAATTTTTTATTTTTGTACCTTTTGCAAATTTAATTTTTTTATCATTGGAAAAGAGTTGGAGAAGTTTGTTTTGAAGTATATTGTATTTTCAATCTTCTAATTCAGAGAAAATACCTGTCGTACCCTTTTTTATAAATCTTCTTAATAAATCGTTTAAATAAGTATCGTTATATAAGTCATTTTCCGCGATATAAATTTGTCTAAAGCTTTTATATACAGTTTTAAATTCTTGTTGTTTTATATTTACTAGATAAATTTGGACGAGATATTTATTTATTATAATTTCTTTAATAGGTATATGGTTACCAAGATGTGGATTGTGGCTAATTCCGAATCGTTTCTATCGGCGTGATTAATTTCATTTTTATCGTGATTTATACGGCTTAGGAAATCGGCAACCTTATTTTCCTTACCTTTCACATATTCTATATCGAAGTCATATTCATTGAGTTTTATACGCCATGTTTGTAATTTCGCGTTAGGCTCTTTCAATCAGCTTAACCACTTTAATGGTTGGTGATCCGTTTTGACCGTAAACTTATTTCCGAATAAGTAAGGTCGGAAGTATTTCGTGGCCCGAATTATCACGAGAAGCTCTTTTTCTATTGTTGAATAACGTGTTTCGTGGTAATTCAACGTTCTACTTGCGAAACAGATAGGGTGTCCTTGCGAAAGGACTGCTCCAATAGCAAAATTTGAAGCGTCTGTTGTAAGAACGAATCGTTTTTTGAATTCTGAATATTTTAGTATTGGATAACTCGTAATTAGGTTTTTTAATTTTTCAAATTATTCTTTATACATTGGGTATTTAATATTCATTTTATTGTTTTTCTTCAAATATTTTGTCATTGGTTGGGCTGTTTTGGCATAATCCTTGATGAATTTTCTGTAATACCCAGTAATTCCTAAAAAGCTTTTTATTTGTTTTGGAATATTTGGAAGTTTTATATTTGTAATTGTTTCGATCTTTTTTTCGTTTGGTTTAATTCCATCTGTCGTCAAAATGTGACCTAAATACTCAGTTTCTTTCGCTAAAAATTTGCAATTGTCGACTTATATTTTAAGATTGAATCTTCTCAGCCGTTGGAAGATATCATTTATAGATTTAACGTGTTCCTGCACAGAGGTGGAAAAAATGAGTATGTCATCGAGGTAGACAACGCAAGTTTTATTAATCAGGTCTCTCAAAACGTGATTAATCATCCTCTGAAAAGTTGCAGGGGCGTTTTTAAGACCGAAAGGCATTCGAATAAATTCGTAATGCCCTTGTGGAGTCGAAAAGGCGGTTTTAGCCCTATCTTTTTCATCAACTAGGATTTGGTGAAAACCTTTCGCCAAATCAATAGTTGTGAAATATTGAGCCGCCCGAGTTTGTCAAATAATGAGTCGATGTTAGGTATCGGAAACTTATCGTAAACTGTAATGTCATTCAATTTTCGGTAATCTATTACCACCCTCCATTTCTGTTTTACCCGAGTTATCTAATTTTTTAGGAACTATCCACATTGGGCTATTATATGGACTATTGGATTGTTGAATGACATTTTGATCTAACATTTCATTAATTTGGACATTTACTTCCTCTTCGTGGACCTTGGGAAAGCGATATATTTTACTATATATCGGCTGCGAATTTTTTGTTATGATTTGATGCTTGATTTGATGAACATAAGACAATTTATCTCCCTCTACAAAGAACAGATGTCGATTCTGCGCTATAATTTTTTTTAAATTGATAGATTCTTCTGGATTCATATTTTCACTTTTTAGTTTTTCGAATAATTCCAATATATTTATGTTAATAATATCTAATTGAGATATTTCATCGTAAGGACAAGCATTATTGAATTTCGTTGCTACATTATTAACTTTAATTTCGTTGTGAAGTAAACTAATTTCGGCACCAATAGGTCCGAGTACCTATATTTTGTCCTAAAATTGCTTGGAAATTTTTGTTGCTAAGGTCCATGATTTTCCAGGACATTGTCGAGTTTTCATTAAATTCTGATTTCCTCAGTAATCATTTTAGTACCAGTTAGGGTTTTTATTTGAATAGGTTTGATCAGTTTTTTACGATTTTTTATAGGGAATATATTATACTTTATTATGGAAGTAGCTGCTCCAGTGTCTATGAGACAATCTACTTTTTTGTTTTATGTGTTCAATTTCCATTAGTTCCGAATTGGGTTGGTTAGTATTAGTATGTCTATTGTTAGAATATCTATTAGAAAATGTTCCAGAGTTGTGATTACTATTGTTAAATCTATTGTTATACCTAAAATTTCCAGAATTTGGAATAAAACGTTGGTTTGATTACGATAAAAATTATTGTTACTATTATAGTTTTGGGTATGACTTTGGTGGGATTGCCTGAATCTATTATCGTTTTGATTGAATTTTTCTTTTTGTTGAACAAATTGTTTTTGTTTAAATTGATTAGGATATTTTATAAAGTCTTTGTCGTTTTTTAAGGTAATACCAGAGATAATAAATATACAGATGTCTCACGTATATGGGAAAAAGTGATGTATAGAAACGATTTTTAACAAAAAAAAACTATTTTTATTAACCGCCAAAAGTTTTTTTCTCAACCGACAGTATCTTGCTTACTTATTTTAGTCTTAACTCTTAACCGACGGCCATACAAAGGAATATTTAAGAAAAAGCTTTTTGCGTTAGGCAAAATTATATTACTCATATAATATAATATATCGCAAAAAAATAATACAAAGAAAATATTCAATACATACAAAAATGTGTGTAACAAAATACACACATATGTATTTATTCTATTATGCGTCACTATTTCTAATATTCTAATATTTATATTTAAGAAAAAGCTTTTTGCGTTAGAATTTGGTCATTTACAAAATTAAAGAAAGTGAAAAGGAAGATCTAGTTAGTATTGTTAAAAAATTCTTATCAGATATCATCAAAATTGCTACCACTGAAGCTGAAATAAATTACGTAAAAAGAATTAGACCAATAATAGTTAGTTTTGTGTCATTTCTGAAGAAGATCAAAGTACTACAAAATAAAAAAAATCTAGAAAATTCGATCTGGTACATTAAAAGCGACTATTCAACAAATCAACGAACTGAACGTGCTAGACAAGTGGAAATAGCTAAAGTATTACAACAAGAGGGCAAGGAAGTTATAATTAAACATAACTCTCTGGTTGTAGATGGTGAAATTATAAACGTAACTTCACTTCTAAACAACCAGAAGGTACAGGAAAATAATAACTTCATCACAAAAAGAATTAGATCACCAAACGAAAAGAAAGAAGAAGGTAAAAAGAAAGTACAAAGAAGTGAAAACTACAAGCCTAGAGCCTTGAGTGCCACTAGGGTTAGAAAAAATTCACTAAACAAAAAATCAACTGAAAATTTAGAAATTAAACCAACCGAAACGGTTGAGATCCTAAAGTAAAAATAACAATAAATATATTTACAAGCGAATTATACGATAAGAACCTGGCAACGAAAAAGGACAACGAACTGAACTTACCTTTATGAATAATTAAAAATGAGGAAGGCAACGGGAAACCACCTCATAATCCCAATCCCAAGAAACTCAACATCAAACAATTACAGCAACAATAATAACAACAACAATAACAACAACAATAAAAACATCAATAATAATCCACAATCGGAACCAATATCTACAAAAAATGAGAACACTATAAACATAGCAACTTGGAATGTCAGAAGTCTACAAAAAGCTGGAAAATTGAAGAACCTAGAAATAGAAAAAGCAAGACTAAAATTTGATATAGTTGGAATAAGCGAAACACATTGGAAGGGTAATGGAGAGTTTGACACGAATGCGAATATGGTTATTTACTCAGGGTCAAACGAAGAACACAGAAAAGGAGTGGGTTTATACTGTCAAAAAAATTTAAAACATTGATAACTAGTAAAATACTAAAATCCGACCGTATTATCCTTATTCAGCTCAACAGTAAAAACAACCACATCAACCTAATCCAAATTTATGCTCCAACTGCTGACAGTGATGAATCAATCTGCGATGACTTTTATAATGAGCTGGAAGACCTTTTGAAAGCTATAAAGAAAGAAGACACAACATTAATCATGGGGGACTTTAATGCAAAAGTTGGCCAAGGCAGAGTTGATTTCGTAGTAGGTAATTTTGGACTTGGTTACAGAAATAGTAGAGGAAATCGTTTAGTTGAATTTTGCATAGACAACAACATGGCTATAGCGAACACAATGTTCAAGCTGCCGAAACGACGGCTATACACATGGACATCTCCAAGAAATAGTAATGAGCTATTAATAAAAAACCATATTGATTATATTTTAATAAATAATAGATTTAAAAATGCGATAAAAGTTGCTAAAACTTACCCAGGACCGGACATCGAATCAGATCACAATCCAGTTGCTATAAAATTACAAATTAAAATGAAAAAAGTGAGTAAAAGAAATCTAACAAGTATTAATCAAAACATGTCTTTTTTAGAAAACAAAGTAATAGCTGACAGGATAAAAACAAAGTTAAAAAATGATCTGGAAATAGCCAAATCAACAATCATCGAAAATGAAGACGTTAATGCAACATGGAAAAATTTTAAGAAAACAATATCAGACGCCACAAACAACACATCGAATGATGAGATACCAAGAAAAAAGAAAGAATGAATGACCTGTGAAATCTTAATTCTAATGAATGAAAGAGTGAAATATAAGAATACGAACTGTAATAAATATAAAGATATAAATAGAGTTATTAAAAAGATTAGAGAAGCTAAGAATGATTACTGGTTAAAAGAATGCGAAGAAATAGAAGAATTGGAAAGAAAACATGATAGTTTCAAATTACATAAAAAAATCAAAAAGTTAACTAATACAGGTAGGAAGAAAAACCATGGAATAATAAGAGACATAAATAATCAGATAGTACTATATCCAGAGGAAAGATTAAAAATATGGAAGAATTATGTAATGGAACTATTTAACGATAATAGAGTCTTAACACCAAACTTCGAAGAAGCTGAAGGTCCAGAAATATTAATAGAAGAGGTGAGAGCAGCAATCAAAAAATCTAAAAACAGATTAGCAACAGGGCCAGACAGTGTACCAAATGAAATTTTAAAGTTGCTAGATGAAAACGGTATCCATATAATGACAAAAGTATTCAACAAAATTTATAACTCGGGCAAGATTCCAGACGAATGGCTGAAATCAACTTTCATCACTATACCGAAAAAACACATTGCAACTGTCTGCAGTGAATACCGAACGTTGAGCTTGATGAGTCACACGCTAAAGATCTTCCTAAGAATTATCCACGATAGAATATATAAAAAGCTTGAAATGGATATAAGTGACACTCAATTCGGTTTCAGAAATGGACTAGTAACAAGAGACGCTTTGGTCATGATAAATACACTTCTATAGAGATGTAAAGAAATGAATTTTACAGTACATGCAGCGTTTATCGATTTTGAGAAAGCCTTTGACAGAGTACAACATGATAAATTGATAGAAATACTTCAGAAAAAAGGTCTGGATAGTAAGGACGTCAGAATAATAGCCAACTTGTACTGTGAACAAATTGCTACAGTTAGAACAGCAGACGGAACCACTGATAACATCGAAATAAAACGTGGTGTGAGACAAGGTTGCATATTGTCACCAAGTTTATTCAATGCGTATGCTCAAAGCATTTTCAGTGAATCAGTAGGTAATTTCAAAGCGGGCGTGAAAGTGAACGGCGAACTAATAAACAATGCTAGATTTGCGGATGACGCTGTATTGATAGCTGACAAAGAAAACGAACTACAAGAAATGCTAAATAAACTGAATGATAGCTGTGATTAATACGGATTAAGAATGAATTCGAGCAAAACTAAATACATGGTAATTGGTAAGAACACAAGTAGTCACCACGAAATGACTTTGAATGGTAAAACCTTACAAAGAGTAAACAAAATAAAATATCTTGGCACTGTTGTGGAACATAACGCGTTAAATAAAACAGAAATAACAGCACGCATAGAACAAGCTAGAGCAGCATTTCGTAAAATGAACAATGTATTTTGCAGGAACGAAGTGAAATTGTCAACTAAATTAAAACTATTAAAGTGTTACATATGGCCTATACTATTATACGGTTCTGAAACGTGGACAGTAAAAAACGCTGTACTGAAAAAAATTAATTCCTTCGAAATATGGATATACAGAAGAATACTCAAAGTAAGTTGGACGGAAAGAATCACCAATGTGGAAATACTCAGAAGAATTGCATCACCACCAATAGTAATCAAAACATTTAAAGAAAGAAAGCTGAATTATTTGGGGCATATAATGAGAAACGACAAATATAAAATATTGCAATTAGTACTACATGGTAAAATACTAGGCAGCAGAAGTAGAGGAAGAAAAAGTATATCTTGGCTGCAAAACCTAACAAATTGGTTTAATATTCCAACCGTTGAACTTCTAAGAGCTGTAAAGTCAAAGGAGAGAATAAAAACGATGTTGTCCAACCTCCGTAGCGGGGAGGAACACTAAGAAGAAGAATATTTTCTTTGTATTATTTTTTTGCGATATATTATATTATATGAGTAATATAATTTTGACTAACGGAAAAAGCTTTTTCTTAAATATTCCTTTGTATGGCCGTCGGTTAAGAGTTAAGACTAAAATAAGTAAGCAAGATACTTGTCGGTTGAGAAAAAGAATTGGCACCAAATTTTTGTATGGTCGTGAGACATCTGTATATTTATTATCTGTGGTAATACCAGTACTAACTAGAGCTTGGTAAGCTTCCTCAAGGGTTTGAAGGTTACTTGTTCGAATAAACATAGCATCAACGCGATTTATTTTGTTTAGACATTTATTTAAAATTGACTTTTCATTATTTATTAGTTTGAATTCTTCAGGTTTATCATTATCAAGTAAATAATTTAAATTAAGCTTATCTAATGTTAACATTAAATTAGAATACAATTGACTTACATTTCGATATTGTAGTTGGTCAGCTTCCTCTTTCAGGTCTAGATATTTTTCATTAACACCAAATGATTTAATTAATTGCTGTTTTACTCTGGTCCAATTAGTATCTTCAAGTTTACGAATTGCTGCTGCTGCATCACCTTGTATTTTTGAATATAATATTCGATAAATATATTCTTTTAAGTTTTCTTCTGTCACCATTGCTACGAGGGTCTCGACTTCTCTGATACATGATGACAACGAGTAAGAATCTCTGCCAGTAAAAGCTGGAACGGCTCTGGCTTCACTAATAACATCTCTAATTGTGATACTTTGCATTGCCATGACTTTGTTTAATTCTTCTTGGATCGTTTCTAATTTTTTTATATATTAAATTTTTTCTGCCTTAGAGTAGTCATATAACTTATTTATTTATTTTTATTATATGTTTTTTATTTATATATTATTGTATATAGACTATTATCTATTAAATTTGTTGTAATTTATTTATAGACTTTTATTTATTAAAAATTTTTTTGTTTATTGTTATCATTTTATTTATTTAACTTCGTTATAGATATTTTTTTGAAATTAATATATTACTGTTCTATTATAAGTTAACAACAAAAAAAATCTATTTGTTGCGTTACTTTTAATCTTTTGAGTTCTAAATTTTTTTTTTTAAACAGGTTCGTTTTATTTTATTATTAAACAGATATCGATTTGAACGCTTTAAAAAAAGAATCACTGTAACATTTGACTTTTAAATTAATAATTTTATGTATTATATTATTTTAAAAAAAATTAATGTCACAATGTCGATATCTTACCGACTGCGCCAGAATTGTTTTAATATTTTTTCACTCATAAAAAAATATAAAATAATTATAAAAAAAAAATATAATCACCTTTTTTTTATTAGCACAAAAAGATTATTTATTAACTTATTAAGATTATTAATTTTGTTTCATTAACTTATTAAGTAATTATTAATTTTAAAATTCAACTTATCGACACAAGTAACAGCATTACAAAAATTTAAGTAAGAAATTATTACTATTATGTCGCGTTGCAATAGAATGTGATTATTAAGAATAAACATAAAGTAAATTCTTCTCTTATTCATGTTCCTATCCGTTACGGATGTTGGTCATCAATATCTTTATATCTTCTTTCGATTTTACTAGTCTTAGCAAGTCTCTAGTGGGTATGCTGCACCATTCTTCTATGTTCTTTAGCCATGATGTTCTTCTCCTTCCTCTGCTTCGCCTGCCTATAATCTTACCCTGAATTACTAGTTGCAACAATCCATATTTTTCGTTACGCATTACGTGACCTAGATAGCTTAATTTTCTCGTTTTTATTGTGTTAGATATTTCCGCATTTGTTCCAATTTTACGTATTACTTCCACATTTGTAACTCTATCACTCCAATGAATTTTAAGTATTTTACGGTATGTGCAATATTCAAATGCTACCATTTTTTTCAAATCGCTTTTAGTCATCGTCCACGTTTCAACCCCATTCAGTAATATTGACCATATATGTAGCATTTCAACATTCTGATTTTTAGCTTAAGATTAATATCATTTTTACAAAATACATACATTACTCATATTTTTAAAAGCAAGCCTCGCTTGTTCAATTCTTGATGTCATTTCAGCTTTATTATTAGCGTTGGAATCTATTACTGTACCCAGATATTTTAATTTACTCACTTTTTCTATTTCTTGGCAGTTTAACGTTAATTTTGTATTTTGACTAGCATTTTTGCCAAATATCATATATTTTGTTTTTTAAATGTTGATACTAAGACCATATTTCTTACAGCTATCAATCAATTTTGTTAGCATTTCTTGCAGTTCGTGAATACTTGTAGCTAGCAGTACAGCGTCATCGGCGAATCTGATGTTGTTTAGAAGTTCACCATTTATTTTTATTCCAGTCTGTAGCGTTGCAACTGATTCATTAAATATGTATTCTGAGTATGTATTGAATAACATTGGTGATAGGATACAGCCTTGTCTAACTCCTCGCTTTATTTCTTTAAAAAGTAAATTATATAAAGTAAATTTTATAAAGTAAATTTTATAAAGTAAATTATATTTTATAATTCACATTTTATTGTAACTTGAGTAATTAAAAAAAATTAAATTAAATACATTTTCCGTGAGAAAATAAAAATTAGAATTTCCGAATAAAAATATATTTTTTTTATTAAAAAGTTCAAATTTGCGAATTTAACAATAATTATATGTACTGTGGGAAAGGAAATGGAAGTATTTTTGGTTAGTGACAAGCTAGTATATATGATCTGCATTTGAATGGTTTGAAAAATATTGGTATATGTTAATACACTTATTTTATGTTTTTTAAATATTAAATTGATGCAAGTTTATAATGTGATCGTTTTTAAAGTAGTAGTTAAAATAAATTTATATCTCTGATAATATATTTTTATTATATTATATCCAGTTTAAAAAAACGGCCATTTATTAATATTATTATTTATTTATCATAAATGCAGCAGATGTGAATTTGAAATAAGTATCCTATTCATTTTCAATAGAATTCTAGAACATGAGCAATTATTTCTGAAAGTTTTGGGAAAAAGAGTCTAAATATTTCTTTAAAATTTTATATTTAAGTGCTAAATATCATAACATTATTTATTAATGAGTCAATTTATATACATTTCTACACACAGGTATAATCAAGGAAAATGGAAATGCGGACTGCAAAAATATTAACTTAGACTTAAAATGCCAAAGTAAAATTTCTGGCTTAACTATGAATTTAAGTAACAAGTATTTTAGAACAGAACTCTTTTTAGTTCCATTTGCAGAAGATTTAGGCACGGTTCCTTTAAAATTAGTGGAAAGAACCGAAGCAGTTTTAGTATATTTTGATTCTAAAGATGTAAGTACAGCGTCTACTTTATTTTTTAAATTACTCAGTCTTGAATTTTAATTCCCAGAGAAATTTTTTAACTAGACTCCAAAAATATACAAATTTTATGCGAAATAATAATATAGAATTGGGGGTTCTAATATGTGATATTCTTCAAAATGATTCTAAAGATGGTATTACGTATGCAGAGATCAAATGTGCGGGTGGATTTTTAGATATAGTGGAAGTGGCTGACACCTGTACAAATTCCACTGAAACTAAAGGCTATAGCGAAATTTGTGAAATATTTAACAATTTTATTTGGTCTAATGTTAAAAAAAACGGTAAGTTATAATTTTATTTTATAATATATGCAAAAATCAAGCTTCTATCGCTCAAAGTTTAAAGCATAATAATACATTTTTAAACTTATAAAATAAACGGGAACAGCTTTGTGCCATAGTATATTTAAGACGTATAGTCAATAATATTTTTATTAATTAAAATTAAGAAATAATTTTAATTTTTTTCTAATTTTTTTCTACCAGATTTTGAATTGGAATATTCAGATTTTTGAAAAATTCTATTATTTTGCTATATATAGTTACACTATCAGAATAGTTGAATTAAAATATTCTGATAGTATAACTATATATAACAAAATAATAGAATTTTTCAAAAATCTGAATATTCCAATTCAAAATCTGGTTGTTTAATCTGTCATTTACTTTACTAAAATACCGAACTAATTAAAATACCGAACTACCAGCGCTAAGCATTTTTTTTTGTGCTTACATCTGTTGCTTCGTCAGTTATCAATGAAAATTTGTGTACACGCAAAATTTTGGCAATATCTTCGAGTCTTCCAAAATTAAATTGGTAGTTGTTTCAGTTGCCTTCGTTTTTCCACATTTAAGTCTTTTTGCTATTTCTGAATCAGGTGCAATTACTTTTATTAATGAAATAAGTGGCAATATTAACGAAAATGGCAAATTATGTTGTATTAAAAACATTATTACCCAGATAGACAGAAATTAATTCATAACTGATTCTTGATCGGTTCTTGGACATCGAAGCATCAATTCTTTTTGGGTCAAAAATTGATTATTTTGTATGGAAGATGGCCGCTTTTCTATGCTTCCCATTGGTGAAATATAGACCAATCACAAATTGATGGAAAAATTGATTCCATAATCAAAAAAGAACTGATTAACTTAATCGATTGGGTATGGATTCTTATATTGATTTGTATTTGATTCTTCAATCACTTTATAATAGGTGGTATATAATAAAAAATCAATCGATTTAACATGCATTTGAATTATATTATTTAACCTGTTCGAAGTTGCTACATGAAAAATATTAAATTTTTTATGTTTTTCAAATTCCTTTAATATACATAATTATTGCTGAAATTTTAAAACAATATAGTTTTTAATAAAAATCAATTATAATTATTTTAAAATAAAAGTTAAATAACATTCATTTATGGAAAACTTAATTCAAATTTACAAAATAATACATTCAGATAATAATTGAATTCAAAAATTAAATAATATTATAAAATAAATAAATTTTTATTATTTCTGTGGTTATTAGGTTTCAGAATTTTTTTTTTAGCCAGGAATTTTTATTCATTTTCATTTTTACAGCTCTTACGGACGCTTCTAGCTTTTCATCAAAATGGTTATTTCCAAATTTATTCCTTTGGAAGCACTCTAGAATTATACAAATGTATAGTTATTTTAATATAATAATATTTAATTAAACAAAAGAAAAACAATAAAAATAAAAATAAAATTCATTTAATTATAAGTAAATATTAAACCGCAAGCTCTGATAATTATATTTTGCGTCTTCTTCCTTCAGGATTCTATTATAGCTGAAATACATGTGCAGAATTTCTGCACGCAGCGACGCACTTAAAATGGGAACACTATAAAATCCCGCGGACCAAAATCCCGTTTTTCCAAAATCCCTTTTTTTGTAAAAAAATTAGTGGACTAATATTCCGGCGGACGAAAATCCCGTTTTTCAAAATACCGATTTTCTAAAAGTTTTTTTTTAAAATCCAATATTTTTAAAAATTCCGTTTTTCGACGGGATTTTTGAAAAATTTATCAAAATATCGTGTAATTCGACTTTATCCAGAGCCAACGACGCGGACGTGGTGGGATACTGGCTCCATTTTGTTTTTTTTTATTTTTATACTTTATATTTTTTTTGCTTTTTTTGAAATTTTATATTTTTTTTTTTTGTAAATTTTATATTTTTTTTTGCTTTTTTTGTAAATTTAATATTTTTTTTTTTTGTAAATTTTATATTTTTTTGTGCCTTTTTTTAAATTTTATATTTTTTTTTGTTTGCTTTTTTTGTAAATTTTATTTTTTTTTTTACGTTTTTTTGTAAATTTTATATTTTTTTTTGCTTTTTTGTTTTATTTTTTTTGCTATTGTTTCTCATTTTAATCCATTTTTTAGGATTTTATTTTATTAATTTACACCGCGCGGTGTAAATTAATAAAATAAAATCCTAAAAACGGGATTTTCGTCCTCGGGATTCTCGTCCACCGGATTTTAAAAAAACGGGATTTTGGTCCACCGGATTTTAAAAAAACGGGATTTTAGTCCTCGGGATTTCAAAAAAGGGGATTTTGATAAACGGGATTTTGATAAACGGGATTTTGGTAAACGGGATTTCGTAGTAGACCCCTTAAAATACATGTGCAGCTTTTTTTGACATAATTGAAATTTTTTTTTTTAAATATTTTTATATTTATAAATATTTTTGTAATTTTTATTTTGTTTGTTGAAAATAAAATCATTTTGCTTTATGAACTCTATTAATTTTTCCTCCATCTTGAAAATAAATAAATGAAAATAAATCAAAACATTGATAAAATTGTCAAATTTCAATGTCATTTTTAAATTTTATTTTCGCAAGTTGTCAGTTTGAACGTTTTGTGTTGTGGTAACACTGCCGCTGCGCAGCGAAAGTAGAAATAGAGACGACTTGCAACCGCTGCATGCAGTGCAGAATTCCATGTATTTGGTTCCATATAAAACCGTGTATTCTAAATTATTTTTGCTGCTCTGCATGCATAATTCTGCACATGTATTTCAGCTATTAGCTTCTGACTATCTGTAAATAAATTAGCATATGAATATTTACATATTCAGTAAATTCCACTACTAATATTAATACAAATACATCCTAGAACATCTAACAATCACACATACGAAACAATTTCACCCGCTCTTTCTAAATTCTGATCCTAACATCATGATCTAAAAATTAAAGGTCTGCTGGGTAGAGTTTGACAGCTGCCATTTTTTCTTATAGTGACGTCATTGTGAAGAATTATTTTGAAGAAGTTGTTTATATACAACGATATAGAAGTATGAAGCCACGCCGGGTATAGTTATCTCTTTTTGCTAGTCGAATTGTCAAAATATAAAAATGAGTAATTAGGGGCGGATTAGGTTTTTTTTTAATTCGGGCAGCAATTTTTAAGGAGATACATTTTTTTTTTTTTTGAAAAATACAAGTAAAGATCATCCTAAGGAATATTTTAGGTCGCGGAACGATAATTATACAAATGGAAAGTAAAATAGAGTAATTTGTTTAGCTAGTTAATATTGTTAATTTATATTGAGACTCTTAAACTTAAAAAAATAAGCCAGCCCTGTAAATCTAAAATCAGCTGTTATAATATTTTTCATATTATTAATTTGACACTTGCTCGAGCAAAAGGAAAGAGAACTACCAAAATCGTGGCTTCATAAACAATTTTTCAATATATTAAAATTTTAATGTGTTAAAAAGAGAGGGAACATTTATGCCTTATCCATATACTTCTATATCGTTGTTTACACGGGGTCTCGACTATCCATGACTGTTTCCATTTCCATTTCCATTTATGGATTTGCAAACAAAAAAAACTGGGCATTTCATGGACTGAAATATTATTCGAAAGATCATTGAAATTTGTATTATATTTTGATTTTCAACGTGTAAAATTATTTTGTATTGGTAATATAGAATATTGGGAATACAGAACGAAAGTCAATTAATAAATTAACCACAATATGAAACCTAATTTACAAATTAAACCACTTTCCACCATTTTATTTTTGACATATTGCTCCATAAACTTATCCATAAATGGACGTCCATAAAGTTTGCCATTTATGGAATGGCTGATGGACAAGTGGTCTCCATTATCCATAATGGTTTCCATTTCCATTTCCATTGCCATTTATGGACAACATTATGGATAGTCGAGACCCCATGTTATATATATGTATTTTAGTTCGGTGTGTTTTTATTTAATATTATGTGTTTTGAGAATTATGTGATTAAAAAATATTGAAATATATACATTATTCAAAATAACTATTAATTAATAAGTGGAAAATTGAGAACAAGATTGAAAAAATAATATATTTTTATAAGATAAAATTGTGTTGTTTAGTCATGTGTTAAGCCATCACATGAATTTATGGATGAATTATAACTTTTAAAAATCAGATATTTTGTTGTGAGCTGGAAAGAAAGAAAGAATTTTAAAAATATAAAATTCTTCAGCTTTCCAAAAGATAAAAATGAAATAAAAATATGGGTGAAAGCACCACATCTTATAAAATTAATTAGAAACCATTTCCTTGAATCTTGATACAAGATTTATCTGATAAAATAATGTTATTAATGCGGGTCTATTAAGAGAAGTACTTAAAACCACTGGTTCTTCTGTCTTAAGAATTTACTCATATGAATGTTAAGAATGCTGGTCGCCAAAAAGTGAAATAGCTACTCAACTATTTTCTCATACAACTAGGTAAATTATAATAATATTTGTAAAATATAAATTTTTTATTATATTGTATATGTGTTGTATATTTTTTCCTCGTTTAATTTCCCTTTCTTCAATATTTTCATTTCAGGAGGAAATTAAATTCTACTACATACTGCTAGAAGTTCCAACATGAAAGAAGACGAAACTGAAGTTTTGAGACTGAAGTATAAAATTTTTGATTGTGATTTCACAAAATGTATATAGTGATATTAATTACCAATATAATATAGATAAAGAAACTAATTTAAATTTAGACGACGATGAAAATGAAATTCCAGAAATATTGATGAGCTTGAAGAAACTACTTACGATGAATAAGATATTAATAATACAATATATGTTATTTAGCTGGCTACATCATAAAAAAGCTAGTATGTGAAAATGATGGACAAATAACATCCCGTGAAAGTAGTAGAAATTCGTGAAGGTATGAACGAAATGTCAGAAGGAGGATTAGTTAAGCCATCACATGAATTTATTGATAAATTAGAACAATTAGAACACATATTTATTAGATTAAATAAAAAAATATAAACTTAAATGTTAAATTACTTTTTTTATACGTAGATTATATATTAGATGAAGAAAGTTAAATTTAAGAATAGAAAAAAAACCAAGAAAAAAAACAATTACATAAAAATTAAAAACTAAACAATTTCTTTTTTTTCGGTACGGATTTTTTTCTGTAAAGGTAAATTAAAACAAATTTTCGTTTACATAAAACCGAATTTTTCGTCCATACAAAATTTCTTCACAATGACGTCACAATTTTTATCTATAGAACTGTCAAGCAAACCTCGTATTATTAGACCATGTCCTGATATGTTTATTCATGTTTGCACAAATAAATTGCATCACATAGACGGCTTTTCCAATACGTCACATAGACGCCCTCTAAGAAAATTTACGGTCCGCTTTTAGCGGCTCGCAACCACGCCGTCTTTTTTCATATATTCAGACTTCATTTTCGTACCGTATTTTTCGGCTCTAAAACATAACGCAAAAATCGAATTTTGCGGCTCTAAAACGCAACGCGTAATACGAATCGAAAATAAACCGCTTTAGCGGATCTAAAGAGTAATATGACTAATCAATTAACATAAAATTATATTTATGGCTTTCTTGTGGCTTTGTTATCATTATTATTTTGTTTGTCAGAGTGTTCATAGTGTGTGGAATATTTTTTTGGTAAATATTTAATGTATTAAATTATATATTAAATTAATAATTTATAAATAATCTAATAATTTTTGTTTTTATTTTCAGATTAAAATATTAAAGGGCTTTTGTGATAATTCATTGGATATATATGTGAAATTCTGCCTAAAAATGATTAACAGATTAAGCTGTCTGTAAACTTTCCTGGTTTGGGAAAAATTAATGAAACATTGTAGTTGCAGTCAGTCATTTCAAGATATTTAAAATACAAAATATTTATATATTATGATAATTGTGTTGATAATGTAATAAAATACTAAATATTTTATTAAAAAATTAAAGTTTTTGGATTTTATTTTTGGATTATTTATAATTATTTTAAGCGGTTCGAAATGGAGCCGAAAAGGCGGCATAAATTGGAGCCGAAAAGGCGGCATAAAATTGAGCTACAAAAGTGGCATAAAATTATGCCGCAAAAAGCGGCGTAAAATTGTATCGCAAATGCGGCATAAAAACATTACGCTTTAGCGTGCCGTCTTTCATTTCAATTTCCATACGCCCATGGGCACAGAAACGGTCCGCTTTAACGCCGTAAAGGCGGTTCGAAAACGGAGTCTTATATAGGCAAATGACTACATTTTTATGCCGTTTACGGCACGCTTTTCTTAGAGGGCGACTTCTATAATATGTCACAAAGACGACTGCTAAAAGTGCATTACTTGGACGTCTTACCACTATTGCTCATTATTGAATTCATTTTCTATAACTAATAACATACATCATTTATATAAAAAAGATTAGTGAAATTTACATTTAAATAAATAATAACACAAAAGATTTGTTCTCTTCTAAAACATTCTTGTTTCATTTCCAAATAAGAACTAAAACTTCTCAAACTCATTCATTCATTTGTTTGTCAAAATAATCCCAATAAACCATCACATCCCACATTCAATCTATTATTGGAACTTCAACCCAGCAAACAATCCAAAAGAATGTTTTAGAAGAGAACAAATCTTTTGTGATAGAGTGGATTCTATTGTTCATTGAGAATTGAATTTTGCTAATCTCTTTATCCCAATGGTCATCCTCTTTGGCTGTAGTAGCTAAGCAACTTAAAATTGTTGAATTAAATCTTTCCACTTGCCCATTAGCTCGAGGAGTGGCCACTGCATTTTGGATACGTGTGATCCAATAGTAGTTACAATATTTACCAAACGCTTTAGATGTAAAACACGCTCCCTTATCACTAATAATGCGAGTTGGTACACCAAAAATATGTATAATTTGGATAAAAATCTCAAGACAGGTTGTGTTTTTTAATCAACGAACTATATAACTATATAGAAGCCTAAAGAGGTTATGTTTTCATATAAATGATTGGTCCCAACATCTGACAGTGACGCTGGGGTAAAATGACAGTTGGCGGATATAAATTTAATAATTAAGCCATGTACTATTTGGTGTAATAAGGGAAGTCGTGACGTCATTCAGGTTTGTCAAATTTTTTATTGCTTTCTAAGAAAAAATTAAATATTATTCAAATTATAATTAATTATAAATTATAAATAAATAAATAAATTATGCAATAAAAATGATAAATTATGCAATAAAAAATTTAAGAATAAGGAGTGACGTCACGACTTCCATTATAGTACATGGCTTAATTATTAAATTTATATCCATCAACTGTCATTTTACCCCAGCGTCACTGTCAGATGTTGGAACACGAATTCTAAAGTCTTAAGCTTTCTATATTATATAATTCGTTGGTTTTAGTTGATTTTACTGCATTCAATAATGTAAATTTAGTGAAACTTTCCACAACAACAATCAAATAATTATTCCCTTTTGTTGATTTTATAAACGGTCCTAAATGGTCTTTATGCAAAGTGTGAAATGGATTTATATTTTTCTCAATATTATAAAGCATACCTGGTAGTTTGCCCTTGGGTTTCTTATCTTATGGTATAAACATGGTATACAATTATCAATGTACATTTTCACATATTTCCGCATTTGAAGAAACCAATAATTTTCACAAATTTTGTTTAAAGTTTTCTCCAAAGCGAAATGTCCAAATTCATCATGACACGCCCTGATTATCTCGTGCCTCATTCCTTGCGGTAATAACCATTTTTCCCATTTTCTGTTTTACGATAAATTCATCTTTTAAACAATAATCTTTATGAATGTTTTTTTCATATACAGTTTCACGCTCTTTCAATAACATCATTAATTATTTCTTTGCATCAGTCAATTGACTAGCTAAAACCCAGTCTGCTGTTTCATTACTTAAAATTGTTGGTTCTTCCATTTCATCATTAACCACCGGATTTCTGCTTAAAGAATCAACATGAGACATCTTAATACCTACTCGATACTCTACTGTAAACGTGAATTCTTCACCTCAACCACCACCTAGAAATACGTGGTATTAAATCTCTTTTTCTTGCAGCTGTTTTAATAGCATTACAATCTGATACAACCTTAAAATTTAAATCTAGCAAATAAACTCGAAATGTCTAAACTTTCCACCACTGCTAGAGTTTCCAGCTCATAATGCTGGGTTTTAATGATAAAAATTTGCCGCTTGTGCATGAAAAACGGACCGAAAGGTTTTATTTCTTATGGAAATTTAATATGTGCGAAGAGAACAACAAATTCTCATTTGCAAGGGATATTTTTCATTTACCAGGGATAACTTTTATTTGCAAGGGAAATTTTACCAGGGATAATTTTTTTGCAAGGGACAATTTTCATTTTGCAATAGATAATTTTTGATATTTTTTAAAAACCATAGATAATCTTTCTTTTATGGTATCACAGTTTTGTTGAAATTTGACATTTCAGTATTGCCATTAAAAATTTTTATTGTTTACATTTTTTTATGTTAATTATATTTTGAACTAAATTTATATATAAAATGTAAAAAATGGAAATGTTAATAATTAAAAAAAAAAATTAATTAACTTTGTTTATGCCGGCTTTTTTCATGTACAAGGATGTAAATAATTAATTTTGGACTGTACCAATAAAATTATTATTTCCAATTATTATGATGAGTTTATATTTAGTAATTTCGTATTTTAAAATATTATTAACGATTGGTAATGAAATTATTTCCAAGTTTTTGCAAAAAATATAATACGTATATTTTAAAACTTTAATTGATTGAATGAAATTGACACAAATGCATCACAATAATATATTAATCAATAAATTTTAATAATAAACGTTCGTTGATAATAATAAAAATTAAATTTTTATATTATTATTATTAATATATTAAATTATTTAATAGAGTAAATTACTTAACATTTTTTAAATTACAACAAATTCAATTTTAAATATTTATTAATATATATATTATTCAGAAAAGTGTGATAATTATATCAGAAAAAATTCAAAATATTTATATAGGAGATTCAATATAAATTTTGTAAATATAAATTTTTTACAATAGATTTTTAATTATACAATTTGCAATTAATATTTAATTGCTGATTTTAAATATAATATAGTTGAAATGATTTATTATTTTTTTAAATAAAATTCCACTGCCATTCAACAGTGCCATCTGTGATCTGTACAGAGATAATCAGCTATTTTAAATTCCCTTGTCAAAAAAAAAATTCCCGTGTGCAGCGATCTATTTTTAGGGCTTTTTTTAAAAAAAAAATCCCTTATGCTAACGCTTTTGTCCGTCTGTCCGTCCGTCTGTCCGTCCGGTGTAAACAATAAAAACCAGTTATTTCACATAGTTACTGTACACACAAGTTCATGACTGACCCACCAATAGAAAGCTTGATTTATTTAGAACCAGATGCAATTGATATAATTTCAAAATTGGGCCGGTAGGTGGCGCAATTCGCATTTTTCCAAAACATCTTTTTCCGAATAAAAATTACAATTTTATATAGTAAATGTGCACCAAAAATGAAGTTTGACCACTCGTTGGAAAGGTATTTAAGAGTAGAATATTATGCCACTAACCGTATTTCAAATTTCTAACGCTAGAGGCGCTGAAAACTAAAATATATAAAATGTTAATTTTTAAAATGTGATTTGCAATAGTCAATAAGCCCCAAAAATTAGGTTTAATGTTGCAACTGAAAGGAAGTAAGTAGTAATATAAAACCACAGTAGTTATAATTTTAAATTCTACCGCTAGATGGCGAAACAAATAATTATATTGTTTTTTAAAAATGTTATTTAACTTGGTGAATCTTTACCAAAAATGAAGGGAAAGCAAGCGCTGGAAACCTAATATAAACTAAAATAAATCAGACATCCTCATAATCTGATTTTTTGCCACAAGAGGGCAGTAAAATACAAGTAAAAAGTTGTAATTTAATATAGTAAATGTTCACCAAAAATTAAGTGTGACTACTCGTTGGAAAGGTAATTAAAAGTAGAACACGATGCCAGTAACCGTATTTTAAATTTCTACCGATAGAGGCGCTGAATACTAAAATATATAAAATATTAAATTTTAAAATGCGATTTCCAATTGTGGATAAGCTCCAAAAAATAGGTTTAATGTCGCATCTGAAATTTAGTAAGTATTAGTATAAAATCACAGTTATAATTTTAATTTCTGCGGATAGAGGGTGCAACATATATTCCAAATATGCATTTAGAGTAGTTGAATTTAAAAAAAGCCCGTAATTATAAAACTACTGATCAGTAGTTCGGCTGCGCGGCATTTTTTTCTCATGTAAAAATATAATATACTATCTCGTTCTATTTTTCATGCACAAGCGGCAAATCTTTAATTATATATTTCATTAATATTCAGTATTAATATTAATATTAATATTCATCTGTCTCTATATTTTTTCCGTGAAACATAGAAAATTTATTATATAAATATTTATACTTATAATATTTTATATACATATTTATTGTCTATATTTATATTATATGTATAATAATATAGAGACAGATTTAAAAAAATTAAGGACAGAGAGATATATATATATTTATCCTGATTTTTTTTTATATTCCGAAAATACAAAACCTGAAAATTATTAGTTTTGATTTATCATTACGATTATAAAATCTATGAAATCTCTATTAGATATGAAATCTATTTTATTTGTTTTTATATAAATATTTCTCTAATTTTATTAAGCAATTATTACATTTTTATTTTATTCTCATTTTATTTACATATTATAAATTAGTTTTCTATATATGATGACTCAATTAAAGTTTTGAAATTACGATATAGAAAGATAAGATTATACTTCATAGTTCAACATTTAAAAGAAGAAAAAAGGATTAATTCATTTTAAACAAAGTTAAAAAGGTCAATTTTTTTACTATTGTCCATCTTTCTATAATATTTTATTTTCCTTTGTATAACAAAAATGAAAAAGGAAATTAAGGCCAAACAAATAAAGTCCAATAAATATATAAGTATTACGATAATAATTTTGAAATCCTTCTTTTATCTTTATATAAATAAAAAAATATAATTTTTTTTTAGAAAAAGATATAATAATTATCTGCTTTTAAAATCATTTGTAAAAAAATAATAATTAGAAATAATAGAAAATATTTCACTAATAAAAATATTGTTTATATTTTCCACAATTACTAATTTATTTATATTTTCTTCCGGAGATGTTGCTCGTTCGGCAGTTTGAAAATTATGGTAAATGAAAAATATTTTCTTCCGGAGATGTTACTCGTCCGGCAGTTTGAAAATAATAATAAATTTTTGATAAAAAAGGAATTATGGAAACTTGAAACAAATGGAGAGGAACAGGGCAACAGAAAAAATTTCTAAATTTTTTGAACTTTTTTTACCTCTGCCCGCACTTACCTCTCTTCTACGAAAATGGTTGAGGCAGTAACCTGGGCAGTCGCATATAAACAGCCACTTAGAATGATAGTTCTGTTCCGGTGGGGTCGTTTGTCGACTATAATACGCTACTGGTTAAAACTTTTTCTCTGCATTTTTCTGTCACAAAATACCGGTCGATCAAATAATATTTTTCTGAATGTGTCAAAAGATTGTTGTTGACTTTCATCCCATATCCATTTGTTCTGTTTTTTAATTAATTGAGTCAATGGCTTAGCTTAGACAACAGCGTAATTTTTGATAAATTGCCTAAAAAACCCAGTGAGCCCCAATTACTTAAAAAACCCAGTGAGTTCCTGGTTTAATTCTTTCCGCACTCACTTCATAATCTAGGTACGTAATAGAGGTTTGAAAAAACATGCATTTACCTGGATTTAATATCATATTATGTTATTCTGTTGTTTCTAGAATTTTTATTAACCTTAACATGCCTTAATCAATATCCTTCGAAGGGATCAATATGTCATCAAGATAGATCAACGTTATGGTTCCTCTAAGTGGACCATATATGTATGAAATATGTATATAACATTATACAGGGTGTTCCGGTTTGGGATGCTAATCCGTTAAGGGGTGGTTCCTTGGTTCATTATAACACCCACCCACTGAGCTACAGGGTGTTTTAAAAAAGTCCTTCGGAGAAGTAGGTACAAGCACTTATTCAATTATAACTTCAAGCGTATTGAACCTAGAATATCTAAACTAGGCGCGTTTGATAGACAATTAATTTACCTTTATTTCGATGTTACCGTTATTTTCACCGGTTGCTAGGACTACGTTAAATTGCGTTAAAGTTATGATTTTTTCAAAAAAAAAAAATAAACAGATTTTGGAAAAATGCCAGTTTTCTCAAAATTTTGCCGGGTGTAAATTTTTTTTTAATTTGATTTGGATGGAATACAAAATATAAAAATGAAATGTATGCTAAGAATAAAATTTAAATTTGAGATTTTATTAGTTTCTCTATATCGGAATGGTCAAAATTCAAAAGCCAAATTTCAATTTCCCTTCTAAACTTATTTAGATTTTCTAAAATTCTAATTCTATATGGTAATTTATTGAAGCATTTGGGGGCAGCAAAATTAAAAGAAGTACAAAAATGAGCTTTAAAGTGCTTTGGAACATGAACTCAATTGTTATTGTAAGCACGTAAACTATACGCATTATTAGAACGATAGATGTAAGCTTTTTTAGTAAAAAACATTTTCAAGATATTAAAAAAATAAAGATGTCTGATTGGTAAGATATTGAGATTTTTAAATAAAACAAAACTGGCTGAAGTACGATTCCTATGACAAATTATCCTTAATATATGCTTTTGCGCTAATCGAAATGGATTAATTTTATTTGAATATGCACCACCCCAAGCAGTAATTCCGTATTGCAATTTGGAATGCACAAGAACTAGACCATAATAAGACATCAATAGGACTTTTTGGGAACAAAAGTCACTCAAAAGATAGAACTGCCTAATGCAATTCTGCAAAAAACAATTTTAACGCCCAAGTGTGATCAAACCAATTTAACTTAGAATATAAAATTACACCTAGATATTTAAATTTCGTAACAAATTCTATTTGAAAACAGTTATTCGTGCAAGAACTATTGCTGTTGTATGTGGATAGATCATTATTAGAACAAATATTTATAGGAAATTTCTGGCAGTCAGAAGAGTGGTAACAAAAAACACATTATGGAAGCGTTTTGGATGTAAGATTAAAAAACATTAATTTCGTTTTACTGCTAAGAATAAGCTTATGAACTGCAAACCCACGTCTAATAATATCAAGGTCAAAATTAATGTTAGCAACTAGATCGAAAAAACATTTGCTTGAATAAGTACAGGTCATATCATCAGCAAATGCAGTTTGTTTTCCTTGAAAATTCTGGTTAAATAAAGAGTTAATATATATCAGAAAAAGAATAGGACCTAGCACTGATCCCTGAGGAACTCAAATGTTAACTGCACGCTGTGAACTATATTGACAATTAATTTTAACTTTTTGCTTTCTGTTAGACAAATAAGATTTAAGCCAATTTAAAAAGAAATCTCTGAAACCTGCATTGTGTAGTTTTTTTTAGTAAAAGGTTGTGATCTACCATATAAAATGCTTTGGTTAATTTCAATAAAAAGTTTTGCCGTAAAATCACTTATATTAATACCATCTGAAATTCCACTACAAAGTTGAAGGACAGCTTCATCAGTCGATTTACATTCTCGGAAACCAAACTGATTACAACTAAAGAAATTGTGTTTATTTAAAAAATTTAACATACGTGCTTTAATTGCTTTTTCAAATAATTTAGAACATTCAGGCAATAAAGAAATTTTTTTTTATAAGACTTTATTTTATTCATTTATTCACTTAAAGCTATGCAATTATAACTTATAATTTAAATCCAAATTCCAATACAAATTATTAAGAGTAAATAAAATAAATAAAATAGTAAAGAAACATTATTTTGCTAAATTAGCAAGTATCGAATGAACTATCATTTCAAATTTCCCAAATAATAAACCAGCAAATATTGGGGTTTAACATAAATAATATTAACTAACGAAAAGCAATATTCAAATAATTAATTAGTTTTTTAAGAATTCTTTTTTTTTTATAATTTTTATTTTTTTTACTTTAATTGATAATTTTGAACAAATCTTCAACCTCTTCATAATTTAAATTCAAATACCACGTTTTAATTTTTCCAAGAAATTTAGATAAATTTCTAATGCATCTAATATCTTCAGGTAATTTATTATATATTCTAGGTGCAACAATTTTGTAGAAATGACAAAAGTGTGATTTATTAAAACGAGGAACAGCAACAAAGTTTCTGCAATTTATTCTCAGATTATATTCAGTAGATATCAAGATAACACGAATTTTTTAGATTATATGCAGTAGATATCAAGATAACACGAATTTTTAAAAAAATATTTCATTGTTTTATAGCAATATAAATGCCTAACTGGAAGGATATCTAGCATATTAAATAAATTTAAACTATGTGAGAGCCGATTTCTCTTACATATCAGTCTGATAGCATGTTTTTGCGATATCAATAAATGTACTAATTTATTGAAGTAAGCACCACCCCAGCAAACAATACCATATTGTAGTTTGGACTGAAAAAGAGCATAGTAAACCATTTTAGTTATTTTAATAGAACTATATAAACTGACATGATACAACTGCCTAATAACATTATTAAAGTATTGTTTTAGATATGAGCTATGTTTAGACCAAGAAAAATTAGAATCTATATACAGTCCAATATATTTAAATGAGGCTACGTTGTCTATTTTAAAGCACTTTGAACTACATTGACCGATGTTAGCATCAGAAGCATCGCTTATAAAATTAGCAAAATTCGCTATGTTATCATATATCAATGGAAATTTCTTACAGTTAGGAGCATGATAAAAAAGATTAAAATCATAAGTGGGATTATTATATATGTTAAAATTCATATACTTAGTTTTACAGCTAATAATCAGATTATGCTTACTAAACCAATGACGTAATAAATCAATATCATGGTTCATATTGACGACGATATCAAAGTTATTTTTGCATGCATAAGTGAAAGCAGTATCATCAGCAAAGGCAGTAGTTTTACCTTTAAAACATTGCATGAATAATGAATTAATAAATCGTCGGCTGAAAATTTGTTTACCGTAAACGACATTTTCACTTTTTTAACCTAAATATGCTATCCGGGGTTTTCGAATCTGCTTTTTCCAATGCACTAATCAGAATTTAAAAATATTATTTAGTTTCCGAAATATTGAGTGGCTATTTTACCGTAAAATACACTTTATCATGAACTAGTGAAAACTTATTTGCGGTATAAGCCATTTACTGACGTTTACGGTATATTTTGGGAAGGAATCTTAGGCATTTTTCTGTTATTGTTTGTTTCGAGTATATCAATGTTTAGCGGACGTATGGCATAAATGTTTGAATTTTTGCTAGAATTTGTTTAACGTACGTATATTACAAATTTCTAATACATAATAATATTATAATGGATGTACTGGAAATAAAGCCGAGTGTTTTAAGAATTTATTTGCTGTATATCCGTCTAAATTGAATAAAAAAATCTGTAGCTACCTACCTATATTCGTGACAAAAAAATAGGGAAATTGTTATAATATGGAGTCACCACCACCCGTTTTATCTCCGTCTCTATAGAGGAAAGTAATTCATTTAAATTAAAAAAAATATTTAGTAAATGTAAATTAATATATTAGTAGGAAATTATATCATATGATATGATACGGATTTGGATGAAACACCAGCAGATTTTTGAAGTAAGTTTTTCAAACAATTTAATTTTTAAAATTACTTAAGCCAGCCAAAATAGATGACGGTAATGACGCAGATCCAGATTTTATTGTGAATTATAAAAGCAGAGAATAAATTTATTAGATTTATTTGATAGCCCTACTTCTAATTGCAATTTAAGGACTATTCCATCTGAATATAATTCAACAGCTACATAATACACATAGTTAAATAATGGTTTATCCTGATTATAGTTATTTAATTAATTATGAATAGACACTGATCACGAAAACGTAAAAAGAATATTGGGAATCACAAATTGGAAAAAACTAAGAGTCAGGAAATTCGTCTGAAAATCATATATGAATTTAAGGCTGCTATTTTTTACATTTAAACCTTTTATTACTTATATATTATAATAACTTTTGCAAAATAGAAGTATTGGCGGTTTTTGTTTATATTTATTTACAAATATATAAATAAAATTACACTAAAAATTAAATCACTGTGTTTCATTATAATCCGAAAAGCTAAATTGCATCTTTTTTATTTTAAATCGTTTTTTATAAATAAAATTTAATAAACCTAAATTTAATATAATATTTCACGTATATCCAAAAAAAATTTGCCGTATGTGTATGGAAATGCAACTCAGTTACTAAAATGGCGTATACGATAAATGGTTCATTTACTAATTGTTTTATATTATTAAATTTTAATATTAGTCGAATATCTAAAACCAATAAATAATGAATTGTTATTTATCATATTATTTTATAAAAACAAAAAAAAGAAATTCTATCACTAAGTTTTTTTTTAATTAAGCTTCGAACTTAAATCATTTGCGGAAAATGTAGTGAATGGCTTATACCCGAAACAAAGTTTCAGCCGACGAAATATGTATAATAAATAAAACCGGCCCAAGAACCGAACCTTGAGGAACTCCACTACATATTTCTAACAGACTACTAAAATCATTTTTTATTTTAACTTTTTGCTTCCGGTTAGTAAGATAAGACTGAAACCATTTATATATAAATCCCCTAAATCCGGCATTGTGTAGTTTTTTTAGCAGTAAATCATGGTTAACCAAGGGGGCTACTATGAAACTATTCGATCGCCGCGCATATCGAATATTATGCGCAAAATAAGAATGCGATCCGCGTCGAATTACCCTACTATGAAAATTAGATATCGAACAACTTTTTTGACGCTTTATCCGAGACACATTTACAAAAAACATTGGCGCTTTACCAATTATAGGCGCATTGCCATTTTTATTGGGGTATTTAGAATAAAATGATCAGCTGATTGTTTAAAAACATAATTTTTGACATTTATAAATATAAACAAGAAGTTTATTTTGGTAAACTTAAAGTTATTAATTTAATTTTGAACTAAAGAAAGTAAAAAAAAGTATAAAATGGATTTATTGCATTTTGCTTTATATCGAGGAGCATTTAAAAATTTTTTTAGCGATGTCGTCATTTTTTATTAAATAAATACTCCACTAATAACAAATTGTTTTGAATTTGTTGAAACCCGAAAATAAAAAATTAAAAAAATTTCTTACTTTTATTTAAACTACATTTATTGTTTTTTTTTATTTAATATAATTTATTTACACATTAAATAAATATATTTTTTAATTTAGAAATGCTTACATTTTAAAATAACTACCGGAAATAAATATCCGTCATCAATTTTGCTGTCGAATATAAATATTCGATCGCGCATAAAATGCGCAGGCGCGGCAATTTAACGTTCATGGTAAGGCGGATCATTCGACAGACGTCGAATATTTTGATTTCATAGTAGCAAAATTCGATATTCGATAGGCGCGGCGCGCGCATTTGTTTCATAGTAGCCCCCCAAGTCAAAAGCTTTTGTAATATCAATGAATAAAGCAGATGTAATTTTACTGTTATTTAAAGATTCATAGATTTCCTCACAAAATTTCATTAAAGCATCTTCAGTAGATTTACCTTTTAAAAAACCAAATTGACTATCATGAAAAAATTTATTTTTTTCTAAGAAATTAATAATTCTACTTTTAATTGCTTTTTCGAATATTTTTGAAAAGGAGGATAATATAGAAATAGGCTTATAGTTATTGGCTTCTAGAGAATTTTCTTTTTTGAATCACGGAATTACTTCTGCAATTTTCAGTTTTTCTGGAAAATTACCATACATTATACTTTTGTTGAATATGTGTGAAAGAACACCTACTATCTGGAAGGATATTTTTTTAAGAATATTACTTGACACACAATCCGAAGTCGTGGAATTTGAATTTTTCAAACCCTTGATAATTCTGTGCAGTTCAAGTGAGGAGATAGGTTCAAAGAAAAAACTTTCAACTTGATCAAGATCTGCAAAAGTTTTAATTTTAATTACCCTGTCACCTTCTTTTTTTCTCAATAATATTGATGAATTTCTAATCCAAATATATTTATATTTTTTTTTGTTGTTTGACTTCTTTTGTTTTTGTAAGAAGGGATCTCGTAAAAACAGTGAGACTATCATTTAAAAATATATTATTACTCCCACACTCACTGCCAAAAATACCAGCATTCAATTTTTTTGATTTACTAACAGAAAGCTTTTCATATGCAACTAAAGAGAGAATTATGAAGTTCTCTCTTTAGTTGCATATGAAGCTAATTTAATGCAGACAATACTATTCAAATTCAAAGCTTCATTACTATTCTCAGAAGAGAGAGCCTGGGAAAATGTATTTTTGTTTTGCTTAACGTAACAATACTCAATATCTTCTTCTAAAATTTTTTCACCCAAACCATTGTTAATTAACGTTAATACTTTATTTTTTGCATTATTCGGTTGAATATTAGGAATACCCACAATATCAATGCAATTTTTCTTCTTATCTTGTTCCAACACATTAACCTTATTCTCTAAAATATTAATTTGGTTGAGCATCATAGTTTTTTCTAACCTTAGTGCATTAATTTCAGAAAGAACATTAGAAACCATTAATTTTAAGTAGGCGATTTCTTGATATATATAAGTTTATTTGTTATTGTTAGGTCATTAACCTGTATATCGGCAGCCGTATCATTGTGTTTGTTAAGAATTTCGTTATCAGAGATAACAGTTGGAGAAGATATATTTTTATAATTACCAGTTTTTTTTTAAATTTACATTTGATGAAGATTTTGGATTTGTTGAAGTTGATGGTTTTGTAGAATTTGTGCTAATAGTAGTTGTTAAGTTTCCATTAGAACTTCCATGAAGCGATTTTTTCCTTTGGACGCTGCACCTGTCGCATGTAAAAATCTTGTTGTTTGAAGCCATGTATTCTATGTCACTTTGAACTAGATTTACACATTTAGCATTAAAAAATTTTTGGCAATCAGAGCACCGCGCTTTTAATTCATGTCTTTCGACTTTATTGTTACATGTACAAGGCATTATATATAAAAAACTAATTACTTATTAAAAATTTATAAGTTAATATAGAAATACAATATTTGTTTGGAAAGATCGCAAAAATTTTAAATAAAATAAAAGCTGTAGAGAAATTCTCAATATATGTGTTAACCCCACAACACTCACTATGAGAATCCATCCATCGGACGATAGTTATTAATATCTTTAGGATTTGACTTTTTAAGAAGAGGAATAACTTCGGCTTCCTTAAGAGACGTAGGAAAAATCCCACCATAGACACTAAAATAAAAAATAAAAGAAAGAACGTCAACAATATTAAACGATATTTTTTTATGAACAATGTTGGAAATGCAGTCTTGTGTGGTAGAATTTGAATTTTTAAGATTGTTAATAAACCGAAAAAGTTCTGAGGGTGTTATAGGCTCAAAAAATAAACTTTCCGACGTGGAACTCTCTTCAATGATATCAATAACACAACTAATTTGGTAATCGGGTGTAATATTATTAGCGATATTAAAAAAAAAATTATTGAAATGATCAGCCATTAAAGTAGGCTCACTCACACGAATTATATTTATGTCAAGTTCACAAACATCTTCCTTATTTTTCACCCTATTTAAAATTTTGTCGACAGTTCTCCACTCTTCTTTGACATTACCTTTGCTTTTCACAAATTCGTTTATGAAATAATTATCCTTACAAGCAGTAACTTCCTTAGCAATTTCTTTAAAAAAATTCGAATATCTGTTTTTTAAAGATAAATCTAGGGGATATTTTTACATTTACGATGTAGTTGATTTTTAATGTTAATTTTTTCTATTAAACTATTTGATATCCACGGTTTGAGCTTTTTATATTTACTAGAAGTGTTAGACATAAGCACGGAACAGTTATCAATATGCAATTTTAAGATATCCGCAAATTTATCATATGCGGCAGTAGGGTCTACTGAATCATAGACTTGAACCCATGGTTCATAGCGCAATGCGTTTGCAAATATTTTGTGGTAATATAACAAAATACAGGGGCGGCGTGTTTTATTCCACAACAACTGTTTCTTATTTCACTAGAGAGATTAGAATTACTCTGATTTCATATTTAGAAAAATCTAGTCGATCTACAGATTTAAATAAGAAACACACTAATGATGTTGCTCACATTTCCAAATACTGTTCTGGCTTGTTCAAATTTTGCTCTAAGTTCAGTTCTAAGTAGATGATGTATATTACTCTCTATTATTGCCCCTTAGTATTTCATTTTTTGCACTTTCTCTGGTTATACATTATTTCGATATAATTTCTGGTTCGAATCTTGATTTTTGCTAAGTAGTATTTGGTTTTACTAATGTTAATTTTTAAACCATATTTACAGCAGTTTTTATTCAGGTTTTCTAGTATTTTCTGTAGATTTCGTTTTTACTGTTTTTCAAAATGCCGTATTTACTTAGTTTTATTTTTTCTGGTAATTTTCTTGATTTGTTTGTGTAGTTCGGAGTTGTTATGTTGCTGCTGTAGTTGTTTTATTTCTATGTATGTTTTTACACTAAGACCTCGTTCCAGAAAGAAGTTTTTGCTACTTGTATTCTTCTTTTTATAATTGTATTGATACGGATCTTGTATGCAATGTTTATTTGAATTTACTCCTTTCGTGGATCAATAGAGTTTATTAAGATGTAATCTATTTGGTTTTTTATACATATTGTATTTATATTATTTCTAGGAGAAGTCCATGTGTAGAGTCTTTTGTTAGGCATGTTGTAGAAAGTATTTGCAATTATAATGTTTTTTCGAAGCAAAAATCTACTTATCTGTTTACTTTTCTATTTCTGACTCCTAATTTGAATTTTCCTACTACATTACTTCTCTACCTTGTTCAAAGTCCACTAGTATTATGGTACCGTCTTTTTTGGTTACTACGTTCATTAATTCTTCGATTACGTTGTAGAAACTCGCGTAGTCAGTGTCATCTCTAGCTGTAGTTGGTGCATATTCCGGAACACATTGACTTTAGCTTCTAATTGTAGTAGCATTACTCCGTCAGACTTTCTAATTATGATTGTAACAGAAATTTACATTTTATTGGAGATCATTTCCAATGGTTTTCTTCTGATCCTGAATATATAAAATAGTTGTTCTAGCATTGAGTTTAGCCTTCTCCTTTCAGATGTGTTCCACTTTATTTATTTATTTCATGTTTAACTCAAACAATTACATACTTAATTTATATATACAATTTATACAAAAAACATTTCTTTGTAAATATTATTTTAATTTATTCTAAGACACTCTTATATATTCAAGATTTAAAATATAATTTATAAATAAGTAATATTATAATATATGTAAAATTGCACAAAATATGAATAATAATATTCATTTAATAAAAACTATTATTCAAATTTTAACTACAGAAAAAATAATAAAAAACAACAATAATGTAAGTAAAAAAGAATACATGTTTCAGTTATATTAATATTACGTTAAAATTTTTAAAATGAAAGTCCCAATACTGTAGCATTTGTAAAAGTAAATTTTTCTTATTTTATTTTTTGTAAGAGAAACATCAATGACTTTGATAGTTGTTAACTACTCTAAAAATATTTGCAGACCTAAACCTAGTACTATGATTAACTACTCTAAACTCTAAAAATATTTGCAGACCTAAACCTAGTACTATATATTCTAATTTGTACTTGGTTTCTTACTGTTGTGTGACAACATCATACATTTATGTCGTCATTGCCTAAAAATGCATTATATCGGCAGTGCATTATACCAAAGCCGTATATAATATAAAGATATTCAAAATGTAAAAAAGACTTAAAAAACTGAAAACATTAGGACGCCAATATGAGTAGTTCACCACAGCAAAATATTTTTGTTAAGAAAGTTGAAATAACGAAATGCGGATAAGACGTAGAAATTGTATAGAGACGACAGAAGGTACACACATTTTTCGTGGTGAAATTTAATAATATGCGCTCTTTTATTTTCTGTATACTATAATAATAGAAAAAGGAATAAGGACGAAAAAAATATAGAAAAATATGTATGAGATAGAAAGGGTAAGGAAATATATGTATTTTAGAAACTCATATTTGGAATCTTATATTTATTTTCAATTTTGTTCTGGAAAAAAAAAATATTCTTATTGAAGCAAAAATTCTACCTGTTTTGGGTTTTTGAAACCAAAGGATTTTAAAGGATACAAATTTCATTTATTTTTTCAAATTTCAATGTTGTATTTTTCATTATTTTTGGTTAAAGATCAACGAACTTGCGATCGTAGTAAAATTATGAATGATTTTTTTTATAGCAAATACAATAACAATATTTGTATACGGTATTGATTTTTTATTTAAAATTATTCCACTATTAATTTGTCTTTACATATTTAGTTTTTTTAGCGCACTAAAAATATATAAAATATAAGGCAAAATTAATTTTATGGGATTCTATATAAGTTTTATAAAATATATGTATAGCATAAAAAGTATTTATTTATGTAAATAAAATCATCACAAATCATTCATAATTTTACTACGATCGCAAGTTCGTTGATCTTTAACCAAAAATAATGAAAAATACAAAATTGAAATTTGAAAAAATAAATGAAATTTGTATCCTTTAAAATCCTTTGGTTTAAAAAACCCAAAACAGGTAGAATTTTTGCTTCAATAAAGAATATTTTTTTTTTCCAGATTCCAAATATGAGTTTCTAAAATACATATATTTCCTTACCCTTTCTATCTCATACATATTTTTCTATATTTTTTTCATCCTTATTCCTTTTTCTATTATTATAGTATACAGAAAATAAAAGAGCGCATATTATTAAATTTCACCACGAAAAATGTGTGTACCTTCTGTCGTCTCTATACAATTTCTACGTCTTATCCACATTTCGTTATTTCAACTTTCTTAACAAAAATATTTTGCTGTGGTGAACTACTCATATTGGCGTCCTAATGTTTTCAGTTTTTTAAGTCTTTTTTACATTTTGAATATCTTTATATTATATACGGCTTTGATTATACTATATCAAAGTTTAAATCAAAACAATAATAAAATACGTCATCGTATTAAAATATATTATTGTATATACAAATAATGCAAACCATAATGACACACTTAAGTTATTATGTATAAAATGTAGAATAAAGAATATAAATAAAAAAGGTAAATAAACCTAAAGTAAATAAAAGAAAGCACATAAGCTTTACTAATAATAATAAAGTATAATGCGTCATCAGCAAAATGGGCAATGGTAACATAATTAATGTATGAATTATTAGTTGCACAACTTTACTTTTAATTAATAAAATATATCAATTATTATTGGCACATTCTAATATTGCTGAGGGAGCAATATTAGAATATATAAACGGCGAAAATTTGGTATTTCGGAGAGTTCGAATTTAGAATTCTTTCACTGAACAGGTAAAGCCTACAGTAAAGAAAAATTCAATTAAGAACTTTTAAAGTAATAAAACGATAATAAGCGGTTTTATTTAAACCAAGTCTATTGTAATTAACAAAGTTAAACCAACGACGATCAGATCACCAGCCATTAGATTAAATACAAAAGGAATAAAAGGAGTAGAAGGTTCGGCCGGAAATCCATAATCCAAAAGAGGATTATAGAATAAAATAAAGGTGAATATAATTTTATATGAAAGATCACAACACAACATTATGGTGCCGTGACCAATTTTTGGAGTACACTTCAAAAAAGAGACTGGGTCTACATGTATAAATAATAATAATAATAATAAAAAAAAAAATTTTTCTTTTTTCACAACCCTCAACAGGCACTGCCTGAGGATATAGTGAACGGGCTGTGGCCTCACTGTTTTGGAAAAGAAATATATATAAAAAAAAAATTAATGTCAACGTTGGAAAAAATAAGGGACGAAATCAAAAAAGAACCAACAGCGGGACCAAAACCAATTACTTTGGAAGAATATAAAAAAAGACAAACATCGCGGCCGCCGGCAAAACAAAAATTACCACAAGAGGAGAAAATAAGAAAAAGAGGAGGAGAAGCGTCACAACGAAGAGAGGAGATAAAATAATTACACCGGATAATACGATTGGGATGCAGTCAAGAGCAGGAAGAAATTTTCAACAGCAAAATTAAAGAATTAAAAAGAAAGCAGAGATCGGAACAGCGAAAGAAGAAAGCAGAGAAGAAAAAAATCGATAAATTTTTTTCAAATTGCTGTAAAGTAGCGGAAGCAGCGCACAATAATCAATAAAATAATATAAAACAAAATAATCAAATTATTTAAACTTAATACTAAAAAAAATTTTAGGATTTTATACAAAATACAAAATAATTATGTTAAGTATTTCAAGTTATTATTCCCAATATTTTTTAATAATAATATTAAAAGAGAAAATTAATATAATCATAGAGAGAGGGAACATAATAATATTTAGAAGATATGATGATTAAAATTAAAAATGTCTTTTAATAAAAAAAATACAATTAAAAATTTAAAATGTTAATTTAGAAAAAAAAAGTATATATAAAAAAAAGAGCATAAAATTTTTGTTGTTAGGAGAATTTGTTCAATTCATATATGGTCTAATACATCCACACATTTTTCTCATCCAATTTGTTTCGTTTTTTTCTTAACTATATGGAAAAAATACAATTTATTGCTATTATACTTAAAAATACATAAAATCAATCATACATTTTTTTCTGTTAGAAAATTCTTTGTTGCTGCTCACTAATAAAAGAAAATTTAAGCTTTATTTAAAATAAAATCTTTTTGTTCTTCTCATAAAGTTACAAGTACACCTTGCTGCATAAACAATACATTGGTTAAAAATACACCTTTTTTTTAAAGCTACATAAAATAAATGCAATGCAAAGAAAACTCTTTAAAGCTTTTGTACATTACATATATGTTATATGCTTAATTAATGAGAGATTTTTTTTTGTTTGTATGCGATATAAATTGTCGTTTCTGAGAGATATAAATGGTCGTTTCATGTTTATGTATGCGATATAAATGGTCGTTTCTGAGAGTATATATGTTTTGTATTGAGAATATTATTATTTTAAGTATTATTTAACCATAGGCGTAGAGGAAAAGGGAGTTTTTTTGTTGATTCAATAAAAAGTTGAATGCGAGTTATTTTTGTTATTGAATGTTATTGAGTTTTAAAAAGTTCGGTATTATTTTGACGGAGGTATAGGCGTATTTAAAAAAAAAAAAATAATAATAACAAAAAATAGTAGAATTTTAGGTATAATTTGTTGAAAAATTATTTTAATTATTATTGGTGGTACCATTTAACACATGGCACCAACTACTCGCGGACAAAAGAAAATACTAGAGGATTCCACTATTTTACCGGATAATCTTAATTTTGCGGAATTATCACTGATAAAATCCACACCACAGGGTAATCCAAACAATTTAACAAAGCGAAGACAGTCGGTAACTTTTGCGCCTGAAAATTCAGACGAAAGCGGGTCGGAAACAGAAATTAATTTAAACGGAATTAATTTAAGTATACGTTCAAATAACGTTAGGAAAAATTCTGAAAGTAATAGCAGCGAGAGCGAAGAAGAAGGTGCCGTAGGAGGCATACCAGTAGAAAATAATAATTTAAATAAGGAAAGAAACGAAACTTTGTTTAATATTAATAAAAATTTTGACAAATTAGAAATGGATACAAATAGATTGTGTATGCAGGGAGCAATTCCACGCACAAACAGCGGCTTACACATACCTAACGGATTGTATGAAGATTTAATTCCACAAAACAACGGATCAGGGCACAAAAATAACCATAGGAGATCAACAAATTTTTTAAACAAGGTCAATACGTATGATTTCGGTATGACAGCTTCAATGAATGCAACATTGCCCCTAGAAAAAACGTATAAAACATTTTTTCAGGGAATTCCAACATTTTGCGGAGAGGGAGATCGTATGATACTGGATTTACAAAATTTTGTTGCGCTCCCACATGACGCATACTTCCGGACAGATGAATGTGACCGCGCCGCGGTATTAAACCAAATAATCGAGGCAAATTAAAAGGAAGAGCCGCGGATATTTTTCAGGAGCGAGCAGTAAATAGCTTTAGAGATTTTAAAGCAATTCTGGAAAACGCTTTCATTCCTTATAACGATTTAACGCAATTAAGGAGAGACATCGAAGAATGCGTGCAGATTCCTGATGAATCTGTGGAACAATTTGGTGATCGTGTGGAAAGAAAATTAGGATATTTTAAAATAGCCGCCAGGCACAAATTCCCTAATGGATTTCAAGGTATCATACAGGATGCTGAAGAAACTGCCCGGAAAACATTTATCAGAGGCTTGCGATCGGAGTCCATCAAACATTATATAATTTCGCAAAACTGTGCTAATATTGAAGAGACCCTTACAAAAGCGATACGATTTGCTCTGTGTGTTGTCACCTCCTTGGAATTGTTGGGACCACAACAATTGGAAAAAAACAACCGAAAACGCAATGAATGATACTACTAAACAACTCATGGAAATAATAAAAGAGCTAACACCTAACCGGGAAAATAGAGACAATATATTTTTTCGGCAAAGAGTAATCTTTTTTAATTGTGGCAGGGTGGGCCACTACAGCAAAGAGTGCAGGGCACCTCGCAAAACAAGCGCGCCACCAACTAATAATGTACATGGAGAAAATAATTGGGCTCGTATGGAGTGCTATTTATGTAGAAATACGGGACACATTGCAACTAACTGTCCATTTAATAAGGAAAAAGCCTGGGAAGAGGTGACAACACACAGAATCGGCTCATTTAGATTAGGAAACTGCAACTGGTGTCAAAGAGAAGGACATACAGAGTTAACATGTCCAGCACGTCAAAATTATCAAGCTAATCAGGGAAACGAAAGAGGGATGGATTAAAAACCCAATTTTCATCCCGTAGTTTTAAGAAGGAGGGTGTATCAATGAGAAATTGTTGGTACGAGCCCCTAGTAGGTGGACATCACCAACGATGAAGAAGTCACATTTTTAGTAGATACTGGAGCTCAAATAAATTTATTGAAGAAAGATAAAATGAATGAATATTTAAATAAAAATGCATTACTACAGACTATACATGATACAAGGTTAGGATATTATAGGACTTCGGATTCTCCCATAGTGAAATATAACAAAAAGGAAGAAATAAATAGAGAATTTGAAGAAATTAATTTACGAAAAATGGAGAGAAATAATGCGTTTAAAATTGAAAAAATTGATAGTTTTGAAAATATAGATAATAGTAAAGTAAACAAAAATAGTGAATTTAAAGACAGCGTATTTTTTGAAAAATTAGAGAATAATAAAATAGAGAGAAATGATGAATTTAAAAATAAAATGGATAATTTTGATAAAACTGATAACGGTAAAATAGAGAGAAATAACTGCTTAAAAAAGGAGTTCGTTTTGAAACTGTGGAAAATAATGATGAAATTAAAAAAGGAAATTTTGAAAAACGGAAAAAGGATAATAGAATACTAATTAACGAGGAGTTTGAAATAGGTGGAAACTCAAAACCGGAAAAATCAGGAGCTGACCACAGAGCACCGGATCTTGAACTTTTTCTAGGCAGCGAGATAAAACCAATTTTAACAAAAGAAAATGGAAAAGAACAATCCAAGGAAAATTCATCAGGAGCAGACAACAGTTCTGCGGATCTTGAGAATTTCCAAGGGAAAATGGAAAATTAAATGAAGAAAATAAAAATGTAATTAAAAGAGCGGAGAAAATTATAGATGTTCCGGTAATTAATACAACAAAAAATTTTACTTATCATGTTACTGATACAAAATTAGTAGAAATGAAATTAGAAATTAACGATTTGTTTAAAGAAGAAAAAATTGAAAATAATAAAATTGAAGTATATAAGGAAGATAAAAACAATATTGAAGAAATTAAAGAAATAAGAAATGAAACAAAAAATGAAGTTCGTAATGAGGAATTTGAAATATTTAAAGATAATAAAGTAAATTATTATGTTGAATTAAACAAAGTTAATAATAATGAAAATAATCTAATTGAAATCAGTAATTTAAAATCTGTAAATAATAAGGAAATTGAAGGTCAAACCAATAAAATTTGTAACGAACATGAAATACCGGCTCATGTATATGCAAATGTGGTTATTGTTAATTGACTAGAGAATATACATGGACAATTGCAATGTTTTGAAAAATATTTAGAAAATAATGAAAAAATTATAAAAGATATTAATGTACGTACGTTCCCCGTTATAAAACAACGGAACTATAAATACTTCCGTAAATATGCCTAAAAACAGGGTACATAAATAATAAAAAAAAAAAATTATATAGAACAATTATTTTTCGCGATATATCATACGTTAAGTAGAAGTAAAAATTTTCAATTAAGAAAATCAAAACTAATGATTTTACAATAATATAAAATGTTCAACATTTTCTAAATTTAGATTAGTTTTTTTTTTGCGAAATATTGTTTGGGAAAAGGTTAGAGAAAATCAAATTACTAATAATTAGTTTTTAGCATTTATATATTAGCATACATTTAGGAGTAATTGTTTTACTAACAGCATAAGCTAAAAAAGGTTATAAACAAAATGGAGAGAAGAATAGGAATTTTTTGTTTAGAAACTTGTATTACGAAAATGTCATAAAATAAAAGGTAAAATTTTAAATCTTAAAAAGATTTTTTTTGCGAAGTTGGAGAGAAAAGAAATTAAAATAATAAAAAAAAAAGAGAAGATAATAAAATAAAAAAAAATTTTTTTTAGTCTATTATGAAAAACAAAAATTTGAACAAACAAACTATTAAATTTAGAATATACTATTTATAATATTAAAAAAAATTGTTTTATGTAAAATTATATTGAAAATTTAATTTAAAAAAAAAAAGGGAGGTATACATTATGTATACATAATATAAAAAATATATATAAAATTATAAATATTAAATATATATAAAAATTATAAAAAATATATATAAAATTATAAATATTAACTTGTTAAATTACATAAATTATAAAAATTTACAACAAAATTATATTATTGAACATTTTAAATTATACCATAAAAATTGTATTAAAAATTTGCATCTATATAAAAAAAAAAAAAAGGTTGATATATTATATATAAAAATTAGAACTATTATATATTCTAATAAAATATATAAAAATATAAAAAAAAATATGTATACCATAAATTAAATTGCTTAAATTAATAAAATTGTAAATCAATAAAATAATAAAAAATATTTAACATTTTAAACTAGAATTAAGTTGGAAAATTGTGAAAAGGAAAAATTGAGAAAAATTATAAAAAAAAAAATATATATCATATATAAAATATTAAATAAAAATTGGGAAATAACATTATATAAAAATAAATTATTGAATATTTAAAAATATAAAAATTTTAAAATAATAAAATTATTAAAAAATTAACTTATATATTACTATTGTTGTTTTTAAAAATATTATATAAAATGAAATAATCAAATTGTTTGAAAATAGAAAATTAATTTTAATGTAACTAGATTCAGAATTGTTTTATACGTTTTATAATGTTTTTAAATAAAGAATGTCCTAAAAATTGAAAAATTTATATTTGAAAACTCTGAAATACCATTAACTTAAAAAATATAGATATTTTTTATCTTGGGAAAGGGAGGTGTTGTGTGACAACATTCATACATTTATGTCGTCATTGCCTAAAAATGCATTATATCGGCAGTGCATTATACTATTATGTATAATATAAGTTATTATGTATAAAATGTAGAATAAAGAATATAAATAAAAAAGGTAAATAAACCTAAAGTAAATAGAAGAAAGCACATAAGCTTTACTAATAATAATAAAGTATAATACGTCATCAGCAAAATGTATAAGTTATTATGTATAAAATGTAGAATAAAGAATATAAATAAAAAAGGTAAATAAACCTAAAGTAAATAGAAGAAAGCACATAAGCTTTACTAATAATAATAAAGTATAATACGTCATCAGCAAAATGGGCAATGGTAACATAATTAATGTAGGAATTATTAGTAGCACAACTTTACCTTTAATTAATAAAATATATCAATTATTATTGGCACATTCTAATATTGCTGAGGGAGCAATATTAGAATATATAAACGGCGAAAATTTGGTATTTCGGAGAGTTCGAATTTAGAATTCTTTCACTGAACAGGTAAAGCCTTCAGTAATGAAAAACTCAATTAAGAACTTTTAAAGTAATAAAACGATAATTAGCGGTTTTATTTAAAGAAAGTTTATTTTAATTAACAAAGTTAAAACAAAGACGATCAGATCACCAACCATTAGATTAAATACAAAAGGAATAAAAGGAGTAGAAGGTTCGGCCGGAAATCCATAATCCAAAAGAGGATTATAGAATAAAATAAAGGTGAATATAATTTTATATGACAACACAACATTACATAGTCAGAATTAATTTGTCCATAGTAAACCTGAACAATAAATAGTATATCCGCAATAGTTCTTCTTGATTCTAACGTTTTTTTTTAGATTTGAAGTTTTTAAATTTTTTTCTGAACTGACTCAAATCTCTTAATTTCATCGTGATAGTGCGGTGACCAAACTTGGCTTGCATATTCAAGGTTAGGCCTAAGAAGAGATGTAAATAAGGATCATCTTAACCAAAACGAAACTCAACATTGATGTATGTTATCAAAATCTATGTTATCAAAATGATGCTTGATAAAATTTACAAATTTATGTTATTAAAACGAGCCAAGTATGTTATCAAAATGATGTTCAAATGTCATTTTCTTATCAAAATACACCTGGATCCTTAAAGTGACTAACTGTAACTGTAACGGCCCCAACTTCGAGCTAAAGAACATTTGCTAATGGGACCTCTAAAAAAAGTAATATGTTTGGTTCCATAACTTTTCAAGGGGTCCACGGAAAAACTATTGCTTCTATAGTTTAGATAGAAGAAACTATATTTCTTTTTGCTAAAAATTGAAAATTACAATTTATCTACGAATTAGAAAATTTTCAAATGTACGAATACCACCAAAACTATTTATTAAGATTATACAATACAATAATGCGAATGCCACCCAAAACTATAAAAACTATAAACTATAGTTTTGGGTGGTATTCCCATAAGATTGTATTGTATAATTATGAAAAAATTCAGAAGATTATACAATCCAAACAAACTCTTGGGAAAACAAAGCAAAAAAAAATATACGCATTTTTTTAAAGCGAACAGAAAAGAAAAGCTTTCATAAATTTAAAATTTTATGTGGTTATTTGGAAAGGTGTGTTAAATTTATCGTTAATAACTAATTAACTCTGAAATGAAACAATATACTACCTTCTACTTTTGTATAGATAAATTAATAACCTTTCCAAATATGTATATATTATTTAAGTGATAATAAAAGAAAAAAAAAATTTTTAAATTCGAAAATTTTTCTATATTGATTTACAGAGTAAATTTTCTAAAGCTCTTTTGAAAGGTGAAATCATTAGCAAAATTTTCAACCCAATACTAATCGATTGTGTAAAAAAGCAATATTAAAATAAACAAACAATGTGCTTTTTATATTATTTTATTTCACGTCTCAATAAGATGTTGTTCTCTTTAAGGCCGGCGCAGAATTGGGGCTTTAATCGCTAGCCGTTTTATTTCGGGATACGCTGGCGTATCGACGTATATACGCCATACGCCGTACGTCCTGTATTATGCTGGATTTTAATGATAAAGATTTCCCGCTTGTGCATGAAAAACGGACCGAAAGGTTTTATTTCTTATGGAAATTCAATATGTGCAAAATTCTCATTTGCAAGGGATATTTTTCATTTACCAGGGATAATTTTTATTTGCAAGGGAAATTTTACCAGGGATAATTTTTATGCAAGGGATATTTTTCATTTTGCAATAGATAATTTTTGATATTTTTTAAAAACCATAGATAATCCTTCTTATATGGTATCACAGTTTTGTTGAAATTTGACTTTTCAGTATTGCCATTAAAAAATTTTATTGTTTAAATTTTTTATGTTAATTATATTTTGAACTAAATTTATATATAAAATGTAAAAAATGGAAATGTTAATAATTAAAAAAAAAAAATTAATTAACTTTGTTTATGCCGGTTTTTTTTCATGTACAAGGATGTAAATAATTAATTTTGGACTGTACCATTAAAATTATCATTTCCAATTATTATAATGAGTTTATATTTAGTAATTTCGTATTTTAAAATATTATTAACGATTGGTAATCAAATTATTTCCAGGTTTTTGCAAAAAATATAATACGTATATTTTTTAAAACTTTAATTGATTGAATGAAATTGATACAAATGCATCACAATAATATATTAATCAATAAATTTTAATAATAATAATCACCGAACAATAAACCTTCGTTGATCATAATAAAAATTAAATTTTTATATTATTATTATTATTAATTACTTAACATTTTTTAAATTACAACAAATTCAATTTTAAATATTTATTAATATACATATTATTCAGAAAAGCGTGATAATTATATCAGAAAAAATTCAAATATTTATATAGGAGATTCAATATAAATTTTGTAAATATAAATTTTGTACAATAGATTGTTAATTATACAATTTGCAATTAATATTTAATTGCTGATTTTAAATATAATAGTTGAAATGATTTATTATTTTTTTAAATAAAATTCCACTGCCATTCAACTGTGCCATCTGTGATCTGTACAGAGATAATCAGCTACTTTAAATTCCCTTGTGCAGCGATCTACTTTTTTCTCATGTAAAAATATAATATACTATCTCGTTCTATTTTTCATGCACAAGCGGCAAATTTTTATCATTAAGACCCAGCATTAGGGAGAGGTCTTAACCTCTCCATGTCCACAATTATTACACGCTTTGTTTTTTTCTTCTTTTTGTTTTTTTTTTTAAATTTATTAATTAACAAAACATATGTTAATTACTCATCAAATCGTTTCTGTGGTTTAACTTCACGACCACTTCTTGTTCCATAATTTTTACTAGGTTGTGATGGAAGAGACGTTTGTTCATTTATATTAGGACCTAAATCATCATATAAATACATGATCACTCATACATTCAAGATCATTTCGATTAACAAAATTATTAGAACTTCTTCAAAATCTTTATTATTATTTACTATTTTCATAGATCGATCAGATTTTAAGAATCCTGAACTACTACTATTATTTACATTACTATTATTATTATTAACAACATTATTTGTTTTAAATAGATCTGCAAATCTATGGTGCTATCAAAATCATTATTATTAGTTTTAACAATAAAATGTCTATTTCTACGATAGTAATTATTAAAATCATCATTTACAATATAAGATCTACATTAATATTTTTAACAATTTTAACATAATGCCAATTTTTTCCATTTTTCTTAAACATAATCCTATCGTTCTTATTCAAGATTGGCATCAATTTTGCATTATGATCATAATAATACTTTTGTGTTTTTCTTTTAAATTCCAATTTCTTTTGTATATCTGTTTCTTCTATATTACTACGAAACAGTAAATTTTCCGCGATAGGTAAACGATTTTTAATTAATCTACCAAAAAACAGTTGAGATGGTGTGACACCGTGTAATTTTTGTTATATATAATTCCTAAAAAGAAATTACAAAATTATTAAAATAAAATAATTAGAAAAAAATTACCGTGTTTATTGTTTACATCGTCCATCTTGATGTCAGTTTGTATGCCGGCTTGTCACATCTCAGATGTCAGTCAGTAGACAGGCGCGGAGGTAAAATTGGTTAGGTGGGTAACCATATTGATAGATTTCGAAATTCCCGTCAGCGCTGCGGTCTCTTGATTTTCGGATCAAAACAATAGACAACCTTTGTTGCCTTGTGGGCCATGTTTTGATTCCGAAGGTCAAGAGATCGCGTTATCGGGGAAACAATAGTTTTTTCGAAATGAAAATTTTTGAAAAATTTGATTGTTTAGGAGACTCGAAAAAAATTTGGTTGGCGGACGGCCAGATAATTTTTGTGGATTTTTTTTTTTAATTTTTTTTTAAGTTTTTTTGAAATTGTTAGCTGTAATTTTCTTTGAAAAGTTTTTCTATATTTTTTTTGAAAAAATATTTATTTAAAAAAACAAAATTTAAATAGCCGCGGCGAAAAAGAAAAATTTTATAATAAACTAAAGAAAATAACATAATAGAGAAAAAAATAGTAGAACGGGTGTGAAAAAAAAACCCTTTAGTGGACTGTCGGGAAATTTATTTTTGGAGATTACAAACTCCAAATCTTCAAAAATAATAAAGAAGCGAACAATAAGAAAAAAAAAACAGAAAAAAAAGGGAAAATCTAGTGTGAATTTTGTTTAAAAATAAAAAAGAATCTAATTTCCAAAATAATCCATCTGTGATTATCTCTTTAATATATTTGATATTGAAAGGGGTTAAACAGAAAAAAAAATTTGATATAAAAATTGAAAGAAATTAAATCATAAAATAAGTGCTGTGATGTGAATGTCACTGCACTGTCCGTTTCAGCCGAGCCGAGAACAACTCAACGAGAAGAAGGAAAAAAAAAATAAAACCCAGTATTTACCAACATTAAAAATCCGAGCAGAGCGGCGGCAACAGCGGCAACGTTTTTTTTTTTTGAAAATTTTGTATTTTTTGGTGGTGAATTTGTTTTTTTTAAAAAATTTTTTCTGTAGGTGCAGGTAGCTGGTTCCGGATCCAGACATGTCGGGAGATGGAAGCAGTTAAACCAGTTACTGTACAATTTGTTTTTGTTAGTTAAATATTTATTATTGGTGTCGCGGTCATTGTAGTTGCTTTTGCTTCGTTTTTTTTGTAAATTATTTAATTTTTAAATATAAGTAAAGTAAAGTTTATCGTTATGTAGTAATTATTTATTCGATCACCATTTTTTTTTTGTTATTTATTAATTATTTCATTTATTCATTTATTTACCATTAAATATCCATATTTATTAAATTCTAAATAGTTAATTATTAACGTAATTTGTTTTTGGGACACCATAATAATAGTAATAAAAAAAAAATCATTAAAATTATTAAATATCTATATATAAACTGGAATATTATTCACCACTGATATTTTTTTTATTTATATTAAACAAAAAAAACAAAACTTAGAAATCATTGAGTTTTCATTTAAAGAAGAAAAAAAAATTATTTGAGAAAAATTGTGTGGTTTTGATTTTTTTCTCTTTCGTTGATTTTTTATTAAATGACTGGCTGATTTTCTTGGTAATTCCCCAGGATGGATCGCACTGGATTTCTGTCCTTCTCTCTCCTTGTTCCCTAAACGATGGTACTTCACTTTAAAGATTTTTTTTTGTGTGAAAATTTTTATTAGTGAAAGCATCATCGTATTGTTGTATTGATTGCCGTTTGGATCACTGGTCGACTCACGCCCCACAGGCTGAGCACAGCTGGCACACTTAGGAGGAAATCGCAGTGGTCCAAGGAGTTCTAGTGTATAAATTTTGGTCTAGCGTTATATTTGTGATGCGCTGTTGGTCACCCTAGACCTGGCGCCCACTTCACTAGAACTCCGAAGTTACCTCCTCCGACTTACCTTAAAGTTAGCAGGTGGTAATTTTTCAGACAAAATTATCAGACTATTACAATGGTGATACTTTCATACTAGGAACGGATGTTGTGTTATATTCCAAAATTCTGTATTAAAGCTGATTAATATCTCCTACTTCATAACAACGCTTTAAAATATTTTTTGCAATCGCCACTGCTTTTTCTGCTAATCCATTGCTTTGTGGATATCTTGGACTAGAGAATTTTAATACAATGGTTGTATCATTAGCATATTGTAAAAATTCACGAGAATTAAATGGAACATTATCACTTTTGAGTTCCCTTGGATAACCATAACAGCAGAAAACTTTATCAATAGTCTCAATTACATGTCTAGCTGTTTTTTCTTTTAGTTTATGTGAAATAATGAAACCAGAATATGCATCAATTAACGCTATGAAATTATATCCAACATATTCATAAATATCAGTTGAAACCTTATGAAAAGGATATTGTAGTGGTGATTCGTGCACCAGTGGTTCTTTTTGATTATTACGTGTAAATTTTTCACAAATAGTACAATTTTTTACTAATTCAGTGATATCGTTAGTCATGCCAGGCCAAAATAATTGAATACGTGCACGTGCTTAAGTTTTTTCAATTCTGAGATGCGGTGCATGAAGCCATTTACAAATTTCATTTTGCATTCTAGTGGGAATAACCAAACGATGCTCTTTAAATAACAATCCATTTTCAAAATGTAATTCATTTTTATATTTGTGAAATACTTTACTAAAATCATCAAGTTGATATATTGGCCAATTAATTGTTACGTATTTAACAATTCTACTAAATCGTTCATCTTCTTTTAGTTTTTCAATATATCATAATTTTCTCTTGAAAAACATGCCCGACGAATCAATGAATGAATCATTATTGATAAATCATTATCAAATCCCTCATTGCCTAATAGTAGTGCTCTAGAAAGACAATCAGCAACTAGCATTTCTTTTCCTGGTTTATAAATAATGTTCATGCCTGGATATTTTAACAATTGCAAGAACATTCGTTGCAGTCGTGGTGTTACATTATCAATATCGCGTTTCACTAATGTTTCTAATGGTTTGTGATCAGACTGTACAGTAAATTCTCTACCATACAAAGAATAATGAAGCCGTTGGCAAGCAAAAGGAATCGCAGGTAGTTCTTTTTCTATTTGCGCCCATTTTTGTTCACTTTTAGACAACGTTCTAGAATCTAGATGCATAAGCAATTGGATTATTATGTTGTAGTAGTACACTACTCAAACCATCTTTTGAACTATCTGTTTGTTAACAACAGGTTGATTTGGATCATAAATTGCAAGCACGGGTGTATTAGAAATAGAACTTAGAAGATCTTTTATTTCATTATCATGGTTTTCATCCCAATGCCATTCGACATTATTTTTTGTTAATTCACGTAAAAGCAGCAGTTCTTTGTGACATATTAGGAATAAATTTTGCAAGAACAATCCAAGCAAACATTATACATCATTTTTATTTTGTGGTTTTTTCATATCAGTAATTGCTTCAATATATTTATTTCTAGGTAAAACTTGTCCATCTTCAATAATATGACCCATAAATTTAATTCGATTGGTACGATATTGAATCTTTTTACTAAATTTTACATTATTTTCTTTAGCACGTTTTAAAACCAAATCTAATGCTTTGTCATGCTCTTCAAGTGTAGCACCAGCAATAGCAATATTAAAATAAACAAACAATGTGCTTTTTATATTATTTTATTTCACCACTCAATAAGTACATGATTAAATGCTCCTGCCCAGGTTATTGCCTCAACCATTTTCGTAGAAGAGAGGTAAGTGCGGGCAGAGGTAAAAAAAGTTCAAAAAATTTAGAAATTTTTTCTGTTGCGCCGTTCCTCTCCATTTGTTTCAAGTTTCCATAATTCTTTTTTTGTCAAAAATTTATTATTTCAAACTGCCGGACGAGTAACATCTCCGGAAGAAAATATTTTTAATTGACCATAATTTTCAAACTGCCGAACGAGTAACATCTCCGGAAGAAAATATAAATAAATTAGTAATTGTGGAAAATATAAACATTATTTTTATTAGTGAAATATTTTCTATTATTTCTAATTATTATTTTTTACAAATGATTTTAAAAGCAGATAATTATTATATCTTTTTCTAAACAAACTATATTTTTATATTTATATAAAGATAAAAAAAGGATTTCAAAATTATAATCGTAATACTTTATTTATTGGACTTTATTTGTTTGGCCTTAATTTCCTTTTTCATTTTTGTTATACAAAGAAAAAGAAAATATTATAGAAAGATGGAAAATAGTAGAAAAATTGACCTTTCTAACTTTGTTTAAAATGAATTAATACTTCTTTCTTCTTTTAAATGTTGAACTATGAAGTATAATCTTATCTTTCTATATCGTAATTTCAAAACTTTAATTGAGTCATATATAGTACAGAAAACTAATTTATAACTATGTATTATAAAATAAAATGAGAATAATATAATAATTGCTTAACAAAAATAGAGAAATATTTACATAAAAACAAATAAAATAGATTTCATATCTCATTTTAAAATAAGCTGTCAAAGTGAAAACAAGTAAAAAAATATAGCTGGTGCAAATAAAAATAATTAATTAAATATATTAATAAAATAATTTATAAAATTATGCTTATATAAAGTAATTAAACATAATTAATCATTAATAATATAATCGTATCGATTTATGCAAGAAAATCAGAGGATTAAGTAAATAAAAAAAATATCTAAATTTTTGCCGCCATTTCGAGCTCTCTTTAAACCACAAAGGTATTTCATATTTAATACTTCATTTCGTGTACATAAGTATAAAAAGTTATTGTAAGTAATATATTTGGATTAAAAAAAAAAATAATACTCTTAATTATAAAATATCATTGGTTTTGAAATCAATAAATTTGATAAATGAAACCTGAGACATCTACAAAAAAGAGCCCCATTTGGATTTAATAAGCGTGTAGTTATCAAAACTCGTATTTTAATACACAAACACCAATAAGCGTAGTTATCCAAATAAAAATAGCAATAAGCTATTAAAATCTCAAATAACACAAATAGCAGTAAATGTTGAATAGCTACATTTATTGCTATTTGTGTTATTTGAGATTTTGATACATCTTTGCTATTGCTACAAACAATCAATCAAATATATAATCAAATATATAAAATTATAGTGTGTACACAATACTCAACTTGCAAACGTCGTCTTTTATTACGAGAGCAAAAGTCAACTTCAACAGTAAAAAAGTTAACATTGGTATAGTTGAGCATTAATTATCATAATGTTTTATATATTTGTCCTCAACTAAAATATAACAAATAATTAAATATAACAAATAAATAAATAATATATCATTATATTACATTATCAAATAAATAATATATCATTATATTACGTCATTATTTTATTTGTCGTCTTTTATTACGAAAGCAAAAGTCAACTTCAACTGTAAACAAGTTATCATTGGTATAGTCGAGCATTAATTATCATAATATTTTATATATTTGTCCTCAACTAAAATATAACAAATAATTAAATATAACAAATAAATAAATAATATATCATTATATTACATCATCAAATAAATAATATATCATTATATTATGTCATTATTTTATATTAAAAATTTCTTTAATTTTTTTTATAATCTTAAGGGGTAAAAGATTAGTAAGCGATTATAGTTGGAGGGTTCCTGATACTCCAACCAAGCCTCTGCTAATTCAACACCTACCTCACCTACAAGGTGCCCCGGTTAAACTGAGCAACCCTAACGAAAGAACTGGTCTAACCCAGTTGGTGTAGTTAGGATCAGCGAACAAAAGAGGAGGTGGTAAAATCCAGAAGCGTCTGAACCACGTGGGCGGCTCCCTGGTCTGCGTCTGACTCCAAAGGGGCGGCAGTAACAAAATAACTAGTAGTAGGTTCACAATACACTAAAAAATAAAAAAAATATGAGTAGTACAAATACGCGGAAAAACTCGGCAGGGATATCTGCCAAAGTGTCGCCAGAATCCACGGCTGGCGGCGAGGGCTTGACTAAATTAGGATCTAATTTAGTTAAGTCGCCAGTGGAACACAACAACTCAAAAAAATCAACCTCGCTCATGGTGGATGACCAGGCCATGATGCAGGAAATAGCTACTGGAAACAAAAAGAACGTTGATGAAATAAATCCATTTAAAGGCAAAAAAATTGAGCGCTCACCAGCTAAAAAACAAATTATTAATGAAAACATTACAAATGAAATAGCTGTAAAAGGAAGTTACAAAAATATACATCAACTTTCAATTATAAAGTTACTAGATAGTAGCTTGTCTACTGAAAACTTATCAGCAAAAAGGAAAAAAAATTATTACTCGGAAAGCAATATTGTAGAATTGCAAAACTCTGTTAATTCCAACTCATTTGAAAATCTAAAAATTCAGAAATTAGAAAAGGAGTTATATGAAGCTAAAAAAGAAATTCAAGACCTTAGAATATTATCAAAACTATGCAAGAAAAAAGTTGTAATTACTCGATGCAATCACAAAATGCAATGAATAAAAAAATTGAATGTAGTACACCGAATATGTCTGAAGAACCAGAATGGATGCTGCCAACAAATAAAAGAAGAAAAACAATGAGAGGAAACTCTGAAACTTCTAAACACGATTCATCAGCTGCAAGTCCAAGTCCAAGTGGGTCTAAAAACAAAAAGAAAAATATTCATTCAAGCAAAAAAGCTGTCAGAAATAATTCACATATAATTTCAAATAACGGAATAAACAATAACAGATTCCAACTACTTACAAAACTGGATAAAGAAAACTTCCAACACAAAGATACTTATCCTAGTAACAATTTAAACCATCAACTAGCTTCCGCAAATATAAACATAACACCAAGAACTATGCTACAAGCTGAACAAAAAAAAAAGATATTCAAACCTCCACCAGTTATATTTAGTAATGTGTCCAGCTACACTTCGATGAACCAAGCGCTAAAAAAAAAAATCTAGACTTCACAGCAAATCTACTTGGCAGAGATCAAATAAAAATAAATGTAAATACAGAGACAGACTACAGAGAGTTGACTAAATATGCAAACGAGAATAAATATGAGTGGCACTCGTATGAAAATAAGATCACGAGACCTATCAGGGTCATGGCTCGACAGCTACACCCGTAGACCTATCAGGGTCATGGCTCGACAGCTACAAAAAAAAATTCGACATTCACTATCTTAATCACATGAAAGTAAAAATTGAATCGCTAAGAATAAATAACACCATTCCACAGTGCAAGAGATGTCAGAAATTTGGCCACACTCTCAAGTAGTGAGAGCCTGTAAATGTGCAGGTAATCATCTAACCATAGATTGCGTAAAGTTAAGAGAAACACCGGCGACATGCTCTAATTTTTCAGAAAATCATCCTGCCAACTATAGGGGATGTATAATCGCAAAACAACTACAAAGAAAAAGATTAAATCAGGCGGATAACAGGTGAACACCAGTAGGAATTAGCTTTGCGCAAGCCGTTAAAAACAACCAATCAGAGCAAAGGATTAACTTGGAATCAAATCAAAATAGTATGCTTCAAAACATTCTCAACGTCGTGAGTGAACTTGCGGAAAGAATGAACAAAATTGAAACACAATTTCCTAGTACGTCAAGTCAACGATACCTATAATGACACAGAAAGATACAAGAATCGCAACATGGAACGCAAATGGCTTAAAAAACAAGCTAAAAGAATTAGAAATCTTCCTACATATGCAAAAGATAGATATATGCCTTATATCTGAAAACTTAACAAGTCAAATTGCTGTAAACATAAGAGGATACAAGTGCTACCCATCCAACCGACAAGCGAAGGGAGGAAGTGCTATATTCATCAAAGAGAATATAAAACACTATCTTTATAGTATTGTACAAACAGATGAAACACAGCTCTCTGTAGGATTGTAGAAACAGGATCGCAAAAATTATCAGTAGGAGCAATTTACTGTCCACCAAAATTTAACCTAAAAACACAAGATTATCTAGCTACGCTAGCAATACTAGGAGAAAAATAACGCGAAACATACTAATTGGGGTTCAAGGCTCTGCACTACGAAAGGTAAGCAATTAATATCAGCGATAAAAACAAATGGTAGCATCTACCAATCTAATGAAAGACCAACATATTGGCCGACTGACAATACTAAAATCCCGGATGTACTGGATTTTTTTTTATTTCAAGAAAAGTTTCAGCAAATTATATCGAGCTTGAAGATAATTTTGACTTAAACTCAGACCACTCGGCAGTGATCATGAACTTGAGCGAAAATATAATCAAGAAATCATCAAATCCAGTTTTAACTAATCATAGCACGGATTGGGAAAGTTTCAGAATAACAATTGAACGATCAATCAATTTAAATATTAAGCTTACAAACGTCCAAGAACTAGAGGATGAAGCAATCAACTTTACTAAGTTAATCCAAAAAGCAGCTTGGAACAATACAAAGTCTACAATATTAAGGGTAAAAGGAAATAATTATCCAAGAGAAATAAAAGCACTAGTAGCTGAAAAGAGAAGAGCTCGTAAAAGATGGCAGAGTACAAGAGATCCGGATGACAAAAACACAGTGAATAATAAAACTCAGCAGCTTAAAAGAGAAATCCAAAAGATCAAGGAGTTCACTACGCAAAATTACTTAGAAAATCTTACAGCTGATGAAAAAACAAATTTCTCTCTATGGAAGGCAACAAAAAAATGCAAAACGACAGTCATGCATGACCCTCCGATTAAAAAAAGAGATGGAACATGGGCAAAGAATAATTTGGAAAAAGCACAAACATTCGCTGAACATCTTTCAAACATTTTTAAGCCAAATGATACCAGTAATAATGCTACACTTGAGGATCCAGTTAATATAATACACAACAGCATTAAACTTACCAATCCAACAGAAGTAAGTGAAATAATCAATAAACTGAAGAAAAAAAAAACAAATCACCAGGTTATGATTTAATAACATCTGAAATTCTATCGCAGTTACCGAAAAAAGGTATAGTTATGCTAACACTACTCATTAATGCTGCATTTAGACTGAGAACAGTTCCGGGTATATGGAAAGTAGCGGAAGTAATTATGGTACCTAAACCTAGTAAACCGTTGAACGATGTTAAATCATATCGACCAATTTCACTCTTACCAGTGATGTCTAAAGTTATGGAGAAAATATATATAAAAATTCTAAAAAATATCGTTGAACAAAAAAAAATTATTCTTTCATTCCAATTTGGTTTCAGAGAGCAACACTCAACAGTTGAACAAGTGCATCGAATCATAAACTTCATTGAAAATGCAATTGAAGAAAAACAATACAGTACTGCCATCTTTCTGGATATCGCACAAGTCTTTGATAAGGTTTGGCATGAAGGACTAATACATAAGCTAAATAAACTGCTACCAAAACAGCATGTAGAATTTTTAAAATCATATTTAAGTGATAGACATTTCAGGGTAAAGAAGGAAGATGAATTCTCAGAGCTAAAAAGTATAGAAGCTGGTGTTCCTCAGGGTAGCATATTAGGTCCAATGCTATATCTGTTGTACACATGTGATCTCCCTACATCAGATGATGTCCATGTAGCAACATTTGCTGATGATACGTCTATCATAGCATCAGATGAAAACCTTAATGAAGCAACTGTAAAAATTCAAAGAGCTTCAAATGCTATGCAAGAATGGACTGAAAAATGGAAAATTAAAATCAATGAAAATAAATCTACACACTTAATCTTTGCAAATCGAAAGTTCCAACAAACTCCTCCAGTCCTGATAAATGGAAATATAATACCCTATGCATTGGATACTATTTGGGAATGACATTGGATACAAAATTAAAATGGAAGGAGCATATAAAAATAAAAATGATGGAGATGAATATAAAGTATAATAAATTGTACTGGCTTATCGGAAGAAATTCAAAGTTATCAACGAATAACAAGTTACTAATATACATATAACCAAATAATACGCAATCCAACTCTGGGGATGCGCCAGTAGATGCCACACGGATATGATACAGCGATTCCAAAATAAAGTTTTAAGAAATATAGTGAACGCGCCATGGTTCATTAGAAACAGGGATCTACATAAGGATCTAAAAATTCCGTACGTCGAAGATGAAATTAAAAAAAATGCAAATAAACATCATCTAAAGCTACTAAATCATATAAATGCGGAAGCAGCATTTATAGCAGAGATTACAACAGAAAATAGAAGATTTAAAAGAAAAAGGCCTATCGATCTAATAACGTTGGACGTTAATATAGCAACAATAAATATATGAAAACATTTATGGAAGTAATGAATTTCCATGAATGCTATACGTAAACGTAGTTAAGATTCAACAAGTAAAACTGATGGTTGGTCCAGGTGACCAGTTTTAGTTCTTTCATATGCCAAATGCAAACGAAAAAAAAAAAAAATATCTAATAGAGATTTTATAGATATAATCGTAATGATAAATCAAAACTAATAATTTTCAGGTTTTGTGTTTTCGGAACATAAAAAAAATCAGGATAAATTTTAATTTTAAAGTCCTTAATTTTTTTAAATCTGTCTCTATATTATTATACATATAATAATATAGATAATAAATTTGTATAATAAATATGTATATAAAATATTATATAAATATTTATATAATAAATTTTCTATGTTTCACGGAAAAAATATAGAGACAAATGAATATTAATATTAATATTAATATTAATATTGAATATTAATGAAATATAATTAAAGAGGAGGAATTTAGAAACCCCTATTAATTTTGTGATATGTTTTTATAAAACAAATATTAAAATAATATTAAATTAAATTATATTTAATATTTTTTTATATTGAAAACAGTGATGGATACGTTTATCGCATTACTCGAAGAATTTTTATCAAGTATAATATTTTACATTTTAATTGAGTTTAGAAAATTTATACTATGTATAATATACATAGAAACAAATATATTATTATATTTATTATACATAGTATAAATTATCTAAACTCAATTAAAATGTAAAATATTATACTTGACTCTACAATGAAATTAATTCAAATTCATGATTTAGTTAAATATTTTTATTTATGATATGTAGTAAAACTTTTGGTAGAATTTAATAAATTTATTAATACTTATAAATCAACGATTATGAGCATCGTGGCTCATTAAGAGTTACAAGTTACAACGATAGCATTCAAAACTAAAATGATTTTTTTCAATTTACGAATGTCAAACTTAACATATTTCAATACCAAAATGTTCCTCTATAAACTCCCCAGGTACGATCTTATCCCTAACCCTTTAAGAAAATAAACGAATTCGCTTTTGGCGAACCCAAAACGTACCGCTTCTGAACCGCCTTTTCTCCAATACTTTCACATAAAACCAGTTTATAAAAAATAAAATATTTTTTTTTGTTAGTAGTCATTTATAAAAATTAAAATGTAGGCACAATTTTAATTTTATTCTAACAATTAGACGTGTTCTTATTAATTGTGTTCTAAATAATTTAATGTGAAAGTGAAAAAAATATATATATTACGAATTACGAAGTAGTCTGTGAAATTAGGAATATTAGTGTTATTCATAAAAATATTGATATTAAAGTCCTAGAAAAAAGTAAAATTTAAGTTCTAAAAAAATTTAAATACAAAAAAATTATTTTTATAATATAGATTTTCAACCAAAAAATTAAAAATATTTGTTTTTTATTTTGAATTAAAAAAATTCCAGATTTTTTATTTATATGGATAAAATCAGTACGTAAACGAACCGTATTCGCGATTCGCTAGAGAACCGCCTAGGCGATTCGCCAGCGAACCGCTAATATGTAGTCTAGGCGGCGTACTAATCCATACACACCACTTCGTTTTTTTTTCTAATTTTCTTATTCCAACATTTACGTTTACAGTCCGCCGGCGAATCGCCAAAGCGGTTCGCCGGCGAAGTCATGTATGAAGAATTGACTTCGCCAGCGGTTCGTTTACGGTTCGCTTTTCTTATGCTGGGTTTTAATGATAAAAATTTGCTGCTTGTGCAGGAAAATCTGACCGAAAGCTTTTATTTCTTATGGAAATTTAATATGTGCGACAAGAACAACAATTTGCAAGGGATATTTTTCATTTACCAGGGATAATTTTTATATGCAAGGAAATTTTACCAGGGATAATTTTTTTGCAAGGGATAATTTTCATTTTGCAATAGATAATTTTTGATATTTTTTAAAAACCATAGATAATCCTTCTTATATGGTATCTCAGTTTTGTTGAAATTTGACATTTCAGTATTGCCATTAAAAATTTTTATTGTTTACATTTTTTTATGTTAATTATATTTTGAACTAAATTTATATATAAAATGTAAAAAATGGAAATGTTAATAATTTAAAAAAAAATTAATTAACTTTGTTTATGCCGGGTTTTTTCATTTACAAGGATGTATATAATTAATTTTGGACTGTACCATTAAAATTATTATTTCCAATTATTATAATGAGTTTATATATAGTAATTTCGTATTTTAAAATATTATTAACGATTGGTAATCAAATTATTTCCAGGTTTTTGCAAAACATATAATACGTATATTTTTTAAAACTTTAATTGATTGAATGAAATTGATACAAATGCATCACAATAATATATTAATCAATAAATTTTAATAATAATAATCACCGAACTATAAACGTTCGTTGATAATAATAAAAATTAAATTCAAATATTTATATAGGAGATTCAATATAAATTTTGTAAATATAAATTTTTTACAATTGATTTTTAATCATACAATTTGCAGTTAATATTTAATTGCTGATCTTAAATATAATAGTTGAAATGATTTATTATTTTTTTAAATAAAATTCTACTGCCATTCAACAGTGCCATCTGTGATCTGTACAGAGATAGTCAGCCATTTTATATTCCCTTGTCAAAAAATAAATTCCCTTCTGCAGATCTACTTTTTTCTCATATAAAAATACAATATACTATCTCGTTCTATTTTTCCTGCACAAGCGGCAAATTTTTATCATTAAAATCCACAATTAAAGGGAAAATTCAGTGTCGGCCATTTTGAAATTGTTAAATTTTAAATGAAAAAATTGGGTGAGGAAGGAGCGTGTACTCACAAAAAGTTTATCAAGTCGCTCTTTACCCTGGAGTTACAATGTCGCTCTCTTTTCGCTTTCATTTCGCCCTCTATTCGCTGTCTTACGCAGTCTACAAACATAGTAGTCACAATGAGAATTTTTCTTTCTTCTTAAATATCAGTTCATTGTTTATGTTTATTGTTTTTTCAATAAATATTTAATTTTTTTATAACTAATAATTATAAACAAATAATTAATGATGGCCCACAAAATTAAAAAAAAAAATTTACACACAATTCTATTATTTTGACACATCAACGCGTAGTTTCAGCGAAAAGTTAAAAGTTAACCAACTTTTTTCATAGTTGCGAAATGCGAGCGAAAAGGATGCGTTCATTGTAAACACCTTCATACAATTTCATACATTTCAACTTTATTTTACATTGGCTGCGTATTGAGTCTTATATGGAAGAATATGGATGGATGGATCTTCAGCATTACTTTTTTGTTCGTCATCAAATAATTCATTTACCATATCCATTTCATATTTCTCAGAATTAATTAAATTTGTTAAATTCTCGTTCCGTTCATCCTAGCACTGAAGTGGCATTTTAAAGCGAGTTAACTCATAAATGAGTTATTGCAAAATCATTTCGTGGCATTCCACTTTTAAAAAATGACATGAGATATGAGACAGCAAAATAGGTGTTGCATATCATGAGTTAGTGAGTTTAATTTAAGAATAAAGTAAAAATTAAATAAAATTTGGAAAATTATGTAAGTAAAAATATTTAAAAGTTATTTTTACTTACATAATTTTCCAAATTTCATTTAATTTCTACTTTATTCTTAAATTAAACTCACTAACTCATAATAAGCAACACCTATTTTGCTGTTGCAAAAAATGACAGTTCTTATGAGATATCTCATGTCATTTTTTAAAAGTGGAATGCCACGAAATGATTTTGCAATAACTCATTTATGAGTTAACTCGCTTTAAAATGCCACTTCTGATTTTGAAATAGTATTTTCAATATTGTTTATATTTGCAGAATTTACTTTACTAATAAACAAATATTTTTAATTTCTTTCATTACTAACTTCGTAATATATTTTTTTATCCATATTAAATTCAATTTAAATGCAAACTAACCTGAATAATTAAATACGTTTTCTCAGTACAAATAAGTATGGCCGAATAAAAATAAAAACAATTTAACAACGAAAATTGAATTAAACCAAAAAGAAAGTATATGTGTTTGGGGTTTAATTTGTGTGCATGCGCATTAAAGTTTTGGTTTATCAAAGTTGAAAATTATGGAGTCAAAATTAATTCAATTTGGTGTCAAAAAATTGACTCGGAACGGAATGGTTCATAGAGGGTTAACCTAAGCAATGAAACATGCTATCATAAAGCAGTAATTACTAAGCAGTTGTAAAGCAATGTCCACAATTATTACAGATGGTGTTGCCTCTACAATTTTTAAATCTCGGCGCAACAACTCAAAATATGCCTTGATTGGACAACTATAAATAAGATATATAAACAATGATATTACTTTAAAAGAAAGTATATATAAAAAACTTCTTTATAATTATATTTTGTAAATAATGTAGAAATGCTACAATATTGGGAGTTTAACGAAAAATATAAGATTTACTTAACTCTATTAATATTAAATCCTAGCTTGATCACAAATGTTATATGATGAAGAGGTCTCCTAACTTAACAGCTTTTTTACTCTCTCTATTCATTTTATCCGAAATATACATTTTAATTATATAGGTTTTATAATTTACTTTACTATGTTTATAACATTATTAGAAATATACTAAAATTTAAATCAATTTTTATTTCAGAGATAATTTCAGTACCAACATTACAACAAAACGCAAATGTAAGCAATAATTCTTACCACAATGTAATTGAAAATAAGTTAAAGATGTTCGATAACCTTCTAGCGGATGTGTTGTCATTTAGAAACTCTCCTGAAATCTTGCCTCGTGAGGAAAGATTGGTTTGTGCTGAACAATTTGTTCAAAAGTTTCAACCCCTTCTAGAAGACTTAAGTTCAGATGAAGAATCATAGTTTAAGTATACTACAGTGAAATTATTTTTTAAATAATATTAAATATACACATTCTGAAACAAATCTTTGTTTTATTAAGAGGCCTTTGCCCAAAAAGTAGGATAAGGTTTTGCGCTGGAGCAGATAACTTGAGCTGTAATTATCGGATTTTTGCAAATGGTTGGTAATAGACCGACCTTTTACACTATGTAGATTTTTTTTTAACTTTTTGACCTAGGTTGTCTGGAAATTTAAAAAAAAAAATTCATTTCCATACAAAAAAAACGTTGCGACCTAGATTTTTTCCACAGTTTTCATCGAATTTGGGTGAAATTTTGAAGACAAGTAGTCTTTATAAAATTAAACAAAAATCAAATCCATACATTTTTCTTCTACACTAGGCAGCCCTTTTTTTCATTTTCGACCTAGGTTGTCTGGAAATTTAAAATGATTTGTCATTTCCATACAAAAAAAACGTTGCGACCTAGATTTTTATCAGAATTTGCATCCAATTTGGGTGAAATTTTGAAGACAAGTAGTCTTTATAAAATTAATCTACACTAGGCAGCCGGACTTTTGATTTTTGACTCTAATTTTGATTTAACAGCAATTATATTTTCAAACTTTGATATGGAATAAAAACTAAACTAAAGAAAATAAATTCATAAAATGAAGTCATATTTTAAATTTACTCTTTTCCCAACATTTTCTTAATTAAAATTTTCAAAAATAATAGAAAATAAGTTTGTAGGAGCCAAATTAAGGAAGTAACTTTTTCCAAAATTTTCTAAATAAATACTAATTTGAAAATGTTATACAGAAAATAGTTCCACTAATTCCTAATAGGATCGTCGGTTGTAAATTGTTATATTCGCTATTATTTTTTGTAACTATATCTCTCTCGTTGTTCTCTATATCCTTTCTTATTTAGGGTATACATACTTTTTTTTTGCATTTTCTTATGGTTTTAGTTATATGCAAATATTTTCATTTAAATTTTAAATTTCAATATTTTAGAATTTTTTCGTTTTCTATATTCAGAATATTTATAATTTTTTAGGGGTTTAATAGTTTTTTTGTTGAATGTGCTAAAAGTCTGTCGAGTAAGTTTAAAAAAAGGATAAATAAGAAAACTCAATAGCATATTTAAACTGGAATGTTATTTAAATTATAATAAATAACAATTTTTAATAAATAATAATATTTATTATAATAATCAAATGCATCAGTTCAGTATAAATTGACCTATGACTTTTTTTTCCTAAAAATAAGAAAAATATAAAAAGTATACTTTTTGGTATTTTCCTTTTAGATAAATTTCATGCATATTTTTATTTCAATTTGAAAATTTAAGAATTATTTATCTTTCCCTATTTTTGGGAAAAAAAGATAATCAAATTATGAATGATTTGTTTATTAAAATTATTATTAAAAGAGTATATAAATAAAATAAATTATTCATATGTATAAATGTATATATTATGTAGCAAACATAAAATTTACACAAAAATCAAATCCATACATTTTTCTTATAATAAATAAAAATTCGCTAAAATTCAAACTTCACATTTTTTTACAAAAAAATACAAAATTTTCTAAAATTCAAAATTATTTTTTTATTGTACATAATTCTCATTCTCATAAAAAAGGCACACGCTTATTTGAAAAAAAGTGAGAAATTTTAAATACACAATTTGAGAAAAGTGTTATACCAAATATTATATTTTATATGCAATAACTAAAATTGTGTGTGTGCGCTTTGTAAATTGTTATACACACCATGTACCTATAGTATAACAAAACGAAGTATACCAGATATAATTTTACTTTTTGGGCAAAGGCCTCTTAAATATAGAAATCATAATTTGTTAATTAATCATAAAGAATATCTGATACCAGCGAATGAGAAATATATGGAAAGAGCCATACATTATAAGAGCTGGTGAGGTGAGGTCTTTAAATGATGCTATCAAAAGCGATACCTTTGAAGTTAGGAATCAAAATGACGGCATAATATATTTATAATAAAGGGCATTTTCGATAATGCTTTTGCAGTCAAAGAAGTTCTGACATTTCTAAATTTCCTGTTTATTTTTCGTAATATAAAATAATGGGACGCCCATAATTTTAAATTAGGGATTTTCTCTGGCACCCCTGGATGGATTGGGCTCATATTTTCAGTGGCGGAACGTGATAAAAAGTTCTGGGTGGGCTAAAGGAAAAACTTTTGTTATGAAAACCAAAGATTTGAGGTTATTAAATATACAACCTTTTGAATTTTTCGTTTTAGTGAGTTAATCACATTGGCATCTAACCTAATCATTAGTGAGTTAATCACATTGGCATCTTAATGTTTTTCATTTTCTTTCCAATAAAAAAAATCATTATGCATATGCTATGCATAAATCACATATTATACACAAAAAAAGTTAGACACATTAAAAAAAATCGAGCTAAATAAACGAGTCATGGCACACTCCATACATATTTGAATAGTTATATTCAACGAACTATATATTATAGAAGGCTTAAGAGGTTAGAATTCGTGTTCCAACATCTGACAGGGACGCTGGGGTAAAATGACAGTTGGCGGACATAAATTTAATAGTTAAGGCATGTACTGATTGGTGTAAAAATAGAAGTCGTGACGTCACTCGTTATTTTGAAAATTTTTATTGCATAATTTATAATTTTTATTGCATAATTTATTTATTTATTGATATTTTATAATTAATTATAATTTAAATAATTTTTAATTTTGTCTTAGAAAGCAATAAAAAAATTTACAAACCGAAATGACGTCACGACTTCTATTTTTACACCAATTAGTACATGCCTTAATTATTAAATTTATGTCCGCCAACTGTCATTTTACCCCAGCGTCCCTGTCAGATGTTGGCACCAATCATTTATATGAAAACATAACCTCTTTAGGCTTCTATAATATATAGTTCGTTGGTTATATTTGTATGCAATTGTCTTAAGTTTTCTCAACTAAGAAGGAAATTGTTACTTTCTCAAATTTATGATCGCCTGGTACTAATTTTAAAATTTTTGTTCTAATGTGTGCTATAATTAAATAATTGTTTGTCTACTGAGGGAATTTAAAATATAAGCGATAAAATTATTGCTATGGGCTGCGATTTTCTAGCCCATGAAGATATATTTATTTATTTATTAATACAAAATATTAATATAACGAAATAAATACCCAAAATTGTTTTATATAAAATTAGTATAATAAGGTGGGCAAATTTCAATTAGCCCCTGAAGTAAAGAGAAAAGAGTAGTTGTATTTTTATAATGAAAAAATTATGTAGTGTTAGTATAATATATTTGTATTTTAGCGTTCATATTCATATTTAGATTTTAGATTATATTTTTATATACATATTATATTTCGCAGCGGTGGTGTACGAATTTCGATGGAAAAAATTATATACACGTATATTATATGACATTAATTAAAAAAAAAATTTGAATTTTTTTTTGCTCATTTTTATAATATATTTTAAATGAATAACTTGTAGCATTTTCCTGTAAATTCAGGTTGGGCTTAGCCCACCCTGCCCAATATGACGAGCCGCCGCTGGATATTTCGTAAATACATTCGAATTAGTGTTCTGTATCTGTATGAAATGATGAATGGCAATATTTTCATATGGGATTTTCTGTGGCACCCCTGGATTGATTTTGCTGATATTTGGTAAACACATTCAAATTAGTGGTTTGGATGAAATGATGAATGGCCATATTTTCATCTGGGATTTTCTCTGGTACCTCTGGATAAATTGGGCTAATATTTGGTACACTCACTCATTATAGTGTTCTATAGTTAACTCATAAAGAATATCATATGTCTTTATTTTTTACAGTAACCAGAACTTTTATTAATATATTTTAATTAACATTTATCTTAAAATGTGTTTTTTTGTATTTAATACAATATTTTATTTACACGGAGATTAACAACTGCTAACTACTTGATAACTGATCATTGCACTTGCACTTTTTCCAATCCTTATTTTACATACATTTTATTTCTACAATGGGCAACTATAATTAAGATTAGTAATTCTGATTGTAACGAACAACGAATTAGTAATAGATGGAAGGAGCATACATTTATTTTACTTTATGCTCCATCCATATATTTCTATATCGTTGGTAACGAATAATTATAATTGTGATGAGTTTGAGTTATTAGAATTGTATTCTCACTTGAGTTAATACCCAGTGTGTAGGATTCGGACCTTCGGAATTTTTTCTTCCTTATTCCGAAGGTTAGTGAGCGAGAAAAACATACGTAAAAGGGAGATGGATGATAAAAAAATAAATTTCCTTAAAATTATTATTTTCAAATTTCTTAAAGAATTATTATAATATATCACTGGAATATTTCATAAAAATTCTTTAATAAAAACTATATAATTTACTTAAGAATTTTGTTAAACAATGTTACGAAATTAAGAATTTACGATGAGGGACTCTAGTCTAACATCTAATTCCTCTTTATAAACCTGCCAGTTTGTTTTAAGAGGGTTCCTAAATGAACTGACTTTGTTTTGGCCGCTCACGAGAAACATATCCAAAAGTAGTCAGAAAAGGTAGGTTCGTCAGAAACAATCCAATTTGATACCAGGTCTTGAATATTTTTGTGCCTAAGGTTAAGTCAATGACTTGTTTCCGATTTTTATTCTAAAAGTAGGTTTATTACCTTTGTTCAGTACAAATAAATCACTGGTTAGTAAATAGTCTAATAGTGACTTACTCCTGTTGTTTACATCGGTATTACCTATTACCCCATATTGTGTGATGCGTATTTGCATCGCACCCAATAAGGAGCTCTCTTTTACAGTCAACCGTATAATTCACGGTGTTTTTAAGACCTACCGTAGGTGGTGGATCCAGTTAATCGTATGGTAGATAGCACGATACAATAATTATATCCTAATGACCTCCATTATTCTTTTTTCCCCATAGAACCTTGACATTTTCTTTTTCCCCATAGAACCGCGACATTTTGTCACTAACCTGAGGAATGTAAGCCATATTATCACATTTTTTAGCGATTATACAAGACCTTGGTGTACCGTCGCTGGTGTCATAGAAAACCTAAATATCCTTTGCACTCCAACCAATAACCTTATTACCATTGGTATATGGTTCTGGGATGAGTGCCACGTTAAAATCACCACGCAAAAACCGCTCTTTCAGCTTAGAAATGGCTAGCACGCTGCGATGAAGATTGGATTGGATCATCTTCAACCCCTGTTAAGATCAAGGATCTCCTCTACCCCTGTATCTGAGGATACTACTCTGCCTGTAAAAATACAAGTTCTATTTACAAAATTCTCATCCTCCGTTAGTGTATGTTCATCAGAAAAACTGGTAAAGTCAGTACCAACTTCAGATTCTACCACTCTCAACTCAAGTGGTTGGTTCCCTCTTATCGTTGCTAGGCCAAAGGGTAATCCATGTTTCCTATTTTCTTACCTCTTCCGTCAAGAAGGAAGCCGTTTCAATATTTGAACAAGTGATTCTTAATACATCACCCCTGAATTTGCTCCACATGAACTGTGGAACGATTTCAGGATTTCCTCTGTTTATTAAAGGGTCCATCTTTAAAGGGTCGTCTGTCGGTGGAACCACAGCCTTAGTCCTTGACCCCGACTGCCTCTCCACATTGACGGCCCTTTTCGCGAACAGACCATCTTCTTCTTCAGAGCGATTTCGGTTTTTACACGAAACCCCACCGGTTTGAGTACCCGCTAGATCACTCTTGGAAGAAGGTTGTCCCGCTGTGGCATCTAAACGCTCCATTCGAGCCTTCAGAAGGACACCAATTTCCTCGTCCGTTTTCCCTGATTTTTTCCACCTATAGTACCATTTCTTATCAGTTGTCTTGTCATTTGTCTGTGTTCGTGTCAATAGTGGTATTGTCCATATTTTTTACTGCTGGCGACCTTAAGGGATATAAGGGGAAAGGCCGCCGATCCGCCGACGTTTGAGTAGATATCCCTACCCAATTTTTTTCTTTAAATTCCTCCATATTTAAAAAAGAAGTTCCTTTTATACCTGCCGCCAGGTAATACAAAAGGCCGCCCTAATATGGAGAACAGATGCCTAATTGTATAGTGACTGACACTCAGTTCAGTATACAGGATTCTCTCCCTCAGTTTGCAACCTGACCAGATTTCCTAATCGGTAAAGACTAATTAGTCCACCTGTTTATACCACCGTTCTGGCTATAGCCAATATTTATAATATATTTTACTATTGAACTGGGACCGAATCTTTTAATAAGTCATATTATAAATAAAAACTCCAATTTTATTTGTAATGATTTTAAGTTAATTATTTATTATTTATTAACTTTTATACATTTATAGTTTAAAAAAAACTGTTACTTATTTCATCCAAGCTTTAATGTTAAACGTTACCTCTATAAAAAACTTTCTGTTTCTGTTTTGAAAGCTGTTTGTTGCCAGAGCTAATTAAAAGACGAAATATTTAACTTCGTTATATTTATTCAGCGGCTTGTTATATAATGACCAAGAATTGTCAAAGGAATTAATATTTAAATAATTATAACAGGATATATAAATTTGGTAACGTTAATAAATTCAATAGAAATAATTACGTGAGTAGTATAAAGCCCCCCTTAGATCGAATTATATACTACGTACAATAGTGACGACATGCTTAACAGAAGCCAAAATCACACAACCGTACTAGAAATAATACTTGCTGTGTGTAATAAAGAGACAGGTGATGAGAGACGGCTAGTCTTTTTGTATTTTTGGTTGGTCAGAATATGAATTCGTGGGTTGGGCTTGCTGTGCAGTCTGTAAATAATGTACAGATCTGGATGTACCGCTGGAGTAAAAATGCTCTGGATGTACCGCTAGTGTAAAAATGATTTTAGTATAGATTTGTATGGTAACGAACCAAAAACTGTAAACAAGTCTGTTAGAGCGGGCGTCGTAGTTGATGATCTTTTTGATGATATTTCCCGAATATTTGTGTATTTGTGATTTTTTCTGATAGTATTGCGCCCGCGCATATAAATAATTTTTGTATTTTTGTTCCGTGCAAAAAACTATAGTCCCGCCTTTGCAAACAAAAAAAAAAGGTAACAGGCGCTATAATGGTTCAGAAGTTATTTGTAATATTCATACACAATCACAAAAACAAAAACAAAAAAAAACGTCATAATATTGAAAACCTGTATTGCAAATGTAAATTATATTATTCAGTTGAATAACCTATTGTTTGTCAACAGAAAAATTGAAAATTTCTTTATTCAGATTATTTAATGTATGAACTTGATATTATATTTTTTTCAGATTGATACTAATATTTAAATACAAGGTCAAGTGAAAGCTTAAGCTTTATTTTGATTATAAAATATTAATGAAAATAACAGAAAAAATACACTAATATTACACAATAAGAAAAAAAGACGTCATAATATTGAAAACCTGTATTGCAAATGTAAAATATATTATTGAGTTGAATAACCTTGAGCTGAATGTTTGTCAACAAAAAAAAATTAAGATTTGTATTCAGATTACTTAATAATGTAAAACCAACGGTAATTAATAATGGCAACAATGCGAGAGAAGAGTAGTAAAGAGAAGAATAGTCAGTCAGTTATCGTCCGTCGTATCGAAAGCTTGTAATTACTATTATTAAAAGTAAATATATTAAAATCGCTGAAATAAAGAAATGAAAAGTAACTAATTACTATTGCTTATTGTTTTAATTAAATTGATAAATGTAGTTATTAAAAGTATTTGAAGTATACTTAACAGTTCAGAAGTGAGATTTGTGAAAAAAAAGGAACAAAAACGGAAAATTTTATCAAAATATTACTATTTGTGAACAAATTAATAGTGGAAAATTTTGTTCTTTTTATATATAGAAAAAAAACCCGGTAGCGGTACATTTATTGTGTTAGAAAAAAAAAATATATATATGTGCAGTGCAATGGTAATGTTGTTTTTTGTTAGCGAAACTACGAAAAGTTTGTTAAAAGAAAATTAGAAAAAAAAAAACATTCGTGTTCGTGTGGATATTGTCGGTTTCGGTATTCGGGTCGGTTAAAATTGTGTATGCATTGGACAATTGAACTTGGTTTATTTTTCTCGTTGGATGCTGTTGATTTTTTTTTGTGTTGATGTTTAAATGATATTCAATACAAATACAATATTTTGGTTTTCTCTCATAGACGTTGATGCATAAATGGAAATATTTTTGAGTGAGAAATAGTAGAGTGAGAAAATTGTGTATGCATATAAACATTTTCGGTTTATGGTAATGTATTGAATTTGTCTTTACTATAAATATATAAAATATATTTATGAGCGTATCGTATGAAGGAATAAATATTTGAACAGTGTGGCGAGAAATTATATGTACAAGCTGATACAATTGTTTGATGCGGATAAATAGTACAGGCTGGCTCAACATTTTGTGGACAATTCTTTTAAAATTGTATTTTTATATACGGAATGAAATATATTTGTTGAATAAATTTTAATTTTAAAGATATTTGAATTAAATAGAAATTATTATATTTTAATAAAAGGTTAATAAATAAATAAATAAATAAATAATAAAAAATTAAAATGGAAGACTATACTATTAAAGAATTAAAGAAGAAGTTGAAAAATTTGGGTTTGTCGTCGACTGGTAAGAAAGGAGAATTGTATAAGCGGTTAATGGCAACATATAACGGTGAAGAACAAATAGAAGAACCATTAATGAGGAATGAAATTTTGGACGTTGAAAATGTTAATCCAAATAATGGTGTTGTTCGTAATAATCGTAATATTAATAAGGATTGTAGTACAATTAATAATTTTTCGGTTCGTGATATATCAGAAATGATACCACCATTCGATCCCAAGAATTTATCGGGCTTATCAGTAGACAAGTGGTTGACAAAACTGGAAGATTTAAGAATTATATACAATATTAATGAGAAATTATTATTGTTAGCTTCGGTTACAAAGTTGCAAGGTGCAGCTAGGTTATGGTTTGATGGGCAGATAATATCGTCGTTCGATGATTTTAAAACGGGAATTACTGAGAATTTTACATCGATTGTGAATGCAGCTGAGATTCATGAATTGTTGAGAAATCGTCGTCGTAAATTAAATGAAGAAATTGAAGAATATCTGTTTGAAATGAAAATTATTGGTGGACGTGGTAATGTTGATGATGGTTCGTTAGTTACCTACATTGTTAAAGGTATTAATGACAAAGAATGTGAGGATGCATTTAAGGCAGTTGCTCCAAAATCAACAAAAGATATTTTAGATCGAGTTCGATGGATAAATAATTTTCGCTCGAAGAAAATTGAGGGAAAGTCCAACAATAATTTTCCAAATAGATTCCAAGATAAATCTGAAAATAAACCTGAAAATAAATTTGAAAATAAATATAATAGTAATAGTATTAAATCAAAAATTAAATGCTATAAATGTAACCAGCTAGGACATTTTAAACGTGATTGTCCTGAAAATAAAAGATATGAGAAGCAATCGACTGAACAGAAATCTAGAGTGAACTTAGTCAAAGATACTGATCAATTATACACCAAGGAAGTTAAAATTAATGATGTTCGATTTAATGGTTTTATAGATTTGGGGAGCGACGTTGTAACATTACGTAAATCGGATGCATGTAATGCTGGGTTTAAATATGTATTAAAACAACGAGTATTAGATGGGTTTGCGGGAGGAAGGTGTTCAACGGAAGGTCAATTCTATGGTAAAATTAAAGTCGACAAATTAGAATCGTGGTGTGAGATATTGATCGTACCAGATAATGTACAAACATTTTCGGTTATTGTTGGACGTAGTTTATTAGATCAACCCCAAGTACGATTGGTGAAAAATTTTAAAAGTCTGGTTATTGAAGAAGATGATAATTATCGAATGGATCGTGATACGAATAATTTTGATGATAAATCTGATAATGATGATAATTTTGAAAATGGCGGTAATGATGAATATCAGAATGTGGTAATAGGTGAAGCTGATCAGCATACAAATGCGGTTGTTTGTAATGATTCGTGTACGGATGGTTTTGTTGGTGCAGGTTGTAATATTGGATACGTATCGAGCAATAATATTGATTACTTCGGTGGTGAGAATATTGATGATAATATTGAACCAAATACTGATGATAATATTAAATCGAATATTGATGAAAGTAATCAATATTTTAGTACCAATAAAGAGATTGTTGCTGAAGAACTCGATATTGGCAATATTCCATCAGTAACAGATGTAGTTGACCTAGTGAACGAATTTAGAGATAGCTTTGCCAAAGATTCAAGTGAACTTGGTGAATACAGATTTGGTGAATGTACTATTAATTTAACCACGAATCAACCAGTTTGTGTCCAACCATATCGAATTCCATTCGCCAAGCAGAAAATCGTTGAGGAAGAAGTGCAACGATTGTTAGATAATGGTATTATACGTCCGTCGAAATCAAGTTATTGTGCTCCTATTGTGTTGTCACCGAAAAAAGATGGTACGTCACGTTTTTGTATCGATTTTCGTGCATTGGACAAGGTGACAGTTAAACGTTCTTTTCCAATGCCAATCGTTGAGGAAGTGTTATCTTCATTAGCAGGATTTCGTTATTTTACGGTGTTAGATTTGACAGCGGGTTATCACCAGATTAAACTAGCTGAAGGTAGCAAGCAATATACTGCGTTTAATACGTCAAATGGATTGTTCGAATTTAATAGACTTCCGTTTGGATTGGTGAATGCACCTGCGGATTTTCAATCAACAATGAATGATGTGAAGTCAAGATTGGATAAGAATGTTGCAACTGTTTATCTGGATGACACAATTATTGGAAGTGAAACAGTTAAAGAGGGTATAATTAAACTTCGGAAGTTCTTGTATGTATTAGCTGATGTCGGATTAACGTTAAATTTAAAGAAATGCTCATTTTTCAAAGAACAAATCGAATTTCTTGGTTACGAAATTAGTCAACATGGAATGAAACCAGGTCAACGGAAAACGAATGCAGTTGTGAATTTTCCGATTCCTACGAATGTTCACGAAATTCGCCAATTCCTTGGGTTGATTGGATTTTTTAGAAAGTGTATAGAAAAATGTGCTGAAATAGCTAAACCGTTATCAGATCTTACCAAAAAGGATGTAGTTTTTCAATGGACGGAAACGGAACAGATTGCATTTGATAAATTGAAATGTATTTTAGCAAATCCACCACTTTTGGTATTGTATGATCCTGATTGTGAGCATGAAGTCCATACGGATGCATCGTCGGTTGGTGTTGCCGGAATTTTACTACAAAAAGGTAAAATTGATAATTGTTTAAGACCAGTTTCTTTTTATAGCCGTAAATTGACGTCTTGTGAATCTAAGTACCATTCGTATGAATTGGAGGTACTGGCAATAGTGGAAACACTTGAGAGATTCAGAATTTATTTACTGGGTAGACAGTTTAAGGTTGTGACTGATTGCGAAGCGATTGTTGCGACAAGCAATAAAAAGAAAATGTTACCACGAGTTGGTCGATGGTGGTTGAAACTGCAAGAATATATGTTTCAAACAGTTCATCAGCCAGGACGGAAATCTGCTCATATAGATGCTTTAAGTCGGAATCCGGTGGAACCATCGAAAGAAACATCAGAAGCTTCGGTAGCTGTAATGAAAATTCACATTTCTGATGATGATTGGGTAGCGACAATGCAACTACAAGATGGAAAGTTAAATAGAATTATAAATGTTTTGAAATCGGATACTGATAGTACAGAGTATAGACAGTTGAAAAGAGAATATAAGCTGGAAGGAAGTAGATTATTTCGTAGAGATGAAGATAAAAAGAAATGGGTTGTTCCGAAATCGGTTAGATTGAGAATTCTTAAAGCGTCTCATGATGATGCTGGTCATTTAGCGGACGAGAAAACTTATCAACAGTATCAGGTAAAGAAGTATAATCTCCGCCATCGTAAACCGGATAAGTATGTTGTTGATGATATGGTGTTAATTGAGAATGAACCAACCTCAACAGGCGACTCTCGTAAATTGGAACCAAATTGGCGTGGTCCACATGTTGTTACTGATGTTTTACCACATGATCGGTATGTTGTACAAGATATACCCGAAATGCAACGAAATCAACGTAAGTTTTGTTCGATATTTTCTTCTGAACGTATGAAGCGCTGGTGCCAATTACCTAAAGATGATAGTGATGATGATGTTTCGGAATCTGATCGCGAGGACGCGATTATGTCAGGTGGGCCGACTGTAAAACCAACGGTAATTAATAATGGCAACAATGCGAGAGAAGAGTAGTAAAGAGAAGAATAGTCAGTCAGTTATCGTCCGTCGTATCGAAAGCTTGTAATTACTATTATTAAAAGTAAATATATTAAAATCGCTGAAATAAAGAAATGAAAAGTAACTAATTACTATTGCTTATTGTTTTAATTAAATTGATAAATGTAGTTATTAAAAGTATTTGAAGTATACTTAACAATAATATAAACTTGATATTGTTTTTTTTCAGATTAATACTAATATTTAAATACAAGGTCAAATAAAAGCTTTATGTTTAATTTGATTATACAAATTCAAATGTTTTTCGATTTTATCACACTATAATTAATTAATTTATACATACTAAATAAGTGATAGAATATATAAAATAGGTTCTTGTATTATAAATATTTTTCGTCGCTTAGCAGTGATATGCATATGTAAATTATTTTTAAATTTTTCTTCCGAGCTTCATATTATATATGTATATATTGAGGGTAAGTAAACTTTGATTGTAATCAGAAAAAAACAATAGATAAACAAAAATATTTTTTTCCAGTGATCAAAGTGAAACATTTGGGATGACAAATAATATAATAAAAGTTAAGGAATAAACTTTATTTTTGTAGAAAAATTTATAGAAAATGTTTCATTATTTTTTCGAGTTTAGTATTAGAATCCCAATAGTGAAATTAAAAGAAAAAATACTACAGCAGAACACAACAAAAAAAAATATTTTTCATAATTTTTCGTATAATTTGTTTTGAATAAAATACAATAAATTAATTTTGAAAACAATAAATTAATTTACACTTTTTTTATTCATATTTTTTTATTTCAGATATAAATCATTTTGGGGTTTCCTGTAAATAAAACAATAACAAAAGCTGCATGCAGAGAATAAATACAACAACAAAACAATTAGGAAAAAAAACAACTTTAATTAAAAAAAACACAGATTAGAATAGAATATATGTATGAACATATTATTTTGTAAAAAAAAAGAATATAATCAGTTTTATTTTTTTTGTTAATATGTATGTACTAAAGAAAAATATTTAATAGATTTTAATTTGTATATTTTTTTGTCCCAACTTGTTGAGTGTTTCCAGAAAATTTGCCTGTAGAGTTAATAGAAGATGATCTAAATATATATATATATGTATTTAATATAATATTTAATATAATATTAACTTACCATTGCTTTTTTTATATTTTCAAAAGGTTTTGCTTTATAGATTGTTTTTTTGATATTTTCAATAAGTAACTGATGGTAAGTACAAAAAAACAGTTTAATTTATATCCAATTTTGTGGTCGGTTATTTGAAAGTTTTTTTTTCTGAAAAAAGGAGTAGTGCCACACAATATAAATATCATGGTATTAAAAATTAAAATATTTTTTTATATTACATTTATAAATTACGATTATTATTTTACATTATATTTTTTTTTTCAAAAAATTTATAAAATAAAATTTTTTTATGTAATATTTAAATTGTTTTTTTTTTTAGTTCAAGAATTTCTTAAATAAAAGAAATATCATTTCAAGTTCCATGTTGTCAAAGTTTTCTCCGCACCATATCAAAATGTCCCTCATGGTGAATTCTTTGCATAAGTCCTGTTGACTGTCCAAATAAAAACAGCAACTTTTAAAATTTAAATAGTACTTTTGGGTGTCCATCAAATATAAATTTTGTAGCACTCCATCTGTATGGCACTCCCACAAATCTTCATAGGTGTATATGCGCGAATTAAATGCTGCCCTTAGTGCCAGGTTAGCTAATGTTGGTGGTTGCGGAATTACAATCAAATTATTTTCCTCATCACTGTAACTTATGTTGTTGTAAATTGGATGATCAAAATATCTCAATGGTCGTGGGTTATCCATCCGTTTTTTTTCTTCATAAATTAATTTCAAAATTATGTGTTATTTATATATGAAAAAAACTAAAAATAATATAAAAAATACATTTCACAATAAATTTACATAAAATTATATGTACTTAAATTTAATGTTTTTTTTTACAATAAAATAAAATTTTATCATTATTTCTTATTGATAGTAAAATATCATATGAAGGTTATAATAATAACAATAATTTATCAACATTATTACTATTTTTACGACATATTAAATATATAGTGAATTGAAGACATTGCAAAACAAAGAACATTTTCAAATATTTACAAAGTAAATCCTTTTTTTCTTCATTTTTTTTCATATATAAGAGTAGAAAATATTCTAGATGTAAACTAGAAACAAAAGTTACATTTAAGTGGTATATACAATGGATTTGGTAAGTTCTTTTAAATAAATATTTAAATATGGAGAAAATTAAAAACAATATATTTTTTTTTAAGAATATCAACAATTTATCGAATCAACTTGCTGAAGTTATAGAAAAAGCTTCAGCACTGATGAACCAACTTCAGGGCATTATTAGAAACAGTTCGGAAATCGCAAATTTGGTGCAACTACAACAACAAGAACAACCAGCAATCCCAAGTACTAGTCGAGGTTTAGTGCAACAAGAACAACAACCACCAGCAATCCCAAGTACTAGTGGAGGTTTAGTACAACAAAAACAACATACAAATTCCACAATTTCATCTTCAAGTGAGCAGATGGGCCGCGGTGGTAAGCAATATGTTAATATTATTAAGCAAAAAGTAGGATTTAGTCCTAAGTTTAAAGTTAGTAATAAGGACATTGTGTTTAAATTAAACGACTATAGTGAAGACTTTGACACGATTACTGAGTGGCTAGACACTTGCTTTAGGCACATTTTATCCATTGTTAAATCGGACTTTTCAAAAGACGATTTAATGGGTCTTCAAATTTCAATTGAAAATACTAGACCTATTGGATTGTCGTTCAAGAAAATTTCAAGTATAAATTCGGAAATGATCACGGATTTGTTAGGTGCTGTTATTCAATCAAATGAAGCCTTTCATTCAAATGATTTGATTGAGATTTCAGTAAAAGTAATACAAGTACATAGCGGTAAAGGACGTTTAAATTTGACCAACATGACAGAAGCACAAATTTTGAAACGTAAAACAAGTATAATCGATGTCGGTCGTGAATCTAATAATAATTGTTTACCTAAATCAATTATTATAGGTAAATTTTATGCAAGTAATAATAACGTAGCATTGAAAAAATGTTTGCGTAAAAATTCAAAATTATTACGCCAGGAAGTTGAAAAACTGATCAAAAAAGCTAAAGTTAGCAGAGGATCAGATGATGGCTTTAATATCGAGCATATTTTTAAATTCCAAAAAGTTTTACCTGATTTTAATATTATAGTTTATATTGATAAAAACGATTTTACTAAAGTCGTAAAAATTCAAGAAAAGGTTGTAAAGGTTATAAATTTGTTCTATTTTGAAAAATCGAAGCACTACGTCACTTTGAAAAATGTTAAATCATTTTTTGGAAAAAAATACCAATGTAGCTTTTGCAATATTTTGTATTCAAATATACACAATTGTCAGGAACTATGCAAGTATTGTCGGACAAACCCTCCATGTGACTTCGTCACTACTGCATGTAAATGCAACACTTGTCTAAGGACTTTTAGGGGTACTCAATGTTTCGAGAACCATAAAAAAACAAAATATGGTAGGGGATCTATTTGCGATATGATCAAAGTATGTGAAAAATGTTTCAAATTTTATAATTTGCGTAAAAGAAACTATAAACCACATTCTTGTGATGAAAAATATTGTGATATTTGTAAAAAATTAGTGGAGAAGAGCCATGAATGTTTTGTGGATTTGTACAAAACAAAAAGGCCTGAAAAGTATACTTTAATTTTTTATGACATTGAATGTACTCAGGATCAGAGCATAATAAATTCAAATAGTTTTCAACATATTCCTAACTTATGCGTAGCAAACAGAGTGTGTCATCATTGTTGTTCGAATGATCAAGATGACTATCAATGCCAAAACTGTAAAAAGAGACTGCACGTCTTTGAAAATACTTCAGAGGGCAATTGAATAAAAAAAAATATAGATTTTTTGTTAACTATTGACATTAGCGAAAAATACAAAATTTGTTGTATAGCCCATAATTTTAAAAGTTACGATGGGATGTTTATAGTATCAGTGTTATTAAAAAGAAATAAATCTATTAAACCAATTATGGGGAGTTTTAAAATTCTAAAAATAACTTAATACTCACATTTCATTTATTGATTCATTAAATTTTTTGTCAATGCCATTGTCAAAATTTCCTAAAACATTTGCTTTGCAAGCAATTTGCAAAGGCGATTACCCTCATTACTTCAATACTGATAAAAATTATACATATATAGGAGAAATTCCTGATCAAAATATGTTTGCTACGCAGGCTTTAAATTTAATCGAATTAGAAAATTTTAAAAAGTGGTGGCAAGATTTAAAAAGTTCTGGTTATGTTTATAATAACCGACTGGAGTTAATAAAATATTGCCAAGGGGATGTTAATATACTTAGGAAAGGTTGTATTAAATTTATGACTGATTTTATATTATTAATGGATGTAAACCCTTTCCTAGAAAGCTTTACTATAGCTCAAGCTGTAATGCTTGTTTATAGAAATAAATTCCTTAAAAAGAATACAATGGGTATTGTACCTACTAATAATTATTCTTCAAAAGAAAATCAATCATTTATAGGTTTGAAATGGTTAGTATACGAGAATGAAAAATGTAATGGGCAAATGAAATATGAAGTAATGTTACCAAATTGTGGTAATATCCAAATCGATGGCTATAATTCCCATACAAATACGGTATATGAGTTTTTGGGGTGTTTTTATCATGGTTGTCCTAAATGCTTTTATAATAGATTTGCATTACACCATGGAGTTACATTTGATGATAAATACAATAATCTTTCTTATAGACTTGATTATTTAAAAAATAAAAATTTTATTGTAAAAACCATATGGGAATGTGATTTCAAAAAATATTTAAAAGAAAACCCTAAGGAAAGTAATCTACTGGACACAAATCCATTAATTTTGTATAGTTCTTTACAACCTCGTGATGCAATATTTGGAGGGCGTACTGAAGTGTTCAAGCTACATCATAAAATAAAACCTGGTGACAAAATTCGATATTTGGATTTTACTTCTTTATACCCTTTTGTAAATAAGAATTGTAAATATCCTATTGGGCATCCTAAAATTTATAATAGAGAGGAATGTAAGAATATCGCCGATATAACTAATATTGACGGTATAATAAAATGTAGCATCTTACCTCCAAAAGATTTGTTTATACCTGTTTTACCTTCAAGAATAAACAATAAATTACTTTTTGTACTGTGCAGGACGTGAGGTGAGACCGAAAATGTATTAGAAAATTGTACACACAATACGGACGAACGTAGTTTAATTGGTACATGGGCTTCTATAGAAATTAATATAAGTTTAGATAAAGGTTATACAATTTTGGAATTGTTTGAAGTATGGGAATACCAAACTATATATGATCCTATTACCAAAACAGGAGGTTTATTTGCAGAGTACATGAATAGTTTCATAAAACTCAAACAGGAAGCAACAGGTTTTCCAAGAGAATGTAACACTCTAGAGGAGCAGAATGAATATATTAAAAAATATTTTAATACTGAAATGTTCTATTGGATAAATCCAAAATGAATCCAAACCCATCTTATCGAAACACCGCAAAGTTGTGCCTTAATTCGTTTTGGGGGAAACTAATTCAGAAAAACGAAATGAATCAAATCAGCGTAATATCTTCAATTGATGAATTCCATAAACTTGTGCATTCGCCCGGTGTAGAAATTGAAGATTTGTATATAGCTGGAAAAGAACAAATATGGGTTAAGTGGAAATATACACACATTGAGTGGGCCCCACCGCTTAAACATGTTTCCCTAACTGTAGATATATTTACAACGGCACATGTTCGATTAAAATTGCATGAGGAATTGTATAAGATAGGAAAGAATGTTCTGTATTGTGATACAGATTCCATTATCTTTGTTGAAAATAAAAATTCCTCATATTAACCTACCACATGTAACTTCTTAGGAGAATTTACTGACGAATTAGCAGATTATGGCCCAAGAACATTTATTACTGAATTCGTTGCAACAGGTCCTAAATGTTATGCCTACAAATACTTTAATCCAGAAATCAAAAAAACGGGGGAAGTTGCGAAATGTAAGGGGGTAACATGCAGTATAAACAACAAGAAAATATTAAATTTCAATAATTGAAAAAAATTTATTATGGATTCATCAAATACTGGTTCATACACAATACACGATGCCAAAAAAATAAAAAGAAAAAAGAATTTTGTTGTCGTTACAGAAAGTGAGACCCAAAAATTTGGATTTACTTTTACCAAAAGAGTGTGTGTTGGAGACGATTTTGCAACAATCCCATATGGATATCAATTCCAAAATTAAATGTAATGACGAAAATTTAAAAAATATAAATTAAAATGTAAAATGTAAAAATGTTAAATGTAATAATCATAAAATTATAATGTATTGATATTTGTAACAAAAAAAAACTTTTTTTTTTGTTAGAGAAAAAAATATATTAAATATAAAAAATATGTGTTTTTTATTTATTTGCATTTTACATTTCACAAAGAGCGTTTGCTTATTAACTGCACAATAACAATAATAATAAAATAATGGGAAAACTAATATGTTTTGTTGGTCTGCAGTTTGTACTAGGAAACGGACGTCACCATTTTGTTAAGGAAATGGCCGTACTTCAACAAGGGTCTCTAGTTCCAACACTATTTTCTTCAAACCACCCTTTCCTCAAGAAGAACTAAATGATGAAAGTACACAACAAGGCCTTTACATATATAACAATATCAACAATTTGCAGTGGAATGATGGTTTAATTTCTTACAACGAAATTCCAAATATTTTGAAAACTTATGCCAACCATAAAATTTATGTTAAAGGATTGCAGAAAAAAGTTTTTTTACGTCAATGCTTACAAACATCAACAGAGATTATAGAGCTTGAAAATGATATACCTAAATTAAACTCTAAGAACATATGAGGTTTATCGTGAAATCCACTACAACAAAAATAAAAATAATAGATGTGCTGTTCAAAATTGTATGAATATGTATATGTACATGTTACAAAATAATAAAATAGATTATTACATTTTATATATTTTTTATTAATTTCAAAAAAAAAATTTTACATTTCAATATTAAAATTAATTTTTATAAGATTTTCAAATAATTTACTGGAACAGTATATTGGTATTTCGAAAAATAATTGGGAATAGTTGCAGTGTACATGTGAAAGTTCCATTGGAATGTAATAGTCATCATATGATAATTGAAATACAGCTTTGGCTTTAAATTTTCCAAATATTTGTTGAAATATTTTTTATATTGCATGTAGCATTGTTGTTGTAACTCATAACAATATTTAAAAAGCCGACTATATTTAAATATTGGTTATATTCTTTTTTAAACAATGCAACAATTTTTTTTGTTATTATTTTCGTTGTCCCAAGTGAAGTTTAATATCGATTTTGTTGTATTTTTTGCATCAATATTTTCTAGAAGAGCGTCTAAAAATTCGACATCATTTGTAGAAACTTTTTCTTCTAATTTTTTGAAATTATTAAAATAATTTTTCCACTCTTTAAAAGAAATATATATAGGAATTTCCTTTACACGATGAAAGATAATTTCTGCTTCAAACGTATCAGCACAGAATCCAACAACAACTTTACAGGTATGCTGTTCATTTAGGAAGTAAGTATAAGCCAATAATAAATTTTTTGGTATATTGCTTGACTTTTGACGGACCTTCTTTTCTGTTGTTTTAATTCCTTCTGAAGAATTTCGTTTTCTGGTCTCCTTTGCAGCACTCATTTTAGTAGAAAATGAAAACTTTTGTGAAAATGTACACGCATTTATACATTTCCAGATCTGCACATTTGCAATTTGTTTTTGTATTTTTTATTATTATGTTTGTTTGTATGTTCAAAAATTTTTTTAAACTCTATTAAAATATGTTTATCGTTTTTTTCAAAATTATATCTATCAAAACTATTTAAAAAACGTTGCATGGTTTTGCCATTACATCTGTACCATAATGTTTATTTATAATGATAAATAATGATAAAACAATAATGACCGCATACATCCGAAAATGAACTCTGTAACCTTCGGCCGTTTACAATATAACATAATGAATTACGTTCTAAAAATTGCAAAAACTCGTTTTGTAAAGGTCGACCATATGAGTCAAAGTATTCTATACAACCCACAGATGGACATAAAATTGCTATCCAATGAGCGCCAGGTTTTGTGGAAGGATCTGTATTTACAACAATTATTGCAGGTCTTTTAATAAATTTCGGAATTTTATTTATGGCAAAAACTCCTTTAAAATATTTTCTAGTATATTTGTTGCATTTTAATACATTAACAATTTGAAATGTATCCATATTATTCCAGAGTTGAAAAATCAATTACTTTTATATCTGCTTCCACGAAATGTTTTAAAAATTCGGTTTTGATCTTACCGTTTGTGAATAAAATATCGATTTTCTTAAATATATTTTGAAGTTCATTAGTTGTCTGTTCATTTGAAAAATTTCCAAATACATAATTGTCACTTTTATCGATATCATTTATTCCATCTGTTGTTGGATATTGATATTTAAATTCCTTACTAAAGATTTTACAAGACTCTTTTATTCCAGTAATACTAATAGATTTAACGAATATCGTATTCTTATTATTAGAGCAGAAACTCATCAACTAATGCATAATTTTTATAAACCATATTGTTGTTGTTTATTTAACTGTCAATTTTAAAATGTATTAAATCTGCTATTCCACCCTATTTATAGGTTTGTATATACGTTTCGATTCTTATCAATTTGTAAACTCCCATCAAACTCTCCATAAACAAGACATGTTACAGTCGTATTTAATGCTCTGGAAAACTTGGCTTCAATTCTAACAGTGCCTTGGTTCAATAAACTTTGACACGAATTATTTCCTGATAAATCTGGAGTTAAATCGAATTCAAGAATGTAAAAACCTTTGCATTGATTTTGTGATTTGATGGCCTCTGTCCGAATGATGAATTCCAGTTCCATTAAAAAGGGTATAATATGCACGTGTATCAAAACGATGTTTGTCAGCAAAACTAGTTTCAATTGTTAAATTCGGTATTTGAACGCCATTAACATATAGCATAAATTGTGTCATCTCAAAATGTTTGAAATTAAAAGGATTTTTTGAACGTTTTCCAGTAAAAGCTTCATTATCTGTCATGCAAAATAGTATAGTATTGGGTAGTTGTCCTATGAAAACATTGTCAAGCGATATATTAGTACTACTTGATAGTACTGTGAATGATTTTATTTCAGCACGTTTGTAATTGTATTTTGCATTCGCCTTTTCTAAAACAGCATTATGTGCAAGTAAAATACTAGGATTTACTGTGACATGTCTCATAAATAATGTAGCTTCAATTATTTTCATTTGACTCATCATTATCGTAAGAGAAAAAGTAAAAATCTGGTTTTTCCAAAGTTAGCAAAACTCTGACATCCACACCATTTATTAATAATGTAGGTTGATTAAACATATCAACATGGAGTTTACCCATCAATTCAACAACACCACTATTATTATATTGTTTTTTACGTTCTGAGGCACCACTATTTCCAGATTTTCCTACATCATGTTTATCTAACGACCAACCAGCACATTCTAAATGGGTATTGGCAGCATCATTTCCATAGTTAAGTAAAGACTCGATGTAAGCTCTATAATTATAATTGTTGTCAGATGAAGTAATATTTTTACCATTTAACTGAACATTGCATTGTTTAATCATAGAATGTAATAAATTGTTAACAATTGCCGGCTGGGCTATTAATTTAGGAGGTGTAGAAGTATCTTTATCATCATTCCACACTGATCCATCTTTCTTTAATATTTGTATTTTTAATTTTAAATATGTTGATGACAAATCTCTATACGTATCGCCATGACTTAAAGAAACAAATTCTATAGTCGAAGAATTATCTAAAGAAGCAATTGGGTTATAAGCAACTTCTTCTGATTTTAAGATACTTGATTGAATAGGTGGTGAACTAAATATATCTAACTCTGACTTCATGCACTCCAACATCTTTAATCAAAAATGTCTAATACTCGTTTTTTATTTTTGCTTCTTCTTTTAACTTTACGTCTCTTCAATTTGAGACGTAAATGACTGGGTTTTGTAGAATTCTTTCTTTTTATAGCCCTCCTTTTTCCAGAACCATACATCGTATGCAGTTTATTCACAGCTTCGCGTCTCAAATTTGTCAATGCTTCTTTACCTCTATCTTGTAACACTTCTTCCGGATTTGCTCCTGACGCAATATCTGATAAAACACCAATTCCACTTGAAACTGCTTGTTTTTGTAAAAAAATTAGACCTGATGATAATATAGGCTTTATATAGCGAAATAACCCTCCGAAAACGTCTCATAATCCTCGGCCTCTCTGATAATTTACAGCCGAATGAAACAGGGGTCCTATTTCTTCAATATTACCCCCTGTTTGAGATAAATAGTATTTAATATAATGACGGTTCATTGATTAATAATTAGAGTGTAACGATTACTCTTTATTTATATTAATTTTTTGTAAAATGTAATAATATTTTTTTAGGTATTACACTAGTGTATTTAGAGTAGAATGTAAGTTAGATTTTGTAATGTTGTAAATACTTTTATAGAGAAGAAATATCATTCGTGTTTAGACTGTCAACAACATCACATGTAAAATTATAAAATTAAATTATCTCTTTCTATTAAATAAAATTATATAAAAGAATAAAAGAAAAGAGTTTAATTTGAAAGTCATTATATGGCGACGAGGATAAATTTCTGAGGAAGAAATAAAAAAAGTTATTTTCTAAAAAGTAAAATGATTAACGAAGCAACTGGTGTTAGAACAGAAGTAAGAATAGTCAACCAAATTGGAAATATTGAACCTTTTACACCTGGAAATAATTTCAAAGCATATATAGATAGGTTCAACCAATTTTACTTGCTAAATAGTGTACCAGACGAGAAAAAATCTGCGTATTTTGTTACAATGTGTGGCGGCGATACATACGAAATTTTAATGTCGTTGTGTATTCCAAAAATGCCATCAGAATTAAATTATGAAGAAATCAAAACATTGTTAAGTATTTTTTTTGAACCAAAACGAAATAAAAGAGCTGAACGTTATAAATTTAATAAGTGCTATCAAGAATCTGGTGAGTCTATCTCAGATTTTATTGTTAGACTAAAATCATTAGCACAATCATGTGAATTTGGAGATATAATTCCAAATACAGCGTCAGTTACGGCCGGTACAAATGGTGTGATTACACAAAATGCAGCACAATTAAAATTAGCGGTTTTAAATGATGTATTAGCTGATAGATTTATTGTTGGTTTAAAAAATGAAAAAATACAGCAATCTTTATTAAATAATCAAAACTGGTCTTTTGAAGAATGTACAGTTAAAGCAATTAGTATGGAATTAACGTAAAATGAACAAAGAACAATGAACAAAGTATTACAATCAGAAAATGCGGTATATAATCGTAATAATTGGCAGTCAAAAAATAGTCAAAATTATAAGAACACGAATCAAAATTTTAAGTATCAGTCAGTAAAAAATAACAATTTTAATCAAAAAAATAAGCAAAGTTATACAACAAGTAAAGATTACCAAGCTAAAAAAGAAAGCACGTCTAGTAATTGTAATCGTTGTGGTCGTAATCATAAAGAAGATACATGTCCTGCAAAAAATTGGGAATGTTTCATATGTCATAAAAAAGGTCATACATCAACAGTATGCAGAAATAAACCAAAATCAGAAGTCAAAATGATTTACAACATATCAAGAAAAAATGAATCAGTTGTAGTAAAAGTACAAATTAATAATGTGTCAATAGAAATGGAAGTTGATACAGGAGCTTGTAATTCAATTATTTCAAAATATTTATATTTAAAAAAATTAAAAAATGTCAATTTAGTAAAACAAACAAATAATGTAAATTTATTAACTGTTACAGGTAATTCCATCGAGATTGAAGGCAAACTGAATGTAAGAGTGAGTCGAAATAATATTAATAGTAATCTGGAATTAATTGTCGTTAAAGGAAAGTATCCAGAACGTCCTATTTTGGGCAGAGATTGGCTAGATATTCTTTTTCCTGAATGGAGATCATGGTATGCATGCAATGAAATAAATCAAGTTAATTCGGAAAATTCATTACTAAGTGAAATAAAAAATAAATTTCCTAATATAACAAAATTAAATCTAAATGAACCAATAAAACAATTTGAGGTTGATTTAGTTTTAATAAAAGATAAACAACCGAAATTTTGCGCGGCATATACTGTACCATTTAAAGTAAAGGAAAAAGTAGAAAATGAAATTCGTAGATTGTGCGATGAAAAAATTTTAGTACCTGTTAAATATAGTAAGTTTGCGAGTCCAATTGTAGTTGTCCCAAAATCAAACGGGGAAGTTAGAATTTGCTTAAACGGCAAAGCTACCTTAAATAATTGTTTAGAGTCACATCATTATCCTTTACCATTACAGGAGGATATTTTTGCTAAAATGCAATGATGTAAATATTTTTGTGTAATAGATATGACTGGGGCTTATTTGCAAGTAAATATTAGCAAAGAATCACAAAAATATTTAGTTATTAATACGTCACTAGGTTTATATGCGTATACACGCTTACCTTTCGGTATAAGTATTGCTTCAGCAGCGTTTCAGTCTATATTAGACCAAGTGTTAAAAGGTTTCGATAAAGTAGGTGTTTTTCAAGATGATATTATATTAGGTGCAGAAACGTTAGAAAAAACTAAAGAATTATTAAATAAAGTCCTTGAAAAGCTTTCGTATTATAATGTCAAAATAAATTTATCGAAATGTAAACTTTTAGTGAACAATGTAGATTATTTAGGTCATAATATTTCTGCCAATGGTATAAAACCAAATAGCGAAAAAGTTAGAGCAATAGTAGATGCTCCAAGACCAGAAAATATTAGTCAGTTGCAAGCTTATTTGGGTTTAGTGAATTATTATAGGAAGTTTGTTCCAAATTTATCGTCAGAATTAGAGTCACTATATAAATTATTAAAAAAAGAAACAAAGTATGAATGGTCTAAGAAATGTCAAAGTGCTTTTGAAAAAAGCAAAAAATTAATAAATAATGATAATATTTTAAAGTTATATGATCCAAATAAACAAATAGTTGTTTCTGCTGATGCAAGTCCATATGGAGTAGGTGCATGTTTAGCACATGTTGTTGATGGTTGCGAAAAACCTGTTTTATTCGCTTCTTCAACATTATCACCAGCTGAAAAAAATTATTCTCAGCTACACAAAGAGGCTTTAGCAATTATTTTTGCTATAAGAAAATTTAATAAATATCTGTTTGGTCAAAAATTTATAATATATACAGATAGTAAGGTAATGAAGCAAATATTTGATCCTATCAAAGGTACTCCTTCTGTAGCTGCAGCTAGGTTGCAAAGATGGTCGGTTGAACTTTCAATGTATGATTACGAAATAAAACATCGTAGTGCAAAAAATATGACGCATGTAGATGCTCTCTCACGTTTGCCATTGAAAGATTATACAAATATTGAATACGTGTCCATAAATTTTTTTAACAAGTCAGAAAATAATGTCCCAATAGATTTAGAAAAAGTTAAAAATGCTGTAATAAATGACATTGATTTGATTGAGGTGTATAATTATACATTGCATGGATGGCCAACAAAAGAAATGAAAGAATTAGAACCATATTTTAGAAAAAAGAATTCATTAAGTGTAGAGTCGAATTTTATTTATTATGGAAATCGTTTGGTAATACCTGAAAAACTAAGAGAGTCAATGTTAAGCATTTTACATGAAAGTCATATGGGTATAGTTAAAATGAAAATGTTAGCTCGTTCTTATATTTGGTGGCCAAATATTGATCAAGAAATAGAAAAGTATGTAAACCAATGTCATGTTTGTCAAAAAACAAGAGAAGTTGATCATGCTAAAGTTGATACAAAATGGCCAAAAGCTGAATATCCTTTTGAACGCGTTCATATAGATTTTTTTGATTTTTCTCCTGAACTCCTAAAAAGAATGAACTCCTAAAAAAAGAACTTCTTCCATGATGTTTGCGTTTAAACCTCGAATTGCACTAGATGTGATAAAAAATTATAAAAAAAATAGTACAACAAAATTCAAAGAAAGTAGAGTACGTTTTAAAAACGATAAAAAAATTACATTTTAAAAGATAAAATGAAAGAATGAACAACAACGTATTATAGTAAATGAAGAAGTTGGTGTTTCGGATTCAGATGAAATATTGCCTGCATTTGTGAATATAAGACCGGTAAGACAGCGAAAAAAACCAGTAAGGTTTTCACCTTCTGAATTTAAATAAGAAATTGTTGTGATTCTCAAACCCCATTGGTGTTTTATAGTAAAAAGGGGGAAAGATGTAGTGTATTTAGAATAGAATGTAAGTTAAATTTTGTAATGTTGTAAATACTTTTATAGAGAAGAAATATCATTCGTGTTTAGACTGTCAACAACATCACATGTAAAATTATAAAATTAAATTATCTCTTTCTATTAAATAAAATTATATAAAAGAATAAAAGAAAAGAGTTTAATTAGAAAGACATTATATACACCTGCTAAAATTTATATCAAATCCAAATTTATCAGCTAGTTTTATGGATATGTTATCAAAAACTTTTTTTTCAACATTATGATATTGTATACGTTTATATTTGATTATTGTTGATTCAAAAGAATTTTTTGTTTCAATAATATTAAGAAATCGTACCTTTGAATCACCCACAAAACATGGTTCTATTATATCAGTGCACATAAACAATATTGCTGCTTTTGATATTGAAGTAAAATCGTTAAAAATAGTTCAAAAGCTTTGACGATTTAAACTTGTATCTTTTTTAGGTCTTGCAAATATTTTGTTTTATGTGATCTAATATTTTTAACTTGGGAAAAAATAGTTTTCATAAAGCTTTTGACTGAATATGATCTGCTAATAGGAATCTTCACATTTATTTTAGGGCTAGTTACACACACTTCAATATATTTTGACTCTTTAATATCTAGAATTTTGTCCGGAACCTTATAATTTTCATCATCAGTGATAAAGGTGTAAATCTCCGGAATCAAATATCGTTCACATTATTTTTTGTTTAAGCCTGGTCCCCCACATATATTTTCAAGAAGTATTGGTAAAATAGAGGCTTTCAAGTCACATTTTACCTTTGTTATATGGAATGTATGTTTTCCCTACGCCTAATTTATTTTTTTCCGTACTTCCAATTATTATAAATGCGCTTTCTTCATAATTTTCGTTATACCTATTCGGTATAAAATCCTTAATATATATTTCCGAAACACCTACTTTCCAATTATTATGTGTTCAGTTAATTTCAGTTGGAAATTTATTTGTAAAACGTGTCAACGAGTTATTGTTATAATAATTATTAGAAGCATCACTCAAGAGAGTAATGAAAAAATCATCTGTTTGATTCATTTTTTTTATTTATAAGTTGTCCACTGTGAAAGATTTAATGGAGTTGTCGTTTTAGGTTTTAACTTATCTTTTTCTGATTTGGCTTGTAAATTAGCCTTTTCTGATTTTAATATTTTTTTTACAAACTGGGAATTTCAATAAAGTTTGAGCAAATGCTTTCTTAGTAGAAGAACGTAATTGACGATTTAAACTTGTATCTTTTTTAGGTCTTTCAAATATAGGTACTGAAATAATGTCACCTCCATCCGATTCAAACATATGTACATCTGACGAACCAATAGATTTCCTTTCTTTTATACGTTTTCCTGTTGGTGTTGCTGAGAGTGCTAAATTTCGTATTTCGTCATCATTATCAAAAACTTCGTCATTCGTTTCAGAATTAGCATTATCTTTAGCAATTATCTTACCAGGTGTAAATGTATACATATCGTTTTCGAGGTTTTGGTGTTGCACATCAATATTTTCAGGTTTTTGGTGTTGCCCGACCACATCTTCAGGTGTAATTAAGACTCTGTGTTCTTTTTGCTTTGGTAACTGGTTCGGTTTGGGTGCTCAAATATTTTTTTTGTAAAATTACTTGTGTTTATAGAAGGTGAGTGTTCTAATTGTTGTGGCTGGGAATTATTATAAGCTCTTTGCTGTAATTGATGTCTTCTTTTGTTGGCAATTTTATTAGTTTTTGACGATATGTATACCATTTTTCATTATCTGATAATTTTTTATTTAAAAGTATTTCTTTCATACTTTTGTCAAGGTGTGAAAGCTCTGCATAATTATTGAAATTCTCTTTTAGCTTGTTATAAAGCTCTGGAGGTATAACAATCATCCGTTGTAAATTATTCATGTTTCTAAAAAGCTACTTTGATAATAAACTTTCAAGTAAGCCTGCTAGTACTGAACCTATCAACATAGGTAAAAACCCTCCTTTCTGTATAATAACTTTTCTTTTTACTTTCAAAGATTTTTTGGGACAAGCTAAGCAACGCAACACTTTTTTATTTTTATTTAATTTATTATAAATCTGATTAGACACTTTGTGGTTTCCATTAAGGGTATTTATAGCTATTTCACAAATAAGATATGACGATTTGTTTTCAATCGTTTCATGTTTTTCAGATAGATCTGTTAATTGTTTTAATGTGCAATAACATTCAAAATAATTATTATTAAGAATATTTGATCTAAAACAAAATATATCTTTAATGTCTTGAGTTAAATCCAGTATAATATAACCATAAGGAATAGATGTCACCTCATTATATACTCTCAGAAATTCTTTGGAGTTTTCTGGATAAATTTGTTTCGCTAAAGGAGCTATTTGTGATTTGTCGCGAGGATTTTTAAAAAGAACCAAATATTTACAATTAAGTGATATATCTCGACAATGTCTTCCCTGATGAAACACATTTTGTGTAATTAAAATAACTGATAAATTTCTATGGTGTGATCCTTTTGTAAATAATTCACATACTTTTGTATTATAGGCATTTAACATTAAGTCATCCAAAACAATTAATATTGGTTCATTATTTTCATTTTTGATATTTTCTGGAACTTCATTATGATATTCTAAATTTCTTATATTTTTTGGAACCGCGCTAAATTCAGGATTGCACCATAATATTTTTGTTGGCACCGGTTTAATAAATTTGTGTATATATCTAATCAACTTACAAATAAATGTAGTTTTGCCACAACCCGACGGGCCTGCTATCATCATTGTAAACGAATGATTAAAAACTATCATTTTGTTACATAAACTTTTTGAAGTTCTTGATAATAAAATCTTCCTTCAACCTCATGTCCCTTCAAGTCTTTCAATATAAATAAAGGATCTGGTTCCCTATTTATAATTTTTTGTACTTGAAAAATTTCTTTTGTCCATTTTGGTGTATATCCATGCTCGAAAATTGCTTTTTTTTAACAATTCGTACATAGTCGTCTTGAAATATATTTACATTAATTTGTGGATCTCTCTTATGAAGATTTTTGTATATTTCATAGATTTGTTTCACATGGCTCTGATTAACGTCTGATGGTTTCATTTTTATTGTACTATGATAAGATTTGTTGTAAGAATTTACAAGGTTTGGTAATACATTGATATATCTCTTAGTTGAACTTTCAGTAAAATATTTAAACATTTTTTCTTTTATTGTACGATTGAATCGTTCAACAACTGCAGCTTTTTGAGTAGATAAAATAGTTGGAAAACGTTGTCGAATATTATTTTGTTTTAGATAATTTTGAAAATTTGAATTTGTGAATTCTTTTCCTTTATCTGATTGAATTGTTTTTGGTTTTCTACCACTTTGTTGAAGAATTTTATGAAAGTTTTTTGTTATTTCTTTTCCAGTTTTATTTTTTATTGGTACTATCCAACCGTATTTTGAAAATACGTCAATTACCGATAGTAAAAATGTATAATTGTCATTTACTTTTTTATACATTTTCATATCGCATAAATCAATTTCCCATAATTGGTCAATATCTTGTAAAACATAATGATTCCTAGGAAATTTTTTCTTAACAGGATAATGTAAGGTATAAACATCTTGCGATTTAACCCAGTTTTTGATTTTATTATGGCTTATTTTGTCATTTTTTAACGCAGCATGAAGTTTTGCAACAGAACCATATATGCTAATTCCTGTTTTATTGTAGTACGTGTTTTTAATTTCTGAATTTGTGTTTCCCATAGGAAAGTAGAAAATAGTATAAATACCTCCACAAAATTTACATTTGCCTTTATATAAAAAATATCTTAAAATGACACTATCAAGTGATGAAGAAGAACGGTACAAAACATTTGAATTTTGGCCAAAAACTTTTGTAAGCAAGAAAGAGTTAGCATCAAATGGATTTTTTTATTTAAACATGGTTGGCATTGTACAGTGTTACTACTGTAATGTTCAAATATCTCATTGGAATAGAGGCGATGTTATTGCAGATGAACATAAGAAATATTCTTCTAATTGCTATATTTTTTCCGATAAGTACAAAATGAAAGACAACGAAGGCATGGATATTTGTGGTACAACAGGTAGTGGCTCGATCAAGCAAGAACATAATCTAAATAACCCCAAAAACATAAAATATTTTTATTATTGTGTATTCTTGTTTTTTTTTCTTATTGTGTATGAATATTAGCGTATTTTTTCTCTTATTTGCATTAATATTTTATAATCAAAATAAAGCTCAAGCTTTCACTTTGACCTTGTATTTAAATATTAGTATCAATCTGAAAAAAATATAATATCAAGTTCATACATTAAATAATCTGAATAAAGAAATTTTCAATAAAGAAAAAAGAAAAATTTTTAGTTGACAAACAATAGATGAAACTTAAATGAACTGAATAATATATTTTACATTTGCAATACAGGTTTTCAATATTATGGCGTTTTTTTTTGTTTTTGTTTTTGTGATTGCGTATGAATATTATAAATAACTTCTGAACCATTCTAGCGCCTGTTACCTTTTTTTTTGTTTGCAAAGGCGGGACTATAGTTTTTTTGCACAGAACAAAAATACAAAAATTATTTATATGCGCGGGCGCAATACTATCAGAAAAAATCACAAATACACAAATATTCGGGAAATATCATCAAAAAGATCATCAACTACAACGCCCACTCTAACAGACTTGTTTACAGTTTTTGGTTAGTCACCATACAAATCTATACTAAAATCATTTTTACACTAGCGGTACATCCAGAGCATTTTTACTCCAGCGGACATCCATATCTGTACATTATTTTCAGACTGCACAGCAAGCCCAACCCACGAATTCATATTCTGACCAACCAAAAATACAAAAAGACTAGCCGTCTCTCATCACCTGTCTCTTTATTACACACAGCAAGTATTATTTCTAGTACGGTTGTGTGATTTTGGCTTCTGTTAAGCATGTCGTCACTATTGTACGTAGTATATAATTCGATCTAAGGGGGGCTTTATACTACTTACGTGATATTATAAATTCAGTTACGTTACATTATAAATTCTATATAATATAAAAGATTAATTCAAGTAAATTTTAATAATAACAATGTTGTTAATAATAACAACAATGACTGTTTAACTCACGCTGAATAAATTTCGACTCTCCGAATTACCAGAAAAACCAAATTATTTATACACACTTGTTGACTTATTAGCGTTTGTTTACATAAAAATGTAAACAAACTTTGATTCAATAATAATACAATTAATTTACTATTGAGTAATTGAACTCATTAATAATTATTATTAATTGTAATTGGTCATACCCAAAATTGCAAACATTGCATAAATGCGCACTAAGCATTATTTGCTTAGCTTTATTAACTTATTGACACAGTTTAATGGTTGGTTGGTTGTTTTGAAAGGGGGGGGGGGGTAAAAATCCACCACGCACCAAGGCCAGAAAGGCCCGTTGTATAAACACCCCATCGGCGGCTATTGACTTATTCTAAATTTTCCAGCACGTCGACCCATCCTACTTCTTTCATGAACGAAGTCAACTTTGCCGGATTGATTCTACCAGCCTCCTCTATGGCTGTCAGAAAATGGTACCCCAAGTGTTTTAGTCTTTTACAACGCACCGCAGAGCATTTGCATAGCAGATGCTTCACTGATTCCACCTCCTCACCGCAATCCCTACAGGAAGATTCCGCTGACAGACCAAGCCGTGAGGCGTGGTGTCTAAGTAGAATATGACCTGTAGCGATTCCCGTGAAAAGCCTAAACGAAGCTTTATTCATGTTCATGATCGATTTGGATATCTTCGCGTTTAATGTACCCCAGCAAAGTTTCGTGTGTATACAATCGGAAGAGTTGGTCCATCTCCTTGTGTGTTCATTTATTGCCCACTCCGCAATAGGATTTTTTGCCAGAGTCAGGGGGATAGGAAACAAGTTTCCTATCCAAAACAACTTGTGTGCGGTAAAATGTTCGGTTTAAAAAATAAAAATACATTAATACAAAATTACAATAACATATTTTTTGGTGTAAAAGCATACATTGTTAACAAAAGTGAACATAAATAAAACTTAAGTAGCGGTGGTAAAAAAAAATAGCGGAAATTCAACAGAAAGCAGAACTAAAAGAAGAAGCAGTAACAACAACACAAAAAAAACAAATCAACAGAGAAGCAGATCAACAAATTTTAATATGAGCTGTAATTTAAAAAAAAAATATGTAAAATAAATTTAAGGGAAATTGTTATACAGAAAAAATATTTTTTTTAAATAAATCTAAAGTAATTTATAATTATCATTACTACCTATATTATAAATATAAAAAAAAAAAAATCACATTATCATACCAAAAAAAATTAATTAAAAAAAAAGTAATATAAAAAATCAAATTTTAATAAAATCAATTTAAAATAAAATCATTTAAAAACTCAAACACAAATTTATTTTGTTTATGTTAATAATTACCAAAAAAAAATTTGTTCAAATTTTATTCAAAAAAGGTCATACAAAGAAAATCAGATTCCTATTCAAATTCTTATAAAAAAAAAATATATATATAAAAATAAATCAAATGTGCAACAAGTTGCTTAATGTATGGGAAGCATAATAAATATTATAAATGCATATTAACCAGCACACATTAATACATATGGTGCAATTATATAAGTTTTTATCTTACTATAAGTAGACCATACATATATTTACACATATTTATTTTTTTCGTCGCATTATAATAATTATGCGTTTTCAGCAATTATATAAAGTTTTTTTTTCTTTGTTGCCTAAGTTTTTATTAGCGTTTGAAATGTTATACATAGTAGTGTATAAAAAATATGGTAATAAAAACAATGAAAGGCAATATGTGTTGAATTTAATTACAAAAATACTAGGGTTCGTTGATTTTATACTAAAACTGTGCAAATAAAATGCAAATGCACAGTTTGTATTAAGTTGACACCGGGCTGAATATAATCAAGTAACCTGGTATAAAATTTTTCTTTTACGTAATAATAAAAATTGGGATTAAAATTTTCTTTGTTACCCAATATTTTTCTTTTTACCCTCTATTAGGTTTTTTGTTCTCTTATTACAAAATAATGTCTATATATATGTACATACTTTTAATTAAAATTTATCGAATTTTCTTTGTCGAAATTAAATAATTCCTTAACTTGTTGTTTAAAAAAAAAAATTTATAAATTGTTTTTTGTAAAGGTGATTAATCGCAAATTAAATTTATTATTGCAAAACAAATTAAACAAAAAAAATATATTATATTAACCAAACTTTAATAAAATTAAATAAAATTTAACAAAATATGTATTAATAAAATTTTATAACTATATTGATTTGGATTCCTTTTTTTTTCGACCCCTAAAATATAAGTACCGTATATCAAATTATTTTCACTTTATACTGAAACTTAATAAAAATATGACCCCTAAATAATAATATATAAAAAAAGGCATATTTACATTGTTGTTGTTATAAATTTTTTTTAATATAAGGGAAACTAATGTCGCAAAAATCAAAAAACCCCAACTTTAGCGCAATCTATTTTAAAATTTTCGAAGCGAATTTCAACTTTTTCATTTCTTAAAGTCCGGAATTTGAAAATTCGGACGAAAAAACGAAATCAAACATCGAAAATATAGAAACGGAACCAAATTTGGAAATATGAAATAAAAACAATTTTGCTGATTTTTTACACCAAGTGCAGGGAGATAGAGTGTCGGAAAATAGGAAAAGTTTTAGAACATGAAGATCCGGGGTAAAATATAATAAAATTGGTCCAATAAGAAGACCAAGAAAAGCTAGGAAAAATAAAGTGACAATTACTAAAACGGAAAGAAGAATTTTGAATATAAAAAAATCAAACGAAATGAATCAAATAAATGACCCCTACTTTTTCAGTAACAGAACGATGAATAGGCCAGGACCAGCAGGGTCAAATTCGACCCCTATTCCGCCACCACCACCACGTCAATTACCAGAACAACAGGAATACAACGCGGAAAACTTTACTAATGACAACTCATATCATTTGGAACCAACACTGTTACCACTCGAAAAAATTATAAAAACATTTTTGGTACAAGTTCCAACATTTTCAGGTATAGGGTTGGAGATTGAAAATGAATTGAACAATTTTCTAGAGTTGGCTAACCAAGCATACGAATTGACTAGAGATTAACAAAAGGGAATATTATTGAGAATTTTAATTACCGATAACCTGACATGTGCGGCCAAAGCACTTTTTAGATATGCCAAGTTCGAAAATTTTACCCAATACAAAGATATTTTAAGAAATCGATTCATTGACAGCAAAGATATGGCTACATTAGCATAGGAAATTATGGGAATGTACCAAAATGAAAACGAAACAGTGGAACTTTTTGGGGAAGAATATCAGAAAAATTGGCTGCTTATCGAAACACAGTGAATAAAAGATATCACAACGAGGGACGAGCATTAAATAATGAGATGGAGATAACAGCAAAGAGAGTGTTTTTGGGAGGACTGCGATCACCAGAGTTAAAACAATATTTACTATTTAAATATCCCGAAAATTTACGAGTCTCAATAGGAGCAGCTCGGCAATATCTAAATCAAACTCGAAATCTAGGAGGCATTGGAAGTTCGAATACATTAAATAACAGTCAAGCAGCCGTAGGAGATCCAATGCTGACTCTAATAACAACAATGATGAAAACAATGGTAGCCCATCATATAATAAGCAAGCAGTAATAAGCAAGCAAATAATACCACATCAATGTACTTTCCCGTTGAGTTTAAGCCAATGTCAGCAATAGTAAGGGTAAGTAGACCTCCTTATAATGGCCTTAATTCTGATAAGATCTACTTTCCCTTACTACTGCTGACAGTGGCTTAAACTCAACGGGAAAGTACATTGATGTGGTATTATTTGCTTGCTTATTACTTTTTAGTTGAATATTTCTTTAAGGGAAAGTATTTTTAAAAAACTTTTTTTTATTTATATTTTTTATTTTACATTTTTTAGTCGGTCAAATATTTATTAATTTGACCGACTAAAAATATTTAAATACTTTGACAACTTGGGAATGATTTGTTTGAGCTCCTCATGGCCCACTATTTGGAATTCCACATGTAGCCGATGTTTTGGGCCTTCCATGGCCCCCGGTGCTCCACAGTTTATTTTTTGTATAACTGGCTCCACATGACCCAGGGTACTGCTCGGACTACTCTTCAAGACCATTCATTTGATGCCCCACCTGATTTTTTTATGATGGGCCCCGCATTACACAGGTTTTGGGCCCTAACATAACTTACGAAGCCCAACGGACTGCGAAACGAGATGTATTCTTCAATATCTTTTATTTGATACCTCTCATGTCTTTTTACATTATGGGCCCCACAAGACCCAGAGTACCTCTCGGAGTACTCAACAAGATGTCCTCTTCCAGAGCTTTCATTTGATACCCTACATGATTTTTGTATGCTGGTGCCCCACATTACCCCGTTTTGGGCCCGAGATGACTCAAGGCGGCCTCCGGATTACTCCCCATTGAGATGTACTGTTGGAGACCTTTCATTTGATACCCCACATGATTTTTGTATGATGGGGCCCTACATTGCCCCCGTTTTAACCCCTACATGACTCACGACGCCCCACGAAATACTCCCCATTGAGATGTACACTTCAAAACCTTTCATTTGATACCCCACATGATTTTTTGTATAATGGTACCCAACAATGCCGCCGTTTTGGGCCCGGCAATGCCCACGGCGCCCCCCGGACTACGCCATTGAGATGTACTCGGCAAGACCTTTTATTTGATACCCCACATGCTTTTTTTGGTACATATAAAAATTTAAGCAGACCTCCGTGCCTCTTCCCCCTGATCAAAAAGGCCCTTAATTTATAGGGCACCAATCATCTGATGACACGAACTCAACATCCAAATTGGAGCTCAATCGGTCCAGCCCTTTAAGAGTTATGGCCAGGTGAGGAGACATAACGACATACAGGAAATGTGAATTCATAAAAGGGAAAGTAATAAATATACTGGAGGTGTAAATTTATAAAAGGAAAAGTAATAAATTTTACATTTTTTGTAAAATTTTTCATTTTCTGTTAGATTTCGCATTTTGCAATAAATTTTACATTTCTTTAAAAATTTTACATTGTCTGTTAAATTTGCATTTTCTGTTATATTTACATCTTCTGTTAAATTTTAAATTTTTTGTTATATGTACATTGATGACACGAGCTGAACTTCCAAATTTGAGCTCAATCGGTCAAGCCGTTTATGAGTTATGGCCAGGTGAGGAGATATATATATATATATATATATATATATATATATATATATATATACCTATATACTGGAAGTGTGAATTCATAAAAGGGAAAGTAAAATACAAATGATTAAAGGAATGCACGTTGCATATGAATATTGTAAATTACAAGAATAATATATTTTTTAAAGCTAAAAATTTTATGGAAAAAAAGTCTCAAATCTGGAAAGCAACTAAAAATTGTACAGATGATTTTAAAACTGAAGAAATAATTGTATTTGAAGAAGATATTAACACAGGAGTTGTTAAATCAAATAAAGAAGAAAATGTGAATATTATTATAGAAGAAAATGTAGGAATAATTGTGAAAGAATTTTATTTAGAAGCATATATAGAAGTAAAATGTTTTAATGTAGTAGAAGTTGTAGAAGATGTAGTAGAAGAAAATTATTTAAGTACAAAAGTTTGTACTGGTGTAATGATAGAAGATGAAATTATTGGATATAATAATATTAATGATAATAATCTTGAAAATATTAAAGAAATTATTAATATTAATAAAGAAAAAGAATTTAGTTTAACAATTCAAAGGAAAATACTAAATTTATATAGTAGTGATGTTAATATTGAAAAAGAAAAAAATAAGAAAATAATTTATAAACATGGAAATAAAAAATATAGGAGAATCCATAATAACAGCACGAAAAATAACAAATGAAAATAATTATTTAGTCATCGTATTTAATAATAATGTCAATACTACGGATATTGAAAATAATAATTTTAAACGAAAATTGACCCTTATTGCTTCATATATTGAAAATATATGAAGCTTTGTGGCGCGGTCTAAATTTCGAAAAATTTTTTTTCGAGATTTTGATTTTTCTGGACGTTTTAGATGTCAGGGAATCAGAATCAGCAAAAAAAAAATCCGTGTCCGCCGTACGCCGTACGCAAAGTAAAAATACACTTTTTTAAACGCTTAGAAATAGTATAAGCACTCGTGCGATTTGTACAAAAATTGCAACATATATAAAGTAAGGATGGAAATTTATGTGTATGGTATCCTTTTTTGAATCGTTTCCCTGCAACCCCCCCTAGTGGAGCGTTGAAAATGCACAATTTTGTGCACTTCAAAAAAATACCCCTAAATATAGTCGGATCTTTACATTGTTTCACAGATATATGTATAGACACCATATAAAGAAGATTGTAAAAATTTGGAGCCCTAGGTCCTCGCCCCCCTATTTTATAGTAATATTAAAACAAAAATTTTGAAATTTGAAATGCCTATAAACCCGGTTTGATTTTATATAAAACATTGTTACTTCTAACATAGATGCAGCAGGTAAGTGCATTTCCATTTCATATAAAAAATTTACCCCCCACCTTCTTTAAGTGGGTGAGGGGGCTTATGTATGAAATAAGCTACATAACTTGAGCGGGGAAATTAATTCAAAAAATGAGAAACTATATTCTTAAATATACTATGTTACACATTGTGCATAAAAATCAGCTTCGTACCTTTACCCCCTGGATTTTACAGGTGAAAGAATTTTTATGGGACTACTAAAATTGAATTTTTGGTATTTAAAATGACTATAAAATAAGCCGCATTTCAGATAGGGTCTTATATCTTGTAGGTTTGGTATAATGGATTGGTATCTTTCGAAACCATTCAAAAAATTAACCCCTTTCCCTTTTATTATGGGTGAGGGGGTAATTTTATGAAAGAGGCTGCAGCGCCTCAGCGGGGGACTGGATTGAAAAAATGAGAAATTATTTTCTTAAAAATACTATCTTACAACTTGTGCCAAAAATTTATTTCCCTACCTGCAACCCCCTCTAAGCTACATCACTTAGAAATGTTACATTTCAAAATTTATTATATAGTTTATGAAATTGAATTTGTGGAACTTAAAATGACTATAAAATAAGCCGCATTTCAGATAGGGTGTTATATCTTGTAGGTTTGGTATAATGGATTGGTATCTTTCGAAACCATTTAAAAATTTTACCCCTTGTCCTTTTATTATGGGTGAGGGGGTAATTTTATGAAAGAGGCTGCAGCACCTCAGAGGGGGACTGGATTGAAAAAATGAGAAATTATTTTTTTAAAAATACTATCTTACAACTTGTGCCAAAAATTTATTGCCCTACCTGCAACCCCCTCTAAGCTACATCACTTAGAAATGTTACATTTCAAAATTTATTATATAGTTTATGAAAATTGAATATTTGGAACTTAAAATGACTATAAAATAAGCCGCATTTCAGATAGGGTCCTATATCTTGTAAGTTAGGTATAATAGGTTGGTGTCTTTCGAAATCATTCAAAATTTTCACCCGTTTCCCTTTTCATATGGGTGAGGAAGTAGATCTATTAAACAGGCTGCAACACCTCGGCGGGGGACTGGATTGAAAAAATGAGAAATTATTTTCTCAAAAATACACACCTACACCTTGTATACAAAATTGAGACACGTACCTTCAACCCTCTTCATTTTACAGGGGCAAAAATTTCGAAATTTATAGAATAAAAACATATGTATATTACATTTTGAGTATTTAGTATATATACATATATAGTATTACAAATTCGAGTACTTATTTATAAAAACTTGATTGTAATTTTAAATTATACCACACTAGTAGTTTTGTAAAAATCATAATTTTTATTTAATTCTTCGTTTTCACTAAATCCTAGGTAGATCAAAAGGGTATATGAAGCACTCTTCCAAATTGGCAGCTTTTTCTTAATGTTGTTACTTTACCATTAAGAAAATTAAATAACAACATAATAAAGTTAAACCATAAATATAAAAAACATAGGTGGAAGCGTTAAAATAAAGTATATTAATAAAAAAAAACATATTAAAATATTAAATTTTATTATTAATTAATAAAAAAATTGAATAAAAAAATTTTTTTTTTAAATTTTTTTTTATAAAATAGAAAGGGGAGCGTGAACGCTCAAAAACAAATAATAGGGATAATATAAAAAAAAACTTATCCTTTTATATAGAACATTTTATATAGAACTTAATTGGAAATTTTTTATTTTTGGTATAAAATAAGACAAAAAAGTATTTTTTTTATAGAATTTGATAGTAAAATAAGCCAATAAAAATTTAATTGTATAAAAAGAATTATACGTAAGAAAACAAAGAAAAAATATAATTACAAAAATATAAAAATATTTAGAAAAAAAATATAAAATATATAAATAAAATCATGTTTTTAAAAAAAAAAAACAAAAAAAAAATATACATAAATAAAATTAAAAGAAATTTATTATTTAATAAAGAAATTTTAGTAAAATATAAACAAATAGATACTAATTTTTAGTTTATATATAAATAAATTAAGTATCAATTAAAATTAAAGAAAGGAAAACTATTATAGATGAAAGAAATGTATAAAAGAAAATTTAGTATACAAGGATATAAAATTTTTAGTAAAAAATATATATCAAAATTTATAAAAATATATAAATTGTTTATAAAAAAGAGATATACAAATAAAATTTTTAAAATATAAGAGTAAAAAAAAAAAATTTTTTTTTACCCTTATATTTTTTCTAAGAGGGAAGGTGTTGTTAATTGAGGCACCCTGTGCTTCAATTCACAACGGAAATCAATAATATTTAAAATTAATAAAATCAATTTAATTTTTAATTTAAAAACAAAAGTTTCAAATTACGCGTTGCTCGTGCACAGAGAAAAATTAATTCAATAAATTATAATTTATCTGTGCTATGACAAGGCGTAAAATTAATTAACCAATTCTATTAAAATTTATTTAAAATATTTTGTTGGAGAAGCGGATTGGTTTTCCAAAAAATTATTGGAAAGATTTTGGAAAACCAAAAAAGCTCTCCAACAAAATAAAATAGAAAACAAATTTAAAAGAAAAAGTCATTCGATCCGGAAAAATTTGATGTTCAATTTTAAGCGAAAAAGAAAAGTCACTCGTTTAAAAAAAAAAAAAAAATATTTTTCAAAATCCAATTTTAAATTATTATATTGTTTAGTTGTTTAAATAAAAAAAACGATTTTGTATTTAGAACTTTAAATAAATAAAATAGTAAAAAAGTTAATTCATAGTTCTATTAAAAAAGTTAATTAATAGTTAAACAAGAATATAGTTAATTTTGTCGGTTGAAAGAAAGTTTGGTTATAGAAGAAAATTTGTAAAAATTAATTAAAATATTTTTTATCGAAAGAACTCATAATATTTAAAATCTACCAAATATAAGAATAAACATTGAATTAACCTAATTTTAAATAAAAACAATTTGTGAATTTAAAATTTTTCTAATACATAATAGATTAAAAATAAACTTTTATAATAAAAAAAAGTTAAATATTAAATAAAGATAATAATATAAAACTAAACTAAAAATCGTTTTATTAAACATTATAATAAATAAGTATAAATGATTGTAATTTTTATATTACAACACGAACGATTTTGTCCGATATTGCCAAATTATACGATCCATTGGGTTGGATCTCACCATGTATAATATTAGGAAAACTGATGATACAAGAACTCTGGCTAAGCAAGTCTGATTGGGATGATCCCATCGCTTCAACGCTAGAACAGCGTTGGACAACCTTCAGAAGTACGTTAATCGACTTAGAAAAACTTCAAATTCCACGATGGATTAATACATCACAACAACCTAAAAATATACAAATACATGGTTTCTGTGATGCATCGGAAAAAGCGTATTCTGCAGCAATACTGAAGAATCACAAATAGAAATTCACCTGCTCGCATCGAAAACGAAAGTGGCTGACGAAAATTACTTTAGCCCGTTTAGAATTGTGTGGTGCGATAATGCTGGCGAAACTTCTTCACACCGTGACCAAAGCGATGAAATACGAAGATGTTCCACAGTTTGCGTGGTCCGATTCAATGATTGCCTTAGCATAGATAAAAGCAAATCCATCAAAATGGCAATGTTTCATAGCAAATCGATTTGCAGAAATACAAAAATTTACAAGTCCATCTAGCTGGAAACATGTGAAATCCAAAGAGAATCCTGCAGATTTACGATCACGTGGTTTGCTATATATTGGGGCTTTAATCGATAGCGTTAACTTAAAAAAGTTTCAACATATGGAAATCAATGTAAGCGAACACAACACCAGCAGTTAACGCTAGGCGAAAAAAACGCCAGCGCTGGCTTTCAACAAGTTAAAAAATGAACGCCAGCGCTAGACTATTTTAATATTGGTGAAAATCAATTTTTTGGGAGGCAAAAACTTGGCAAAATACAAAATATAAAAGTTAAAGTTAACGCTATCGATTAAAGCCCCAATTCTGCGCCGGCCTTTAATGATCTTGAAACAAAACTTAATTTCTTGGAAAAAAATCAAAAACATAACACTGTTGATATAGTTAATATTCCTGTTTCTGATAATATAAATTTCAAAGAGAAAGTTATTAAGCTTATTACTGAAGATGTGGGAGTTAAAATTGATTCTGGTACCATAGACTCATGTTATGTAAAAAAAAGTCAACAACAAGAAAAATCCAGCGCTTAACGTTGTGTGTGTTAATTTCTCTTCATCTTACATTAAACAAATTATTATGGATAAAATGCGATCAAACAAGGTTAAATTAACGTCGACATCATTTGGTGATCAATCCAACATAAACAGAATTTATATAAATGATAGTTTGACTACATATAGAAGACTTCTATTAGAGAAATCAAAGCTGTTGAAACTGGAAAATAAATGTAAATATGTTTGTATACGTAATTCATCTGTCTTTTCTTTTCACTTCTAGGTTAAAGATAATTATGGAGTTAGCAAAACGCGTCCAGTGCTTTCACATTACTGACGAGCTTTTTCTTTCGAATAATATGAACAATTTTTCTTCTTTTCATTACAAAACGATGGATCAGGCCAAAAAATGGAAATTCATACTATTTAAATTGCTTCTATTTAATTGATTAAGTTCTACCATATTCATCTGTCCTCCAGGATTACCTAAAATTCATATAATATAATTGGCAAAGCATAAATTATATGATCTAAAATCACACTTGTTTGTTCTTCTGATTACTCCAACCGATAGATAGTAAGATAGAACCAAGTCATCTTCCTATACTATATATATGACCCAATATTAAATGAAATCCAAATATTAGACATAAACTATGACACATTCAATTGAAACTTACAATAGGCATTCTCAACATTTAAAATACATTATATATATGGCTTATGTTACCCACTTCCAATTTCAGGAGTGCAGCAATAAATTTCGGAACCGAACTAGAAATAAAAAAAGGTAAACACATATATTAATGAATTGTCTGAGAGTTACACTACCACATTTTCATCACTTACCAAATTAATTCGCCGTACTGCGCAGCATACATACTGCGTTTTCGTACCAATTGCATAATCAGAAACAAAACAAAGGTTTGCGGATCACAAAAAATTCCAAGTCTGCTAACTACAGAATTACATAATTCATTTAGCCGAATTCTGTTAATCGCGCAAACACAATCCTTCAGCAATGAGATTAAAATCTTATCCGAATCCACAACAGTGCTGAACCGAACAAAAAACCAACCATTTTCCACACAGGCTCTTAAAATTATTGAGCAAAATGGTGAAATTAAATCCGTTTTTAGACCAAGACGGACTTTTGAGGGTTGGTGGGGGCTTACAAAATTCGTCCTTTCGCTTCGATCAATGTCATCCCTTAATTCTCCCAGCGAATAATCACATAACAACATTGATCATTCGATTCGCTCATATCCAAACTCTCCATGGTGGTGTATAAAAGCATGTATAAATTCACAACCCTGTGTGCATTAACCAGTAATCCGGAGGACACAGCAATCTGAACGCCAGGTCATTTTTAATAGGCGAAGCCGTATTGACCTTAGAGTATATATATCAGGAGATGCTATAACATGAATTTGCCCCTACAAGCTGTGTCAGAATTATTTTTATTATTTTAGAGCATTACTTGTCAATAATTCGCACTTTGGTTGTCAAATATTCGCACTTTTTATATAGAAATATATGAAATATTTCTTTTTTTTCCCCCACAAAAACGTCTGACACTTTTTTATACTTATAGCGTCTCCTGATATATATACTCTAAGGTATTGACTCCTCCAGAAATCGACGTAACGGAAACAAATATTAACCACTTAGACAGGTGGAATTACATTCAGCGGTTATACCAAGATTTTTGGCGTCAATGGAGTACCGAATATCTGTCAAGATTACAAGTGCGTCCAAAATGGACTACACAGCAAAATGACGTGAAAGTTGGCAATTCAGTCTTACTAAAAGATGATCGGCTTCCACCAGCGCACTGGCCATTAGATCGTATTACGGAAACGCATGCAGGGCCAGATGGATTAATCCGAGTCATAACGCTAAAAACAAAGGATTCTACATTTAAACGTCCTATCACAAAAAATTGTATATTATCAACTAATGATTGCATCTAAAAAATAAATAAAATACATTCAATAAACAGATAATAAACAAATGAATAATAACCACATAATATTAAATATACTAAACATAAACATTAATATTAAAAAAAAAACATAATTCAATAAATTTAAATTTTTCAATAAAAACAAATTTTTAATATAAATTAATATTAAAAATAAATTTTGTAAACATTACATTAAAAACACATTTTCAAAATAAAAAAGGTCTAAACATTAATATTAAAAATAAATTAAAAAAAAACTTTTTTTTGGGTTCCTAAAAATATAACACATACATGTCTAAATTAGTGAACACATTTAAAACATAAACATTTCATACACTATGAACAATCACTCGCACAAGCATACACATTTAACATATATAAATATATTATATTTGATATATAAAAACAAAATTGGCACAATCGGTACTTATCATAAACATAAATATAATGCCGAAAAATAAATAAACTTTATCATAAACATAATGCTCAAATGCACGTTAAATTTAATATAAATAATTCTAATTACTTAATAAATAAAACATTTCTCGTAAAAGATACAATTAATCGATCATTCGACATTACAAACCGATAATTATATAACATAATTCAAATAAACCTCAACTCAACTCCACAACTAATCACATAAACATTATCACAAATTGATAAAGATCGCGACGCGAGTTAGGAAATTAAAAAAGAACAAATTCAAATCATTGACATACTTTTGTTTTTTTTCTTTTCATGTTCATCTGCTCCACGGAGATTTGTATACGTAACTTGAGATCTGCGAGAAGAGCCGCAGTTTGAAAAAGCTTTGGATATTGAACAAAACAAATTAATTGCATGGAGGAAATGCCGCATTAATTGCTCATATCACATTCATCTCAATATTATGTACAACATCGAAGTGTGAATCAACTAATCAACAACATGAAGACACCTAATTTATGAGCATAGATGTTGATTGCAATAAACACAACAATCATCACAAATAATTTGATCAACACAATAATCAACAAAAACAAAAACAAAGACTTACAATATTGAGAACGGTTCCACTTTCATCTGCGGCCGGAGAGCATGTTGCTATCCAGCAACAAAATCTTTTCATTAATATCTAAAAAAAAAAAAATAAAAAAAAATTTCAAGATTAATGTAAAAAATAAAATAATTACTTACCTCGTTATTGCCTTCCATTCCTCATTTTTAACTGACACTTCTTATTGTCATTTCGACAATTTAAAATTCGTGGTATATGTAATTTCCCGCATGTACAAACTTGAGCGCTGATCGGTACTGCTATCGCGTTAGCGGTTCGAGCCTCCACTAATTTAAATATTATACGCCGATCATATGTAAAAGTATATAATGATGGAAAGGGCAATGACCAGTGTAATTGTTTTATTTATATATAATATATAACAGATTATTAAGAGAAAAAGTCACAAAATCTGTAAAAAATAACAGTTTCACAAAAATAAGTTAAAATGTTACAAGGAAGGTAAAATTAAAATTTTACTTTTTAAAATTTAAAATTTTTTGCTTCACCCCCTTTTTGTACAAGAGTTTGTAGTAAAATGCAGTACTCCACAATATGCTCCAGTAACCATAATACTGTGGCTTCGCGGCCACTAACCTCCTCCTCTGGAGGAGAGTGTACAAGATTAGGTAAATCCATTGCAACCGTAATCGTTATAAAAATAACTAACTAAGTTAACCCAAAAAAAAAATCCAAACAAATCGTAATCTCAAAACTAATAATTAAATAAATAACAAATAGTGTAAATGAGCGACGAAAATAAAAATAAATAATTCTAACCTAATGTAACTCACATAACTAAAAAACTAATAATTATAAATTGTGTAAAAATAAATAACCATACACTTAATATAACTAATATAACCAAAAAAAACCAAAACTCTAATAAATAACACCTACTGTATAAATAAATAATAAAGTACAACACAACACAAATAATAAATAAACCTAAAATTTCTAGATTTTATTTTTATTTCCCCTTATTTTCTATCTTTTCCACAAATTTTTTGTCTCCGTCAGCGCTCGCTCGACCGATTTTTTTTTAACAAAAAAAATATTTTTAACAACAAAAAAAATCAAAAAGAAATAAGGAACCGCAAAAAAGAATCGAAGAGAAAGAAAATCATAAATCATAAATCCAATATAATTTTAAAAAAAATCCAAAAACCAAACTCAAAAAAACAATTTTTAATTATTTTTTTTTTCGTAGCAATTTTCCAACACCCCAGAATGGCTACACTCTGGATTTATCTTTTAAAAGGACAGGGAAGGGAAGGAGTAAGGTAGGAATATGGTTAGGGAGAAGGGAAACTTCAATGAGAAATATTCCCCCAACATTACAAAAAAAATCTTTAGCCGTCCCAATGCACACAAAAAGTTCAACTTACGCTGAACACAAAAACACACAAATGCTAGGACCACCTTTTAGACTACTAAAAGCGGGTGTCTAATTAGCGGACGGACACTTTGGGGAGGATACGTCAAGGACCACCTTAACGCAATTTCTAACCCCCCAAAATAAATAAACAAGGGACACTGGTAGGACAGGTTATGGACAACCAAAACCCTTATCTAAGTACCAGTAACAAAAATAAATTGGAACAACCTCCGATCCTTCTCATAGAGAAGTTAGAATATTTCCACGGAGGTGGAAGAAGTTGCGGTATGGATCGCCCCTCCAACCGACTTAAGCAACCTCAGATGGAGAATTACAAAAAAATTTTTACAATATGCACCATTTTGGGCGCCAATTGTAAAAGGATGAGTAATTTTTTAATCGACAAAAAAAAAGAAATTACCACCTGCTAACTGTAGATAAGTCGGCGGAGGTAACTTCGGAGTTCTAGTGAAGTGGGCGCCAGGTCTAGGGTGACCAACAGCGCATCACAAATATAACGCTAGACCAAAATTTCTAATACTAGAACTCCTTGGACCACTGGGATTCCTCCTAATTGTGCCAGCTATGCTCAGCCTGTGGGGCGTGAGTCGACCAGTGATCCAAACGGCAATCAATACAACAACATGGCGATAATTCCACAAAGAAAAATTTCAAATCATTTGGAACCAACACTGTTACCACTCGAAAAAATTATAAAAACATTTTTGGTTCAAGTTCCAACATTTTCACGTGTAGGGTTGGCCATTGAAAATGAATTGAACAATTTTCTAGAGTTAGCTAACCAATCGTACGAATTGACTAGAGATGAACAAAAGGGAATACTATTCAGAATTTTAATTACCGGTAACCTGACAGGTGCGGCCAACGCACTTTTTAGATATGCCAAGTTCGAAAATTTTACCCAATACAAAGATATTTTAATAAATCGATTCATTGACAGCAAAGATATGGCTACATTAGCATAGGAAATTATGGGAATGTACCAAAATGAAAACGAAACAGTGGAACTTTTTGGGGAAAGAATATCAGAAAAATTGGCTGCTTATCGAAACACAGTGAATAAAAGATATCACAACGAGGGACGAGCATTAAATAATGAGATGGAGATAACAGCAAAGAGAGTATTTTTGGGAGGACTGCGATCACCAGAGTTAAAACAATATTTACTATTTAAAAATCCCGAAAATTTACGAGTCTCAATAGGAGCAGCTCGGCAATATCTAAATCAAACTCGAAATCTAGGAGGCATTGGAAGTTCGAATACATTAAATAACAGTCAAGCAGTCGTAGGAGATCAAATGCTGACTCTAATAACAACAATGATGAAAACAATGATGGGCTACAAGCGGGATCAACCCAACAAACACAAATTTGGTAATGGGAATAATCATAGAAATATTATACCGTTTTTCATTAGGAAACCTAAGTTATTTAAACCCGCTGTCAGGTTACTTGACCCTAACGTCAGTTCCAAAAATCTGACTCAGTCCCAATGAAACATGTTTCATATGTATTGGGGCGCACTGAATTAATTGTCATAATTTTTGTTTATGTAAACAGTTTTGTAAACAATAAATTTTTGGTTATTTAATCAGTTTTGTAAACAAAAAATTTTTTTTTTTATAAACAATAATTTTTTTTTAAAAGCCAATGAATTTTTTTTTTAACATAAATTTTATTGCAATAAATAACTGTTTTTAAATTTAATGAATATATATTTGCATTCGTATTTTTTTTATATCATGTTTAATATTACATTATAAATACCCACAAATAATATCTTAGATTTAAAAAACTGTTGAAATATTTGTATCCAACAAAATTTATAAATCTGTTAAATAATTACAAATAATTCTTTTTTCAATAATAAACCACCTTACAGGAGCCCATAGTTCAATTGGCTTTAGATTATAATTATACAATTATGTTCCTATTTATTTTTATACAAAAAATAATTATTTCACACAAAAATTTAATATTTTTATAACATCAGTTATTCAGTACCAATTTTCAAAATGGCCAATAGTTTTTATTTTGAGAAATTATTCAAAAATTTTTGAATTGTTTACATTTTCAACAAAGTGACATAAATAAAATTGCTTATGTAGTGGAATAAACTCAAGGGAATCTTCCCCTGAACGTGAAAAAAATAAGGTTAAAAAGATGGCGGAATTTGGATCTGGGTTAATATTTTTTCAAATGTCAAATTGCCAATAATACATGTTTTATGTCACATTTTGACATAAAAAAGGGGAAAAATTTGGACCTAGTTTCGCCCTTTAACCTAGGTTTCGCGAATGAAAAACGAGGTTAGCAATAATAATAATAACTTTAAGAACAACCAACAACATAATAACAACGTGCGCAATAATTTCAAAGCTTGTAACAGGATGAGTAATTTTTTTAATCGACAAAAAAAAGAAATTACCACCTGTTAACTGTAGATAAGTCGGAGGAGGTAACTTCGGAGTTCTAGTGAAGTGGGCGCCAGGTCTAGGGTGACCAACAGCGCATCACAAATAAAACGCTAGACCAAAATTTCTAATACTAGAACTCCTTGGACCACTGGGATTTCCTCCTAATTGTGCCAGCTATGCTCAGCCTGTGGGGCGTGAGTCGACCAGTGATCCAAACGGCAATAAATACAACAACATGGCGATACTTCCACAAAAATTTTCCCACAAAGAAAAATTTCAAACAATTTTACGAAGTATCACCATAAGGAAGGGAACAAAGAAAGGAACAGAAATCCATCGCGATCCATCCTGGGAAATTATGAAAAATCAGCCAGCCATTTTCAAAAAAAATTCATCAAAAAAAATTATTCAAAAAAAACAACACAGCAGCAACAACAATCCAGCGTTGCCAATACAACTCAAAAAAAATAATTAAAATTCCAATAAATTATAATAAATAAAACGATATTATTTGTATATATATTTTTTTTCTTAAACAAGTGGTTTTTTTGTTTTTTTATTATTCAAATAAGAAAAAATTAATGAAGATATATATATATATATAATATTATATATATATATTATATATATATAATATATATATATATATATATTATGTCTCCGCGCCGGTATTCCATACGGAGGGCACAACAACCACCTTACAGGAGCCTATAGTTCAATTGGCTTTAGATATAGCCAAAACAGACAAAGTAAAGTTATTAGTAGACACTGAAGCTGAGGTTAGTTCAATAAACAATGTGAGCTCCACTTTAGGTTCCTGTGAGGGAAAATTTTTATTTGGGCAAAATTTTAAATGCGATTTCCAAGTTACAGATAATGATATTAAGTTACCAGTTGATGGTATTTTAGGGAACAATTTTTTGTCCCCTAATTGTAATACTTTAGGACCCCAAAAACAATTACAATTTCCAAAAACAAAAACAAATAATTCGGAATTTTATATTCCATTTTCACAAACACAAAATGAAAAAATAAATAGACGGTCCTTATAGAGACGGTCCTTATAGAGTTGCCACGCGTCTAGCCTAAAGCAGACATTGTAGGCATCCCTTGTCACATTCCGTAGAATGGTTTGCCACCATGGTGGGAATTACTTTCTACTACGCTTAATTGGCCATGCTACTTTAAATGAGACCCCCATGGCCTCCGTAAACTTGTCCGTGTCTATTTCAAGGTCGGTAATGGATCTCAAATCGGTACCTACAACCGGGGGCTTTTGCTTCAAAATAAATCTAAACTTAGACCACTCACTTCAGAATCGATCTAAACTTAGACCAATCATCAGAAAATGATCTATTCTCGGATACCCTTCAGTTCTCTACTTTCAGGGATTCATTATTGCTAGCTAGTGTAGTATCGATCACATCTTTCAACTTTCATTATTGCTAACTAGTGTAATATCGATCACATCGTAATATCGATCACATCTTTACCCTCCAGTTCTCTACTTTCAGGGATTCGGTTGGTTGGTTGGTTTAAGTGGCGAGCCTCTTGATCCGGCTGTTCAAGAGGCTCCAATTAACGCTATAGCGCCGTTTTGCTACCACTGGCCTCGTGAACCACCAATTTCAAGTATGGAATGAGAGAAAGTAGATTAAAGCCACCCTGTGTCATTTAGGAAATGTACCATATCTGTTGGTAGTATTGTGGCTAGGTTGCTGAGATTGTCAAGAAAAGGACTGCCCAGAAAACAGTATCTAGCTCTGGCTAGCGCTGGGCACTTACAAGTGTAGTGCATTACAGTTTCCCTCTCGTCCGGTTCTTGACAGCTACGGCAGGATAGGTGGAAGGGGATGCCTAGTCTGGCTGCATGTTCACCGATTGGCCAATGCCCAGTAAACACCGCTAGTATTCTGGCAATGTTTTTGCGCGAGTAGTTCAGGAGATCAGCTGTTCTCCTACTTGAATACCGGGGCCATGTTTTTTTGGATGTTTTACATGTTGCTAAGTTCACCCACCTAAGGTTAGCTAGCAATTGGAAGTGAAGGAGGATATTCCGTTTTATACTATTGATTGGAGGGTTCACCTCTTCCGCAAGCAATGCGTCTAGGCCTGAACCCATGCGTGCTAGTTCATCGGCTTTCTCGTTACCTACAATATTCCTATGACCTGGAACCCAAAGTAACGTGACCTCGAACCGGTTACTTATATGCGCTAGCTCTACTGAGCATGCTTTGACCAGCTTAGATGAAATATAAGGAGGTTTTAAGGCTAGGATAGCAGCCTGGCTATCCGTGACTATAGCCACCCTGCGCTTAGGGGATGGGTCGTTCTTGACAAGTAAGCAGGCTTTCCAGATAGCCAGCATTTCCGCCTGGAAAACACTAGAGCTATCCGGAAGTCTATAGGAAAGGGCTATTTCCAGCGATTCTGAGTAGACACCAGCGCCAACACCACAGTCCATCTTTGAACCATCAGTGAACAGTACTGAGTCGAACCCATTCAGAAGGAATGCTACCTTCCAATCACTGCGAGTCGGTATCTGAACCTTGAAGTTCTTATTAAGTATTAACGGGGGATGGAATAGTCCGTGGACAAGGGGAGCAGTTCTCTAGCTAACGAGCTAAGAATACGGCTATGTCCGTAAGGTTTGTCACGCCAGTACCCACTTTCTCTGAGTCTGAGCGCGCTGCATGAGGCTAAGTATTTGGTGTGGAGATCAGTTGGGAGAAGGTGCAGAATTGTATTCAGGGCATCCCCCGGCGTTGTCCTTAACGCACCTGTGATGCAGATACATGCACTTCTCTGCACCCTACCTAGCATGGTACGGACATAATCCCTATCTAGGGCAGGCCACCATACTATTGAACCATAGGTGAGGATAGGTCTCACTATAGCAGTGTACAACCATAAAACCATACGAGGTTTTAATCCCCAACTTTTTCCAAGCATTTTTTTGCAAGAGTACAAAGCCGTGTAGGCTTTCTTGACTCTCTCCTCTATATTCCACCTCCAGTTCAACTTCAGGTCGAAAATCAACCCCAAGTATTTGACTTTGGAGGATAGATTCAGTGTTATACCGTCCAATTTTGGTCGAGAAAACACAGGTATTTTGGTTTTTGTGGTGAATAGCATCATTTCGGTTTTGCTAGGGTTGGCATTCAGACCACAGCTGCGGGCCCAGTTGCTAACCATACGTAAGGCTTGTTCCATAATTCCGCTAATTATATTAAGGAATTTGCCAGAAACCAGTATTACAAGGTCGTCCGCATAAGCGACGGCCATTATTCCTTCCTCTTGAAGTTTTGATAAGATTTTGTTCATTACAAGGAGCCATAATAGTGGAGACAGCACACCCCCCTGTGGCGTACCTCTATTAACATACCTAGTAATGTGACAGTTACCGAGGTCTGCTTGCACCTCCCGCGTATGAAGCATGTTGGCTATCCATCGTCTAAGTGGAACTGCTACCTCCAGTTCCACGAGAGACTCTAGGACAGCGGACACGTGGATATTATTAAAAGCGCCTTCTATATCTAAGAAGGTGGCTAGGGTATATTCTTTATACTGGATGGATTTTTCTACCGTTTGCACAACTTCGTTCAGTGCAGTCTCAGTAGACTTACCTTTGCAGTAGGCATGTTGGAATTTGCACAATGGGGTTCTTTCTAAAACGCTTCTCAACTCCTGGTCAAGGATGCGCTCAAGGGTTTTTAGCATGAAGGATGAGAGACTAATTGGCCTGAAGTCTTTGGCCATTTCGTGTCCTCTTTTTCCCGCTTTTGGTATGAAGACAACCTTGACTCGCCTCCACCACTGTGGTATGTGGCCGAGTCTGAGGCTGCCCTTGAAAAGTTTTGTCATCCAAGGGATAACTAGCTGTATGGATTCCTGTAGCATCTTAGGGAAGATTCCATCAGGTCCAGAGGATTTATAGGGGGAAAAATTATCGATTGCCCAGGCAATTTTCTTTCCCGTTATAAGTGAGTTTAGCCACTCCCGTTGTGGCTCAGTATTTCCTAAGTCGCCTGTCTGGGCTACATCTTCAGCTTGCACCGTGCAACCTGGGAAATGTGTGTCTACTAACAGCTGCAGAGTCTCTGCAGATGATTCTGTCCAACTACCCTCCGCACTCTTGAGGAAGGACGGATTGGAATGTTCTTTGCTTAGGATTCTACTTAGTCTGGCAGAATCCCTAGTACTTTCAATGGATTCGCAATACTCTTGCCAATTCCTTTTTTTTGCCTCGTTAATTGCTTTTTTGTACTCACGAAGACGGTCCTTGTAGAGTTGCCATGAACCCTGCCTGTAGCAGACGTTGTAGGTTTCTCTAGTCACCTTTCGTAACTTAGTTAAATTGTCATCCCACCACGGAGGGAAAGATTTTTTACTACGCTTGATCGGACATGATACCTTGAATGAGACCTGCATGGCCTTGGTAAATTTGTCCGTCATTTCCTCTAGGGAATTAATGGTCGTTATTTCTGATTGGTTATCTATGGCTGATAACTTCCCTTTTAACACCGATCTAAACTTGGACCAGTCTGTGTTTTTGGGGTTTCTATACGGTTTGGGGCTTTCAGGATTTAAATTAACATTGAAGAGTATCCACTTGTGATCCGAGAAAGATCTTTTCTCTGATACTCTCCAGTTTTCTACTTTCAGGGAATTATTGTTGCTAATTAGGGTAATATCAATCACGTCTTCCCAGCCAGGGAATCTTTCCGAGCTCGGAAAAGTGAATGTTGGTGTGCTGCCTCTATTACACACCATTAAATTAGAATTTAAAATAAAATCAAAAAGTGACTCACCTCTCTCATTTGTTTCCGAGCTACCCCACAGGGTATGTCTGGCGTTTGCATCACAACCAATAAGCAGGTTACTTCCAGTGGCTAGGACTATCTGCTGTAGATTGCTTGTCGGGGTGGTTTCGTCATGAGGCATATATACCGAGCTGATATATAATTCTTTGCCATCATTCTGCTCGACCTTCACCACGGTAATGTCTTCATAGCTAAAATTAGAACAAAAATGTGCGATTATGTGTTTTCTAACTAGAATACACGTTCGTGGCTTACCATTGGCTTGTGGTAAGCTTGTAGAATAGGTTATAGTCTCTGTGATTCAGACCTCTTATTCTGGAGGTGTTGATCCAGGGTTCCTGAATTAGGGCTATGTCGATGTCTTCCTCCCTTAGGAAGATCATCAGGTTATCCGAGGCGAATCTCGAATGCTGGAGATTAACCTGGACAACCCGTATCATCTGGCAAGCTACCTACCCCCGTCTCTTTGGCTAGAGACATCTCTTCTAGCAAGTCGCTTGCCTCATCTAACTCGTCAAGCTCGTCTGTATTCGCCTGGAATATCTTCAGTTTCGCTTGACGGATACCGAAACGAAGCTTGTTCTCAAGCTTCGCGAGGGGCACCAGGCTTTCCTCGTTAATCAAAAGGAGGTAGGACAAACTGCCTTGCTGCAGTTCCGTAGTATCCCCCTCCTTTTTGATAACCATCCAGTTGTCCATCGGGACATCTGGATTGTGTAATTGCAAGCACCGGAGAAGCTTCTCCCCCTCAATTTGCATCCTAGGCAGCCAAATGCGCGCTCTAGGTCTCCTCGGAATCTCCTTAGCTGGGATTAGACCAATCTTGGCATCCTCCCAGGCATCGCTAATCTTAGCGACACTGCTGCTAAGAAAATCCAGAGAAAACTGATCGACACACTTGACCACCCGGTAGCCCCTGACTACCTCGGATGAATCGAACCCCGGGATAGGCCCACCAGTGCTTGCAAGTAAATGATCCATAACCATCTCTGACAGTTTTGCCTCAATTTCCATCCAGAGCTTGGATGAAACTTTTCTGTTGGGATCTTTATCGTTGATGACAGCTACATTCAAGTGGCATCTGACGATGTCGCTTAGCTTTTTCGCTGTCATCTTCGATTTGGCACTGGTCTCCATCTTGGCGACCTTGGTACGTGCACCTGCTAAGGACTCATCTTGAGACCTATTTCTTTTATTAGCAGGCCGAACTTCAGATTGTGCGATCTGTGTCTCAAATCGTTGCACAATCTGAGTGTATTTTATCTTGTCTTCTGCATCGTTTTCGTGAGTATTCCCCTCAGCTTCATTTCGCGCAATCTTGCTCAAAATAAACTTTGCCTTGGAATACTCACGTTTGAGCAGAGTACCAGAACTTCTAAATTTCTTAATAGTACCAGGCTTGGTACCAGGCTTGGTACTATCTGTGCTTGTAAGTGTAGTAGTACTATGGCTGGTACTTGCTACACCTACAGGTTTGTTTGTTATTGGTGTACTATGGCTGGTACTTTCGGTGACGTCCGAAGCTGGAGTACCGTAGCTGGTACTGTCACTTACCGTGTCGCCCTTAATAGTCTCCTGGCTGGAGGCTAGGAGTTCATCCTCCGAGGATGAACCGATATTTGGATTTGGTTTTAGTTGTTGTTGTTGTTGTTGTTTTTGTTTTGTTGTTGATTTAAGTTTCTTCATTGCTGTTCCCACGAGTTTGTCCGGAAATGAGAGTCCATCATGGCAGAGCCGACTTACCATGATAAGGCACTGAATACAACCGACCTTGCCTGGGCATCGGAGGGAGCTCGTTAGCGGGATTGAATTCAGGGATTCATTATTGCTAACTAGTGTAAGATCGATCACGAATTTCAACTTTTTCATTTCTAAAGTCCGGAATTTGAAAATTCGGACGAAAAAACGAAATCAAACATCGAAAATATAGAAACGGAACCAAATTTGGAAATATTAAATAAAAACAATTTTGCTGATTTTTTACACCAAGTGCAGGGAGATAGAGTGTCGGAAAATAGGAAAAGTTTTAGAACATGAAGATCCGGGGTAAAACAAAGCTTCTCAGAATTAGCACAAGAAGCATACTATAGGACTGACAGCATAAACAAAGGCACAGTATTGAGGCAACTAATTCGTGGAAAATTAAGAGGTAAAGCAGCGGACAGGACAGGACAGTAACACTGTTCGAGGAATTTAATAATTATTAAGTTATAGTTCATAAATTTTTTGTTGAATTCATTTTATTTTATTAAATTGTTGTTTATAAGTAAGTTTATAACAATTAATTTTTAAAAATTGTTTTGTGAATTGTCTTTTATTGGAAGAAGACATATTTTCTTAATTGGCCGCTTAAACGTTCCATTTGCGGTTTTGACGGTTACGACACGAACTAAATTATCATTACCGGGATGAGTCGCGATAACACGCGCGGTTTGCCAATGAGTCGGTGGCATTCGTTCGTCCTTAATTAGCACGATATCGCCAAGTTTAATATCATCATGTGACGAATTCCATTTTGGTCGGTTCTGTAATCGTGATAAGTATTCTTTACTCCATTTATCCCAAAATAATTGGTATAAATGTTGAATATATTGCCAGCGATCTAAATTATTTAATTTTATTTCTTTTAAGTCTCTTTCAGGTGGAGTATTTAATGAATCCATAATCAAAAAATGACCTGGTGTTAGTACTGATAGGTCATCAATATCAGGTGATTTTGGACATAAAGGTCGCGAATTTAAGCACGCTTCGATTTGTGATAAAAGCGTTACGTATTCTTCAAAGGTTAATTTTGAATTACCAATAGTACGCTTCAAATGAAATTTAATGGATTTGACTCCAGATTCCCATAGACCACCCATATGAGGAGCAGATGGTGGGTTAAAGTGCCAATGCGTTCCCAGCAAGCTCAATTTATTAGCTACTTCTTCGGACCATTGCTTTTGGATAATTTTTCGTTCCTTTTTCAAAACGTTATCAGCACCAACAAAATTGGTTCCACAATCGCTGTAAATATTTTTACAAATTACTCGCCTAGCTACAAAACGATGAAAAGCTGCTATGAACGCTGCTGTGCTGAGGTCGCTAACGAGCTCTATATGTATTGCTTTGATACTTAAACAAATAAAAATAGCTATATAACCTTTAAAAAATATAACCTTTAAAAAATTTATTACATTTTCCTTTCCAGGATTTAATTTCAATTGGACCAGCATAGTCAACTCCTGCGTTAAAAAATGGTCGAGCAACTTGAACACGTACAGCCGGTAAGTTTCCCATTAATTGGTTGGATCCTTTGCTGCAAAACGAAAACAAATGACACATTTTTTAATTATTTTTTTAATATTATTCTTTGCACTGATTATCCAATATCTATTTTGTAGATATTCAGTTACTATTGTTGGTCCACCGTGAGACGTAGAAATATGAGCATTGGAAATTAACAAATCTGTGAAGTATGATTTTTTTGGAATTATTATCGGATGTCGTCTATCATATTTCAAAACAGAATTTTGTAAGCGACCACCAACTCGAAGTAATTTATGTTCATCTAAAAATGGATTTAATGTTAAAATGTTACTTTGTTTAGGTATTTGTTTTTTAGCTAATAATTTGGATATCTCTTCACCATAATCTAGATGTTGTACGCGACTAATTGTACAATTTAAAGCCTGTTCAAGTTCGTCAGGTGTTAGTGGATTAATATTTTTATTTTTATGATGTCGAAAATTATAAATTGCTCTATGGCAATAAGCAATTACACGCAATAATTTGGGAAGTGACGAATGTTTTTTAATTATTTCTTCTATAAAATTCATATTTTGATTTGAAGTTTGCATAAATAATAATTGTACCTTTTTTATTTCTAGGTTTGTTTCATTACAAACATTTTGTATAAGATTTTTTGGTGAAAAATCTTTAAGAAATGTTGGGCCCTGCCACCAAATCGATGAAGACACCATTTCTGAAGGAAGTAATCCCCGTGATCCTACGTCGGCTGAATTATCCTGTGAAGCAATATGGTGCCAATTTTTTGCCGTAACGCGAGACTGAATTTCGGTAACTCTGTTGGCGACAAAAGATTTCCATTTATATGGATGTGCTTGTATCCATGCTAATGTTATCATGGAATCAGTCCACGCAAACACTGGAACATTCTGAAGATCCATGGATTTTTTTACAAATTGTACGAGTTTCGCCAACAAAACAGCACCACATAACTCGAGACGTGGTAATGAAATACGTTTCAAAGGAGCAACTTTAGTTTTTGACGTTAACAGCTGAATTTTAATTTTTTCGTTTTCATCCATAAATCGTAAGTATATTACTGCAGAATAAGTTTTTTCTGAAGCATCACTAAAACCATGAATTTCAATATTTTTAGAATTTTGCGTTAACTGGATCCATCGAGGGAATTCTATATTTTCAAGTATGTGAAGTTCATCGCGAAATGCTAGCCATTTTAATTTTAGTGTATCTGTTACCTGTTCATCCCATCCGCATTGCTGCAACCACAGTTCTTGCATAATAATTTTTGCATAAACAATGCACGGTGAGATCCATCCAAGTGGATCAAATAATCTTGCTACGTCAGATAAAATATTACGTTTGGGCGTTTTGGAAATCGTAGGTAATTGAATTTTAAATTTAAAAATGACTTTGGCAGGATGCCATTGTATACCAAGTGCTTTAATTGATTCATCTTTATCAAATGTTAATGGTAAATTTATTTCTCTTATTTCTTCAGGAACTTGACGCAAAATTTCATCATTATTACTTGCCCATTTACGCAACTGAAAACCCGCAGAATTTGTAATTTTTAATAATTGATGCTGAGATTGGACAGCTTCTTTAACATTGTCAGCTCCATACATAACATCATCAACATAAAAATTATTTTTTAAAATTTTCGATGCCATCGGATAATTATTAAATTCATCATCAGCAAGTTGGTGCAGTGTACGTATAGCTAAATAAGGTGCAGATGCTGTACCAAACGTAACTGTATTTAACGCAAAAGTTTTTATATTATTATCATAATTGTCTCTCCAACAGATTAACTGATACATAGCAGCATCTGGATTAATCCATATTTGGCGGTACATTTTGGTGATGTCAGCCGTGTAAGCGATTTTAAAAGTACGCCATTTCATCATGATGCTTGTAATCTCATTTTGCAATTTTGGACCGATCATCAAACAATCATTTAAAGATTTACCATTTGCTGCTTTACAAGATGCATCAAATACAACTCTCAGTTTCGTCGTAGTCGATTCTTTAAATACTGCATGGTGCGGTAAAAAATATGTAGCATCAACTCCAGTTCCCCAAGATTTAATTTCTGTCATATGCTGTAATTTTAAATAATCGGTAATATTTTCTTTATACATTATTTCTAATTTATTATTATTTTGAAATTTTTTTCTAATTGTAGAAATCTAGTAATAGCGGCTTGACGTGAGTTATTAAATACTGGCCTAATGTTGTCTATAAATGGAAGCGAAACTTGATATCGTCCATCCGCATTACGACGGTAATTTAATTTATAATGATTTTGACAATTTTGTTCTTCATCAGTGAATTTTCTAGTTTCTGAGATTTCTTCAATTTCCCAGAAACGTTTTAATTGTTGTTCCAAGTCAAGACAAAATTATTGCAGAATATACATTAGCTCCAAGTAATACATCGATTTTACCAGGAACATTAAAGTAAGGGTCAGCTAATTTTAAATCTTTAAAATGATCCCAATTAACTATTTCAATTTTTTCAGATGGCAAGATACGAGTGATGTTAGTAAAAACTAAAGCCTCAGTATTAAGATTAAATTCTTTATTATATAATGATGATATTGTAAGTATTACTTTATGTTTAGCTACACCAGCATTAGCTTCTCCTAAACCAGTTATATTGGTACATGTTTTTTCTTTTTTTAGACGCAGTTTTTGGACAACTGCTTCTGTGACAAATGTTGCTTCAGACCCGGAATCGATCAATGCTCTGAAAGTATGACTGTCACCGTTGGAAGAATTAATATTAATCATGGCAGTAGCTAACAATACTTTCGAGTGTTCAATTTTTTGTGTAAAATATGTTTGTACGTTGTTCGTTTGATGTGATGTACCATCAACAGGTACATGTTGAATTTGTGAATTTGATGGATTTAAGTTATGTTGATTATCTTGCCAACTTGTACAGTTTGGATTAAGATTTGAATTTACTAGATTATGTTGTACCATTTTAGAATTATGATTTTGTTTTATTAATGTTGTGAATTCGTTGTATTGTATTGTGATGTACTAAAATGTAATAGAGAATTGTGCTTTTTGTTACATTGTAGACAATTTTTGTTACTTGGGCATTGTGGTCTTAAATGATTATAAGCTAAACAATTTGTACATGCACCTATTTTTTTAATAATCTCGAATCTATTTTTTATATCCATTTTTAGAAATTTCTCGCACTTTCTTATAATATGATTACCACCACATATCCGACAAGATTGATTTCGACCAGAAGTATAATTGGTACTATCGGTTTGTGCAACATGAAACGATCTACTGAATTTGAAATTATTGGAATTTGACATAGCCGGAGGCGTAAATTTTTTAAACAATGGTTTGGATTGTTCAATAGATTCGAGTGTACGGAAGCGAGTTTCTAAGAATTTGGTAAAGACATTTAATTCCGCACAATTTTTTGCACCACCTAAGTGTTCTTCCCACAGCTCTTGAGTATTTAAAGGTAATTTTGAGCAAATAATATAGATTAAAATAACATCCCATGTATCAACAGGTATTCCTAAATTGGTAATGTTTTTTTGATTAAATAATATGCGTAATTGTATATTTACTAAAACTCTTTTATTTTCATATCTTTCGTTCAATATGGACCAAGCTGAATCATAATTTTTTTCTTCAAGTGCTACATGTTGTAACAGTCTTGCTGCCTCACCATGAATAGATGATTTTAAGTAATGAAGCTTTTGTATATTTGGAATAGCTTTATTAGCATGTACAAGAGAAACAAAAAGATCGTGAAAGGGTTTCCAGTTTTCATAACGCCCTGAAAAAACTGGTAATTGAATTGGCTTTAATTTAATATCGCAAGGATTTTCTGCCGCAATTGATGTGGATAAATGATTATCGTCGGATTTGAGGGCCTCGTTCAGCTCTCCCGAATAGTCGAAATATAAACTTTTAATTTTGTTGAATATTTCTGATGCTAAATAATCAGCTTTTAATGTTCCTTCTTCTTTCGCGCAAATAAGTTTAAAATGCCAATCTTCTGCCTGTGCAAAAATAGCATCTAGGTTTTTTATTCGCGACTTAATATATGTTTCACGCCGTTTTAATTTTTCAACTCCAGCAAAACTTTTAGCATCATGGCTCAATTGCTGATATAAATTTTCAACATATTTAATGGCAGCATCTAATGTGGGTGGTGCCATTTTAATTTTATAAATAAGAGAAAAAACAAATAAATGAAACTCAATATGTCTTGTGTAAATTAAAATTTATTGTTCACTTATTATTTTTAATTTTAACTGTTTAAATTTTTCTATATTAATATGGTTTTTAAATTTAATGTTGTAAATATTTTTGATTTAATGTATTATTTTAAAATTAGTATTAATACTTTTAATGTAATGTGGTTTTTGTAATATATCTATATATTAGATTTAATATTTTAAACCCAATTATTTATTATATACTGTATAATAAATAATTACTGTCATGTAATATGTAATATTTTTAATTCAATATATTTATTTTAAATTTAATATTAATATTTTTAATTCAATATATTTATTGAACAATATAATGTAATAAGTATTATCAAATGTGATTTATAAAAAAAAAATTGTAATTATAGTGGCATTATCGCTTAAAAAATAGTTAAACGATTTTTGTATTTTATTAAATATGTTAATAAAGCGATATTTTTATTATATATGAACGCATCGAAAAAATGTCTTTTAATTAAATTCACTAATATATAAATATAAAAAAAATTTCTTTAATATATTACAGATTGTAGTGGCATTATCGCTTAAAAAATAGTTAAACGATTTTTGTATTTTATTAAATATGTTAATAAAGCGATATTTTTATTATATATGAACGCATCGAAAAAATTTCTTTTAATTAAATTCACCAATATATAAATATAAAAAATTTTCTTTAATATATTTCAGATTGTAGTGGCATTATAGTGGCTTAATAATTAAATGCACCGAAAACGTCTATCAATTGAATTCACCACTATAAAAAAAAAATATTTCTTTTGTAATCGTTCATATGTTACGGCACTGTAAAAAGTATGATACGCCACTGTAAAATTATTGAATATATAAAAAAAAATTTTTAAACCACCAAAATTTTAATAAATTCGCGCTGTAAAAAGTATGACCGATATTTTTATTATATATGATTAAATTTAAATTAATTAAATTAATTAATTTAATTAAATTCACCAATATATAAATATAAAAAATTTTCTTTAATATATTTCAGATTGTAGTGGCATTATAGTGGCTTAATAATTAAATGCACCGAAAACGTCTTTCAATTGAATTCACCACTATAAAAAAAAATATTTCTTTTGTAATCGTTCATATGTTACGGCACTGTAAAAAGTATGATACGCCACTGTAAAATTATTGAATATATAAAAAATATTTTTAAACCACCAACATTTTTATTAAATTCGCGCTGTAAAAAGTATGACCGCCAAAAAAAATTAATAAATTCGCGGATATATTTTATTAAATATTTTATTAAATTTAAATATTTTATTAAAATGTATTTATGATTCTATGTTATAATTATTATTAATTTATCAATTCGCACTAACCTTTACCGACTCTGATGATTAATTTTAGGCTTTTCTTGCTTCTGCGGATGCTCTGACGATTTTTTTACTTTTGCACCACAAAAAACCTTTGCAGACTCTGATGATTAATTTTAGGATTTTCTTTCTTCTGATGCGGATGCTCTGACGATTTTTACTTTTGCACCACACTACACTTCACACGTTACCCTTTTTTTTTTTTTTTTTTAAATTTTAAAATAATTATAATTAAAACCAAATGATTCTCAACCGACTTTTTTTTTATATCGAAGGACCAAATGTTACGGCAATGCTCTTTTAAAGTAGCAGCAGTATAAAAATCTTATATGTTTTTAATATATTTTAGAATAAAATACCCGATGTATTTCTCTAGTAAAATATTTTTATTTTTTTATGAATTTTAAGATTACAACTTATCTTGGCGATGGATTTATTCGGAATCAAAAAAAATAAAAATTTAAAATTATTATAAAAATTTAAATTTTAAAGAAAATTAAAAAAAGTTAAAATATTAATAACTGAAAGAATATATAAAGATAAAACAATTGTTAAATGTTATTTACTTTAGAACATTGAAATCGAATTAGATCAGTGAACTTTACTTTACTTATTATATAATTTAAACCTTACAAATACGCCAATAATGTATTTTTATATATATATGTATATTATATAATCCAAATAAAAATTAGACAAACTACATCCAGCAGTAACTACAAGGCAGTAAGCCCTAACATCGAACTGCATTATCGGCCTGCGTTACCGATCTAATTGCTCACAAATCGTTGACATCTTTTCAGTTGACATTTTGATCGGTCGTCCATCATGCGGATACATAAATAAAAAAGTGATTAATAAAAATAAATAAATAAATAATAATAAAAACCCATCCGCATGATCGCGTCGTGAACAGATAGAAAATTTAAAAAACGAGTTTAAAATAGATTTTGAGAAAATTAGAAAAGAAGTTACGAAGAAAGTTTATGAAAGAACAGTTATTAAAGAAAATGAAGAAACTAAAAAGGAAATTATACAAAAAACCAAGGAAGAAGAAATTACAATACAAGACCGTTCAAATCATGGTATTTTAGAACCAAAACATAAGTTAGATGTTCCAACTACATTAGAAAATGCAAATGAAGCTGATATACCTTTTACAAATAATGGAAAAAATATTACTGATGATAAATTAGGAGAAATGAAATTAAAAATTAACAATTGTTTTAAAGAAGAAAAAGAAATTAATGAAGTTAAAATATATAATAATATTGAAGAAAATTAAGAAATGAGAAATGAAATACGAAATGAAATTCGTAGTGATGAAGTTGAAGAAATTAATAATATTTATGATAATTAAATAAACAAAGTTAATAATAATGAAAATAATTTAATGAAACAGAATTTATTGAAAATCAGTAGTTGTAAACCAATAAACACTAAAGAAGGTTTTGAAAAAAGTAGTAACGAACACAAAATACCACGCCACGTATACGCAAATGTAGTTATTGTAAATAGAGTGGAGATTCCGCAAGTAAAAACCAAAACTTTAATTCATAGTTTTGGAAAAACAGTGTTAGAAAATACAGAAACAATGCGAAATAACATAATAAATAAATTAACAACGCAATTAAAAGACTTTAATCCACGTATGTTCCCTAGCATAATACAAAGGAACTACAAATACTTTCGTAAACATGCCTAAATTCAGACGTTACGCAGGGTACATAGTAACAATAAAATGGCATCATATCCACGGACTTATTCATTTATAGTTTAATCGTAAATTAGTATAATTTTGGGGGTAAATTTAGGTTTATATGAAACATTAGAAAAATATAATAACTTAGTAATCATAGGATATAGATTAATTTTAAAAAATTTTCATATTTTTAGGTGTAAAACAAAATTGTTTAGGAAAAATGTAACATGGAAATTTCAATTACTACTAATTTTGTCTGTTAATTTAAGGAAATGAAGGAAGGATTTATTTTTGGAAAAAATGTATTTTGTTGTATACATATACATATATATAATATATATAAAAAATAATAATTATAAAAAAAGTAAATAAATCCAATCAAAAAAAGAGGGATAAAAGGGGAAGGAAGAATATTTAACTGTAATTATTAAACTATTAAATTAAAAATGATAAAAACTAGTTTGATTTAAATAAATGGAAAAATGTTTTGTAAATTATATTAAAGTAATGAAAATTAAGAGAAATATGTATGTAATATTATTTAAAAATAAAAAAAAAGAAGAATTATTTAATGAAAATGAAGAAATATTTAAAGTAAAATTGTTTAAAAATGAGAATGAAGAATTATTATTTAATGAAAATGAAGAAATATTTAAAAAGAAATATGTAAAGTTGTTTAAAGAATTATTTAATATTGTAAAGGAAAAAATATGTAAAGTTGTTTAAAAATGAAGGATTATTTAATGAAGAAAATATGAATAGTGTTGAAAAGAAAAAATGAAAATGAATGAGAATATTTAAAGTTGTATATTTAATATTGTTTTAAAATGAGAAAATGAAGAATTAAAAGTGTAGTTGAAAGGAAAGAACTTAAATTATGAATATTGTTTAAAATAAAAATTGAAGATGAAAATAATGTTTCTATTATGTTTGTGAAAGGAAAATATTGTTTAATAAGGAAAATTGAAGAATTATTTTAAAAATAAATTGTAAAATGAATAAAATTAAAATTGAAATGTAGAATTGAGTTATAAAAGTATTGAAATGAAATGTAAAAATGTTGTAAAATGAATTGGAAAAATTATTGAAAAGAATTATAAATTTATTGAAAAAAATTGTTAAAATGTATAAAATTAAAATATAAGAAAAAAAAAATGTTTTAGGGAAACGACCGAGCATAATCTCTTAAAGATAGGTGAAATTTCTTAACCAATTGTTAAGAGTGTATAATTCGGTTTTTAAAATAAGAATATTATATTTTTTAGTATTTAAGTTAAGTCAGAAAAATAATGATAAGAAAAACAATCAATATAAGCAATGTTTTTGGAATTTTAAATTTTATTTCCCTTGAAGGTGATGTTCTCTTCAAGAACAACCCCTTCAAGTTTCTTAAAAGGAGAGGAATGTTATGTGTAAAAATATACACATAACTAAAATTAAGAAAAATCCCGAATTAAAACATAAAAATTTGGTAATAAATATTTTATATGCAAATATTTATGCAAATTAAAAAGTTTAAAGTACAAATTGTAATAAATTATAAATATTTATTACACAATAATTGTTTATTAAACAAATTTAGTAATTCGGTCAAAGTAAAATTAAATTAAACTAATTATATCGGTCAAAATAAAAATGCTTGGTCGACATTTTTGTCGAATAAGCAAAATTAAATTCTAATTAAAATATTCGAAGACGAAATTAACGTAAAATAATTAATAATATATTAATTTGTATTTCTTACGCAATTTTGTTTAGTATAAAGAAAATTGTGTATTGTGAATTGTGTAAAGCCATGGAAGGAAAATGGAAATTCGTCTTTATTATTCTGACTATTGCATTGAATAATTAAGCCAATCCTTTTGAACAAGTGCTTATTTTTAATAATAATAGTAAAAAAGATTAAAGTTGTAATGATTAATTAATAGTAAAGTAAATGTAATAACTTAAAAGGAAAAATAAATAAAGTAATTGAGATAGTAGTAAAATTGAATTACATTCTTTTTGGAGCAATATTTAGATAAAAAAGGTAAATATTAAAATGATTTATGTTAGAATATAACAGAAGCACCAGTGTCAATTAGACAATTAAATTTTATATTATTGATTGAAAATTCTGCTATTGGATATGAATTTTTTGGGGCGGTGAATGAAAATTTTGTTCAATAACATTAACATCAACATCCATTGGTTCAACTTGTCTATTAGTATTACGAAAAATACCGGAGTTTTATTTATTTATTTTGGTTGTTATAGGAATCATTCCTATATTGATTTTGATTTCTAAAAGATTGATTATATCTGTGACTTATTTGAGAAGTATTATTAGGATAGAAATTATTTGAAAAATTATTTCTAAAATTTTGACCACTAGAATTATTATTTCTATGAAAATTACTTCTAAAATTTTGACGATTAGAATTATTATCATTAAAATCGAATTACTATAATTGTTATTATTTCTGATATTATTATTTTTGACATTATTACTTATATTCGTACCAAAATGAATTCTTTGATTAACTTGGTTATTACAAATTCCAGTTTCTTTTAATTCAAAAAAAGCTTCTTCTAAAGTTTTAATTTCTTTAATTCTCAAAAACATACTATCTGATCTTGGAAGTTTATTAAGGAATTTGTCTAGAATACTTTTTTCATTATTACTTGTGTTAAATTCACTAGGTGATTAATCATCTAATTTATATTTCATATTTAACTTGTCTCATATTTTTGCTAAATCATAATAATATTGACTTACATTAGAATATTTTACAGCATCAGCTTCTTCCTTCAATTTCAGGTATGATTGTTGAACACCAAATGACTTCTTAAGTTGTCTTTTAATTTGATCCCACGTTGCATTTTCAAGTCTTCTAATTGATGTGGCTGCTGGTCCTTGTATTTTATCTATCAATATATTTGATAAATAAGCTTTTAAATTATCATCCTGTGTTAGTCCAACGATAGTTTCTACTTCTCTTATAAATTGTGATAGTTCAAAAGTACCATCACCCCGAAATATTGGTACGACTCTAGCCTCTGTTATAAGATCTTTATTCGTTATTAAATTTAATGCCATGATATTATTTAATTTTTTCTGACTTTCTGCAAGATTTTCGATATAACTTTCTTCGGAAATAAATTCGAGTTCAATTGTTGAATTTTGAGAACTTTTTGATGGTTTTTCGTATGGTTTCATAGAATTAATCCAATATCAATTAATTCTTAAAAGAATACTAATTTTCACGACACTCAAAATTGATAATAAAATTTCAATTTTATTATTTATTTTTTTTTTGTCAGTAGTTCTTGATAACTTTTTTTTTTGTTCGGAATAAAAGTTTTGAAACACTTTATTTAAATATTAATTAATTTAATATATATATAAATTTCAGTTTTTATTAATCGCGAATTTAGATTGATATCCTACCGACTGCGCCAATTTAGTTTTTTTTCTTATTTATTTTGAAATAAAAAAAAAAACACAATTATATTTGTTTGACTTTTACTTTATTTAATTAAATATTAAATATAAAAGAAGAAAATAAGTATTTAATTATTCTATGAAACTGTTCGGTTTGAAAGTAATTCTTGAACTGACTTTAAAATTAATTTCTTTTATTTTACTTAGCTTAATTTTACTAAAATCAAACAACGATAATTGCAACGTAAGTGAGAACGTTTATGAAATGTAATGTAATGAATATAGCACACAGATTGTGTATACTCAACCTTAATAAAATATATCGGTATATACATGGTGAATACCCACCTTAATAAAATATAAAAATTAAAAGATAAGAATTATGCATTAAACCTAATGCACAAAATTGTAATATGAGTAGATATATATTTTTATAGTAAAATTAAAGTAAAATAATTTTGGACAAAAATGTTGACCAAATCTAAATAATAAGAATTATATAGTTCTAAAGGGAATAATATTTCTAAGGAATTTTAATTGTAAACAAATAATTAGGGTATATAAAGAGACAGAATTATAATAAAAATTCACTTTTCAATCAGAAGTCAACCGAGTCTTATCTTTATTATAAAGCAACACGCTTGTTTAAATTTAAAACTCCTAAAACTAACTTCCTCAACAAAGTCGGCAATCTTGCCTGTTGAATATTGAGGTAGCATTGTTGCTACAAATGGATGAAGTTAGTATACAAATAATATATTAAATAAACCTATATAAAATATATAAATCATAAGCATAAACACTACATGGCGATCCTGCCCACCGAACACCAGAAGAAAATACAAAAAGTCATAGGAGAGAATAGCCACCAAATTGGTCCAAAACCAATATCCATAGAGGAATACAAGAAACGACATCCAGTTGTAACAAATACACCAGAACCAACTACAACAACAACAAAAAATAAGACAAGAGTAGGAAAATATGTACAATTAAGGAAGGAGATAGCCAATTTATACAGATTATCTGCGATAGCAACAACACTAGAGAAAAAGAAATTCGTACAACAGATCAAAGTATTAAAAAAGCAACAAAAAACAGAACAGCTACGACAAAAGCAGAAACGTGAAACGGCGGACAAGAAATTTTCGGAAGCATTTGATAATACATTTGAAAAATATTCAAACATATTAAATGCAAAAACAAATAAATAAAATATCTTTGATAATGAAAAAATTTACTTATGTATAAAAATAGAATATATGAAGCTAAATCACTTATGTTCAAATTACTTATATATTAAAATAAATCACTTATGTTTAATTACTTATATATGAAGATAAATTACTTATGTATAAAAATATAATATTTTATATATGAAATTTAAAAAAAAAAAAAAAAAATTATAAATAAATTTATATATATATATACAATCATATAAATTTAATATTTTAAATATTGTAAAATTCTTAAATGATTCTTAAATTTTTTTTTGAGTTGGTAATGTTTGTTTACCATTTAACTTTAATACTTAACACTCCATAATTTACTTTTTATTCTTTATTATTATAAAAAAAATCCACTTAAAAATGTACAAAATTCTAACTTTGTTTTATATTTTCGTCTACACTAACGAATAAATAAAATCTCAAATTTGATCCACATAATGGGTGGACAAAATGCTAAACCTGAGGAGGTTATTATAAATAATAGTGCTGGTAGTGCAGCAAATATTTATGCAAAAGATGAATTTAAATTTTCAAATTTACAACTTATTGTAATAATGTTAATTTTGATTATTGCTATTAATATAGCATATAATTATATTAAAAATTTATTAACAAAAAAAACAGCAAAAGAAGTTGCTAGAACTAATGTTTAATTTAAAAAAAAAAAAAAAATTTTTTTTGAATAATTGTTCATGAAAATTTATTATTGTATAAAAAAAAAATTATTAATTAACTATTATTTTACATGATGAATAAATAAAATCCAATGAAGAGATTGGAAGAAATTAAAAATTTATGTGAGGATTTAAAAAATATTTTATTTATCTTTAAGAAAAATCCGAATAGAAAATTTTCCGCGGAATATATTTTAAATAAGCAAACTAAAGTTAAAAATATATATAGACAGTATTCTAGTATATATCATTCAATTTTAGAAGTAGTTGATAAAAATTTATTAGCTACTTATAAAGAAAAATTCTTTGAGGTTTATAACGAGTTACAATTAGTTTTACATAATTATTCACAAAACATTTTGGATAATTCAACCATCTCCGAAGGGGAAGAGGATAGCGAAGAAAAAACTGAAACACGAAATCATAGAAATCGAAATGGCGTCATTTGACATATCTATTACGCACAAATTAATCCCAGAATTTGAAGGTGCTACAAATAAATTAGACAATTTTTTAAATCTAATTGATTACATACATGAAACTCTAAAAGATGACAATGAAAAGAAAAAATGAATTGAGTTTGTAATAAGAACAAAAATTTCAGATAAAGTTAGAACAAAAATAAGCTCACAACAGACACCCACTACACTAATACAATTAAAAGCTAACCTTAAGAGTATATTCAAAACAAATAGCACACCGCTGAGAATACAATCTGAATTAGCTAAAATCAGACAAGTTAATAATGTAACAAATTTTGCAAACAAAATTGAAAATTTAACTTCAGAACTCAATGCACTACAAATATTAGAACAGGGAGATGAAAATAAAGAAATAATAAGAAAGCTTATTGACCAAATAGCATTAAATGTTTTTAGACATAGTCTAAATGAACCAATAAAATCAACCATTTTTGCAGCCAGACCAAAAACCTTACAAGACGCTATACAATTGGTAACAGAAATAGAACAGCCAAATGATTCAGCACGTATTTACCAATATAATACTAGAAGTCAACAACGATATAATTCAAACAGAAATTATATTTAAAGAAACAATTTCAATAATAGGAGCAATTAGCAAAATAGGGGTAATAATAGATATAATAAGAACAACTTCACTAATAGAAATAATAATTTTAGCAACAGAAATAATAATAATAATACGTATAACAATAACAATAACAATAACAATAGAAACAACAATTTTAATAGCAGAAATAATAATTCTAATAAAAACAATAATACTAATACAAATCGGCACCAAAATCTGAATCAAAATCAAAGTCGTGTACATTGTATTCACCAATCGGGAAACGCGCAAACAGTCCCCGAAGTCCAACCATCGAGGGACTTAAATTTAAGAATTGCCAACTATCAATAAAAATATATGATTTAAATAAAAATTTAGCAAATTATGTAACAATTTGTACTGATATCACTAAAGGAATAAAAACATTTTTAATAGATACTGGAGCTGATATATCAATCCTAAAATTAAGTGAAATATATCCTGATATTCAACTAAATGAAAATAAATGTAAGATAACAGGAGTTACAGAATCAGAAACACATTCTATAGGTACTGCAATAGCAAACATAAATTTTGAAAAAGAAAATATACTACAAGAATTTCACATAGTAAATAGTGATTTTCCAATTTTAACAGATGGGATATTAGGTAGAGATTTTTTAGCAAAAAACTTATGCAAAATTGATTATGAAACTTTTTCGATTAGTATATATATAAATAATTCGGAAATAGTCTTACCAATGATAACCAGATTACCAAATGTGGAAATAAAAATACCAGCGAGAACACAACAGTTGCAAGCAATTAACTTAGAAGTTAAAGTAGATAGTGTAATCACAAATCAAGAAATACAAAAAGGAGTATTTTTAGCGAATACTATTATACCTGCAAAAGGTGTATCTCACATAAAAATTTTAAATACGTTAGAACATGAAGTAATTTTCAAAAATATCACACCAAAAGTTGAACCATTACAGAATTATCATATAATAAATTTAAGAAAGTTCAATAATTTAGAAACTAAAGAAGAAAGGTACAATAAACTGTAAACAGAATTAAAAACAGAATTAAAACTCTTTAACGCAAAAGAATCAATTCTTGAAATATGTAAAGAATTTTCAGATACTTTTTATTTAACAGGAGATGTTTTAACAACAAATAATTTTTACAAACAAAAAATTTACGTATTAGATAAAAATCCAATATATATAAAAAATTATAGGCTTCCACAAGCACAAACAGAGGAAATAAATAAACAAATAAATAAATTAATTGATGACGACATAATAGAACCATCAATTAGTCCTTACAATTCACCATTATTAATAGTACCCAAGAAAAACGATGATACTGATACTAAAAAATGGAGATTAGTTGTATATTTTCGACAATTAAATAAAACGATAATGGATGATAAATTTCCATTAACAAGATTGGAAGATGTTTTAGATAATATAGGAAGAGCAAAATATTTTTCAACATTAGATCTAACTAGCTCTTTTCATCAAATAGAATTAGATAAGAAATCAAGACCTTTAACAGCATTTTCGTCAAATAAAGGATTATATCAATTTAAACGATTACCATTTGGATTAAAAATATCAACAAATAGTTTTCAAAGAATGCTATCAATTGCACTTGCGGAGTTAGACGAAGAAGCTTTTCTTTATGTAGATGACATTATAATATTTGGATGTAGTTTGAAGCACCATAATAGACATTTAATAAAAACTTTGAGCAGATTAAGAAAATATAATTTAAAATTAAATCCACAAAAATGTAATTTTTTACGAACTGAGGTAACATATTTGGGACACTTAATTACAAATGAAGGAATTAAGACAGATCCTAGAAAGCATGAAGCAATATTAAACTACCCTGTACCTACAAATGCAGATGAAACAAAACGATTTACAGCATTTTGTAACTATTATAGAAGATTTATTCCAAATTTTGCAGAAATTGCAAAACCACTAAATTCACTTACACAGAAAAACACTCTTTTCACGTGGTCTAATGAATGTCAGAATGCATTCACAGAACTTAAAAATAAATTAATAAATCCACCAATACTAAAATATCCTAATTTTGAAGAAAAATTCATATTAGCAACTGATGCTTCACAATTCGCTTTAGGAGCAGTACTGTCACAAGGTGAAATAGGTCAAGATTTACCAATTTCTTATGCCAGCAGAACTTTAACTAAACATGAAATAAATAAACCTATTATAGAAAAAGTATTATTAGCTATACATTGGTCAATAAATTTTTTTCGACCATACTTATATGGTAGAAAATTTACAGTAGTAACAGACCATAGACCATTAGTTAGCTTATTTACACATAAAAACCCATCCCCAAAATTAACAAGAATGAGATTAGATTTATGTGACTATGAATTTGACATAATATACAGAGAAGGTAAAATGAACACAAACGCTGACGCATTATCACGAATAAAAATAGTCTCCGATTACTTAAAAGCCATGATTCCAACAGCTGATGTAAAAGTATTAACTCGAGCAATGGTAAAAAATAACAAAAATAACACGAAAATAAGTTCTGAAAAAGCAGATGAAATAAAGCCTGATCAACTTTATATATGGAACTGCACATCAATATCAGAAATAAAGAAATTAAAAAATTTAATATTTAAAAATAATAAAAAGCGCTATAGAAATAATGGAATAAATGAAAATCATGGAAAATTTATGAATAAATGTTATAGAAGCTTGCCCAAAATAAATATATATGAAAAAGAAGTAATTATAGAAATTAGTGATAATTCATATCAATACTTAGTTCTGATTTTGGAGAAGCTAATATCTGAAATGAATAAAATAAATATAAAATCGCTAGCATTAAAAAATAATGATGAAATATTTGAGCATATTAATATAAATGATTTTAAAGATATCTTTAACAAATTAATGAAAAATAGGCAAGAAAATTTAGAAATAATAATATATGATGCTCCCATTAATATAGAAAGTGACGTCACAAGAAATAAAATAATAAAAGAATTCCATGATTCACCACATTCAGGAGGGCATACAGGAGTAAAAAGAACAATAAATAAAATAAAGCAGCGTTACGTTTGGAAAAATGTAAATAAAATGGGAAAAAGATATATAAATAATTGCGAATTATGTGCAAAAAATAAACAAACAAAACATACAAAAGAAAAATTAGTAATAACACCAACACCTACAAGCAGTTTTGAAATAATTTCAATAGATACAGTAGGACCATTGAGATTTGTAAATAATTACAGATATATTTTAACAATACAGTGTGAATTAACAAAATATATAGAAGCTATTCCGATAGAAAACAAAGAAGCAAAAACAATTGCGAGAGCACTTGTAGAACAATTCATATTAAAATATAGAAGTTTTAAAACATTAAAAACGGATCTAGGTACAGAATTTGTTAATGAAATATTTAAAAATATTTGTTCATTCTTCGATATTAACCATATTACATCGACACCTTATCACCATGAAACTCTTGGATCAATAGAAAGAAATCACAGAGTTCTGAATTAATACTTATTATCTTTTGTAGAAGATTTTAACTGGGACAAATGGATACCATATTATGTATTCAGTTATAACACAACACCGCACACTGATACAGAAGTATCACCATATGAACTTGTTTTTGGTAAGCTCGCAAGACTACCATCAGATGACAAATTAACAAATAATACACCAATTTATAATATAGATAATTATGCTGAAGAACTAAGATTTCGTTTACAACAAGCTCATAAAAAATCCGTAACTCTCATTGAAATAGCCAAAAAGAAAAGAAAAGAATTATTTGATAAAACTACGAATACACTAAAAATATCAATAGGAGATTTTGTATGGTTAAAAGTTGGTACTCGTAAAAATTTAGAGTCACCTTATAAAGGGCCATATGAAGTTGTAGAATTAAAAGGTGTAAACACCAAAATTAAAATAGGTAATGAAATAAAAGAAATTCATAACAATAGGTTAAAAGTAATAAACAAAGAAAATTAAATTTAATAAATTTTAAGATATTTTTAATTATATAAGAAATTAGTATATATAAATTGTATAAAAACAAAAAAAAACAAAAAAAAAATTTTATATTTTCAAACAAAATTTTTTTTCTAAAGGGATTAAGGATGTAATGAATATAGCACACAGATAGTGTATACTCAACCTTAATAAAAATATATCGGTATATACATGGTGTATACCCACCTTAATAAAATATAAAAATTAAAAGATAAGAATTATGCATTAAACCTAATGCACAAAATTGTAATATGAGTAGATATATATTTTTATAGTAAAATTAAACTAAAATAATTTTGGTCAAAAATGCTGACCAAATCTAAATAATAAGAATTATATAGTTTTAAAGGGAATAATATTTCTAAAGGCCCTGCTCCATTAGTCTTGTTAAAAGTTGTGATGACTTTTTAAAAGTCGTCACCAATTTTTTCTAGCAAAAAAGAAAAGATATAACATGTAAAATTATACAGTACAGAGAGAGATAAAAATTCCCACTCTTTAACAAAATTTCGAAATATTTTTGACATTTCGAATTTTTTTTATTTGAAAATAATTTTCAAATTGTACACACAACACAGAAAATTGAATTTGTTTTTATATTTGTGATTTCTAGGTCTAGTTAGCATTAAATTAGACACAATTAATTTTTATATATAAAGTATGTACCTTTTTTAATTGAAATATTTTGAAAATTCATTATTATTATTAAAAATAAACTTTATTGAAAAAATATAAAATTTAAAAAAATAGATTGCCATTCAAAAAATGTAGAATTTTTTCAAAAAATTATGACAAATATTTTAAAGTGTATGTCAAACGCCAACTTTTATTAAAAAAAGTTGTTAATTATTTTTTTCGGATGCAACCACTTTTTTTCGAATACAACAACTTTTTTTCGAATACAACCACTTTTTTGTTGGATTCGACGACTTTTTTGTTGGATTCCACGACTTTTTTTTCGGATACACCACTTTTTTTCGATAAAAAGTCGTTGTTCCCTCTCTATCGCATGCATGCTTTTTTGTATCTTGCATTACTTCTTCTAGAAAAAAGTGGTGACGACTTTTAAAAAAGACTAATGGACCTGGGCCTTAAGGAATTTTATTTGTTAACAAATAATTAGGGTATATAAAGAGACAGCTTTTTTGTATTTTGCATTACTTCTTCTAGAAAAAAGTGGTGACGACTTTTAAAAAAGACTTATGGAAATGTGCAATTCGTCGTAGTTTTTTTAATATTAAAATTTTTTTTAAATTGCTTATGTTAAAATTTCTATATCGCTTATATAAGAATTTCACAAATCGGCAAAAATTAAAACGCAATTTTCTCAAAACTGTAATATTGCACATTCGCGGTTTTGGCATGGGACCGACGATATATAAATCATAAGCATAAACACTACTGTAATCCGATATTTTAATTCTTATAAAAATTAAAATATTTTAATAATTCGTTAGAAAAATTAAATTAAATTATGTTTTATTTATGTAATTTGAATTAAGACATTTTCGTGGGAAAGGAAATAGAAAAATATATTTTTGGGTGTTTAATTTCCTAGTCATATATGACTTGCGCACTGAAGTAATTGTCATAATTTTTGTTTATGTAAACAGTTTTGTAAACAATAAATTTTTGGTTATGTAATCAGTTTTGTAAACAAAAAATATTTTTTTTTATAAACAATAATTTTTTTTTTAAAGCCAATGAATTTTTTTTTTTAATATAAATTTTATTGCAAATAATTGTTTTTAAATTTAAGGAACATATATTTTTATTCGTATTTTTTTATATCATGTTTAATATTACATTATAAATACCCACAAATAATATCTTAGATTTAAAAAACTGTTGAAATATTTGTATCCAACAAAATTTATAAATCTGTTAAATAATTACAAATAATTATTTTACAATAATATAAGACATAAATTATAATTATAGAATTATGTTCCTATTTATTTTTATACAAAAAATAATTATTTCACACAAAAATTTAATATTTTTATAAATTCAGTTATTTAGTACCAATTTTCCAAATTGCCAATAGTTTTTATTTTGAGAAATTATTTAAAATTTTTTGAATTGTTTACATTTTCAGCAAAGTGACATAAATAAAATTGCTTATGTAGTGGAATAAACTGAAGGCAATTTTCCCCTGAACCTGAAAAAAATAAGGTTAAAAAGATGGCGGATTTTGGATCTGGGTTAATATTTTTTCAAATGTCAAATTGCCAATAATACATGCTTTATGTCACATTTTGACATAAAAAAGGGGAAAAATTTGGACCTAGTTTCGCCCTTTAATCTAGGTTTAGCCAATGAAAAACGAGGTTAGCAATAATAATAATAACTTTAAGAACAACCAACAACATAAAAACAACGTGCGCAAAATTTCAACGCTTGTAACAGGATGAGTAATTTTTTAATCGACAAAAAAAAGAAATTACCACCTGCTAACTGTAGATAAGTCGGAGGAGGTAACTTTGGAGTTCTAGTGAAGTGGGCGCCAGGTCTAGGGTAACCAACAGCGCATCACAAATATAACGCTAGACCAAAATTTCTAATACTAGAACTCCTTGGACCACTGGGATTTTATCCTAAATGTGCCAGCTATGTTCAGCCTGTGGGGAGTGAGTCGACTAGTGATCCAAATGGCAATCAATAAAACAACATGGCGATACTTCCAAAAAAATTTTCCCACAAAGAAAATATTTTCAACCAATTTTACGAAGTATCACCATAAGGAAGGGAACAAAGAAAGGAACAGAAATCCATCGCGATCCATCCTGGGAAATTATGAAAAATCAGCCAGCCATTTTCAAAAAAAATTCATCAAAAAAAATTATTCAAAAAAAAACAACACAGCAGCAACAACAATCCAGCGTTGCTAACACAACTCCAATAAAATAATAAAAAATAATTGGAATTTTCAAAAAAAAATAATTAAAATTCCAATAAATTATAATAAATAAAAGGATATTATTTGTCTATATATTTTTTTTCTTAAACAAGTGGTTTTTTTTTTATTATTCAAATAAGAAAAAATTAAAGAAAATATATATATATATATATAATTAATAAAAATATATGTGTGGTGTGGTGTACGCCAAATATACTTATAATATTTAATTTCCTTTTTTTTTTTTTTCGCTGAATACTTCTAATATAATAAAGAATCAATAAATAACACAAAAAAAATATATTACTTTTTTACTCTACAAAAAAAAAATATACTTTACTTTACAAAAAAAAATATAATTTTACAAAAAAAACAACTAATAAATTAAAAGGGAAAACTAAGCAAAATCAACTATTAAATAAATTAAATAGTACACCACAAAAATAATAAATAATTTAATTAAACAAATATCACAGTACCTGGGTAAACTGCTTCCTGCTCCGGACATGTCTAGAAGGGAACCAGCAACCTGTACCTACAAATTTAAAAAAAAAAATTACACAAAAAAAACACTAAAAAAACCATCAGAACAAAAAAAATTATAGAGTAACGCCGCTGTTCTGCTCCGACGTCAATGAACCGCTGGACTTGATGTTCTTTTTTTTCTTCTTGGCTGGTTCTCGGTGTTCGTTGGTAGGATAACAAAAATATCTGGATCAGTTCTGGTTTTTTTTTTTTGTCTTTTTTTTTTATATTACCCCACCAATGTATTACTTTTAATTTTTTTTTTTAAATTGGGGTATATATATATGCATATTTATTTTCACTAATTTATTATGATTTTTTTTTTTTTGTACGTGCCGGACGCGGTAATTTTTATTATTATAAATAATTAATTTTTATATATTAATTAATTTTTATTTCTTCAATTCAATTCAACTCAACAAACTTAATACTCAAAATTTTATTTATTTTTTTCTTTCTTAAATTTTCAACAACAAATTCTTTAATTTCAACGAAAAAACCACAAAAACAAAAAAAAACCGACCGTCCGGCAACCAAAATCTCAACCGACTCCCCGAAAAACAATCAAATTTTCAAAAAAAACTTTAATTTCGAAAAACTATTGTTTCCTCGATCACGTGATCTCTTGACCTTCTGAATCAAAACATGGCTTACAAGGGCAACAAAGGTTGTCTATTGTTTTGATCCGAAAATCAAGAGACCGCAGCGCTGACGGGAATTTCGAATTCTATCAATATGGCTACCCACCTAACCGAATTTACCTCCGCGCCTGTCTACTGACTGACATCTGAGATATGATAAGCCGGTATTCTAACATCAAGATGGACTATGTAAACAACAAATAAATAAGGTAATTTTTTCCATTATTTTTATTTTATAATTTTTACTTTCTTTTTAGGTGATAAACATAAAAACAAATTACACGGTGTCAGACGCTGGAACTAGAAATCAAAATAACAACAACAAAAACAATTTTAGTAATAATTAAAAACAATTTTCAAATAATAATAATAATTATTTTAATAACAATAAGACCCCGTTCAATAATTACAATAATACCCCTAGCAGATTGAACAATAATAATGGCGGTATGTTTAACGGGAATAACTACCCATCTAATAATAATAATAATAATAATAATAATAATAATAGGAACACCAATGTTGCTAACAGAGGACCCAGTTCAAAACCTCTTATTAAATGTTTCAAATGTGGTAAAAAAGGCCACATCAGTAGAGATTGTACAATGCAATTTCGATCAAATAATAAAGTGAAACGTTGTACCAACTGCGGAATCAACGGACACGAATCCGCTAATTGTTTAAGACCACGCACAGGAAATAACTGCACAAGCCCACAAAACGTTCTTACAGTAACCAACACAGAAACCACTTGCGAATGGTGTGCCAGGGAAGGTCACAAAATATTGAATTGCGAAGCTCGTCAATCTTACGAATCTAGAATGACGTTAGTATCGGGAAACGAGAATGGAGTGAAGTAAAAAAGCCCAGCTCATTCCATACGGAGGGCACAACAACCACCTTACAGGAGCCCATAGTTCAATTGGCTTTAGATATAGCCAAAACAGACAAAGTAAAGTTATTAGTAGACACAGAAGCTGAGGTTAGTTCAATAAACAATGTGAGCTCCACTTTAGTTTCCTGTGAGGGAAAATTTTTATTAGGGCAAAATTTTAAATGCGATTTCCAAGTTACAGATAATGATATTAAGTAACCAGTTGATGGTATTTTAGGAAAAAATTTTTTGGCCCCTAATTGTAATACTTTAGGACCAATTACAATTTCCAATTACAAGTTTTTGTTTTTGGAAACAATTACAATTTCCAAAAACAAAAACAAATAATTCGGAATTTTATATTCCATTTTCACAAACACAAAATGAAAAAATAAATAGACGGTCCTTATAGAAACGGTCCTTATAGAGTTGCCACGTGCCTAGCCTATAGCAGACATTGTAGGCATCCCTTGTAACATTCCGTAGCATGGTTCATCGTGAGGCAGATACACCGAGCTTATGTATATTTTTTTGCCATCATTTTGTTCCTTTACCACGGTAATATCTTCATAACTAAATAACAACAAAGATGTGTATTTATATGTGGCTTAACCAAAATACACGTCCTTGGCTTAGCTCTATCCATGTCTACAAGCTTGTCTACAAAACGTCTTTTATGGAGACGCGCAGTAAATTGTTGTTTTCAATGTAAGAATTCAATGTAAAAAATTTTTTTACAGTAAATTGTTGTTTTCAATGTAAAAATTTCCCTCTGTTGCCGATAAATTTATATGCATCTACAAAAAAACACGGCTATTCTCCAAATTGGCAATTTTGCATATATACATATATATATATATATTCGTTCAAAAACTTTTGTAATAATTTAATTTGGATTTCATTGCAAATAATTATTACAAATTTTAAATAAAATTTTCAGTATGTAAAAATATAAAATAGTATACAATCACTACAGAAAGATATAAATAAATGTATTCAAAAAAATCCGTATTGTTTTTCTTTGACATATTAGTTTTAATTTTGATTGCAGAAATTATCCGCTTGGACTGTAGACTTTTCGTCGAATCTGTGCTAATAGGGTGATTGGTATCGTGTCAGGCTGACAAGTTTATATCAAATCTATAAAATACTTAAGCCGTGTTTAGTAGACGCATATGCATCGTAGTAAAAATTTTGAAAAAAAACTTTCCACAACAATTTATCCGAAGCAGTATTTATCTCTAAAGTTTGGTATTCGTGACATTCAAACAGAAATTTGACGTTGACTGATTGAAAAAACAAACAATCCGATTATTAATTTTAAATTTGCTAAAATACAAACAGATAAAAGTACAAAAATATAGATACAAAATAAATACATAAATAAGTAAATAAGAAGATATAAAAAACATGTTTTATAATGTTTTTAATAAAATGTAGTAACGCTACGCACACTATCAAATAAAAATGCAAAATCATAATGTTTAATTTTCTCTTTTTATAAAATTACAAATTAAGTATTAAACAGTAAAGTCGTACGATTATGACGACCAATTAAATTATCTATAATCTATAACAATAGAGCGATTAAATTAATTGAGCATCTTGATATTAATTATTCTGATAATCGAGCAATCGATTTCGATCTATTAATTGAGTTAGTTGTGCGTGCGAAAACGTAAAACCGTAATTTGAATTTAGTAAAAGTATAAAAATTTATTTATTTTATCACACAGTAATAAAAATCAAATTTATATGATATAGAGAATAACCTTTTCTTTAATCTTTTTAATAAATATTAAATAAGTAACAATTAAATAATAATTGAATAATTTTGATTAATAAATTAAAATAAATTAAATAAATAAATGACCGATAATTTAAATAAATTAAAGTAATAAATATTAAGTTAAATAAATAATGTTAATTCTAATGGACAAAAACAGTGTTTTAATTAACATATAAAATAACATTTAAGGTAGGCTAGCCGTGGAGTCAGGCTAGAAAATTATACTTTAGAAAAAGGTAAACCCTACAATTGGTGACCCCGAATCGTTTTAAAATCGTATGTTTTTTGTTAAAATAAAAAACACATATAAAAATACAATTGGTGAAACTTAATTATTTTGTGAACTAAAAGTGCAGTTTTTAACAAATCAATTAAGTACATTTTGTTAAAAATAAATCATTGTACAATATAAAATTTGTAATAAAAAAATCAGTTCATTTTATCATAAAAAAACTGTAATAGATGAAAAATCTGTTTAAAATTATAAAAACTGTTAAACGTACAGTAAATTATAACGTGATCGCAGTTATACAAAAAAGAATATTAAACTAAATTCAGTTATTTTTTTATATAAAAAACATTTACAAAAAAAAAGGGAATTCACAACGTTGAAAAATTTTCAACAAATATTATATTAGTTGATTACACAACATCATCAAATTCAACATTTATATCAACGTCATCAACAGTATCATCTTTATTATCACGATCATCACTATCAATGTCATCATCATCTTTAGAACGGTTAGATCATCAGACATAATTGTGCAACAATTTCATCAGTTTTCATCATAATTAAAAAATATTACCAAGTAACATTTTGATAAAAAATTTTTACATATAAATTTTAATACATTACATGTTTTATTTTTGTGATACAAATTTATAACAATTATTAAAAATAATAAAAATTTCTATACATCGTATTGCTACGAATAATAAATTATTTAAAATTTTTACAAATCATATAATTTTTGCTAAATTAATTTACAAGAAGTTAATATAAAATAATATATTTAGAATAGTAAATTTGTATTACACGAATTTTGTAATAAGATCGTTAAAATTTTATTAATTTTTAATTACATACGTAATTCCATATTATTTATATTAACAGTACCAAATCAAAATTTTTCCTTATGAAAATTTTGAAAAATTATTTATATATAACATCAATAAAATATTACAATTTCCTTAACACTAAATTTACGAGATGCGTCAATTTGACGTATTTTAGAATTTCAGTATAAAAAAAAACCAATTGTTATTATTATTTTTTTTTTATTTTTGGTGATTATTTATGAAATAATAGGATAAATATTTTCCAATTTTTTTTTTTTCGTAATGCTTTTTAATTTTCGAGGTAGATATGTGATATACCTATTTCTACGGCAGGCGTCAATTTGACGCACATAATATTGAAGAACTGAAGTCGGGGGGTTTCCCGAAATTTTATGCAAACGGTAAACAGGTTTTTTTAGTAGTCTTAATTGAATTATTATGAACAATTTGCAGTCAATGCGTAAGCTCTTAAAAGTACAAAAAATTAAAAGTTATATTAAAAAAATCTATCAGTATCAAGGTATTGTAGTTTTTTTTTCATATTCATTTGAAACCAAATACACTCATATTTATAATATCAAATAATAGAACTGTAATGAAAACTTCAGATAGTGATAGGAGAATCTTATAAATGTACCCTTCAGTAGAAAAAGAATCCTTATTTATTCAAGCTCTGAGTCTGAGAATGATATCAACCTTTCTACTACAACTCAAAATATATTGAATGAATTTGAAATTGGAACCGATGGTACGCGATGGAAGATATTGGAAATAGGCGGAACTCCTGGCAGACCGTCTATCAGTACAATATTCATGAATTGGCGGGACCTACTGGCTATGCTAGGAGTAATATTATGTTAGGTTCTATAAAGAGTGCTTTCCATTTGATAATTGATAAAAATACGATGCAACAAAATATTAAAAATTGGACTGAAATGGAGGCATCTCCATTCCAGAGGCAAACACATACCTTTATATATGTTAATACATAATTATTTTATTTAATTATCTGAATACCCAATTCTATTTAATTCTAAAAATATGGAAACTTTGTATTTTTTATTATACGTCAAATTGACGCCAGCCGTACAAATAGGTATATAAGAAATCTCCGTAAATCTAGTGTTAATTATTGTTATTAAAATATAAAATTCATAAATTTTATTATTATATTTATAAAAAAAAAAAAAACGATTGGTACATTATTAGTACATATTTAAATTATTGAATATACGTCATTAATTACGTCATTATTATATATTCTATTTTTATATCATATAAATATACCATATATATTTTTGTGCATACGAATTTGATTATCATACAAAAATATATATGGTATTCATTTTTGATTATTACCTAAAAAAAAAAACATTTGGTTTTGTGAAAATAACGCAAAATTTTTATATACAATAATTATTTCATATATACAAAGTTTTTATATACACAAAAAGCTGAAAATAAATTCATTTAACTTTTGTATAGTACGCTAACATTTTTTTATTAATAATTTCGTTTTCATACACAAACACACGCACATACATAATTCGCATCAGTCATTTTGCTCAGTTTATTTTTCACTCACTCAAAAATTTTTTCTCCGCTCATTCCAAATTTTTTTTCATCACTCTAAAAATATTTTGGGGGTCGTCCACAAATTACATACAAATTTTAATTTTGGACAAGAATATACAATTTGTGATTTTACATTGAAAAATTGAAAATTTTTTTAAGTCAATATTAATTTTATAATTTTTGCTAAAAAATTAATATTATTTTGATACTGCCGTCATTATATTACGTCACACTATTCTGTTATTTGTTTTCAAATTTTATCGTTTTTTTTTGTTACGATTATCGAGAATATGGACGGTGATACTTCGAAAATAAACCCGGCAACAGACGGATCAAACACGATAAGTGAAGGTAAAATAGATTCGGTACGCGTCCGATTGCCACCGTTTTGGCCACAAAACCCAGCAACCTGGTTTATTCAGGCCGAGGCACAATTTCAGGCGTACAGAATAACAAACGAGGATACAAAATATTGTCTAACAATAGCTGCTTTACCTCCAGAATCATGTGATTCTATTATTGACATATTATCCGATCCGCCTGTCACAGAACGTTATAAAGGTGTTAAATCCGCCTTAATTAAACGACATTCCATTTCGGAAACTAAACGATTAGAAACGTTAATCGCGAAGACGGATATCGGTGACAGAAGCCCATCTGAATTACTTCGTTCAATGCGGCAAATGGCAGGTCAAACGTTCAATGATTCTATTATCAAAAATTTATGGCTTCGGAAATTGCCACAAGTAATTCACGTCGCACTAGTGGCAGTTGGCGACAAGCCACTTAACGAACTAGCCGAAGTAGCTGATAAAATCTATGAAGCGCAACAAAATGCAACCGTGTTCGCAATCGCCGGAACAAACACGAACGTTAACGATTCCGCAAGGCGTAATTTCGGTGAATCAGATTTTGACGCGCGTTTGTCTAGAATCGAAGCCATGATTGCGAAACTTGATGTATCTCATAGACATAGGCGAGAGCGAAGTCCATATAGACGACGCAGCTCGAGTCGAAACAGCAGACCACGATCTACTTCTACTTCATCCACCACGCAAACGTTGTGTTGGTATCATAGACGTTTCGGGGATAAAGCGACTAAATGTCGGTGTCCTACAAAATCAGATAAGAATAACCCAAACTAATTGGTGCACCACATATCGCGGCTAGTGGTGCAACAAAATTTAATAGCCGCCTTTTCGTCCGTGATAATTCAAATGATATAGTTTTTTTAGTCGACACGGGCGCTGATTTATCAGTTTTGCCATGCAAAGATAAATCGACAAAATGTAATTCCGATATTTCATTATCCGCTGCGAACGGTTCAATAATAAAAACGTTCGGAACGAAAATGTTAAAACTTAATCTCGGACTTAGACGAAATTTTGCTCACGAATTTTTATTAGCTGATATTGACAGAGCCATTATAGGAGCTGATTTCCTTAAGAAATACGGTTTGATCGTAGATCTTAAAAATCAGAAAATCATTGATCCACTCACAAGTCTATCGATTAGTACGCTTACAATTACGTCGAATACGCCGACGCCGAAGCTCTGCTATTTGCAAAACGAATATTCTGCGATTTTATCGGAATTTCCGGATCTGACGCAAGCTCCAGATTATTTTAAAGAGGTTAAACACTCAGTGGTTCACCGCATATGTACTAAAGATCAACTTCCCTTTTCAAAACCCCGTCGTTTAGATCCCGCTAGACATGACGCCGCGAAAAAAGAGTTCGATCTTATGAATGAAATGGGAATATGTCAACCATCGTCTTCTCCGGTATCATCCCCGTTACACATGGTACGCAAGAGAAATAATACGGATTGGCGTCCATGTGGAGACTACCGGCGGTGGAACGCCGCTACGATCCCTGACCGCTATCCCATTCCACACATTCAAAACTTTGCGATGCATTTAAATGGCGCGAAAATTTTTTCAAAACTTGATTTAATACGGGCATATCATTTAATTCCAGTTGCAGAATCCGACATTCACAAAACGGCAATCACGACACCGTTTGGACTTTTCGAGTTCAGACGTATGCCTTTCGGATTGCGCAATGCTGCTCAATCATTTCAACGTTTCATGAACGAAGTTTGTCGTGGGTTAGATTTTGTTTTCGTCTATATCGACGATATTTTAATTTCATCACCTGATCCACAAACACATAAAGAACATCTTCGTAAATTATTTAAACGTTTATCGGAATACGGAATTACACTCAATCCATCTAAATGTGTATTTGGTGTTACTGAACTCAATTTTTTGAGCCACCGCATTACCGCTGAAGGTATTTCGCCTTCCGAAGAGCGTGTAGCGGTTATTAAAGAATTTCCGACACCAAATTCTATCAAGCAAATTCAACGGTTTATCGGAATGGTGAATTACTACCACCGATTCATTCCGAAACTAGCTGAATTATTAACTCCAATTTATAATTTTTTGACGGAAATATCAAAGAATAAATCTAAAAACAAAAAATTATTATGGCCAGAGGAATTAAATGTTCCTTTTCAAAATGTAAAAAACGCTTTAGCGGACGCGACAATGCTAGCGCACCCACATCTGAATGCAAAATACGTAATCGTAACAGATGCTTCAGATATTGCGTTAGGTGCGGTTTTACAACAACCTACAAAACAAGGCTGGCAACCTCTTGCATTTTTCTCAAGAAAATTGTCACAAGCCGAGAAAAAATATTCCGCTTTTGATCGAGAATTGCTTGCGATCTACATGTCGATCAAACATTTTCGATACTCGGTTGAAGGTCGTGAATTTACGATTTTTACGGACCATAAACCGTTAGTTAACGCTATTTGTTCGAAAACCGAAAGAAATCCTCGGCAAACACGACATCTCGATTATATTGCCCAATTTACGACCGACATTCGGCATATTGCCGGAAAAGACAATGTAGTCGCTGATAGCCTGTCGCGTTTTTCAGAAATTGCTGTCGTAGATATAGATTCTTTCAATTTGAAAACGATCGCGCAAGCACAAAAAGCTGACCAGGAATTGATCGATTTATCAAATAAATCAAAATCAACCTGGAAGCTTGAAAATATTAAATTGCCGGATCTAGAACTATTTTGTGAAACTTCGACAACGAATAACCGACCGTATGTTCCTAGTTATTTACGTCGTTCTGTTTTCAATGCTTTACACAATTTGGCGCATCCTGGAATTCGTGCAACCAGAAAATTGATTGCATCCAGATATTTTTGGCCAAATATAAATCGTGACACAAATCTTTGGACCAAGAATTGCATTTCTTGTCAAAAGTCCAAGATTTTAAGTCATACAAAATCACAACACGGAACTTTTAATGTTCCAACAGAACGATTCGAACATATCCATATGGATCTGGTAGGACCATTTCCAGTTTCCAATGGAAATTCATACATTTTAACCATTGTCGATCGTTTCACAAGATGGCCAGAGGCATACGCTATTCCTGATATTACTGCTGTTACAGTTGCGAATTCGTTCGTAACGAATTACATATCGAGATTCGGAATTCCCGCAACGATAACAACCGATCAAGGTGCACAATTTGAATCTAAATTGTTCCAAGAGTTAACTATATTGTTAGGCGTGTTACGTACGCGAACAACTCCGTATCATCCGCAGTCGAACGGTTTAGTTGAACGTTTCCACCGACAACTCAAAGACACTTTAAAAGCGAGAAATAATTCACAAAACTGGTCGATAGAACTACCGATTATACTTCTTGGTATACGGGCCGCGGTAAAAGAAGATATACAATGTTCGCCAGCTGAATTAGTGTACGGACACACTTTAAAATTGCCCGGTGAATTTTTTGTCGCTTCCAAAGATAATTGTATCGAGCATAACTCGCTGATCACCAAACTTCGCGACGTCATGAAAAATTTAATTCCAACTCCAACGCGGAAAACGGAACAAAATAACATTTTCATTCCAAAAGATTTAAATTCTTGCGAATATGTATTCGTCCGTAATGATAAAATAAAACCTTCATTATCACCTACATATGACGGGCCATATCAAATAATTCGTCGATTACGTAAATTCTACGTACTGTCGATTAAAAATAAAGAAAGTTCGATATCCATTGATAGGCTGAAACCGGCTTATGGTATTGCCGAGGTTAATAATGATAAAATTTTCAATAAAAAACAGAAAATTGTTTTCGAGAAATAACTCTTTAACGTATGACGTTCCACTCGGCACACTATCAAATAAAAATGCAAAATCATAATGTTTAATTTTCTCTTTTTATAAAATTACAAATTAAGTATTAAACAGTAAAGTCGTACGATTATGACGACCAATTAAATTATCTATAATCTATAACAATAGAGCGATTAAATTAATTGAGCATCTTGATATTAATTATTCTGATAATCGAGCAATCGATTTCGATCTATTAATTGAGTTAGTTGTGCGTGCGAAAACGTAAAACCGGAATTTGAATTTAGTAAAAGTATAAAAATTTATTTTATCACACAGTAATAAAAATCAAATTTATATGATATAGAGAATAACCTTTTCTTTAATCTTTTTAATAAATATTAAATAAGTAACAATTAAATAATAATTGAATAATTTTGATTAATAAATTAAAATAAATTAAATAAATAAATGACCGATAATTTAAATAAATTAAAGTAATAAATATTAAGTTAAATAAATAATGTTAATTCTAATGGACAAAAACAGTGTTTTAATTAACATATAAAATAACATTTAAGGTAGGCTAGCCGTGGAGTCAGGCTAGAAAATTATACTTTAGAAAAAGGTAAACCCTACAATTGGTGACCCCGAATCGTTTTAAAATCGTATGTTTTTTGTTAAAATAAAAAACACATATAAAAATACAATTGGTGAAACTTAATTATTTTGTGAACTAAAAGTGCAGTTTTTAACAAATCAATTAAGTACATTTTGTTAAAAATAAATCATTGTACAATATAAAATTTGTAATAAAAAAATCAGTTCATTTTATCATAAAAAAACTGTAATAGATGAAAAATCTGTTTAAAATTATAAAAACTGTTAAACGTACAGTAAATTATAACGTGATCGCAGTTATACAAAAAAGAATATTAAACTAAATTCAGTTATTTTTTTATATAAAAAACATTTACAAAAAAAAAGGGAATTCACAACGTTGAAAAATTTTCAACAAATATTATATTAGTTGATTACACAACATCATCAAATTCAACATTTATATCAACGTCATCAACAGTATCATCTTTATTATCACGATCATCACTATCAACGTCATCATCATCTTTAGAACGGTTAGATCATCAGACATAATTGTGCAACAATTTCATCAGTTTTCATCATAATTAAAAAATATTACCAAGTAACATTTTGATAAAAATTTTTACATATAAATTTTAATACATTACATGTTTTATTTTTGTGATACAAATTTATAACAATTATTAAAAATAATAAAAATTTCTATACATCGTATTGCTACGAATAATAAATTATTTAAAATTTTTACAAATCATATAATTTTTGCTAAATTAATTTACAAGAAGTTAATATAAAATAATATATTTAGAATAGTAAATTTGTATTACACGAATTTTGTAATAAGATCGTTAAAATTTTATTAATTTTTAATTACATACGTAATTCCATATTATTTATATTAACAGTACCAAATCAAAATTTTTCCTTATGAAAATTTTGAAAAATTATTTATATATAACATCAATAAAATATTACAATTTCCTTAATTATTGTTATTAAAATATAAAATTCATAAATTTTATTATTATATTTATAAAAAAAAAAAAAAACGATTGGTACATTATTAGTACATATTTAAATTATTGAATATACGTCATTAATTACGTCATTATTATATATTCTATTTTATCGGAATTTATCGGCACTAATTTGTTGTTTTAGATAGTGAATTTTTTCTCTGGTGTGGATAAATTTTAATGCGGCTACAAAAAAACACAACTTTTGACTATCTTCTATCTCACTCGGACATTGTATTTTTATATATTGTTATCTCGATAACATCAGAGTATACACGCGTTGGTATATACTGCAGAGGTATATACTACAGAGTAGCGATTCCAACTACTTCCCGCAAATTTTCGAATTTGCATAAGGGGTTCCCGCCAAACTTTTACAAGTATACTCTAAATTCCGAACGAAAAAGTAATGTTAACTTAAGCTTGGGCTACAATGTGCCGATCATGTCGGTACGCAACAGTTCAGTAATTTCCAAATTTGACGTCTTCATATATTTTGTATGGAAAATCGATTGGCTGAACACAATAGGTTGGAACTGTTTGATTCGGAACAGAACAAATGGAAAGATTTCGGAACGATTGAACTTTCACGGAACCTACTGAAGCTAACTTCGTGAGAAATGATATGTCAGTCAATATAATTTAGGTTAGGTTAATCGCCGCCAATATTTACAACATTATGGATGAAGAAAAGTTTATTGAGGATATTAAATTATATCCTGAATCATTTAACAAACATTAAATTATCCATTTTTATAAAAATAATTTTTTTTTTGACACAAAACGTCACCAATTGTTTTTTTTTTTTGACACTACAAAACTTCAAACTGGCAAATTTAATCGGTTGTCGGAAGCTATGTAGCCAGCCCACTTAACGAATCGATTTGGAAATTACTGAACTGATCGGTACCGAAGAGTTTGGCACATTGTAGCACAAGCCTTATTGTTTAGTCGAAGGCTGTATATTGTTTGATATTAATTGTGTGCCAATTTTCAAACGCAATTTTAATTTTTTTTTTAAGTTTTATTTTAGTTTGTTGTGATAATTTTCAATTTAATAAATAGAAAATTATATATGAGAGTGCTTGAAAAGCATAATGTTTGATGAGACAGCATGTTTATATTAAAATAAAAATAAAATAAAAATTTGGCACTGGAAAGTTTTAAAAGGTACTATCAAAAAGAGAAATTATATATACATTTAATTTTTATCTAAATTTAAATGCTTTTTAGGGGAAACCATGAATTCAATGACTCCAGGATGCAAGATGGGGAGAGTATAATCAAAAACTGGTTTCAGTTTCCCAAGGATCGACATCGAAAGTAAAATGTGTCAAAACATTGTCAGTATCCCAAGGATCGACATCGAAAGTAAAATGTGTCAAAACATTATGACTTTTTTAGGTAGTATACCCGCCAAACTTTGCGTAACGGAAACGTAAAGTTTTCCGAATCTAATTCCTTCTAAGGTCTTGGAAAATGTTACGTTTTGGCGTAAGAGAATTGATACGCAACTGTTACATTCCTTATATGAGAAGTGACACTATTTTTCGTTACGATAAGTCATCGCAAAAGCGTAATGTTTCTGTACAGTTTAGGTGTAATGTTTTCGTACTGTTTTAGTGTAATGTTTTCGTACAGTTTAGGTGTAATGTATTCGTACATATTTAGCGTAACTTGTGCGTAGGGTTAATGTGTAACGTATACGTACAAATTTTGCATAATTTTTTCGTACTGATTTAATGTAGCGTATTCGTATTTATTTAATAATTAAAAAACAAATTAGTTATTTTAATAATATATTTCCAAACAAAAATAAATAAATTCATATTTATTAATATATAAAAATAGAAAAAAATAATGAATAAAAAAATTGTAACTTTTTACAAAAAGTTTCGTAACTTTTTAGGTGTTCGTAAACTTAACATTTCCTTAAAGAATTTATCTTAAACTTGAAATAGTGGAAAAAAAACTTTACATTAACATTACATTTTCATTCGGAATTTAGCGTATACAATTTATGTGTACGCCAACGTTACATTTTGGTTAAGAAATTTTCGTAACTTTTTAGGCGTTCGTAAACTTAATATATCCGTAAAGAATTAAGCGTACACTTGAAATAGTAGAAAAAAAGTTTACATTAACATTACATTTTCATTCGGAATTTAGCGTATACAATTTATGTGTACGCCAACGTTACATTTTGGTTAAAAAATTTTCGTAACTTTTTAGGCGTTCGTAAACTTAACATTTCCGTAAAGAATTTAGCGTACACTTGCAATAGTACAAAAAAAAAAGTTTACATTAACATTACATTTTCATTCGGAATTTAGCGTATACAATTTATGTGTACGCCAACGTTACATTTTGGTTAAGAAATTTTCGTAACTTTATAGGCGTTCGTAAACTTAACATTTCCGTAAAGAATTTAGCGTACACTTGCAATAGTACAAAAAAAAAAGTTTACATTAACATTACGTTTTCACTTTTTTTTGTAAACTTTTTTTTTCTACTATTGCAAGTGTACGCTAAATTCTTTACAGAAATGTTAAGTTTACGAACGCCTAAAAAGTTACGAAAATTTCGCTTTACATTAACATTACATTTTCATTCGGAATTTAGCGTATACAATTTATGTGTACGCCAACGTTACATTTTGGTTAAGAAATTTCGTAACTTTTTAGGCGTTCGTAAACTTAACATTTCCGTAAAGAATTTAGCGTACACTTGAAATAGTAGAAAAACAAGATTACGTTAACATTACTTTGTCGTTCGGAATTTAGAGTATACTTCTAAATTCTCGGCGGGTGCACGCTAAATTCTTTACATAAATGTTAAGTTTACGAACGCCTAAAAAGTTACGAAAATTTCTTAACCAAAATGTAACGTTGGCGTACAGATAAATTGTATACGCTAAATTCCGTATGGAAATGTAATGTTAATGTAAAATTTTTTTTTTCTACTATTGCAAGTGTGCGCTAAATTCTTTACGGAAATGTTAAGTTTACGAACGCCTAAAAAGTTACGAAAATTTCTGAACCAAAATGTAACGTTGGCGTACACATAAATTGTATACGCTAAATTCCGAATGAAATTGTAATGTTATTGTAAACTTTTTTTTTCTACTATTTCAAGTGTACGCTAAATTCTTTACGGAAATGTTAAGTTTACGAACGCCTAAAAAGTTACGAAAATTTTTGTAAAAAGTTACAATTTTTTTATTCATTATTTTTTTTTTATTTTTATATATTTATAAAAAAAATGAATTTATTTATTTTTGTTTGCAAATATAATATTAAAATAACTAATTTGTTTTTTAATTATTAAATAAATACGAATACGGTACATTAAATCAGTACGAAAAAATTACGCTAAATTTCATTACACATAAACAGTACGCACAAAGTTACTGTACGAATACATTACACCTAAACTGTACGAAAACATTACACTTAAACAGTACGAAAACATTACACCTAAACTGTATAGAAACATTACGCTTTTGCGAGGACTTATCGTAACGAAAAATAGTGTCATTGCTCATATAAGGAATATAACAATTGCGTATCAATTCTGGTACGCCAAAACGTAACATTTTCCAAGAACTTAGAAGGAATTAGACTCGGAAAACTTTAGGTTTCCGTTACGTAAAGTTTGGCGAATCCCTCTAAGAAAATTTACGGTCCGCTTTTAGCGGCTCGCAACCACGCCGTCTTCTTTCATATATTCAGACTTCATTTTCGTACCGTATTTTTCGGCTCTAAAACGTAACGAATAAATCGAATTTTGCGGCTCTAAAACGCAACGCGTAATACGAATCGAAAATAAACCGCTTTAGCGGATCTAAAGAGTAATATGACTAATCAATTAACATAAAATTATATTTATAGCTTTCTTGTGTCTTTGTTCTGATTATTATTTTGTTTGTCAGAGTGTTCTTAGTGTGTGGAATATTTTTTTGGTAAATATTTAATGTATTAAATTATATATTAAATTAATAATTTATAAATAATCTAATAATTTTTGTTTTTATTTTCAGATTAAAATATTAAAGGGCTTTTGTGATAATTCATTGGATATATATATAAAATTCTGCCTAAAAATGATTAACAGATTAAGCTGTCTGTAAACTTTCCTGGTTTGGGAAAAATTAATGAAACATTGTAGTTGCAGTCAGTCAAGATATTTAAAATACAAAATATTTATATATTATGATAATTGTGTTGATAATGTAATAAAATAGTAAATATTTTATTAAAAAATTAAAGTTTTTGGATTTTATTTTTGGATTATTTATAATTATTTTAAGCGGTTCGAAATGGAGCCGAAAAGGCGGCATAAATTGGAGCCGAAAAGGCGGCATAAAATTGAGCTACAAAAGTGGCATAAAATTATGCCGCAAAAAGCGGCGTAAAATTGTATCGCAAATGCGGCATAAAAACATTACGCTTTAGCGTGCCGTCTTTCATTTCAATTTCCATACGCCCATGGGCACAGAAACGGTCCGCTTTAACGCCGTAAAGGCGGTTCGAAAACGGAGTCTTATATAGGCAAATTACTACATTTTTATGCCGTTTACGGCACGCTTTTCTTAGAGGGGTTTTCCGCTTTTTTGTCACTGTCAAATATTTATATTGTTTTTTCTCTTCTCAGACGCTAGCAGACATTTGTGTAAAATTACAACATTAATTTTGATAAGTGTTCAATATGCCTGTAACGCCAATTGCGCCTTTCATGCAAGTAAGTTCATAGTATTTATTAAATGTATATTTTGTATGTTTCCGGAGTATTCATCATATTTCAAATTGGTATATGGTATGAAGCTCAAGTTATACATAACATATTATTTTGAGTTTTATTCAGAATAAGCTATAGCTAAAAATGTTTATAGTAAAGCTTTGTGCTTTGCTATAATTTTGATCAACATATGCATATTTATTTGTTTGTGAATAATATATTTTATTGCATTTATAGAATGCCATCGAACCTATGCAAGTTGATATTCAACCGGAAGATAATGATAATATCGATGAAGCTAATATGGTAGTTGAAAATCCAACTATCGATTTGGAATTTTATGCCAATTCTTTTATTGGTTTAGCAAAAGTTGAAAGATTAGTTTTCATTGCAGATGTCTGTCCTATTTTAAGATTGGAAGCTCTGAGAATGGCTATTAATTATGTCGCTACGACGTGTAATGTTACTTTATATCAGTTGCTCCACAAAAAGTTAATTGATTTGACTTCCAGTTCCCAACTGCCTGATCTGGCCAATACTGTTCCGCAAGGTCTTCCAACCTTTGATCCAGCTTGGGTTGAAAACAAAAGTAAGAAAGCAGCTTTAAAATTAGAAAAGCTGGATAGCGACTTGAAAAATTATAAATCTAATTCTATAAAAGAAAGTATCAGGCGGGGCCATGATGATTTGGGTGACCACTATCTTAATTGTGGAGATTTAGCAAATGCTCTGAAATGTTATTCTCGTGCCAGAGATTACTGCACAAGCGGTAAACACGTAGTAAATATGTGTTTAAATGTAATAAAGGTTTCAATTTATCTTCAAAATTGGTCACATGTTTTAAGTTACGTTTCTAAAGCTGAAAGCACGCCAGATTTCACTGAAAATAATAAAGAGACCAACCAACTGACTTCAACAAAACTCAAGTGTGCTGCTGGACTGGCTGAGTTAGCTACTAAAAAATATAAAGCGGCAGCCAAACAATTTTTACAAGCCAATTTCGATAATTGTGAGTTTCCAGATATGCTTTCTACTAATAATATTGCAATGTATGGAGGACTTTGTGCATTAGCAACATATGATCGCAGGGAATTACAGAAGAATGTTATATCAAGTCATACCTTTAAAATGTTTTTAGAACTGGAACCTCAATTACGAGATATTATTTTGAAATTCTATGAATCACAATATGGATCTTGTCTTAAACTTTTAGATGAAATTAAAGATAATCTATTATTAGATAAATATCTGGCTCCTCATATTAATGTGTTATATACTAAAATTAGAAATAGGGCGCTCATACAATATTTTAGTCCCTACTTGTCGTCTGACATAAAAAAAATGGCTATGGCTTTCAATAGAAGTATATCTGCACTTGAAGATGAATTAATGCAACTTATATTAGATGGACAAATACAAGCGCGAATTGATTCACACAATAAAATACTATACGCGAAAGATGTTGATCAAAGAACTAAAACTTTTGAAAATGCAGTTATTATTGGAAAATTATTTCAACGTCGTACAAAAATGCTTGTACTTCGGACGGCTATGTTAAAAAATCATATTCATGTAAAGGTAAATAGGTTTAAACCTGTATATTATTAATTTAAACTAATTTTGTTTAAAATACACTAAACAGAATTCTATCATTCAATGCGAGTAACTTCAGCAACTACTTATTTTATACCTAACTTCTGTTTTACACAATATTATCTGCGGCCAAGAACTTCCAATTCAATATATTTAGAAGCAACAAGAAACAAAATTTCATTATAACTTTTATGATCTAGTTATTATAGTTTATTGTAAGTCTCTCCTTTATTATCTCAAACATATTTCCAGATTTTTAAAATCTTTGAATTTTTTATAAAATATCAATTTTCGTAACATATAAGTTTTTCTGTTTTCGCATAGTTTTATTGTGTTAAAAGAACTAAAATTTTGAAAGCAACATATGTAGTTTAAAGTTCGGAATCAATCTCATAATTTTGGTTTATTTTTCATATGTATAGTCTTTAAGTTTTCTTTGACGTATTTTGTGGCAAGTTTTATGGTAATTAAGTGGGTTTAAAAATATTGTAGTTAACTGCAGAAGGAGTATTGCGTAATGTGATTTCTGACTATCAACTATCACATATAATATTCCAAAGAAATTTCTATGATTAATTGTAAGATGAGATAATTGATAGATAATTGACACTTTATGTAATACCACTAGAGAAAACATTTATAAAATATTGAATCGAGTACCAGATTTTATTGGAAACAAAGGTAAATGTTCATTTAATTGTAAAGGATTTTATTTCCATTTTATAGTAATATATGCTTTTTTTCGAGCGTCGGAGGCTTAGTCTGTAGTGTACCATGCTTCGGAGCATGATGTCGTGAGTTCAATTCGCGGGAAAACATTGTTCTAAGTCGACTCAGCTTAAATTGAGTACCAGTTCCAGTAATAAAATATACAGAATTTAAAATGCTAGGACGCAATAAATAATTTCTCCACTACTAATTTATCTTTCGGAATCAATATAAACCCAGATAGACAGAAATTAATTCATGACTGATTCTTGATAGCTTCTTGGACATTTTGGGTCAAAAATTGATTATTTTGTATGGACGATGGCCACTTTTCTAGGCTTCCCATTGGTGAATAATAGACCAATCACAAATTGATGCAAAAAGTTTCGTATCCATTGGCAACTTTCGTATTTTGGCATAATTTGTCAATATTTTGGCATAATTTGTCAATCTTTTAGCATAATTTATTTAAATATAAAAATTATTAAATTTTAAATTATCAAAGTCAAATACAATGAATGAAATGAATAAAGCAATATTTAAAAATATTTAAAATTTACTTCACGGATTTTTATTTTTATCATATCATAAATAATAAATAATTTTTCCTTACAAAACATTATAGTTATGCAACAATAATTATTAAATTAATAAGGCAATAACCAAAAGAATCAATTTACAAATTGTCAATTAAAATTCGACATGTTAATTTCATGGCCATCAATCAACAAATTTTATTAACATATTTTACAGACATTAATTAGGTATAACTAAATTTACAATTGATCGTTTTCATTTTGACTATGTAAATAAATAATTACACATTTTTCAATTTCACTTATTATTCAAATAATAATGAGAAACCCATTAATAATTTAATAATATAATATATTAATACAATATACTATCAAAGCCGTATATAATATTATATACGGCTTTGATACTATATTATATTAATTAATTAATTGAAAATTAATATAAATTATAATTATTATTATTATTTATTTATTGCAAAATATTTCAAAGTTTACATTATAATTTGCAGCTTAATCAAATTTATTGAGAGTTCAGAACTTTCTGCCCAGGCTGAATATTCTTTACAGCTCATAATTATAAAAAATTTATTGGAAAATGTATTATTAAAATTTCATTCATTAAGGAAAAAATTTCAAAAACCTTTTAATATTTTAATTTTTTCTAAAACTTAACCTACTTAAGAACTAAATGAAAGATTTAAAATGAATTGATTAATTTTCGTGATTATATAAAGCATTAATAATATCGTGTTCAGAGTACTAACATCTTTCCAAAAATTTTGAATTTACTTCTTCACAGTAGTCATTAAACATTTCTATGTTGAGAGATTGATGTAGAGAATAAGTCGGAAAGTATCTTGGTAAATTTTTCATAATTTTTAATGTTTTATTTTGTGCAATTTGAATTCTTTTTATCTTTGTGGCTGAGGTTTCTGCCCAGGCTGAATACCCATACGTTAAACTAGGTCTGAAAATTGATTTAAAAATAAGTAATTTATTTTTTATATTGAGTTGAGATTTCCTATTTATTAGTGGGTAAAGTGTTTTTATCAGCATATCATTTTTTTTTAATAAGTTGTCGACGTGTTGTCCAAACTTGAGTGAGTCAAAAGTTAAACCTAGGTATTTGATATTTTGATCCCAAGGTACCTCAGTGTTGTTACATTTAAATTTTCTTTTAGGAAGACATTTTACTGATCTTCTGTTGCTAAAGAATATGCTTGTTGTTTTTTTGATGTTTATTTAAATTTTCCAATTTGAGTAATAACTATGTAATTTATTGAAATCTGCTTCAAGAGTATTAATAATATCATCGGCATTTATTCCGCTAGTAAATATTGCAGTGTCATCAGCATAAAGTGCAATGTCGCTAATCAAATTTGATGGCAGATCACTCAAGAATAGGTTAAACAACATAAATTATAATTAAATTATAAATTATTTTAATATAAATTTTATTAAAATTTACATAATTTTCAAAAACATGTAAACAAACTTGTCAATGACAAATTTGCTGACTTTATTTTTTGTATTCATTTATAAAATTTCAGCCCTTTACCTAAATTTACCTCAAAAATTACATAAAAAATATTTTTTTATTCATTTTGTTTCTTTATAATTTTTTTACCTAATTAAAAGATAAAAAATAAAGTAATTTACATCCTACCTGGCCCCTACCTCTATAGTGCGATTTTCGCAAACTTAGTTCCGCAAAAGTTGCGAATGCGAAAATAGCAAATAAACCGAATGACAGTTTAATTTCGCAATTGCCAACTATGTATTGCTAAATTCGCGTCTTTTATTACAAATTTCATTCGATACCAAATTTTCATTCCAACAGTACACATTGACGGTTATTTTTCTATTGTTTTTGAAAATTATGAAAATTTTAATATAATTTATATTAAAATAATTTATAATTTAATAATAATTTATATTAATTTTCAATTAATTAATATAATATCGTATATTATATTGATATAGTATATTGTTAAATTATTATTGGGTTTCTCATTATTATTTGAATAATAAATGAAATTGAAAAATGTGTAAATAGTCAAAATGAAAATGGTCAATTGTAAATTTAGATATACCTAATTAATGTCTGTAATATAAAGTTAATAAAATTTGTTGATTAATTGGCCATGAAATGAATATGTCCAATATTAATTGAGAATTTTTAAATTGATTCTTTTGGTGGCTCCGGGAAAACCAGTCAAAAACATTTCAGTAAAAAAAAAGGAATTTCAGTCAAAAATAAGAAGGCATCTGTGTCAAAATAATTTTTCACTGAATTGCCTTTTAAGAAGGATATTCAATTAAAAAACTGAAAAGGAATTCCAGTCAAAACCTCAAAACCGTCTGGAAAAGGGAAAACATCTTCATTTGTTTATATTTTTTTATAAAAAAAATGGTTAATAAAGAAAAGGCAACTCAGTCAAACTTTTTTTGACCGGAATGCCTTTTTTTTACTGAAGTTCCATCTTGAAAAGGCATTTCAGTCATAAAATTTGTATGAAATTATTTTTGACTGAAATGCCTTTTGGTTTTTGACTGGTTTCCCAGCCCCTCTTTTGGTTATTGCCATATTAATTTATTAATTATTGTTGCATAACTACAAGATTGGTCAGTCAAGATGAGACAAAATAAAATACAAATAATTTTTACTAGAAATGTTAAGAAAAAAAAAATCTTTCATTATTATTTTATTTAAACTAATAAGCATTACATTTTAAGTTTTTAATTCAATTCGTTCTCCTTTGTTCTTCCGAATTTGTTTCATTCGTTTGGGAAATGCTTCACAAGCGGCACGCAACTGATCTTGTGGTATTTCATCCCATATTTTAGTCAGCCGACGTTTGAATTGTTCCAAATTCATTCGTTTTATGTTAGTCAGTTTTGATAGCATATAACCGCATACAAAATAATCTAATGGATTAGCGTCGGGAGATGATGGAGGCCATTCTTCTTTCTCAATGAAACCTGGAAAATTTTCTTTAAACCAGGCTTGCACAATTTTCGCCGTATGAGATGGAGCTCCGTCTTGTTGAAAAACCCATGATCGGTTTCCAAACATTATTTCAGCGTGCTGAGAAAAGTGGGACTGCAACACCTCCTCTAAATAATATTTTGCGTTAACTTTTACACCGGGTTCTATGAATTTTAGTGGTAAACGAACCGTTTTGGATGTGGCCCCAAAAACCATTATAGTTGATGTCTTCTGAAAGCGTTCAACTATCTTAAAATGTATAGGAATTTCTGTTGCAGAGACTGAGTACACTCTATCATTCCGGCTGTTGTAGGACGGCTGTAACACAAGAAGTTTTTCATCACTGAACAGAATATCCGAATCAGCGTGCCTTGATACAGTAATTTTTCGATAAATGTCATGTAGGCTGAATTAATTTTTAAAAAAACAAGACTCATAATGAATTTTTGGACACTTATCGAAATTGGTAGACAATTCAAATTTTTTTAATAAATTAGCAAAGTTTAAGCATAAAACAAATAGTATAACAACAAATTTTGACAGAAAAAAATAAATAAGTATAACAAAGACAAGAAGAACAATATTACTTTAAGTTAGAATATTTATCGCAAACAGCAATGTTCGACAATTTTCGCAGTATTAATAAATCTTGTAACGGTATATTATTTCTATTTCCGGCCCAGTCAACTGCTGTATTAAATGCTGAAATTACATCATTTATGTTCGCAACCGGTTGAGTAGATATAGCTGCCAATTGATTGGAGTCTATATTTTCATTAACATTTTCAATAATATCATCATCTGTTATCATATTTCCTACTGACAATTCGTTATTACCGTTTGCCCAATCATCTATTTCCGTTTCAGTGAGAGAAGTTTCAGGGATTATTTGACGATACAATCGAGCAATTGGTATGTCGAACTTCATCAAAATAATCTTCAGGCAAACTATATACCAAATTTTCTGTATTACCATACAGAGCTTTGCAGCCATTTATTATGACAGAATTTTTTACACCTTTCCAAGCCTCACCAAGAACATTACTTCGCGTATGTTAAATTTTTTCAGTTCATCCCCAATATTACCACCTTGTTTCAAAAGATAGAGAAGCATTTTTTTCCGATAGGATTGCTTCAAAGATTTGATAATGTGTTGATCTAGTGGTTGTAGAATTGATGTAGTGTTCGGTGGAAAGAATAGTACTGTAAAATCGCCTGTACTTAAAATTGAAGGATGACACGTAGCATTATCAAGAATTAACAGGGCTTTTATAGGCAATCCACGTGATTTTAAATTGTCTGTTACTTCTGGTATAAAAACATATTTGAACCATTCGATGAACAGCTCTCGTGTCTGCCACGCATTTTTCGACGATCGGTAGTGTAATTTAGGTAGGAGAACGTTCTTTAAACACCGCGGATTTTTTGATTTTCCAATTACCATAAGTGGAAGTTTATGTCGTCCAGTAGCATTGACACAGGGCATTATCGTTAAACGTTCTTTCATTTTTTTTCGACCAGGTGCATTTTTTTCAGTGTGGCCAACAAGGGTTCTATTGTTTAGGTCCTTATATATAAGCCCTGTCTCATCCGCGTTATATATTTGTTCCGGTACCAGATTTAACTCGGCAATTCTCTCCTTAAAAGTGGCAATGAAATGAGGCACTGATGATTCATTTGGGGATAATTTTTCACCACATATTTTTAATAAGCGAATTCCGTGTCTCTTCTTAAACTTTTCAAGCCAACCAGGGCTTGCGGAAAATACTACGTCAGTGTTAAGTGTTAAATTAAATTCCGCCGCCTTCAACATTAAGCTTTCATTCGTAATCGAAGTAGATTTAATTCGCTCATTTAAGAACCATGTATACAATGCCGTTTCAACATTTGGTACTTTCGATTTACGCATTCTTTTAATTTTATTGCATTTTCTAAATTCCATCGCAGCAAAAGCTTCAATATTCTCTTTAGAATTTTTAATACGTGCAATGGTTCTTAAAGAAACTTTGAATTCTTTTGCAATTTCAGCATGTTTTTGATGTAGTTCAATTCGTTTTAAAATTGTACATTTTTGAGTAATACTTAATTGACTCATTTTAGGGTTTTAAGAATACAATTTAATTTTATGACAATTATCGAATTTATGATTTAAATTTTAAGACAATTAACCCAAAGCGACAGTTATCGAAAATGCCATATATAGGGGAAGACAGTTATCGAAATTTTACTGTAATAACTTTTTAGATCTTTCCACTCTTATTTTCTTTTGGGCAGAAGTTAAACCATGCACCCTTTGTTTCTTGTACGGTTTTAATCCAAGATCATTTCTTAGTAATCTGTCCATGGTTTTACGAGAGACATTAAAATCTTGCACCATTTGATTTGAAGAACGGCGTGGGTCACGCCTTATTCGTTCCCTTACAGATTTTATCAACTCTCGAGTTCGGAGAGTGTGCCGGAGACCACCCCAATTTGGGGAATACATAGTGTCGTTTTCTCTAAATTGCTTAATCGTACGATACACTGTAGCACGACTTACAGAGTCTCGTTTCACAAATTTCAAAATTTCGGTTACACTTTTATTTTTGCTATGTAAATTAATTATTTTTTTCTTAATATATTCCATTTAAAATTGAAGTCTTATTTAAAAACAATGCAACTTTTAGACCACGCATATAATTACGGACGTTATTAAATATTATTTTAATAAAAGACAACAATAGTCTAGGACCCTTAGCAAATAAGTTACTTATTTTTAAAACTTTGTCTCAACTTGACTGACCAACCCTGTATATGTTTTGTGATATGATTAAAATAAAAATCGTAAAGTAAATTTTAAATATTTTTAAATATTACTTTATTCATTTCATTCATTGTATTTTACTTTGATAATTTAAATTTTAATAATTTTTATAATTTTTATATTTATCAAAATTTTTATATTTAGCATAATTTATCCAAAAGATTGACAAATAATGCCAAAATATTGACAAATTATGCCAAAATACGAAATGGTATATGGCAAAACTAATTTAGGATGCGAATTTCTTACGCGGGGCAAATGGGTGCGAAACTCGCAACTCTGTTTTATGAAAATCATATGATGCGAATTTTTTACGGGGTGGCGGGCTACAAAAAAATATAATTTAAAAGATTAAAAAAAATATAATACTTTTATTTAATTATTTTTTTCATTTTAATTTCATTTAAAAATTAATATTATATATTTTTTAATAGAAATACATTTCTAGATTATAAGTATAAATAAATTAAATTTAAAATTACATTTATTTTAATTTTCAATAAATAATTTTCAATCGAACACCTATTAGTTTTTAAAATTGCAAAAAAAAAACTTTCGCATCGAAAACTTCGCATTACTAGGAACAGGGAATTCCCGGCATTAAAAATCATCTATTCTTAATTTCAAAGTGAAGGAATTGTTGAAAATCTATAGCTATTTTTCATTATCTATGAACAATAAACATAATTTAAAAAAAAAATCATCAATACGTAAATTATAGTTAAAAAATAATATTTATTCGATGAACTTGTAATTCAATGAATTGATCATTCGATGAACTCGTTTTCGATGAACTCGTCGGTTACCGTATTTAAGATTCCCTTCACTTTGCGTTTCACTTTTACAAAATTGGAGTATTCTAGAAAACGATCCAACAACTACATTATCATACGTATTCAAAAACCTTAAATGCGTATTTGAAAAATTAAAGTTTTTAATGTCAAAATCGTATTAAATATAAAATTAGAGCATCCGTATAGCTCAGCGATGCCCAAACAAAAAAAATGAAATTTACAGAATGAAATTTACAGAATTCGGCGGGCCATTTTTTTGACGAATCATATTTAAAATTATAAATCGAAATAATTAAAAAAGATGGAAATTAAGTTGACTTCTGTATGTAAGTGCATATAGCCGTATTTCGTTTTCCATATTTCCATGGAAATGTCCCCTCATAAATTTTTCTTTTCTTATTAGATGCCATTAGGAAATTTGATTTTTTTCTATCACTAATTGACAGAATTTTTCATTTTTTTATAAATTCAAGAAGAAAGTAGATTTAGTGTTTCGGCCTTTTCTACAGATTATTAAAACAACAGAAATTTTTTTTGGAAAGTTTTCTTCTAAGTACAACGCTCAGAATTGATTCAGTTGCAAATTTTAGGGAAAAAACTGCACGATATATTAAACGTTTCGAGGGTCAAGGAGTTGAGGCTGTCCGCCTTAGTTTGGGCATCACTGGTATAAAAAAAATCAAAATTTTTTTAATGTGGCGTTTTATTTCGGGATACGCTGTCGTATCAGCGTATCGACGTATATACGCCATACGCCGTCGTCCTGTATTAGGGAGAGGTCTTAGTGTAAAAAAAATCATGTTTGTTTAGTTTTTTCTTGCCACCGACATACAGAACAAACATAAAATACGTTGTTTGTCAAAATTTAATTTTTTTTCTTGAAATTGCGCTTTCTTTTCTTGAAATTACGGAGAAATATATAAATATTTAAATGTTTTTTTTTTTAAATTACATTGATTTATAAAATACAAATTAATTTTATTAAAAATATGGAGAATTACAATTAAATTAACATAATAAAGAATATAAAAAGAATAGTAGCACTATATATGAATTATATAAATGCCGGAATCTAAAACGAAATAAATGTAATTCTAAATATAGAAAGTGTTTCTTAAATAATATATTTATTCCTAATGAATTCTGCAAACAGCTAGCTAGAAATATATAAATTGTTCCACTTGGAAATTTTCCCTCCATATTTTCTTTAATTATTTCTAATAAAAGCAGCTTTGATGTTTAGTTATATTGGTTGACTAATTTCTTTAAACTTGTTAAACAATAATAAATTTATCTGTATTTGCACAAATAATTGATTATTGTCCAGAAAAAATAGCAAAATAAATAAAAAAAAATTTTAAATTTTACCATTTGCAAATATGTAACTATAACTTCACTTTTCACTATTAAAATATATGGTGAGTAAAATGACAGCTCCATCTCACTCATCTCACTTGTCATTTCATTAGATAAATCGCTTTTAGCTACTCACTCACTCACTCACTACTCTTTTTGTTAGCTAAATCTCGGTACTGGTGGACGTTTCGAAAACCCACGATCAATGTTGACCTTAATTAATTTCAGGTCATTGATTAATTTTTGAGATTGTTTCTTGTTTGTTGTTGTTTTCCTAAATTTGTATATTTAAATTTAAATAATTGGTAAATATATATATAATTGTTAAAAAAATTTGTTAAATTATTTTTAATTACATTTTGAATGCTCTAAAAGTAACAAATTTACAGCGATATGAAAAACGTTTCACTTTTCGATTCGACAGTATTACAAAATATTAAATTTTTGGAATCGATAATATAGCTTTCCCTTCGAACCTTTTGTAGAATAATAAAAATACGATCATATTCTATAAAAATAAATTTTTGATTCAATTGTTCTGAAATATTGTGGAATAATAAAATTTATTTTGTGGAATATATTTTTTTGAAATAAAAAATAATAATTTTACTCACCAAAAGTTAAAATGAAGATATTAATATTTATTTTATTTTATTTAATAAAGAAAACGCTCCCAATAAAACCAAATAATTTAAATTAAAAAAAAAACACTTCCAAGTACTAACACTTTTAATTTCCACAGCATAAATGCTTGTCGATAAAAATATCTATGTGGGTGAGATGAATATCGATATAACATTTTACGGAATACAAAATATCAATGTGTCTTATCAATGTGTACATGTAGCGCGACGAGTTATAATATCGGGATAAAGTAGAGCGTAACTTTTAAAATTGTGTTTGACACCCCATATTTTAAAAATTAATAACAAAGGAGTCGACCCCTTTGACGTTAATAAATTATACGTATAACATTTAATTAATTTTTCCATTTAAAGTGCGCCTACATAATGGCGAATGGAGATATATATTTATATATAAGTGCAGTAGAGACAGCAATATCGTCCAGAAATTTGTTTGGACGTCCAATTTTCGAAATTTAATTTCGAATTGGACGTCCAATTATGGCACAAGACGTCGGCTCTCGTCTTGTGCCATAATTGGACGTCCAAAAGATGAGATTTTATAGAAAAACTATAGATGGCGTGAATATTATATATATAAAAAAATAAATTTTACAAAATATAAAATATAAAGCTAGGTATTCACTTAAAAAAAAAAAAAGTTGGCAAAATGTGACCAAAATATCATATTAAAAATATGTAAATATAATATAATATAATCATACCATGTGTATATGACAAAACAAAAACTAAGAAAAAAAATTTGCCGTTCTATTTTGCCTAAAAAATATAAGTTTCGCCATTGTCTAAACCTTACATTATACTAATAAAAATACAATTGAATTTTGATTTTTTTTAATTTTAACAATTCACTACCACATTTTGCCAGCGCTTCACAATATTTAAAATTAGACTACATTCACGGCGACTGTCGCGTCTAATATAACTGAAAACATTGGTTTCCATAAGTATGAAGTTGGTAGCTGTGGTTGTGGTTGTGGTGGACGCGACCATAGTACTATTATAACCGGTCCATGGCTTTTCTGAAGCCGAACTGTGATTCGCCTGTATCAATTTCCAGTTTTCTATGGACGCGTTCATGTATGATTTTTAAAAAGATTTTTAGCGATGACTCATGAGACTGATCGTTCTATAGTCACCATCACCACATTCGACAGCTTTAAGAGCCAAACAGAATATGTGGTTGTCGCTGTCGCCTGTCGTCGTGAAATGTCAAATGAAAAATCAAAAGTACGTATATCGCATTATTGAACCGCAATGATGTCGTCTGTCGTTGTCGCTGTATTTCAATTGATATTTGATATTTTCGCTCGTCGCTATGTTTTGACATTTTTTGAATTTATTTAAAAATTATTTTCCAGAGCACACTATAATGAAAATATAATTTTCACAAATTAAATTATGATAATTGACAATTATTCGCGACGATCTATTGTGTTTAGTTAAGAGGCGACAACGACAGCGATATCATCGCTGGCTAAAAACACGACGACAGGCGACAGCGACAACCACATATTCTGTTTGGCTCTAATAGAAAAGAAAAATAAAGTATGGATGATCCATGCATTGGCTAAAAATATTGTTATATAAGGGGGCGCATGTATCGCTTTTAACAAACATTATTATTTTTCATTTTTCTCTCTCAGTGAGAAAATTATATATATTCCTTTTTTGCGTTTTTGTCCAAGTTTTAAGTTTTTATGGCATTGAGAATTTTAATTTTGCTTATTTAAAGAAAAAAATCATTTTGCCAAGAATAGAAAAATTCAATCTAGAGAATTTTTTTATTTTTTCTTAATATTTTTTTATTTTTTCTTAAAGACAAAAAATTAATATTTGTCAAAAAATGTTACAATGAATGTTTACTATTTTTTTTACAGAATTTTTGATTTTACTTTTTTATATTTAAGTTTTTTTGTTTTTTTGAAAAAAAAAATTAAAAAAAAATATTGTTTTATTAATTATATATATATATGTTTATATAATCATATTACACACATATATAATAAATATATACATATTGTATTATGCGAATAAGGAAAAAGATCTGACAAGATTATAATATGATTATTCATAGCGATGCAGGACTGATTTTGCTTCATATTTTTCAAATATTTATAAGTATATGGTTCAGCTTCCATCAGAGACAATATTTTTTTAAATTAATTTTTTTTTGCTAATTTTTTTAAAATATTTTTAAAAAAATTTATTTAATTTTCAACTTTATATATATATGTATATGTACATATGTATGTTTAGATGTTTATAAGGCTATCAAATCATATATAAGACAAAACTATTTTTTTTATATATTTGTATGAAAAAAATTATGAAAAATAGCATTTGGGTTCAATCCCCATCAGAGACAATATTTATTTTTAATTAATTTTTTAAAAGGTTTTTCAAAAAATAAATTTTTTTTAAATATGATAAAGTAAAATCAAAAAAGTATAAAGTACTTAAAAAATCAACAAAAAAGAAAAAAACGCAAAAAAGGAATATAATTTTTTTTCTTATTTTCTCACTGAAAGAGAGAATATATTTTGCTGCTCACTTATTTCCAATTTATTTTTCAAATTTCTGAAAATGGTGTATGTGGCACTTGACTCGATTTATTTTATAAATGGCCGTGGAAATAGTGCTAACTAAAATATAGTAAGGACACAAATCATATTTTTGGGCTAACAGGGCCATCTATATCTGAATAACTGAAACAATTTAAAATGGCAAATTTGTGTATATTTTGTTATTGTAATTTTTTTTTTGTTATTTTCTTATTCAAGTGGTTACAGAAGTGTAAGGGGGGAAGAAAATATAAAAAAATGTTTATATGCGTATTTGAAAAAATTTAATTTTCGCAATGAATTTAAGAATTTAAAAATATTTTTCAATTTACGAGTAAGGCTGTGTGCCAAAGGGTTTAAAATTGTAGTTTAAAATTAAATTATGACTGATGAAATTAAATTATGACACTAGCGTGGTGAATATAGAAACTCAAAATTTAACGACCTTCCAGAAATTTAAGGACCTTGATTTATTTAATATTCATATATCAGATTTTTTATTTACGAGCCCTATCTCATATGTATTGATACATTCCAATATTTTATGAATTTTTTTAATGTTTTATGCTGGGTTTTAATGATAAAAATTTGCCGCTTGTGCATGAAAAATAGAACGAGATAGTATATTATATTTTTAGATGAGAAAAAAATAGATCGCTGCACAAGGGAATTTTTTTTTTTGACAAGGGAATATAAAATGGCTGATTATCTCTGTACAGATCACAGATGGCACTGTTGAATGGCAGTGGAATTTTATTTAAAAAAATAATAAATCATTTCAACTATTATATTTAAAATCAGCAATTAAATATTAATTGCAAATTGTATAATAAAAAATCAATTGTAAAAAATTTATATTTACAAAATTTATATTGAATCTTCTATATAAATATTTGAATTTTTTCTGATATAATTATCACACTTTTCTGAATAATATATATATTAATAAATATTTAAAATTGAATTGGTTGTAATTTAAAAAATGTTAAGTAATTTACTCTATTAAATAATTTAATATATTAATAATAATAATAATATAAAAATTTACTTTTTATTATTATCAACGAACGTTTATAGTTCGGTGATTATTATTATTAAAATTTATTGATTAATATATTATTGTGATGCATTTGTGTCAATTTCATTCAATCAATTAAAGTTTTAAAAAATATACGTATTATATTTTGTGCAAAAACCTGGAAATAATTTGATTACCAATCGTTAATAATATTTTAAAATACGAAATTACTAAATATAAACTCATTATAATAATTTGAAATAATAATTTTAATGGTACAGTCCAAAATTAATTATTTACATCCTTGTACATGAAAAAAACCGGCATAAACAAAGTTAATTAATTTTTTTTTAAATTATTAACATTTCCATTTTTTACATTTTATATATAAATTTAGTTCAAAGTATAATTAACATAAAAAAATGTAAACAATAAAAATTTTTAACGGCAATACTGAAATGTCAAATTTCAACAAAACTGTGATACCATATAAGAAGGATTATCTATGGTTTTTAAAAAATATCAAAAATTATCTATTGCAAAATGAAAATTATCCCTTGCAAAAAAATTATCCCTGGTAAAATTTCCCTTGCAAATAAAAATTATCCCTGGTAAATGAAAAATATCCCTTGCAAATGAGAATTTGTTGTTCTCTTCGCACATATTAAATTTCCATAAGAAATAAAACCTTTCGGTCCGTTTTTCATGCACAAGCGGCAAATTTTTATCATTAAAATCCAGCATTATACTAGAATTATTAATAAAAATAAATTTATTTTTTTACAAGAAATTAAAGAAATATTAATAATAATAAAAAAGGATTAAACAAAATGTTATATCAATTATAGAGTATTGTAATGGATCAATACATATGAGATAGGGCTCGTACATATTTATAATTTTATTTTTAAACAAATTTAAAAAATTTTTTTAATTTTTTTAAAAAAATTAGAGAGCAAAAAAAAAAGAAAATTTTCATCCATCTTTTTTTAATAATTAAACCAATTGGCACAGCAAACCTGATAGTATATATTAAAAAAACTCACCAGCAAAAAAAGTAATTGTGTCAAAATTTAAAATTTAAACTCTTTGGCACACAGCCTTAATTAATTTTATAAACTATAAAATTTATTTATTAGCTAATTTTTTATAAACGTTATATTTGTCAAAAAATAAAAAATATTTAAAAATTTGGAGATAAATTTGAATCATAAGAGACGATTGCCACAGTCGTGTATCTTTAAATATGCGATTTAAGATCATAGGAGACGACAATCATGCTGTCAAAATTATAATGTCGTATCGTGTAAAAAACTTTTATACAATTTAGTTTAGTATCATATGAAACGATATCGCAAAGTGTGTATCGTTTTATCTATCAAATTTACACGATATTGTCTAAGCAATCGTGTAAATATAAAAATGTAGTAAAAAAAAAAAATTTTCGATAAAAATCAATTAAGTGATATTTTTTAAAAATCAAATTTTCAATATTCAAATATACGAAATGAAGTAGCTTACTTTTCAATTTCATAGTTACCATATTAAAATTTAATAATTTCCCATTAATTTCCCTTTTTTATTTCTTAAACTCATTCAGAATTTTTCGATTACGGATATAGAAAAAAATCTCATGTTTACTTCACCCTTAAGTCCCATAAAAAAAAAAGAAATTCTACTCCTAAATTCATTCTGAATAAAATTATTAAAATTCTATAACATTCTAGAAAAAAATCTTCCCGCTAACAAAATATTTTTCAATAAGAATTGAAAAATATTTTTCAATTTTTAAATTCATTACGAAAATTAAAATTATTCAAATACGCATATAAAAATTTCTTTTATATTTTTTCTCCCCCACTTACACTTCTGCCATGGCCATTTAAAAAAAACGAGTCAAGCGATAGTACTATGTAATTTTATATACACAGGTAATAGTCATGTCGGGATCTATGCAGAATTCACCTAATTTATTTCCTGTACTATTTCTCCCTAGACTAGACCAAATTTCCCGACTGTTTTACCAACTGAGCTCTGACCTACTTTTGCATTCCAATCACTCATCAAAATTGTCGTGTCCTTTTTCTGTAACGATTTCAGCACGTCTTTTAGGAGTATATCATTATAAAATCGATCACAAAAAGTTTCATCGCTGTCAGCAGCTGGTGCATAACTGCATAACCTCGTACGATAATTGATGTTGTTCAGCTGCGCTTCCAATTGTAATAACATAACTCTATCACTTTTATTTATTATTCGAGTAATATTGTTTTTAGTCTTTTTGATATTAAAATTGTTAATTTTAAATTGTTCATAATTAGTTGTATTTCTATTCTCTAGGTTCCTTTTGTTTTTAGAATACGTGACGACGATATTGATGTTTTGACTGTTAAGTGTATTCAATTTAATGGTGCTGCTGCTGATAATACTGGCACCGTTAATTCAGTTAATGATAATGCTGATGTTGTTGGTAATGGTTGTCGTGATGATTCTCTAAATAATAATAATGATGATGATGTTGATGATGTTGTTGATGTTGATGTTCTTGGGAATTTATAAATGGAGTGGTTTCCCGTTGCCTTCAAGCATTGCTAATGTTTTCTATTTAAAGTGTTTCTGTTACAATCGTAGTCCTTATGTATTTTCGGGTCGTAGTCCTTATGAATTTCCAGACTTATTGTGAACTGTTATTTATTTGCAGGATTTGTTGAGATAGGAGTGTTTGATTTATCGCTAGAACCTCTTGAATTTTTCCTTCTTCCTACGCTGCTGTCTCGCGGTTTCAAGGGTAATGTTTTTGTACTACTTGCCTTGATATTGTTTTTTTGGTATTTTCGCCTGCCTCTTCTGCACCATCTCTTGGAGTTAAAAATGTTACTTTGCGCTGATGACTGATCCCTGCGGTAGTCCTACTTTTGTTTGTCAGAATTTCGACCGTTTTTGTATCTGACTGACATCCAGCGCTGTGTGATGAAGTTCTGGGTCCATGCTAGCATATTGCCCCTAACATAAAGCTGTTGTAGTTTATCAGCATCGGCCTACTGGTATCATATGCTCTTTAAAGTCTACAAAAGTAGCAACGACGCTGTTTTTGTTGTTAAATTCCTCCTTGATGGAATTTCTGAATCCACGAAATCCTCCATAATTTTGCCAACTCTATTATTATATGTACATACATCCCCATCTGTTTGACACTGCCTTGAAGTCTCCTACTATGATTGTATTTTTATCGTCTTCCATATTTGCGATGTTAAAGTTTCTGTTATTTGGTGGGCTATAAATTCTATATATCTTATATTCGTTATTGTTTTTGTACATATCTAATTTTAGAATCTACTGCGATACTTTGCTTTGATTCATTTCTTTTACGATATTTGCTGTAGTTGTTATATCTTTGTATACTCCTGCCAGTATACCACTAGCTATTTTCCGTTGTTTATAGATCGCAAAGTTTGTGAAGTTTTTTATTTTAAAAATATGTTTGTTTCTAGTGGTCGTTATTCAGATGTCAGTGTTCTTATCCACTACATTCTTTTCAAGTTCTATAAGTTTTTGGGAGGTTAGTCCTCCCGCTTTCCAATGTAAATTTTTTAGTTTGTTCTTAAAAAAACAGTATTTTGTAGTTTTGTGTTTTCTTTGGCTGTTTCTTTTTTCCATATTTCTTTCCTTCTGGGTAACTATTTTTTCTTACTTCGTCTGTCCCTGTGATAATTATGTGTTAACCAGGTAGCACCCGTAGGAGGCGATCACTTTGCTACCACACTAGTTTTATTAAAATGAATAATTATATATATTGAATTAAAATAAAATAATTAATAACATTTTTATTTAATACTTTTACATTTCTATTTTCGTTGTTTGCTGTGTGACATTAAGTTATAACAGCTGATTTTATATTTACAGGGCTTTTAGATTAATTTTAAGAGTCAATTTAAATTACTTTATTATTACTTTAAATTACTTTATTAACATAGTATTTTGTGTAATTTTTTAACAGATTTCATCATAATTTTGAGATGAAAAATAAGTGGATTGGGGCATTAACTACTTTAAAGCAAACATGGTGACTAATTATATCGGAACGTAGTAACGGAAAGTAGGAAAGTAGTAATTATGTATTTCGGAAAGTAGAACATTTTCTACCATGATAACTTAAAAGATTTGGACATGTCAAATGTTTCTTAGCAGTTTATGCAATTGCTAATTATTTTATCTGGATACTAATTTAAGCCAAACAATTACACGATCTCTAAGCGATTTATTTGCTTTTGTATACTTTGGTTTGAAACACACTTTACTTCATTTAGGAACATATTTTGCTACGGTTTAGTGAACCGCAAAGTATTTGTAAAAACTAATAAAAAAATATTAAAACTAACAAAGTCGTTGTTATATTCAATTATATATTTTATATCTACAACTGTCAGATTCAGATTATTATTATAATGGCATCAGACCATAAAATATGTGAAATTATTAACTGGCTAAACAAAATTTCTCTATTTTACTGTTCCATTAACATAATTATCGTTGCGCGAAATAAAATATTCCTTAGGGTGAGCTCTAATTGTGTTTCTCCTAAAAAATCAATTTTATCATTACCTTAAAAATTCCTGCCGAATTAAAAATAAAACCTAGTCCGGCTCTTTGCCATATATAAATTTTGACAGCTTGGTAGTCAAAAGAAAGAGAAAAACTTATGATCCATCCATATATTTTCTAATTCGTTGGGATGTTAGCCATGACAGATTTTTTGATGGTTTCAGAGACGATAATGCCTGCACTTCTGTGATCTGGGTTGTATAATTATTTATTTATATATTTATTATTTTATATCTTTAATTATTTTTATTCTTATAATTTCTTCTTTCATTCATTAAGGCTAAAATTTTGTTCATCATCCATGCTTTATTGGTGCTATTTACTTGGCTATTCAATATTTTACATTCATCTAGCAGTGGGTTTTTGAATTGGTTCCATTTTTTCTCAACATCAGTTGCTTCATTTATTACATTTCTTTCCAGATTTAAATTATTATTATTGTTTTATTCTTTCTTTTACTGCTACGTCTCCCAGCAGCTTCAAATTTAATTTAACTGTGTTGGTCTTTTTTACTATTTTCTTTAATGTTACTTTTTTGTTGATAACCATTTCATTTTTATGTATTCAATATCTGCGCCTGGCTATGTTTTTGCACTCTTGATGGCGTTTCTAAAGCGTTGATTAATTAATGAATAAAACATTGTTGCACCCATATTTTTGCATATTCTTCTCTTTTAAGTTGCTGAACTTTATTGTTCAATATGATCTTATGCTTCGGATCTCTCGTGATCTGCCAACGTCTTCCAGCACTCCTATTTTCAGCTACCAACTCTTTAATTTCTCTTGGATAATTTGTACCTTTTGTTCGCACTATTACGTTTCTTGTATTGTTCGAAACTGCATCACTTTTGTAAACTGTAGGACTTCTTCTAGTTCGTGTTCGTTTCTTAACTTTTAAATTGATTGAATTTTCCACTTCGATCTTAAAACTGCTCCAGTCCATGGAACCATTTGGCAATGCTGGACGTTCAGCTTGTCTGATGATGCTCTCACTTAGATTGATTAACACTGCTGAATGATCTGAGTTTAGATCAAAGTTGTGTTCTCGTTCCAAGTTGGCGGAAATTATTCTTGATATAAAAAAGTCGAGTAAGCCCGGAACTTTATTGCTATATATTTGCCAATATGTTGATCTTCCAGTTAAATGAAAGTTACCTCTATTTTGACAAGAGCAGCTATTAACTGTTCTGTTGCTTATCCTGTTGATGCTGGTATGTTGCTTATCCTGTTGTTCGTTGATAATGTTTTTGTTATTTTCTAGTTTCGTAGAGGTAAGAATTTCGAACCGAACAAATTTTCATTTCAATAAACTTCGCTAGAGATGGGATACCCACAACACAACAGAAAACAATGAGAATGAATGCATATTTACTTTTTTAGGTCTTTTCTTACTCTCTTCTGTTTTGCTTTGCCTTTGTTTGAACTAAAAAAAAAAAAAACTAATTCCTCTCTTCTCGCTATGCAAAAAGAAAACTTTAGTTAGTTTATAGCAGTGGTCGCAATTAGATTTTAGGTAGTGTGCCAAAAAATATGATTTTTTTGAAACAATATTTCTTACGTGCCAAACCAATTCCATAATATAAAAAAGTATTGAAATAACAGAAATAAAAGAATGTGATTTATTTGGTTTTTTATTACTTTTAATTAATTTATTAATTTGTTATATAAAGGTATATAAAAAAAATATATATATTTCTTTAAAGTTTTAAGGAAAAAAAATATCAGTTCTGATATAATAAAAATATAACAATTAATAACTTTACCTATAACAATATAACAATTAATAGTAGGGAACATAATACTTTTTTTACTCTTATTCAGTATGCGATTTATTTTGCAAAATTTGCAACGCCAATTTGTCAATATTTGATAAATAATTCGTTAATTTTAAGGCAACACAAGCCTCGGAATTGTTTCTAGTCATCCTATTCCTGGTTTTGCTCAAAATCACATTCATTTGTGAAAATAATAATTCACAAAAATATGTCGATGGAAGTACAGCTATTGCTAATTTTTTTAATGACGAAAACTCAATGGGAAGACTTTGCCACAACTTCAGTACTTCGTCGTCCATATTAAATAATGTATTATTTTCTTTAAGTTGATTTTCGATCATTATTCTTAAGTCCACTAATTTTTCTCGCCAAATTAAACTAGCATGGAACTCTATCAACTCACTCTCCAATCTGTCAAACCCTAGCGAAGTAAATTCTGCAAAATTATAGGATTTGATAAGTTGCGATTAATTTGAAAGTTAAATTAATTTTTCGGTTGATGTGGATTTTATATTAAAATAAAACACCATATTGTAAATGCTTTTTATTTTTTATCACGAGTGCCAGTAAAATTTTGAACCGTGCCAATCTTGGCACGCGTGCCACTTAATTGCGTCCACTGGTTTACAGTTTAGAATTTTACTATTAGCGCTTTGCTTAATGAATGTGTATGTATGGTTATTTTTATGATTGACATAATAAATTTAAAACTGCATTTTAGAAATAGTAAGTTCGATTATTTTTTATATTTTAGAAGTAAAAAAACTCTTTTCTTTTTAGTTATTTTTTTTAGAAAATTTAACAAAGTTGTGAAATTTGTTCTGAATAAATATCAATCTTGTGAAATTTATAAAATAAGGTAAGATGCATACAAATTTACAATTTCTAGTTGAATGAGTAGTTTGTTTTTCAAATATTTGAAAATTCTATTCTATGTTTGTTAGGATGTTTAAATACAAAAGAAGTGATACACGCAAACCAGGCTTAAAATGTGTAGTTTGTCCAAATAGTAGAAGGACTTATAATGGTAGATTTTTTACTTTAAAATAAAATGACTTTGTCGCATGCTTTTTTAACTAAGTAGATAAAATATAAATTTTTTTTCCATCCATTTATTTCTATACGCACTTATGGATTTTTGTAATATGTAATCTATTATTTCTCAGAATTTTCAGTTTTCTTTCTCTGTTTTGTTTTGTGGTGAGAGAATTTTTTTGCTCATTTTTTTTTATGAGAAAAAATAAAAATTGGGTATCCCATCTTTATTTCTAAACATGACAATTTCATTGTTCGTGGTAGTTTGTCCTATTATAAATAGTTTCTGTAGCCATTCCGATCCGTAACACTACGTGTATTTTTATCTGCCATACAATTTTTAGCTTTTCCTACGTTAGATATTGAACTTTTTTCTTTATCTTGGATTGCTAGACTGATGTTTTTCATTAGTTTTTTAATTTCAGTATTTTTGGTGTATCTACAATGTTAGAATTTTCAGCTGTTTCAAATTCAGTTAACTCGTTCCCATCACCTATCCTATATGTTGCATAACTACCCCATTTGTCCCCTAATATTAATCTGTCATAACCTTAGATAATAGAATTTATGGATGCGCTGTCCTACAAATTTTTTGAAGTCCTTGTCAATACACTCAAATTTGACTGCATATGTAGTGGAATGCGCATTGAAATAGTCTATTAGTAAAAAATGGGAGTTTTAAAGGGGGGCAAGTACCTAGAATATATTTTAAAAAATAATATTAATATTTTTAATGAAACTGTAGATTATTGTTAACAATTTGCCTTTCTTTATAAACATAAAATTTAATATATGTATACTTAACAATTATACTCTTTTACTACAATTTTTTTTATTATATTTATACCATTTGGCTGCCAATATCCCTGGTAATTAATTCTAACTATTTTCCCAAGCCTATTTTTCTCTTCGCCTTTGGAAATCTGAAAATAAAAAAATATGAAAAACAAACCATGGGTTTGTCAGAAGCACATTTCTCATATAGAACTATGAGCTATTGTAAAATAATGGGAATTCCTTTACGTGTATAGTATTTTGTAGTAGTATTTTCAATGTACTATACATAAAAATGAAATGGTAAATATAGGTAAAAAATGTGTCCTTGTACGATTTTATTAATTTTTTTTCCTTTCAAAGTTATTATTCCAGGAAAATATATATAAACTTATCATTGAAGTTTTCTCTAATTTTGCTTTTAATTGAACATAATGTGATATGAAATAATATCCAATATTCTATTTATATAGCTCCTAAAAATATGCAAAATATTGTTTTTTTGCTAAATTTTACATGATTAAGCATTTTGATTAATTATAAAAGTGATGCAAATGATTATAAATTATTAATTAATGCACTTAAAAGAAATAAGATTTTCAAAAGTTTTCTCAATATTTGTTTTCAGAAATATTGTGCGGTTATAATTATACAAGTAAATTAAAAATGTAATTTTTTGTTTTTCGAAGGGTCACAACTGAAAGGGGAGGGGAGATACGGATACAATTTCTGTAGATACTCTAGCTATTTTTAGGATATCTCTTTGGTACATAAATTTCAGCCTTATTACTATCTATCTATGGTCTTAAATTTTAACACTCTGTCTTAATAGATGTAGAAGTTTGTGTAAACGGATAGACGGACAGATAGAGTGAAGCTAATATACACATTTCTTCCAATTTGGTTGGAAATGTGCTAAAAATTAATATATAAAAATATTGCTCATAATTTTTAACTACAATCCCCCATAAAATAAAAATGCACCCCTCACGCTACTTTAACCAATCAAAATTCTTCCAATTAAAAATTATAAATTATATTTATTAAAATTTTTCTCTTCGCCTTTGGAAATTTTTCTCTTTGCCTTTGGAAATCTGAAAATAAAAAAATTAATATATAAAAATATTGCTCATAATTTTTAACGACAATGCCCCATAAAATAAAAATGCACCCCTCACGCTACTTTAACCAATCAAAATTCTTCCAATCAAATAATTATAAACTATATTTATTAAAATTAACCAATTTTCTTAGTGAAACTTTAATTTATATTTCAAGAAATAGTTATATATATTTATTGTTACGAATTATATTAATTAATTATTTACATAAAAAATTAAATATTAAATACATACCAGAAGAATTCGCTTTGTTTTCATATAATTATCATATTTATTTTGTAATTATCAATTTCACTTTTTTAGACATTTGATTATTTTTCACTATTATTTTGTCTCCAAAAAATTTTTTTCAAAATAAATTTCGATTTTTTCAAACCTAAAATTATTTTCCACAAAAATATGCATAATTTAAACAGTTGCCGTTTTGACAACGAAAATAGTAAAATAAATTGTACTGTTATGAAATAAAATAATAAGGTACACAACATTAAAATTTATTAATTTTTAATTATTATAACAAGAAAATTAATGATTTAATAAAGAAATTTCAATATCAACTCTTATTGTGACCAGAAGTATACATATAACTGTCTCACATAACAAATTAAATTAATTTTATATGAATTTATGGAAGGTAACATTAAAAATGCCTTTTTTATCTTTAATGATATATTACCTGCGCTGGAATAATAAAAGAAGCTGGAATAATAAAATAACTAAATTTAAAAATAAATAGGATTACCTATATATAATTGTCAATATAAAATTTTCACATTTTCATATTTTTAGGAAAATATGAAGCGCGATAATAATAAAATAAAATAATTACCTTAATTTCAATATAATTTTGACTATATTTATAATAAAACAATATTTTAGGGTCCAAATTAAATTTATTCACATAATATTTTTTTTGCACTTCAAACGCTTCAAGTGTACCATTTATGTTTAGATAAATTAATTTTTGTTAACTACTTGACTACTTAGATAAATTAATTTTTATTGACTACGGGCTACTCCCCCATTAGTCAACCATATCTCTATTTAGGGGAGTTGAGACAGACTTATCCAGGGGAGTTGTAAGTGTGAAAGAGCAAAATGATTAATTGAAAATGTATTATATAGTGTAAATTCCCTACCATAGCCTATCCTTATATTCTATTATTTAATATAATAAACTTCAAATAAATAAATAAAAAATATATATATTTCAGAAAGCATATAAAAATTAAAATAACTCCTCTTTCAATTCAGTTTTTCTACAAATGTGATTTTAATAAAATAAAGAAAAATAAAATTTCATAAAGCCATAACAATCGACAAAAAAGTAATTATAGATATCCGATGTATTCAACTAAGACATATTTATTATACATATAGTTATATGGTTTTTTTATATTATATATAAAAGTATGGGAGATACAATATATATATATATCTCTCCCATACAATTTTTTTCTTAAAATGAATCAAAGGAATCACTCCTTAATGAAATAGCATCCCAACCCAAACACCCTGTATATAATATAAAAAAACCATCAATAAAACTGCTATAATGTATAATAAATAATTTTCAGTTGAATTCATCGGATATCAATAATACCTTTTTGTCGATTTTTACGGCCTTCAGAAATTTAATTTTTCTTTATTTTATGAAAATTACAATTGTAGAAAAATTGAATTGAAAGAAAGAATTGGGTTATTTTCATTTTTATATTCTTTATGAAATATACATGTTTCTTAATTATATATTTAAGGCTTATTGCAGATATAGAAATATTTATTATACATATAGCAGTTTTTATTGATGTTTTCTTTATATTATATATAATACATATATATATATAGATCGTTTCTCGAGATGGTGTCAATCCAGCTACTGAATTTTGCGTTGCAACTGGTTCTACAACATCTTCTGCTGTTCGCAACTAAAACTCATCGCAAACAACTAAACAACTTGTATTGTAAAAACAACATACAAAGTATGAAAAATGCTTTCATATTTTTTTATTTGGTGATCATCAGTTTGTGTGCCATATCAGTTTGTTACAACACAAAAACTTACACATAAGCAGAATTATCCGTTTTCTTTTGTACTACTTTAATGCGTTCCGGTCAGGCCTCTGTGAAGTATTGTTACGACTTCAATTGCTTTTTAATTTTATTTAACGTATAAAAAAAGTGGTGAAAACTATTACACTAAAGATTTGATTTTTTTTTGTTAATATTAATCTGTCCTCAAATAAATAAATAAGAAACATTATATTTCATAAAGAATATAAAAATGAAAATAACCAAACTCTTTCAATTCAATTTTTCTACATTTGCGATTTTCATAAAATAAAGTAAAATTAAATTTCTGTAAAAATCGACAAAAAAGGTAATTATAGATATTGATGATAGCAGTAACTAGGCTACACTTTTTACATAGATTTTTATTTAGGAAATAGCCAAAAATAAAGGTTTTATTTCAGTCCCATTGTTAATTTCGCAATACACTCAGCCATGTTTTTTTGTAGACGCATATAAATTTATCCACACCAGAGGAAAATTTACTATAGAAAACAACAACAATTTGGTGCCGATAAATTCCGATAAACACTGGGTACCTATCGATATCAGCACCAATGGTGTGGATAAATAGTTTATAATTTCAAATGTAGATGGCGTTTACACGTAAATTTTATTTCTCGAGGTTGGTATTTCCAATATTTTTGACAAATAATTGCTATTTTTTCAGTTATTAAAAAAAATAAAAAATGGCTGGTAAAGAAAAACGTAAGTTTGGTTATTTAATTAATTTATTTTGATATATAAATAAATAGTTTTTGTATGTTTTATAGCTGGACATTCTGTAGAATCGTTAGCTCAATGGAGAAAATATTAAATATTCTTTGTAATTCAGAATAATCGATTATAAAACAAACTTTTTTATATGAAATATTTGAAAATGTTCCAACATCAACTACCATTATTTGCAGAAGAATTAATGGAACAGAATGATAGAAATACTGTTTGCAAAAATATACAACATATATAATTAAATGCAACATTAAATGGTTTAAGTGTTAGTGCTAATAGAAATAGATTAAGAAGTTTAAAATTAAATATGAAATGAAATTTTGAAGGATATGCCCGTAACTGTAAAGATTAATTATTGATTTATGTAAATTAAAAAAAACATGAACTAAAAATAGTACAAAATTATACAATATTGAGAAAAATAAAATGTAATTTATTTATTTATAAAAATGCATAATTTTGTTTTACTTCATAGGAAAACTTTACACCTTATAAAGCCAGAGAGAGAAATAAATAAGAGAGCAAAAGGACGAAATGTTTTATTAAATACATTATAAAACATGTTTTTTATTTCTTATTATTTACTTATATATATGTATTTTGTATCTATATTTTTGTACTTTTGTACAGGCGGTCTACTATGAAATATATGCATATCTAATATATAATTTTGCTACTATGAAATAAAATCGAATGATCCGCCTTACTATGAACGTTAAGGAGAATTCTCGAAATCAATCACAACTTTATGTATGAAATTGCACGTTTATATATGTAACAGCTTCAGCTAAACACTTTTTTTCATTTTATGCGCGTTCGAATATTTATATTCGACAGTAAAATTGATGGCGGATATTTATTTTCGGTAGTTTTTTTTAAATGTAAGCATTTCTAAATTAAAAAATAAATTTATTTAATGTTTAAATATATTATATTAAATAAAAAAAATTAATAAATATAGTTTAAATAAAAGTAACATTTTTTATTTTTTATTTAACACGTTGACGGTCAAAACGAAATACAAAGTGATTTCTATAGGGACACAAATTCTAAATAGTTATTGTTTTACAAGAAAACTTGGCCGACTACTGTCGTTCTGTCCCTACATAATTAACACGCAGCGTCGGCCGGCATAAGCTGTCGTGTCCCTGTAGATCAATTTGTTAATCATATTTTTCGGAATATCCGTTTAAGAAAAGCGAACCGTAAACGAACCGCTGGCGAAGTCATTTCTTCATACAAGACTTCGCCGGCGAACCGCTTTGGCGATTCGCCCGCGGACCGTAAACGTAAATGTTGGAATAAGAAAATCAGAAAAAAAAACGAAGTGTTGTGTATGGATTAGTACGCCGCCTAGACTACGTTTAAGCGGTTCGCTGGCGAATCGCCAAGGCGGTTCTCTAGCGAATCGCTAATACGGTTCGTTTACGTACTGATTTTATCCATATAAATAAAAAATCTGGAATTTTTTTAATTCAAAATAAAAAAAACTAATATTTTTACTTTTTTGGTTTAAAATGTATATTATAAAAATAATTTCTTATAAAATTTAGGATGTACCTAATATTAATATTCTACATATTTCTAGGATTTTTAAATTTTTTAAATACATTTAAATTAATTTTAATATTTTAAAATACATTTTTATGTAATTAAATGGAACTGTATATCACAGAAAGTTAACACATGACTTTTCTAGTTATAATTATTGATTGCAAATTTATTTTAATTCTATTTAACTATAAATAGTAAAAAAAATAATACACAGGATTTTAGTTCTACCTGGCAATATTACTAAGGAACTACATTAAATATTAAATAAATTTAAAAAAAAAACAGGATTTAAATTATTCGACGGATTGAAATTATTATAAATTGTATTATTATTGTTTCTCTGTTCTCGTGCAGATGACTGTAGCTGTAGAGATGTGTTTATTGATGTTGTTGGAATGTTCACTTTTTTATAATAATTTTTTTTTTCATTTGTTGTTTTTTGTGTGCTAGTTAGTGGTCTTATATTTTTATCTATTTTCGCTCTCATCGTGCCCAAAAAATTCAGATACTGGAAACTCTGATAAATTTAAATTAAATACATATTAATTATGATATATTTATTTGCAGCAATATAAATATAACCTATTTGGGTTTCGTCGTCACTTCCTAAAGCCATTTCTGAAAATAAAAATAAAAATAACATTATACATGTTGAAGTGGTATATACACATTTTTCATTTAATATTAATTTTATAATTTTATTTCGAATTTCTTTAATGTGAATTTTTTTTAAATCTAAAGAAAGTATTTCTTCAGTAATATTTGTATGAATACAAATATTTTTAATATCACTTCACTCACTTCAATTATTCTCGTTTTTAAATATTTATAATTTTATACTTACCACAAACTATTAAAAACACAAACTATTATTTTAAACACGTCTAATTGCAATGAATAACAAAAAAATTATGCGTTTGTTTTATTTTTTGCAAATGGCTACTGAAAATAGTTTTTTTTAATACCCTTCTACCTAACATGTTTTATGTGAATGTGTTGGTGAAAAGGCGGTTCAGAAGCGGTACGTTTTGGGTTCGCCAAAAGCGAATTCGGAAATTTTTCTTAAAGGGATGCCGCTTTGTCCGTCAACGGCGTCGGCATAAGCCGTCGTGTCCCTGTAGATAAATTTTTCGGCATAAGCCGCTTTGTCCGTCAACAAAGCGGCGTTTCAACAAATTCAAAACAATTTGAGTTATTATTGGAGTTTTTAATAAAAAATTACGGCATTGCTAAAAATTTATTAAATGCGCCTCAATATAAAGCAAAATGCAATAATTTGTGGTTGGAAATTTCTAATACGTTAAATAGCAAATGTCCTCCAGCAAGAAATGTAGATGGTTGGATTTGATTCGTCCTACAAGGATTTTCTTATAATATTACGCACGCATCTTCATTTTCATCATTACTACTACAATTTAAATTTAAATAATAAGCAACCGAACTTAAAATTTTTTACTCATCTGTCATATTTCCTCGAATTATTCTACGCCTTCGTGCATCTGTTCTCGTAACTGATATCTCCGTTCTTCGTTCATATATGCTCGAGCAGTTCTGTGTCTGAGAATCATTTTCTCGAATTTGACATCTCTGCTTTTCACTCATATTTTCTCGAATAATTCTATGGCTTTGCTTTGAGCATCAATTGCTCTCATTTGAGATCTTTGCTCTTCACTCATATTTACACGATAATTTCGCATATATACTGCTCGCCTGTGTTTTCTTTCAGCAATATGGTGATGTTGATTCTTTCGACGTTTTCGCCATCCCCTTCCTTGGGTACGGTCAAGAATTCAGACGCTGCACAGCCAAAAAAAATTGAGAAGCAGACGGTATGCTGAATATTAATACCAACGACTGCAAACAGCCAAATATTTCTTGCACATTCATAGAAAACTTAAAAAAAATATTTAAAATCATAAATTTATAAACAATTAAATTAGACATAATAATGGGTTGGTATATTGAATTCAATCAGTAAACACGAAAAAAAAGAATACAAGAATGAATGAAATTGAAAATTAAAACTTATGCAGTCTCTTTTCAGTAACTGCGTAAACTGGAGAGGCTGCAATTGTATTCTGATTTTTAATCCGAAAAATTGCTCAGCACAAACTGAATTTTTGACCGATATGCAGTAACAACTCGACAGCGACTGAATTCTTGACCGCACGGCTTTTCTTCATCATTATAAATTTTACTTGTGAACGAAGCTTCTACGGCAAAAATGGTTTTTCGAAATCAACGTAAAAAACTAAGTAAGTATGCCAAATTTAATTAAAATCGGTGCAGTGGTATCAAAATCATTTGGTTTTGAAAGTGTGTTTTGTTAGATTTTCAGTTGTCTAGGTCAGTTCCCAAGGATAAAATTTAAGCTTCATTATATCGAGTTACAGACAGACAGACAGACGAACTTAGCCAATTATTATATTAGAAGATTCGGTATATAAATTATCTTTATCTATTATACAGTGCAAGACTTCAATAGCTTTAATTATGACGAAATAATCAAATCTGTTTTTTATTATATTTAGTACAAAAAGATATTGAAGAGGAGAATTCTCGAAATCATATCACAACTTTATATATGAAATTGCACGTTTATATATGTAACAGCTTCAGCTAAAAACTTTTTTTCATTGTTATTTAAATTTTTAATACAGGTGTGTAATTTAGCACCAAAAAAATGTCTTCTAATATTTTTTTATTTGTAATTAGAAAACGAAATATAATATCAAATTTGTATCGCGTTTGTTATACAAATTCGAATTTTTTTGGAAAACCCGGGAATTGTAGGTCAAAACCCGGAGACCGGAGAACAACATAAAAACCCGAAATCTTCGGGTGTAAACAACCCAGTTGGGAACCGTAATTAATTTGAACCATTTTCGCATGCATGAGTTTTGTCTTGTCTAATATTGCTAATAAGAAAATGCATGCCTCTGGATACTCCCCTAACCAATCAAAATGATTTCATATAAGGCTGTCCATATACCTAAATAATTTCATATAAGGCTGTCCATATAACAAATTCATACGCTCCTATAATAAAATGAAATAATTACCTTAATTTCAATATAAGTTTAGCTAAGAGATGGTCAAATAAAAATATAAAACAAGATTTTAGGGCCAACATTAATTAAATTTATTCATATAATCCTTTTTTTGCACTTCAAATGCTTCAAATGTATCATTTCCGTTTTAATATATTAATTTTTGATTAACAGCTACTTTGCCAGTCAACCATATATCTCAATTTACGGAACTTGAGACAGACCTCTATTGTCTATTTAGGACAGTTGTAAGTGCGAATGAGCAAAAAGATACTCCAATTGAAAATGCATTTTAAAGTGTAAAATCATTACCGTAGCCTATCCTTATATCTATTATCTAAGCTCTTTGAGCGCTAAAAATATAGTTATATGTCTTATAGAAATAATAACAATATTTATTTTTTTCGGAAGCGATTTTATTTATGCGAAAGATTTGATGTTCCAATTACAGTGTCTTGCTTAAAAACTAAACTTGATTAAAAATTGATATTTAATTGTACTATTAAAAGAAACGAAAAATGCAGTTGATTTTAGGAAGTTCATTTTCACATAATGTGTGAATTGTCGTTAAGCTTTATTTTGAACATGAGATTTATAATTTATGTTATTTTTTTTAGATTTTTCTAACGAAAAATCATTTACTGTAATTATGTTACATTTTGACTGTGTGAATTGTCGACTAAGCGTTTATTCGACAATATATTTGTTTGAACCGTGTGAAACTTTATTTTAAATCTCATAAATAATATTAAATGTAATATTATATAACAATATACATAGATATAAAATCAAAATGTAGGGGGATCAAAAATAATAAAACCGCAGTCAACAAGGGAAGTCGCTTACTCATACTTGGGTTCGTTTGCACCACAATGGCAATTCATTATTGAACTGGAAACGTAAATGGAGGAAAAAGAACCCCTTTAAGAAAGGACCGTAAACGAACTGCTCATTCGCAGGAAATATTTTTAATCTTTTATTTGATCAATGTACAATATAAAAATAATTCATAATAAAATTTAGAAAAAAAAAATAAAAAACCTGTGCCTAATATTCTACCTATTTCAAGGACTTAAATTAATATTAATATTTTTATGCATAACACTAATCTGTATTCTTAATTTCACGGGCTACTTCGTAATATATTTTTTTTCATTTTCACTTTGAATTATTCTAAATTTCAAATATTTTTAATTTTACTTATCGTAAACTAATAAAAAAAACAAAAATTATGCTTTTATAAAACAAAAATTGTGCTCGTATTATTTTACTTTTTACAAATGGCTACTTACACCAGTGGCGGACCGTGATCAAAAATTCTGGGTGGGCTAAAGGAAAAAGTTTTGTTATGAAAAGCAAAGATTTTGGGTTATTAAATATACAATCTTTTGAATTTTTCGTTTTAGTGAGTTAATCACATTGGCATCTAAGCTAATCATTAGTAAGTTAATCGCATTGGCATTTAAATGTTTTTCATTTGCTTTACAATAACAAAATCATTATGCATATGCATACAAGAAAAAAAAATCACATATTATACACACAAAAAATTAGGTACATCAAAACCAACACTACTAAAAAGCCCTGAACAAAGTCTGTGCACTGACACATACATACCAAAAGGTAGTCAGAGAATTCAATATGACATATAATTTTTTCTTTGATAAAAATTATGTTTTTAGTGATAATAAAACGAAATTTATAATTTTTTATAATTAATTATTTTATTAAAAAAATTAATTACTTATAATTTATATATTTTGTGATTTCTATTATTTAAGATACATGTAATAATACGCTTTCCTAATAATTTTGTACCATCAGATAGTGTTTTTACATCAATAATGTCTATTGATAAGATACAAATTCACCAATTGGCACAAAAATGCGTATTGTTACCTGTATCTGAAATTAAATATTAATAAATTCAAAATAATATAATTATAAAAAATACTCCTGCACAACATATACGTCCCCTGGAACACACTGCAACTGCATAACATTTACGTCCAGCAGTTTCACATGAAAAAATAAACAAAGTCATTAAAAAATTCATTTTTGGTTTGTAATAATTTGGATAAATATATTTAATAATTCTACTTGATTTTTTAAAATATCTAAATATCTAGTGAGAAAAATCGTTTTGACAGTTTTGTGCCTTTTAAATATAAAATTTCGCGGTTTTCAAATTTCGTTTGCTCAATATTTCTGTATCTCGCGAGTAAATTTTCAATTTGTGACCATAAAGTTAATTTTTTACTACTATTTGGTAAAATCCATTGCAATTCATTATATGGAACTTCGGATCCATGTAAAATAACATTTACTACTAAATATTTATTAATACTAATTCGGACAGAAATATTGCATTCTAAAGCGTCGCTATTTTCGAGTAAAACAAATACACATTTTTCCTCATTTTCGAAAAGAAGATAATTTTGACAATCGATTTTTTGTTTTTAAAAATACTATAATCTGTAATAATGTCTGATGCAAAAAAATCATTTGACCTTTTTTCTAATAAAATATTTAATTTATCGAATTTTTTTGACGGATCCCGCCGTCTTTGAATGTTTTCTATAGGTCTAAATACTGCGGATAATTTGGAAAAATTGAAGGTATAGCACCGACATTTAATTTATAAAATTTATTATTTTCGCGTTTTATAAAATCTTATTCTCGAAAATGAATCGCACAAACAGCAGAACATTTTGTTGGCTGCCAGTCACTTCTGTGAATAGCGCGTGTCCACTTATCTTTTAAATCCTGATCTTTAGGAAAACCAAAAGTTGGAATCGATGGTTCTGACGAAAAATAATTGGACTTGCAATAAGGTACCACACAATGTCGCGGCATTATTTAACTTCAAAAATCAAAAAATTGCACGAAATTTGCACACTTACTTTATATTTAATTGCCTTTAGCACACTAATTATTATATAAATATTAAGATATTCCAATAAGAAATTTTATTTCTTGTTTATGAAATTTGCACTAAATTTTTATCTCAAAATAAACTATGTAAATCAAATAATAATCGCACAATTTTTTTTAATAAAAACAAATCTACAATTATTAAACTATAATTTACACTACTTTTTAATAAAAATCTCTTATTAATTACCATAAAATATCACTTTTAATTATTTATTTTCCTCGCATCTATTTATGCCGCCATTAAATTTGACATTAGCAAATTTTTGACTTCTGACTACTCTCGCGGTTTCGATGTATGCGTACATCAGGGCTTTTTAGTAGTGTTGGTTTTGAGTACATGCAAAAAAAATCGAGCTAAATAAACGAAAATCATGGCACACTCCATACATATTTGAATAGTTATATTTGTATGCAATTGTCTTAAGTTTTGTCAAGTTAGAAGAAAATTATTCTTACTTTCTCAAATTTATGATCGCCTGGTATTAAATTTGAAATTTTTGTTCGAATGTGTGCTATAATTAAATAATTTTTGTGGAAAGAAGCTTATTGCTGTGGGCAGCGATTTTCTAGCCCATGATATATTTTTCTTCTTATACCTACTTACTATGGTTCGGTGATAAATGCGCACACGAAATTTGCGCACACGAAAAATGCGCACAGAAAATTGCGCACAGACATATATGCGCACACGAAAAATGCGCACAGAATTTTGCGCACACAGAAATTTGCGCACACGAAAAATGCGCACACAGAAATTTGCGCACAAGGAAATATCCGCACATGGGAAAAATAAAGGATTTATTGTTTTATTAAAATATTAAAATAAATATTAAAATAAATAAAATAATTATTTATTAATATAATATATGAAAAGCTTTTTTTATTGGTATTATATTTCTTAAAGAGATATAAGAAAAAATTACGAAAAGGAAAAATTCATATTTACTGTCAATATTAAAATTATTATTTTTATTTTATTTTCCTCAATATCTTACATATAAGGAAAAATTAAATTTTATTTTAATATTTAAATAGTTACATAAATTATTCGTCAACATTTTTTGTTGTTATGTATTATAGTAATTTAGAAAATCTTAAGTTTTTTATAAAAAAATATAAAATATTGTTATAAAAATAAGATCAAAATGAAAAATAAAATAAAAATTAATTAATTTCAAAATATTAAAACGCCTTTAAAAGGACTAAATATTAAATCTCGGGTGTTTACGTTTTTCAGATAAGTAAAATTTAAACAAATGAATTAAAACATTAAGAATTTTTATAAAAAAAGAGGTCAAATCTAATAAATTGTCAATGAAAATATTAAATCTCGGGTTTTTACGTTTTTCAGATAAGTAAAATTAAAAAAAAAAGAATTAAAACTGAATTATAAATGATTTATAAATGAAAATGAATTATATATTAAAATTATTATTTTTGTTTTATTTTCTTTAATATCTTACATACGGAAAAATTAAATTTTATTTAAATATTTAAATAGTTTATTTATTGCAAATTTGCAAATTTCCTTAAATATTTTATTTTGTCCACAGTCTGCCTATATTCTAGGACTGCATTCAAAACTGATTGCTCTAAATTCTGATATTTTTTTTTTATTTTCTTGGCGACCAGTTTCTGCGTTGGCTACAGTTAAGCGGTGACATGCTAAGTCACGTTGTAAGCCATCAAATAAAATCCATATGCTGGGATGGCTGCAATGAAATAATGAATTAAGAGCATTGTGGAATCCTTCGCAGCAGTTTGTTGTTTTTGGCGATCTCTCTAAAACGGAATCGTAATGATTCCACAATGCTATAGGGAACTTTGCATCCCTTCCAGCTGCACCTTCAATATATGTTGCAAAGAAGTAATTAAGTACTTCGGTATAATTATCTTCCTCCGGATAAGTTGCAGCAAGGTTATTAAATATAATTCTAACCTCCGATGATGGAATGAACGCTAATGCTGCTAAAGATTTAAGCTTTAATTTTTCGTCTAAGCTTGCTTCGAATGTTGCCTTCAGCCCGACAGAGTTAATTTTCCTAATCAAACTCTGCGATAAGTGAAAGTAACAACCTTTCAACTCTGCTGTTGGAAACGCAGTTTTGGTTGCATTCATAGCTGCTTTCTCGAAGTCCAGCAAAATCTTTTCCGGCTACATATTTGGCAGCAATAATTTCATGTTAAACTTCCTATTATATGTATTTGTTGTTTTTTTCTGTAATAGAAAATATGCACATGGTGGATATGAGTTTCCAACTTCAGCATGCCATGTGTATAGTTGGTAAAAATTTTATAAAAATATTAATAAATTATCTAACTAAATAATTATTAAAATAAAATTTAATACCAACCTTTTATGAATGTTTAAATTTGTAAATTTTTGCTTTGTAAATTAGCTTTTTGTCCTTAATTATCCTTAATTATTTCACTTAATTATCCTTAATTGTTTTACTTTTACGTCTGCTCACGATAATATTCACTTATGAATTAATTAGATTTTTTGATATCAATTAAAAAAGTTAATTATTTGAATATCCAGAGCAAAAAATTTAAAAAATATACTTCGTTGCTGTAGTTACTTAATTTTACTTACATTTCATTGGATATAAAATTATGCATCTAAGTAATATATGTATATATTAAATTATATTCTAATTCTAATATAATATTATATTTTACCTTTGTTTGTTATAAAAATTGCCTGTATTAATTTCATTTTTTATATTTTAATTCTTTTTTTTTAATTTTACTTATCTGAAAAACGTAAAAACCCAAGATTTAATATTTTCATTGACAATTTATTAGAAATGACCTCTTTTTTTATAAAAATTCTTAATGTTTAAATTCATTTGTTTAAATTTTACTTATCTGAAAAACGTAAAAACCCGAGATTTAATATTTAGTCCTTTTAAAGGCGTTTTAATATTTTGAAATTAATTAATTTTTATTTTATTTTTAATTTTGATCTTATTTTTATAACAATATTTTATATTTTTTTATAAAAAACTTAAGATTTTCTAAATTACTATAATACATAAAAACAAAAAATGTGTAACTATTTAAATATTAAAATAAAATTTAATTTTTCCTTATATATAAGATATTTAGGAAAATAAAATAAAAATAATAATTTTAATATTGACAGTAAATATGAATTTTTCCTTTTCGTAATTTTTTCTTATATCTCTTTAAGAAATATAATACTAATGTTGTGAATTGAGGCACCCTGTGCTTCAATTCACAACGGAAATCAATAATATTTAAAATTAATAAAATTATTTAATTTAATTAATAAAAAACAAAAGTTTCAAATTACGCGTTGCTCGTGCACAGAGAAATAATTTAATTTAATTAATAATAATTTCTCTGTGCTGACAACGCGTAAAATCAATCAGCCAATTAAATTAAAATTGATTTCAAATATTTTGTTGGAGAAGCTGATTGGTTTTCCAAAATCTTATTGGAAAGATTTTGGAAAGTCAAAAAAGCTCTCCAACAAAATAAAAAAGAAAGAAAAATTAAAATCAAGGCAGTTGATCGAAAAAAGGTCTTGATTAAAAATTTAAAATTAAATTTATAAAGTGAGTTTTTTAATTAATAGAAAAAAAATTCAGTTCAGTCAATCGATCCGGGAAAATTTAAATTTGTTTTCCAATTTTTAAAATCAAATCAAAATTCGAAAGTTTTTTTTTGTAAATAGTTTAATTGGAAAAATAATTAAATAGATTAAAAATTTTAAAATTAAAGTCGTCAAATAAAGAATTCAGTTCTATTTTAAAAAACATGTAATTAATAGTTATTTTTACCGTCGGAAAAAGAGTAAAAGGAAAATTTAAAAGGAAATTAATTATTAATTGGACAAAAGAAAAAATTGTGAATCAGTTTAGAAAATTATTAATAAATGAATTGAAATAAAATAAATAAATTGTGTATAAAAAATAACCAAATAAATAGTAATTAATAAAACTAAGAAACATTTAATGTAAAATAAAAATTATAGTGAATTTTATACATTAAATTTGAATTTATTTTATTTAGAAAAAAAAGGTATTTTATTTAAAAAAGAAGAAAATTTTACATAAAAAAGGTGAGATAAAACAATTAAAATAAAGATAAAAATTTATGATTGTAAAAGAAATTTTACAACACTAATAAAAAAAGGTTTTCATATATTATATTAATAAATAATTATTTTATTTATTGGAAGAAGAAAAAAATAGAAAAATCACAATAGAGTTTGCAGAAAAAAAAAAGCAGTTATACAGGGTGTAAAGGTTGATGAATATTGTAGGGAGACTAACCAAATTTTTGCATTTCATGGTTGTTATTTTCATGGTCGCCCAGCATGTGTAAAACACAACCGAAATAAGCCAATAAATGATAAATGTACTGAAACGTATGAACTTAGATATGGAAATACACTGGCAAAAATAAACAGGCTGCAGTCTTTTGGCTATGAGGTAATAGAAATGTGGGAAAGCGAATTCTACAGAAAACTTCGTCAAAATAAAGAGTTGGCTGAATATCTTAAAAGTCATCCTGTTTTAGATAATGTACCACTAGATCCTCGGGACTCATTTTTTGGTGGAAGAACAGGTAATACACGAATGTATTACAAATGTAAACTTGGAGAAAAAATTAAATACATTGATGTGTGTTCGTTATATCCATGGGTTTGTAAATATGGAAAATTTCCAGTTGGTCTCCCTAAATTATATATAGGTAATCAAGACTGTCAGCAGGTCGATATAAGATTAAAAAATGGATTAATAAAGTGTAAAATACTTCCTCCACAAAATTTATATCACTCTGTTCTACCAATCAAACAGAACAACAAATTAATGTTTTCACTTTGTCGTACATGTTCTGAAAATTTAAGTCAATCAGAATGTTCCCACAATGACAATGAAAAAGCTTTAATTGGTACATGGATATTTGATGAGGTAGTGAAGGCAATAGAAAAAGGATATCAAATTTTAGAAAGTACAGAAATATGGGAATATGAAATTGCACAGTATGATAAAATTTCAAATATATCTGGCTTATTCACAGAAATGATGAATAAATTCATAAAAATAAAACAATCTGCCAGCGGTTTTCCCACATGGTGTGAAACCCAAAAACAAAAAGAAGAATATATTGTTGATTTTTAAAAAAATTAAAATTTTCAGCTGAATTTTTCCGATATAATTCAAAATATTGGTTTAAGATCTTTGGCCAAATTAATGTTAAATTCTTTCTGGAGAAAATTTGGTCAAAGAGAAAATCAGCCAAACACTACAATTGTGAATGAATCTAATGTTTTATATGATTTAGTAACAGATTCGTCTATTAGTGTAAATCACATTTTACCTGTTAACGAAGACACTTCAATTGTAAACTGGGAATATATAGATGAGGCATGCACACCACTTTCAACTGTTAACGTATGTATTGCTTCATATACAACTGCACAAGCGCGCCTTAAGCTTTATGAGTATTTAGAAAAGCTTGATATCATAGTTTTGTATTATGATACAGACTCTGTAATATACATAAGTCGCGAAGATGAATGCGATCCACCAACAAGTGATTTTATTGGTTGGATGACTGATGAATTAGAGGAATTTGGTATTGGAAGCTATATAACTGAGTTTGTCTGTGGTGGACCCAAAAATTATGCATACCAGGTATTTTGCACAAAAAACGAAAATTTATTTATTTATTTATTCAACCAAACAAGGTATACAATTAACAATATCACAATATATGACTTAAATGTAATTATAAGAATAAGAACCCAAATGTAAGTAATGTACAACTTAAATACACTTATACAATAAATATAAACTATAAAATTGATAACAATAAAAATATAGCGTAATAATTTTTTTTTGAGTTGATTCAATTCTGTCCCTATGTAATTGATAACATGGTTCCCAAATAGGGCATGCATATTCCAGCATTGGACGAACAAAGGCACAGTACAAAGTTTTTGTAACCCACACGAACTCTTTGGCTCTTCTCTTGATAAATCTTGTTGGCTCTAGAAATAATGGAATCGTAATGAAGATTAAAATTCAGTTAAGAGTCTAATATGACTCCAAGGTCATTGATATGGAGTTAAGAGTCTAATTTATAGTTATATAGTAATACAGATTTTTTTCTAGAAAAGCTAATGATGTGGCATTTACTAACATTAAGATCCATTTTGACTGAAGTGCACCACTCTTCTAATATTTTAAGTTTAGATGCAAAGAAATGATAATCAGAAATGTTAGTTATAATTTGAAATATTTTTAGATCATCAGCATAGAATAGATGGGGGATATCGTGTAATAGCTTGAGGTACACCTGAAGAAACATTTGATTTACACTAACACCTTGAGGTACACCTGAAGAAACATTTATATGCCTGGAAAGTAGTCCTTGAAATTTTACAACTTGACTTCATCTACTGAGATATGACATAATACAACTCAATAGTGACAAATCAAAGCCAATTTTCCTCAATTTACCCTCTAGGACTTTATGGTCAACCCGGTCGAAAGCTTTACTAAAATCAGTATAGACAGCATCTATCTGATGACCCTGTTCCATGTTACATAACAGGTTTGATGTAAAAACCATAAGGTTGGTGGTGGTAGACCTACCTTTTCTGAAACCGTGTTGTTCATTTAGAAGAGGGTTGATTATTGGTGATATTTTGTCTGTAATGATTTTCTCAAATATTTTCGGTATTCTGGATAGTATGGCAATACCTCTATAGTTGTCTATATTGGATTTGTCACCATTTTTATATATTGGAATTAGTTAAGATGATTTCCATGCTGACGGGAATGAACCTATAGATAGAGATTTATTGAAAATTAGACTTAATGGTTTAGATAGCTCTCCAGCGCAGTTAAAAAGAAAAGCAGGAGGTATTAAGTCAGGACCAGGACCCTTCTTTGTGCGACTTTGATAAATTTTGATTCTATAAGGTTGGTGGTGGTAGACCTACCTTTTCTGAAACCGTGTTGTTCATTTAGAAGAGGGTTGATTATTGGTGATATTTTGTCTGTAATGATTTTCTCAAATATTTTCGGTATTCTGGATAGTATGGCAATACCTCTATAGTTGTCTATATTGGATTTGTCACCATTTTTATATATTGGAATTAGTTAAGATGATTTCCATGCTGACGGGAATGAACCTATAGATAGAGATTTATTGAAAATTAGACTTAATGGTTTAGATAGCTCTCCAGCGCAGTTAAAAAGAAAAGCAGGAGGTATTAAGTCAGGACCAGGACCCTTCTTTGTGTCGATATTGGTCAACTAATTAAAAATTTCGTCAATTGAGATACTGAGTGAGCTTAAAAGAGGGTTCTGATTGGTAGTTGTAGAGTTGATGTTAGTGTGTGAATCGGATTTTGGTCTGTAACATTCGGAGAAACGGTCAGCAAATAGGTCGCAAATAACATGTGTACTTCTAGAAGATTTGTCCCCCTTGAACATTGTGGCGGGGTACCCGGAGCATTTTCTTTTGAGATTCACGAATTCGAAAATTTTTTTAGGATCAGTTAAAAGATTCTGTCCTAGATTATTTATGTAAGATTCATATGACGTGCGAGCCAGAGTTGAAAATTCTGTAGCAAGATCATTATGCTCTTGAATCAAAAAAGGATCAGGATTAGTACCTTGTTTAATTTTTTATATAGTTTATTTCTTCTATTGCGTAATGATCTGAGATCCCTATCTAGCCATGGTTCATTCAACTTATCCTTTTGGATTATTTTAGGGACGTAAGTGTCAATAATTTGTAAAATAGTAGAATAGAAAGTTGAAACATTAGAATCTAGATCGTTGGATGAGAGTATATCAGACCATTTAATGGAAGAGAATGCAGTGTTTAAACCATTAAAATCAGAGTTTTTAAAATCATATACAATTTTATTATTGTAAGATTTATTGGAGAAAATTTTAGTGGATTTGAGCTCAACTACAACTGCTGTATGGTGAAGTGCGTTTGAGAATAAATTCTCAGCATCACTAGCGGGCTCAACCAACCACTTCGTCATAAGCATTACAAAAGATGAGGTCAAGCCAACTTCCATTACTCTTAGGACTATGAATTATATTGCCGATTCTTGGGCTAACAACGTGGCAAATGTTTTGAGAAAGATTATAAAAACAAAATCAAGTTGCAAACTGATATCAATTTATAAAAATTTATCCTTTATACTCGATAATCAAGTTTTTATAGCTAATTCGAGAAGGTCTTAGTTAAAAGCGATGTCATCCATACGCTTTCTATGTCATCCCAGCGTCCTAAATGAATCAAATAAATTTTTCAATAAGCACCTAAATGAATCAAAAAAATCAATTATTTGAAAATCGATATCATTGCTAAAATTTATAGGAATGAGATGGTTGTCTTCTTTGTCAACCATGAAAGATAAGTTAGGACGGTTAAAGTCTCCAAATATAAAAACATCATCCACCTTATTCATAGTTGAGTATATAGAACAGAAAGATTCAAAGAATTCGTTATAGACAACTTCGTCTGAATTAGGAGGGATATAAACTACCCCAACAAGAATAGTTTTATTATCAAGAATTAGTTTGATAAAAATGTGCTCGAAATATTTTGAAGTAGGAGTTGAAATGCTCGCAGGAGACAATGTATTACGTACTGCAAATAATACACCACCTGCCCTTGACAGACCTGCAGATTTGTAGTCACGGTAATTTCTGTAGATTGTCCAGTCACTAGAAGCAATTTCAGCATTTATAAAAGAGTCATTTAACCATGTTTCGGTAAAGCTAGAAGATCAAAATGACAAGAATTTAAGTCTATGAAAATTTTTTGTAATTTTCCTCGCATACCAACGCAGTTGTGGTAAAAAAAACGAAGAGAACTTGATAATTTAGGTTTACCAGAATGAGGATCTCTTTGGTAAGGGACGAAAAAACCTATCATTGTCTTCGCGAGATTTTTGAAGATATGAAATTCTTTTAGAGTTTAAGTGAAAAGCGTATGAAGAGAGATCACTAGAGACTTGTTCGGAGGAGATACCGAAATTTTCATGGAAACAATAGTATAGTTTTCGCAAAGTGTCAAGGTCAGTAGGTAGTCCTTCTTTTTGAATTGCGACTATGATGTTAGTTTTTGTTTTTCCGTCAATACAGACAGTGCCAGATTTATCATATAAGTATGCTAGAAAGATTCGAATGTTGTTATAAATGATGTTATCTCTCAAACGAGATAATAAATAGCGATTATCGACACTATCAGCCGAGTATTTTTGACGCCAGGAGGAAATAAAGGATCCAAAAACGATTTTTGTGGGTTATTAGGCAGGATATTAGAAAATTGGAAAGTATGACTGGAAACATAAGATGTACCTGTATATGTATGAGGGATGTCACATACTAGATGTAAAGTAAAACGTATTTGTTTAAATTACCAAAATGCGACTTTGATAAATTTTGATTCTATCAAACAAATGATAACATCGAGCCAATATCAATTGTTTCCAGAAATATACGGCGAACAAAAGATCATCAAGTAATTTCTGTTCCTGAAACAAAACTGTATAAACCATCCTCGACAACACGAAATTTTTTAGATGATTTTGATTCAGTGCCATATGGTTATAAAAAACTTACACTTAATATAAAAAATTTTATTATTGTTGACTATTTTTTAATTAAATTAAATTTTTCTTACATAATAATTTTATGTTAATATGTTGTTTTTAAATTAAATTAGGATAAGACAAAAATGTCAATTAGTAGTTTTTTTCAATTTTTCTACCTAAAGTTAAATACATAAAAATATAACAAAAACATAAATAAATTTAAAAAACCTAAGGGTTAAGACTAGAATTAAGATTAGTTATATACATATGTAAAAACATGTAACAATTATTTTTGAAAATAAATAACTATATATAATTTTAAATTTTCGATTATTATTATTATTACTTTGTTGCAAAACTAATGGGATTTTTTACAAATATAAATAAAACTCATATTTATTGATTTCACTTAATTTAATTCTATGAAATTATACTTGTTGATTTCATTAATTTATTTTTATGTCATTTATTATTATTATTAATTTATTGCAAAGGAAACCAAACAATTACCTTTTACTTTTTATCCTTTTTGGTAAATATAGTTTCGAAAGGTATATAAATGTGTTAGTAAAAAAATCATCAAAAGCGGAACAACGAAAGTGAAAAAAAAATCAAAAAAATCTTAAAAAGCGGAACAACAAAAGTGAAAAAATCATGAAAAGCGAAACAACTTTTTTTTTACTACCGTTGGTTCGCTTTTGATGATTTTTTACTTTGATTGTTTAACTTTGGTTATTTTTGGTTATAACAACCAAAGTGAAAATATCAATAAAAAATAAAAAGGAATATATATTATAAAACATGTTTTTTTTGGTTTTACTATAAAAATTAATATAATTTTATTTTTCAAAATAAATGTATAATTTTTTTAAAATAATTTTTGATTTTATTTGTATCTGCTTCTAGTCTTGTATTTGTCAGTCACAATTTTTCTGTAATGAAAAAATATAAATAAATTATACTGACGTGCGAGCGAAACAACCAAAGTGAAGTAACCAAAGTGAAAAACGAAAATGAAACAATAAAAGTGAATCAACCAAAGTGAAAAAAATCCTCAAAAGCGAAACAACAACGAAAGTGAAAAAAATCTTGAAAAAGTGAAACAACCAAAATGAAAAAATATAAAAAAGAACAAATTTTTACTTCAAATTATTAAATTGTTTTACTTATAAAAAAAAAAGTAAATAGTACAATATATGGCTTCTGCCCCCCTGTCCTATGGCTTCTGTATTGTTGATATGATACCATATCGGCCTGCTCCCCGTTATCCTCTGAGCCTCTTCTGCAATTACAAGAAGATTTTGTGTAAAAAATAAATAAATAAAATTCTAATAAACTTATTCGCTTATTAATGAGGTTTTAATGTTGTTGTACCTAGATTCTAACGACTCCGATGCTGGTTCCTGGGTTGTTGATGTTGGTGGTGCCTGAGTTGTTGGTTTCCGGTTTTTTCTTCTTGGTCTTGGAATTCTTAACATTTGGTCTCCTGCCTCAAAGATGTTCTTATGAGATTTAAAATATAAATAATTATATTTAAATAATATAATTTATTCATATTGTTAAGCGACATTGTACGAGAATCAAAATTGTCCTTTTCTCAGTTGGTAAACATTTAAAAGGTAATAATTCTGCCCTCTCAAAAAGGGAGGGAGTAGCCAGTCACCGTGATGGTGGGACAATAGATATAAGTCAGTCGATTCTAAACTACCAAAACGTGCGGTGGCAGGTTCGCTCGAGGCAGTTAATCAGTTTTAGTTAAGTTTAGTAAATCGTCGTTTTATAATATTATTTTTTTATTATTTTTGATTCACAACTCTATCAATTAAATAATATTTTTGAAGTGATTAGAAATAAATTTAAACTTCGAATTTATACCCTATAAATGCTTACCTTTGCAATATATTTTCACACGTTTTAAAAATATTGAATTAAATTTAATTTATTATATTTGTACTGAATGTGCAAAAAAAATATAAATTCTATAAATGTTTATTTTTAAATTATATATATATATATTTTTTAAGTAAATTTATATAAAATATCATATTATTATAAGATTTTATTCTTTTAGCAAACCTTAGCTTACAAAAAATATTCCCATGAGACATATAATATTCAATATTATATTGTAATACTCAGGAAACACGCGTACAAAAATTTCACGGGCAAAAGATATAAAAAAAAAAATAAAAAAACTGATCTAAAATACAAACCGTAATTATAAACTTTTTTTGCTTGATATTAAAAATAGTTTATGGGAAATTAAAAATAAAATTACTTAATTTGCATAGACTTAAGATATTTGCAAATTTGTGTAAAAGAATATACTACTTTTTTTGTATATCTACAAAATTGCATAAAATATAAACTTCATTATCGTATTTTATTTTTCTATCAAGTTTAAGATTTTTTTAATATTTTATAATTATGGTTTGTTACCCTATAAAATAAATTCATATATAAAAATATTTTATTGCATAATTTTTTACATGTACAAAATAATGTTAATAAACTTTAATAATATGCCCTAGAATTAAAAATCAAGTCACATTTAATAACATGAATATCAGTACTATCATTGCATATTTTTAACATATAAAAAATAATGTTAATAAACTTTGATGAGGAAACCTTGCAATATAAAAATCAAGTTCAATTTATTTACAACTTGTTTTCTATAAGCACGTGTTTATTATTTTTTATAACAAGTTTTGTTTTTATGTTGTAAACAAAACTTTTGTTTACAAAGGCGGTGCTTTGAAAAGTTGTCAAGCAGCCATGCAATTTTTGTTTTCTTGGTGTTTTATCAATAAGCATTTCATACATATCTCTTCTAACACATAATGCATCTTCACTATTCTAACTTATTATTTTACTCTAGAATGACGTTTTTGTAACAAAAATACATAATTACATACCACATAACTAGCAACTCTTTCCGATACACAATTTTTTTGTATACACAAAAGTGTTCATAATAAAAATATACTTTGTTGCAATTTTAGAAAAACAAATACACGCTATTCGACCATGATGCTATGTACAATATATATAGATATCAAGTTTCTTGTATTCATAAAAAAATCAGCAAATAAAAACTACTATGTGCTTTTGTTGTTTATATTTATTTCACAACAATACTATGCAAATATACACACAATGATCTTTTCGATTTCATACACAAAATTACCAAATATTGCCTTTCATTTTTGTGGCAAAAATTTTTACAATATATGTAATATATATAAACTATATTTTGTGGATGCAAGAAATAATGGTAAATAAACCCTATGCATATCCACAATCTAAATAAAGATATAATCTCATATATAAAACCTCTTTGCAAAAAACTAAATAAAAATACCTTAATGCAAAATAATATCCGAATACACACAATGATCTTTTCGATTGCATACACAAAATTACCAAATATTGCCTTTCACTTTTGTGGCAAAAATTTTTACAATATATGTGATATATATATACTATATTTTGTGGATGCAAGAAATAATGGTACATAAACCCTATGCATATCCACAAGCTAAATAAAAATACAATCTCATATATAAAACCTCTTTGCAAAAAACTAAATAAAAATACCTTAATGCATAGTATCGTTTACAAAACAAAACACAAAACAAAAACCAAGGTCATATTATTCATTCACTGAAATCTCATATATAAAACAATACTATCCAAATAATTGTATCTTTTAATTTTAATAATTGTAAATAATTGTACAAAATGATCTTTTCGATCGCATACACAAAATTACAAAATATCGCCTTTCACTTTTGTAGCAAAAAAAAATCCATTGCATACTATATGCATATACACAAAACCATTAATCATTAATTAATCAATGGCGCCTCATTAATGGCACATATTAACCGCACCATTGAACACCATTAACCACACCCATTAACCGCACCCATTAACCACACCATTTAACCTAATTAAACCTGACACCCATTGACCACACCCAAACTCTTTGGTGATATATGGCCGATTTAGTTCGTATAGTAAGTAGTAGCCCCATAACTACTATTAGAAAAGTAGCTTGTTTTTAAGGAAACATTAAACATATGACATTAACTCTTTGCAAGCGAGGATGAACATTTTTTTATAAAATAAAAGCAGAGTGCTGAAACTAGATTTTATGTTATCAATATAACCACATCTTGCTCTGAAATTGATATACTGTAAGAATCAGTAATTTTCACGTTATTAGAGTAAGAATTTAAAAACTCATAATCAATTTGATTATCATTTTGAACATAGGTTGAATTAAAAAAATCAGAAAACATGTCACTAATACAAGCCGAGGGGGCTGGGAAAACCAGTGAAAAACATTTCAGTCAAAAACAAAAAGGCATTTCAGTCAAAAATAATTTCATACAAATTGTATGACTGAAATGCCTTTTCAAGATGGAACTTCAGTAAAAAAGAGGCATTCCGGTCAAAAAAGTTTGAGTGAGTTGCCTTTTTTTTATTAAAAAAATTTTTTATAATAAATTATAAACAAATGAAGATATTTTCCCTTTTCCAGACGGTTTTGAGGTTTTGACTGGAATTCCTTTTCAGTTTTTTGATTGAATATCCTTCTTAAAAGGCAATTCAGTCAAAAATTATTTTGACACAGATGCCTTCTTATTTTTGACTGAAATTCCTTTTTTTTTTACTGAAATGTTTTTGACTGGTTTTCCCGGAGATCAAGCCGAGTTATCCGAACTCTTACCATTGAAAGACATTGTATTAGATAACCATCAGAACAATTTTTGCTTTTAATGAATTTCCAGAGATTTGGATTGGATTGGATTGCAAGAGGGGAATCCGTTCAGAACTCGCGCACTTAGACCAAAAGTTAACCGCACCATTGTACCGCTCGTGTGGTTACCCTCATGTCACTCCTGCTGGAGCGGTTGTGAGCCATCCACTCCTTTTTGCGAATTTAATGATTGGTTGCCAACTTCGAACCCCTGCATCACACATCGTGCAAGAAGAAGGCACCGAAGCATTTATTTCGAAGATGCATGAGTTGGGGACAATGGCACAGAAAGTGCTCAACAGTCTCCCTGTCGTCATCGCATCCTCTACAGACATTAATGTCTGACCGGCGGATTTTGAAAGCGTGGTCGCGGGGCATAGAGTGACCCGTTAGGATCGCAGTATCCAGCTGTAGCGAGCTTTTTTTCCGTCGCAGATACCTTCTGGTAGCTCTCTCGCTCGGAACGCCCCCATAATAGTTTTGTTGTACGAACGATGTCATTAGCTAGATGTCATTAGACTTGGCGATGCAAATCATCTGCCCAGTGCTTCAGGTTCGCTTTGAGGGTTTGCAGGGCCGCCCCTACCCAGGTTGTAATAACCTCTAATTGCGAGCCTTCTCTAGCTAATTCATCTGCTTTTTCGTTACCCGGGATATTGCTATGACCAGGTACCCATTTCAAGGTAATTCTATTATACCGGCCAGGTTGTTGAGACTGAGCTTGCAGTCTCAAACCAACTTGGACTTTGTCGTGTAACAGGTTACCGCTTTTATAGCGGCCTGACTCTGAGCAGATTGTCAGGTCTCTATCCGTGATTTCCTGTTCGATTAGGAAATTGCTGATTTCTTTTATTGCCACCACCTCCATTTGGAAAACCGTGGCATGGTCTTCTAGTCGGAGGGATTGTTCTAGATTGAGCTCTTGGCAGTAAATGCCAGCGCCCGCACGATCACCCATTTTTCAGAGTTAATTGTGTTTTTGACGCCAGGAGGAAATAAACGATCCAAAAAGGATTTTTGTGGGTTGTTAGGCAGAATATTAGAAGATTGGAAAGTATAAAGAATTGTGCAGCACAACTAGTTTCACCGTTATTGGACATCTTTAACAAGTCCCTGGAATCAGGAACCTTTCCAGATGTATGGAAAAAATCATCTATATGTCCGATGCTCTACGATCACCTCCTTAGTTCTATCTGCATACACCAACATGGCTTCACGAGAGAAAGATCACCGGTTACAAATTTCTCTGATTACACATCATTTATCTTGCATGAAATGGATCAAGGTAATCAAGTTGGCGCAATCTACACGGATTTCAGCAAAGCATTCGACAAAGTAGACCATGTATTGTTAGTGCACAAACTACGCAAATTCGGTGTAAGCGGGGTACTATTGACCTGGATTTCTTCCTATTTGAGTGATCGCAAACAGTTCATTAAGTTAAACAACACTTGTTCGGAATCAATTGATGTATCGTCTGGAGTCACTCAAGGAAGCCATTTGAGACCACTTTTATTCCTTGTATTTATCAATGATCTCACGCTTAAGTTTCAAAATTGCAAATTCCTTCTATTTGCGGACGATTTGAAAATCTACGTTTTTATTCGGAATCCATTGGATCACAAAACTGCAATTAAATATGGACATATTATTAAATGGTGCACAGACAACGGTATGGTATTAAACATTGATAAATGCTGTGTTATATCTTTTAGCCGCCGCCGTTCTTTTAGCCGCCGCCGCATTTATGATTCCTTTTGCGGAATATCTAAACTGGTCAGATCTGAATTAGTTAAGGATCTTGGAGTCTTAATGGACGCTAAGCTATGTTTTAAACAGCATTTGGACATGGTTTATCTTAAAGCCAAATCCAGACTAGGCATCGTTAAAAGGATGTCAAAAGAATTCAACGACCCATATGTAACAAAATCGCTTTTTTGCTCACTTGTACGTCCTATTTTAGAGTACTGCAGTGTTATTTGGTCACCAATGTATGATGTTGATATTGGTAGACTGGAATCTGTGCAAAAAAAATTTTTATTATTTGCATTGAGGAGGCTGCCTTGGAGCAGTGATAGTTACCAAAGTCCTCCATATACAAGCCGTCTACAGCTTCTAAATGTGAAATCGTTGCACGGGAGAAGAGAACTCATGGACGCTCTGTTTACCTATGATCTCATCAATAAAAACAGTAACTCTGACCACATCTGCTGTAAAATCGTTAGAAATACTTCCACTAGAATCTTAAGAAATAAAAAATTTTTGGTGGAAAAGCAATGCAGATCTAACTACAGTGCCAATGAGCCTTCAAACAGATGTTCTAGAATATTCAACAAATTCTCCAAATTTTTCAACGGCGATGTATCTAAATTGTCCTTCAAAAATCGGATACTAGGCGAATTGAAATAATATTTTGAAATTTGTGTTTTTATTTTTTTAAGTTTTTATATTTTATTTTTGATATGTAATTAATTTTAAATTTGGTATGAAACTTTTTAACTATTTTATAAGTATTATTATTGTTATTGTTGTCTATTTTTTTTGGCAAAATAAATAAACATCAGATGTACCTGTATATGTATGAGGGATGTCACATACTAGATGTAAAGTAAAACGTATTTGTTTAAATTACCAAAATGCGACTTTGATAAATTTTGATTCTATCAAACAAATGATCCTGCAAGAAGAAGCTGATATCGAGTCAATATCAATTGTTTCCTGAAATATGCGGCGAACATAATATCATCAAGTAATTTCTGTTCCTGAAACAAAACTGTATAAACCAGCCTCGACAAAACGAAATTTTTTAGATGATTTTGATTCAGTGCCATATGGTTATAAAAAACTTACACTTAATATAAAAAATTTTATTATTGTTGACTATTTTTTAATTAAATTAAATTTTTCTTACATAATAATTTTATGTTAATATGTTGTTTTTAAATTAAATTAGGATAAGACAAAAATGTCAATTAGTAGTTTTTTTCAATTTTTCTACCTAAAGTTAAATACATAAAAATATAACAAAAAAATAAATAAATTTAAAAAACCTAAGAGTTAAGACTAGAATTAAGATTAGTTATATACATATGTTTTTTCAAATCAGTCAGTCAGTTAATACTATGTCCAAAGAAGAAGACTTAGTTTTCTTTTTCGGTGATTTTAATAGCCCCAAGTTATCTTTCATAATAGATGAATCTGACAATAGTCATCTACCTATTAATTTTATTGATGAGATTGATATAAACTTAATCAACAATTTTTATGGCAGTGATCTTCAACAGATTGTTCGTAATCCGAATAGCAATGGTAATTGGCTTGACTTAATTTTCACAAATTCTTACGACAACGTGGTGGTTTCCCTAGCTAATGACGCCGAGAATTTATTCTCTAATTCAATTCATCACTCTGTTATTGTAGTTGAAATCCCCACCGCTCACATTTCTTTTTCCAAATCTTACAATAAAACTATTTATTTATTTATTTCATCTACCGAATATATATTCTTACAGACTAATTAACAATTTTATAAAAGAAAATATTTAATAAAAAAACGTTTTCAGTAGCTATAACTTTATCTAATTTTCAATCATGAAATATTCTTTTAAAAATTTTATGAAATCTGCTCTATTAACATTTAGATCTAACGAACTGGAAACAGAGTCAAACATTATAATACACCTTGTGATAGGTTCATGTAACCCATAATTAGTCCTATGAAAGGGAGGATAGAATAAAGTTTGAAACCTAGAACTATATGGACGATTTAAAACATTAAAGATACCACACAAATATTGACAATCAATTTTATTTGAAAGAATATCCCGGACAAACGTTATACAAAATATCTGTCGACGAATTTCTAAGGTTTCTAAACCTAATAATTTACACCTAACAGAGTATGACGGAGATTCAGTTATATTGAAACGCCTTAAACAATATCTGGAAAAATATCTTTGTACCTTTTCTATTTTATTTATATGGACTGCGTACACAGGACACCAGACTACAGCTGCATATTCTAAAATTGAACGTACCAAAGATATAAATAAAGTTTTTAATGCGAAAATATCATGGAAGTTTTTGTAATTTTCCTCGCATACCAACGCAGTTGTGGTAAAAAAAACGAAGAGAACTTGATAATTTAGGTTTACCAGAATGAGGATCTCTTTGGTAAGGGACGAAAAAACCTATCATTGTCTTCGCGAGATTTTTGAAGATATGAAATTCTTTTAGAGTTTAAGTGAAAAGCGTATGAAGAGAGATCACTAGAGACTTGTTCGGAGGAGATACCGAAATTTTCATGGAAACAATAGTATAGTTTTCGCAAAGTGTCAAGGTCAGTAGGTAGTCCTTCTTTTTGAATTGCGACTATGATGTTAGTTTTTGTTTTTCCGTCAATACAGACAGTGCCAGATTTATCATATAAGTATGCTAGAAAGATTCGAATGTTGTTATAAATGATGTTATCTCTCAAACGAGATAATGAATAGCGATTATCGACACTATCAGCCGAGTATTTTTGACGCCAGGAGGAAATAAAGGATCCAAAAACGATTTTTGTGGGTTATTAGGCAGGATATTAGAAAATTGGAAAGTATAACTGGAAACATAAGATGTACCTGTATATGTATGAGGGATGTCACATACTAGATGTAAAGTAAAACGTATTTGTTTAAATTACCAAAATGCGACTTTGATAAATTTTGATTCTATCAAACAAATGATCCTGCAAGAAGAAGCTGACATCGAGCCAATATCAATTGTTTCCAGAAATATACGGCGAACAAAAGATCATCAAGTAATTTCTGTTCCTGAAACAAAACTGTATAAACCATCCTCGACAAAACGAAATTTTTTAGATGATTTTGATTCAGTGCCATATGGTTATAAAAAACTTACACTTAATATAAAAATTTTTATTATTGTTGACTATTTTTTAATTAAACTAAATTTTTCTTACATAATAATTTTATGTTAATATGTTGTTTTTAAATTAAATTAGGATAAGACAAAAATGTCAATTAGTAGTTTTTTTCAATTTTTCTACCTAAAGTTAAATACATAAAAATATAACAAAAACATAAATAAATTTAAAAAACCTAAGGGTTAAGACTAGAATTAAGATTAGTTATATACATATGTAAAAACATGTAACAATTATTTTTGAAAATAAATAACTATATATAATTTTAAATTTTCGATTATTATTATTATTACTTTGTTGCAAAACAAATGGGATTTTTTACAAATATAAATAAAACTCATATTTATTGATTTCACTTAATTTAATTCTATGAAATTATACTTGTTGATTTCATTAATTTATTTTTATGTCATTTATTATTATTATTAATTTATTGCAAAGGAAACCAAACAATTACCTTTTACTTTTTATCCTTTTTGGTAAATATAGTTTCGAAAGGTATATAAATGTGTTAGTAAAAAAATCATCAAAAGCGGAACAACGAAAGTGAAAAAAAAATCAAAAAAATCTTAAAAAGCGGAACAACAAAAGTGAAAAAATCATGAAAAGCGAAACAACTTTTTTTTTTACTACCGTTGGTTCGCTTTTGATGATTTTTTACTTTGATTGTTTAACTTTGGTTATTTTTGGTTATAACAACCAAAGTGAAAATATCAATAAAAAATAAAAAGGAATATATATTATAAAACATGTTTTTTTGGTTTTACTATAAAAATTAATATAATTTTATTTTTCAAAATAAATGTATAATTTTTTTAAAATAATTTTTGATTTTATTTGTATCTGCTTCTAGTCTTGTATTTGTCAGTCACAATTTTTCTGTAATGAAAAAATATAAATAAATTATACTGACGTGCGAGCGAAACAACCAAAGTGAAGTAACCAAAGTGAAAAAAATCCTCAAAAGCGAAACAACAACGAAAGTGAAAAAAATCTTGAAAAAGTGAAACAACCAAAATGAAAAAATATAAAAAAGGACAAATTTTTACTTCAAATTATTAAATTGTTTTACTTATAAAAAAAAAAAGTAAATAGTACAATATATGGCTTCTGTATTGTTGATATGATACCATATCGGCCTGCTCCCCGTTATCCTCTGAGCCTCTTCTGCAATTACAAGAAGATTTTGTGTAAAAAATAAATAAATAAAATTCTAATAAACTTATTCGCTTATTAATGAGGTTTTAATGTTGTTGTACCTAGATTCTAACGACTCCGATGCTGGTTCCTGGGTTGTTGATGTTGGTGGTGCCTGAGTTGTTGGTTTCCGGTTTTTTCTTCTTGGTCTCCTTGTTGTTGATACACGTATCAGTTCATCCTCCATTGACATATCTGGTTCAGGTACGGGGCCAATATGTTTCACCGGGACAGGAATTCTTAACATTTGGTCTCCTGCCTCAAAGATGTTCTTATGAGATTTAAAATATAAATAATTATATTTAAATAATATAATTTATTCATATTGTTAAGCGACATTGTACGAGAATCAAAATTGTCCTTTTCTCAGTTGGTAAACATTTAAAAGGTAATAATTCTGCCCTCTCAAAAAGGGAGGGAGTAGCCAGTCACCGTGATGGTGGGACAATAGATATAAGTCAGTCGATTCTAAACTACCAAAACGTGCGGTGGCAGGTTCGCTCGAGGCAGTTAATCAGTTTTAGTTAAGTTTAGTAAATCGTCGTTTTATAATATTATTTTTTTATTATTTTTGATTCACAACTCTATCAATTAAATAATATTTTTGAAGTGATTAGAAATAAATTTAAACTTCGAATTTATACCCTATAAATGCTTACCTTTGCAATATATTTTCACACGTTTTAAAAATATTGAATTAAATTTAATTTATTATATTTGTACTGAATGTGCAAAAAAAATATAAATTCTATAAATGTTTATTTTTAAATTATATATATATATATTTTTTTAATAAATTTATATAAAATATCATATTATTATAAGATTTTATTCTTTTAGCAAACCTTAGCTTACAAAAAATATTCCCATGAGACATATAATATTCAATATTATATTGTAATACTCAGGAAACACGCGTACAAAAATTTCACGGGCAAAAGATATAAAAAAAAAAATAAAAAAACTGATCTAAAATACAAACCGTAATTATAAACTTTTTTTGCTTGATATTAAAAATAGTTTATGGGAAATTAAAAATAAAATTACTTAATTTGCATAGACTTAAGATATTTGCAAATTTGTGTAAAAGAATATACTACTTTTTTTGTATATCTACAAAATTGCATAAAATATAAACTTCATTATCGTATTTTATTTTTCTATCAAGTTTAAGATTTTTTTAATATTTTATAATTATGGTTTGTTACCCTATAAAATAAATTCATATATAAAAATATTTTATTGCATAATTTTTTACATGTACAAAATAATGTTAATAAACTTTAATAATATGCCCTAGAATTAAAAATCAAGTCACATTTAATAACATGAATATCAGTACTATCATTGCATATTTTTAACATGTAAAAAATAATGTTAATAAACTTTGATGAGGAAACCTTGCAATATAAAAATCAAGTTCAATTTATTTACAACTTGTTTTCTATAAGCACGTGTTTATTATTTTTTATAACAAGTTTTGTTTTTATGTTGTAAACAAAACTTTTGTTTACAAAGGCGGTGCTTTGAAAAGTTGTCAAGCAGCCATGCAATTTTTGTTTTCTTGGTGTTTTATCAATAAGCATTTCATACATATCTCTTCTAACACATAATGCATCTTCACTATTCTAACTTATTATTTTACTCTAGAATGACGTTTTTGTAACAAAAATACATAATTACATACCACATAACTAGCAACTCTTTCCGATACACAATTTTTTTGTATACACAAAAGTGTTCATAAGAAAAATATACTTTGTTGCAATTTTACAAAAACAAATACACGCTATTCGACCATGATGCTATGTACAATATATATAGATATCAAGTTTCTTGTATTCATAAAAAAATCAGCAAATAAAAACTACTATGTGCTTTTGTTGTTTATATTTATTTCACAACAATACTATGCAAATATACACACAATGATCTTTTCGATTTCATACACAAAATTACCAAATATTGCCTTTCATTTTTGTGGCAAAAATTTTTACAATATATGTAATATATATAAACTATATTTTGTGGATGCAAGAAATAATGGTAAATAAACCCTATGCATATCCACAATCTAAATAAAGATATAATCTCATATATAAAACCTCTTTGCAAAAAACTAAATAAAAATACCTTAATGCAAAATAATATCCGAATACACACAATGATCTTTTCGATTGCATACACAAAATTACCAAATATTGCCTTTCACTTTTGTGGCAAAAATTTTTACAATATATGTGATATATATATACTATATTTTGTGGATGCAAGAAATAATGGTACATAAACCCTATGCATATCCACAAGCTAAATAAAAATACAATCTCATATATAAAACCTCTTTGCAAAAAACTAAATAAAAATACCTTAATGCATAGTATCGTTTACAAAACAAAACACAAAACAAAAACCAAGGTCATATTATTCATTCACCGAAATCTCATATATAAAACAATACTATCCAAATAATTGTATCTTTTAATTTTAATAATTGTAAATAATTGTACAAAATGATCTTTTCGATCGCATACACAAAATTACAAAATATCGCCTTTCACTTTTGTAGCAAAAAAAAATCCATTGCATACTATATGCATATACACAAAACCATTAATCACTAATTAATCAATGGCGCCTCATTAATGGCACCTATTAACCGCACCATTGAACACCATTAACCACACCCATTAACCGCACCCATTAACCACACCATTTAACCTAATTAAACCTGACACCCATTGACCACACCCAAACTCTGGTGATATATGGCCGATTTAGTTCGTATAGTAAGTAGTAGCCCCATAACTACTATTAGAAAAGTAGCTTGTTTTTAAGGAAACATTAAACATATGACATTAACTCTTTGCAAGCGAGGATGAACATTTTTTTATAAAATAAAAGCAGAGTGCTGAAACTAGATTTTATGTTATCAATATAAACACATCTTGCTCTGAAATTGATATACTGTAAGAATCAGTAATTTTCACGTTATTAGAGTAAGAATTTAAAAACTCATAATCAATTTGATTATCGTTTTGAACATAGGTTGAATTAAAAAAATCAGAAAACATGTCACTAATACAAGCCGAGGGGGCTGGGAAAACCAGTGAAAAACATTTCAGTCAAAAACAAAAAGGCATTTCAGTCAAAAATAATTTCATACAAATTGTATGACTGAAATGCCTTTTCAAGATGGAACTTCAGTAAAAAAGAGGCATTCCGGTCAAAAAAAGTTTGAGTGAGTTGCCTTTTTTTTATTAAAAAAATTTTTTATAATAAATTATAAACAAATGAAGATATTTTCCCTTTTCCAGACGGTTTTGAGGTTTTGACTGGAATTCATTTTCAGTTTTTTGATTGAATATCCTTCTTAAAAGGCAATTCAGTCAAAAATTATTTTGACACAGATGCCTTCTTATTTTTGACTGAAATTCCTTTTTTTTTTACTGAAATGTTTTTGACTGGTTTTCCCGGAGATCAAGCCGAGTTATCCGAACTCTTACCATTGAAAGACATTGTATTAGATAACCATCAGAACAATTTTTGCTTTTAATGAATTTCCAGAGATTTGGATTGGATTGGATTGCAAGAGGGGAATCCGTTCAGAACTCGCGCACTTAGACCAAAAGTTAACCGCACCATTGTACCGCTCGTGTGGTTACCCTCATGTCACTCCTGCTGGAGCGGTTGTGAGCCATCCACTCCCTTTTGCGAATTTAATGATTGGTTGCCAACTTCTAACCCCTGCATCACACATCGTTCAAGAAGAAGGCACCGAAGCATTTATTTCGAAGATGCATGAGTTGGGGACAATGGCACAGAAAGTGCTCAACAGTCTCCCTGTCGTCATCGCATCCTCTACAGACATTAATGTCTGACCGGCGGATTTTGAAGGCGTGGTCGCGGGGCATAGAGTGACCCGTTAGGATCGCAGTATCCAGCTGTAGCGAGCTTTTTTCCGTCGCAGATATCTTCTGGTAGCTCTCTCGCTCGGAACGCCCCCATAGTAGTTTTGTTGTACGACCGATGTCATTAGCTAGATGTCATTAGACTTGGCGATGCAAATCATCTGCCCAGTGCTTCAGGTTCGCTTTGAGGGTTTGCAGGGCCGCCCCTACCCAGGTTGTAATAACCTCTAATTGCGAGCCTTCTCTAGCTAATTCATCTGCTTTTTCGTTACCCGGGATATTGCTATGGCCAGGTACCCATTTCAAGGTAATTCTGTTATACCGGGCCAGGTTGTTGAGACTGAGCTTGCAGTCTCGAACCAACTTGGACTTTGTCGTGTAACAGGTTACCGCTTTTATAGCGGCCTGACTCTGAGCAGATTGTCAGGTCTCTTTCCGTGATTTCCTGTTCGATTAGGAAATTGCTGATTTCTTTTATTGCCACCACCTCCATTTGGAAAACCGTGGCATGGTCTTCTAGTCGGAGGGATTGTTCTAGATTGAGCTCTTGGCAGTAAATGCCAGCGCCCGCACGATCACCCATTTTTCAGAGTTAATTGTGTTTTTGACGCCAGGAGGAAATTAACGATCCAAAAAGGATTTTTGTGGGTTGTTAGGCAGAATATTAGAAGATTGGAAAGTATAAAGAATTGTGCAGCACAACTAGTTTCACCGTTATTGGACATCTTTAACAAGTCCCTGGAATCAGGAACCTTTCCAGATGTATGGAAAAAATCATCTATATGTCCGATGCTCTACGATCACCTCCTTAGTTCTATCTGCATACACCAACATGGCTTCACGAGGGAAAGATCACCGGTTACAAATTTCTCTGATTACACATCATTTATCTTGCATGAAATGGATCAAGGTAATCAAGTTGGCGCAATCTACACGGATTTCAGCAAAGCATTCGACAAAGTAGACCATGTATTGTTAGTGCACAAACTACGCAAATTCGGTGTAAGCGGGGTACTATTGACCTGGATTTCTTCCTATTTGAGTGATCGCAAACAGTTCATTAAGTTAAACAACACTTGTTCGGAATCAATTGATGTATCGTCTGGAGTCACTCAAGGAAGCCATTTGGGACCACTTTTATTCCTTGTATTTATCAATGATCTCACGCTTAAGTTTCAAAATTGCAAATTCCTTCTATTTGCGGACGATTTGAAAATCTACGTTTTTATTCGGAATCCATTGGATCACAAAACTGCAATTAAATATGGACATATTATTAAATGGTGCACAGACAACGGTATGGTATTAAACATTGATAAATGCTGTGTTATATCTTTTAGCCGCCGCCGTTCTTTTAGCCGCCGCCGCATTTATGATTCCTTTTGCGGAATATCTAAACTGGTCAGATCTGAATTAGTTAAGGATCTTGGAGTCTTAATGGACGCTAAGCTATGTTTTAAACAGCATTTGGACATGGTTTATCTTAAAGCCAAATCCAGACTAGGCATCGTTAAAAGGATGTCAAAAGAATTCAACGACCCATATGTAACAAAATCGCTTTTTTGCTCACTTGTACGTCCTATTTTAGAGTACTGCAGTGTTATTTGGTCACCAATGTATGATGTTGATATTGGTAGACTGGAATCTGTGCAAAAAAAATTTTTATTATTTGCATTGAGGAGGCTGCCTTGGAGCAGTGATAGTTACCAAAGTCCTCCATATACAAGCCGTCTACAGCTTCTAAATGTGAAATCGTTGCACGGGAGAAGAGAACTCATGGACGCTCTGTTTACCTATGATCTCATCAATAAAAACAGTAACTCTGACCACATCTGCTGTAAAATCGTTAGAAATACTTCCACTAGAATCTTAAGAAATAAAAAATTTTTGGTGGAAAAGCAATGCAGATCTAACTACAGTGCCAATGAGCCTTCAAACAGATGTTCTAGAATATTCAACAAATTCTCCAAATTTTTCAACGCCGATGTATCTAAATTGTCCTTCAAAAATCGGATACTAGGCGAATTGAAATAATATTTTGAAATTTGTGTTTTTATTTTTTTAAGTTTTTATATTTTATTTTTGATATGTAATTAATTTTAAATTTGGTATGAAACTTTTTAACTATTTTATAAGTATTATTATTGTTATTGTTGTCTATTTTTTTTGGCAAAATAAATAAACATCAGATGTACCTGTATATGTATGAGGGATGTCACATACTAGATGTAAAGTAAAACGTATTTGTTTAAATTACCAAAATGCGACTTTGATAAATTTTGATTCTATCAAACAAATGATCCTGCAAGAAGAAGCTGATATCGAGTCAATATCAATTGTTTCCTGAAATATGCGGCGAACATAATATCATCAAGTAATTTCTGTTCCTGAAACAAAACTGTATAAACCATCCTCGACAAAACGAAATTTTTTAGATGATTTTGATTCAGTGCCATATGGTTATAAAAAACTTACACTTAATATAAAAATTTTTATTATTGTTGACTACTTTTTAATTAAACTAAATTTTTCTTACATAATAATTTTATGTTAATATGTTGTTTTTAAATTAAATTAGGATAAGACAAAAATGTCAATTAGTAGTTTTTTTCAATTTTTCTACCTAAAGTTAAATACATAAAAATATAACAAAAAAATAAATAAATTTAAAAAACCTAAGGGTTAAGACTAGAATTAAGATTAGTTATATACATATGTAAAAACATGTAACAATTATTTTTGAAAATAAATAACTATATATAATTTTAAATTTTCGATTATTATTATTATTACTTTGTTGCAAAACAAATGGGATTTTTTACAAATATAAATAAAACTCATATTTATTGATTTCACTTAATTTAATTCTATGAAATTATACTTGTTGATTTCATTAATTTATTTTTATGTCATTTATTATTATTATTAATTTATTGCAAAGGAAACCAAACAATTACCTTTTACTTTTTATCCTTTTTGGTAAATATAGTTTCGAAAGGTATATAAATGTGTTAGTAAAAAAATCATCAAAAGCGGAACAACGAAAGTGAAAAAAAAATCAAAAAAATCTTAAAAAGCGGAACAACAAAAGTGAAAAAATCATGAAAAGCGAAACAACTTTTTTTTTTACTACCGTTGGTTCGCTTTTGATGATTTTTTACTTTGATTGTTTAACTTTGGTTATTTTTGGTTATAACAACCAAAGTGAAAATATCAATAAAAAATAAAAAGGAATATATATTATAAAACATGTTTTTTTGGTTTTACTATAAAAATTAATATAATTTTATTTTTCAAAATAAATGTATAATTTTTTTAAAATAATTTTTGATTTTATTTGTATCTGCTTCTAGTCTTGTATTTGTCAGTCACAATTTTTCTGTAATGAAAAAATATAAATAAATTATACTGACGTGCGAGCGAAACAACCAAAGTGAAGTAACCAAAGTGAAAAAAATCCTCAAAAGCGAAACAACAACGAAAGTGAAAAAAATCTTGAAAAAGTGAAACAACCAAAATGAAAAAATATAAAAAAGGACAAATTTTTACTTCAAATTATTAAATTGTTTTACTTATAAAAAAAAAAAGTAAATAGTACAATATATGGCTTCTGTATTGTTGATATGATACCATATCGGCCTGCTCCCCGTTATCCTCTGAGCCTCTTCTGCAATTACAAGAAGATTTTGTGTAAAAAATAAATAAATAAAATTCTAATAAACTTATTCGCTTATTAATGAGGTTTTAATGTTGTTGTACCTAGATTCTAACGACTCCGATGCTGGCTCCTGGGTTGTTGATGTTGGTGGTGCCTGAGTTGTTGGTTTCCGGTTTTTTCTTCTTGGTCTCCTTGTTGTTGATACACGTATCAGTTCATCCTCCATTGACATATCTGGTTCAGGTACGGGGCCAATATGTTTCACCGGGACAGGAATTCTTAACATTTGGTCTCCTGCCTCAAAGATGTTCTTATGAGATTTAAAATATAAATAATTATATTTAAATAATATAATTTATTCATATTGTTAAGCGACATTGTACGAGAATCAAAATTGTCCTTTTCTCAGTTGGTAAACATTTAAAAGGTAATAATTCTGCCCTCTCAAAAAGGGAGGGAGTAGCCAGTCACCGTGATGGTGGGACAATAGATATAAGTCAGTCGATTCTAAACTACCAAAACGTGCGGTGGCAGGTTCGCTCGAGGCAGTTAATCAGTTTTAGTTAAGTTTAGTAAATCGTCGTTTTATAATATTATTTTTTTATTATTTTTGATTCACAACTCTATCAATTAAATAATATTTTTGAAGTGATTAGAAATAAATTTAAACTTCGAATTTATACCCTATAAATGCTTACCTTTGCAATATATTTTCACACGTTTTAAAAATATTGAATTAAATTTAATTTATTATATTTGTACTGAATGTGCAAAAAAAATATAAATTCTATAAATGTTTATTTTTAAATTATATATATATATATTTTTTAAGTAAATTTATATAAAATATCATATTATTATAAGATTTTATTCTTTTAGCAAACCTTAGCTTACAAAAAATATTCCCATGAGACATATAATATTCAATATTATATTGTAATACTCAGGAAACACGCGTACAAAAATTTCACGGGCAAAAGATATAAAAAAAAAAATAAAAAAACTGATCTAAAATACAAACCGTAATTATAAACTTTTTTGCTTGATATTAAAAATAGTTTATGGGAAATTAAAAATAAAATTACTTAATTTGCATAGACTTAAGATATTTGCAAATTTGTGTAAAAGAATATACTACTTTTTTTGTATATCTACAAAATTGCATAAAATATAAACTTCATTATCGTATTTTATTTTTCTATCAAGTTTAAGATTTTTTTAATATTTTATAATTATGGTTTGTTACCCTATAAAATAAATTCATATATAAAAATATTTTATTGCATAATTTTTTACATGTACAAAATAATGTTAATAAACTTTAATAATATGCCCTAGAATTAAAAATCAAGTCACATTTAATAACATGAATATCAGTACTATCATTGCATATTTTTAACATGTAAAAAATAATGTTAATAAACTTTGATGAGGAAACCTTGCAATATAAAAATCAAGTTCAATTTATTTACAACTTGTTTTCTATAAGCACGTGTTTATTATTTTTTATAACAAGTTTTGTTTTTATGTTGTAAACAAAACTTTTGTTTACAAAGGCGGTGCTTTGAAAAGTTGTCAAGCAGCCATGCAATTTTTGTTTTCTTGGTGTTTTATCAATAAGCATTTCATACATATCTCTTCTAACACATAATGCATCTTCACTATTCTAACTTATTATTTTACTCTAGAATGACGTTTTTGTAACAAAAATACATAATTACATACCACATAACTAGCAACTCTTTCCGATACACAATTTTTTTGTATACACAAAAGTGTTCATAAGAAAAATATACTTTGTTGCAATTTTACAAAAACAAATACACGCTATTCGACCATGATGCTATGTACAATATATATAGATATCAAGTTTCTTGTATTCATAAAAAAATCAGCAAATAAAAACTACTATGTGCTTTTGTTGTTTATATTTATTTCACAACAATACTATGCAAATATACACACAATGATCTTTTCGATTTCATACACAAAATTACCAAATATTGCCTTTCATTTTTGTGGCAAAAATTTTTACAATATATGTAATATATATAAACTATATTTTGTGGATGCAAGAAATAATGGTAAATAAACCCTATGCATATCCACAATCTAAATAAAGATATAATCTCATATATAAAACCTCTTTGCAAAAAACTAAATAAAAATACCTTAATGCAAAATAATATCCGAATACACACAATGATCTTTTCGATTGCATACACAAAATTACCAAATATTGCCTTTCACTTTTGTGGCAAAAATTTTTACAATATATGTGATATATATATACTATATTTTGTGGATGCAAGAAATAATGGTACATAAACCCTATGCATATCCACAAGCTAAATAAAAATACAATCTCATATATAAAACCTCTTTGCAAAAAACTAAATAAAAATACCTTAATGCATAGTATCGTTTACAAAACAAAACACAAAACAAAAACCAAGGTCATATTATTCATTCACTGAAATCTCATATATAAAACAATACTATCCAAATAATTGTATCTTTTAATTTTAATAATTGTAAATAATTGTACAAAATGATCTTTTCGATCGCATACACAAAATTACAAAATATCGCCTTTCACTTTTGTAGCAAAAAAAAATCCATTGCATACTATATGCATATACACAAAACCATTAATCACTAATTAATCAATGGCGCCTCATTAATGGCACCTATTAACCGCACCATTGAACACCATTAACCACACCCATTAACCGCACCCATTAACCACACCATTTAACCTAATTAAACCTGACACCCATTGACCACACCCAAACTCTTTGGTGATATATGGCCGATTTAGTTCGTATAGTAAGTAGTAGCCCCATAACTACTATTAGAAAAGTAGCTTGTTTTTAAGGAAACATTAAACATATGACATTAACTCTTTGCAAGCGAGGATGAACATTTTTTTATAAAATAAAAGCAGAGTGCTGAAACTAGATTTTATGTTATCAATATAACCACATCTTGCTCTGAAATTGATATACTGTAAGAATCAGTAATTTTCACGTTATTAGAGTAAGAATTTAAAAACTCATAATCAATTTGATTATCATTTTGAACATAGGTTGAATTAAAAAAATCAGAAAACATGTCACTAATACAAGCCGAGGGGGCTGGGAAAACCAGTGAAAAACATTTCAGTCAAAAACAAAAAGGCATTTCAGTCAAAAATAATTTCATACAAATTGTATGACTGAAATGCCTTTTCAAGATGGAACTTCAGTAAAAAAGAGGCATTCCGGTCAAAAAAAGTCACTCAAACGTTGCCTTTTCTTTATTAAAAAAATTTTTTATAATAAATTATAAACAAATGAAGATATTTTCCCTTTTCCAGACGGTTTTGAGGTTTTGACTGGAATTCCTTTTCAGTTTTTTGATTGAATATCCTTCTTAAAAGGCAATTCAGTCAAAAATTATTTTGACACAGATGCCTTCTTATTTTTGACTGAAATTCCTTTTTTTTTTACTGAAATGTTTTTGACTGGTTTTCCCGGAGATCAAGCCGAGTTATCCGAACTCTTACCATTGAAAGACATTGTATTAGATAACCATCAGAACAATTTTTGCTTTTAATGAATTTCCAGAGATTTGGATTGGATTGGATTGCAAATTGCAAGAGGGGAATCCGTTCAGAACTCGCGCACTTAGACCAAAAGTTAACCGCACCATTGTACCGCTCGTGTGGTTACCCTCATGTCACTCCTGCTGGAGCGGTTGTGAGCCATCCACACCCTTTTGCGAATTTAATGATTGGTTGCCAACTTCGAACCCCTGCATCACACATCGTACATTATAATACACCTTGTGATAGGTTCATGTAACCCATAATTAGTCCTATGAAAGGGAGGATAGAATAAAGTTTGAAACCTAGAACTATATGGACGATTTAAAACATTAAAGATACCACACAAATATTGACAATCAATTTTATTTGAAAGAATATCCCGGACAAACGTTATACAAAATATCTGTCGACGAATTTCTAAGGTTTCTAAACCTAATAATTTACACCTAACAGAGTATGACGGAGATTCAGTTATATTGAAACGCCTTAAACAATATCTGGAAAAATATCTTTGTACCTTTTCTATTTTATTTATATGGACTGCGTACACAGGACACCAGACTACAGCTGCATATTCTAAAATTGAACGTACCAAAGATATAAATAAAGTTTTTAATGCGAAAATATCATGGAAGTTCTTAGTATTTCTTTTAATGAAACCAACCATTTTGGATGCTTTAGATGTGATATAATCTATATGTACATTAAAACACATTTTATCATCGTAATAAACACCCAAATCTTTAATTGTCGTTACAACTTCCAATATATTATCATTAATAATGAAATTTCCTTCAATTACAGAACGTTTCCTAGTAAATTTCATTAGCTTACATTTAGATGGATTTAAGTGCAAGGCATTAGAAAATCCCCATTCAACTAAGTTATTTATATCATTTTGAAAAGCTTGATTATCTTCAGCATTATTTATTATTTTATACAATTTAAAATCATCAGCAAAACCATTATGTTCAGATGACTTTATAAAATAGTCAATATCATTGACAAACAAGATAAAAAATGTAGGGCCAACGTGGCTACCTTGAGGTACACCAGATCTAGCTGATATAGGTCTGGAAAAAACATTGTCACTTTTTAAAATTTGTTTTCTCATACATAAATATGATTCAATCCATTTTAATAATACAGGATGAAATCCGTAAGCACCAAGTTTAGCTATTAATAATTTATGATTTACACGATCAAATGCTTTTGTAAAATCAGTATACAATGTATTTACCTGTTTACCTGATTCGATAGAATTTATAATAAAATTACTAAAACAAGTTAGATTGCTAACAGTTGATCGGTTTTTCATAAAACCATGCTGATTTACAGAAATAATATTTGAAACATTTTCATATATTTTTTTATTAACCAAACATTCAAATACCTTTGGTATAGATGATATTTTGGCAATACCTCTATAATGTGAAATATTACTTTTATTACCAGATTTAAAAATTGGTACTAAGTATGATATTTTCCAGCTTTCTAAAAAAATACCATATTTCAAAGATAAATTAAAAATATGAGTAAGTGGAGCAGCAAGCAAATTTGAAAATAATTTTAAAATATAAGGTGGTATATTATCAGGTCCAGAACTAAAATCTGAATTTAAATTATTTAGAGCTGATAAAACTTCAGCTTCTGAAATACTTATATCAAAATTATCAACACAGGGTTGTATATGTAAGTATCTATTATTATCAACAACATTAAAATTATCAGAAACATAAACTGACTCAAAAAAATCAGCAAAAAGTTCAACAGATTCTTTTAATGTGTGTGAAACAATGTTATTTAAATTCATTTCAATAGGAATACCAGTACTGGATCTTTTAGAATTAACATAATTCCAAAAATATTTACTATTATTTTTGACTTTATTGTCGATATCTTTTATATAACTTCGATAGAGAAATCTATGCAAAGTTTCGAATTCTAATCGAAAACGCTCAAACAGACGCTTATCCGACATATCCTTTGATTGTAGAAAATATTTATGGGCTTTATTTTTACAATTTTTTAATCGAAGTAAACCTCTATTAAACCAAGGTGGATGATTATTTTCTTTCTTACTTATTGTTTCCGGAACACATTTAGCAATAGCAGTATTAATAATATTTTCAAATTTAGCATAAGCGCTATGTAAATCATCATTTAACACTACTGAATTCCAATTCGTTAAATCTAAAATATTTGATAATTGAATAACATCAGTTTTTCTAAAATTACGATATTTACTGGTAGTATTTAATTCATTAAATGAAAATTTATAAAATTTTAAATCAATTAGTATTGCATTATGATGCCTATCAACATTAACAAATGGATTATATTCAATAACATAGGATATTAAATCATTTGAAGTGAAAACTAAGTCCAAGATTTTATTATTAAAATTTCTAACATTATTTATCTGATTTAGGTCAATACTAAAAAATGAATTTATAACCAAGATTTCGATTTCTGAAGTTACATTTAAGGGCAATAAAAATTTATCGTCATCTACCCATTCCCATGCCACAGAGCTTAAATTGAAGTCACCTGTTATACACATATAGTCATATGTGTCTAATATATCAGCAATATTACAAACATTCTGGACATGATAATTATATAATTCACAATCGCTATGAGGTGGAATATAGCTGACAGCCACATATAACGACGAGTAAAATGATGATGCGAAATTGATTTTAACAATTAGTTGATCAATTTGACTATCACTACAAAGTAAATTAACTGCAGAACTATGTAATGATGATTTGACAGCAATTAGGACACCACCACCACGACTATGGCCAGTAGATATTGAACATCTATCTTTCCTATATACATTGTATTTTGTTGTAAATATTTCGGATGTTTCAATGTATTGGTTAAGCCAGGTTTCAGTTACAGCAATAACATCGAAATCATTTTCTATAACAGCTAAAAAAAATTCATTTGTCTTTCCTCTCATACCACCAGCATTTTGATAATATAAAGTACAATTATCTAACTGGTCATTGACCTTATTATCAATATAATTAGCAGCTGCATCATTTTCAAAAACTAACGTCATATTTTTATTAGTTATAGAATTATTTTCGATCAAATTAACAATAGAATTATTATCAATAATATTGTTGTTCTGTTGAATAGATGAAACACATTCTAACGACGATAATGGAAAAATTTGTGATGTAGAAGAAGACGAACAAAAACAATCACGATAACAGTCAGCGCATAATTTTGGTAATAATAAACCACTTTGTGCAGAAATAATACTTGTATTATTTACGTGACCACTGGTAAAGTTTCTATAGCTGCCAAGTTTTTTGAAACACTTATAAATGGTTTTACCACAGAGCCAGCTGACCAATTTGATGGGCCAAAAACAGTGTTGTAACAGCTAGATGGAAGGCCAACTTTGAAAGACACAAATCTAAGTGATTCCAGATTTGCATCCTTTTTTACCAGTTTAAAGCACTTTATGTCATTAGTAGCTACCTTAAATTTATCCGCAGTGTAATTTATGATAGCATTCTCAGAAGTTGTTGGTACGAAATTTGAAACATGTATCCATTTCAGTGGCTCAACTATTTCGAGGCCGTCTGTGGTAATATTATCACCAATAACAGGTTTCGGCACATCAGATCGGTTTTTTCTACGCTTTGATTTTTTAGCAGTAACAGCTTTCTGAACGGCGACCTTTTCTGCATCATTATCTTCAACATTAACCGTGTTATTTGAACACACATTATTTTTATTTTTAACAACTGTTGCATAAGAAACATTTTCCGACAAAGTTTTATTTAAATCAATATTTCTATCTTTATCATTAATATTTTGAATAATATTTTCATCATTTAATAAATGCACTTTATTTATACCATATGATATAGTTTCTTTTAGTAATAAAATTTCAGAACAAAGAAAATCCAATTTATCAATAATTCCACTAATATCACAGTTTGAGCAATAATCGCATCGCCATAAAATGTTTTGCTTACGATTTTCTAATGTTTTATATAAATTATCAGATAAGAAAACACATTCGGCATGATATATCATTTTACAAAAACTGGAACTTATGGTTTTTTTAAATTGTAAATCATCTTCGTTTAATATCACTACAGAACATTTCATACATTTATTCATGATTAATAATTATTATAACAGAAGTTAAATTTAATTTAATAATATTATCAGAGACAAACACGTCCGAACTCTTTGAAAGTTTCTTTCGTGATATAATTTCAAAAATGCTGATTTTAATAGCATTAACCTAGATTTATCACTTACTAACTGGACGCGCATCTTATCTAATACTGAGCTCGATGATGCCACAATATTATTCCATAAAATAATTATGGATATAATTGATAAACATGTTCCTAAAATTGTAAAAAAAAAAATTTATCTGAACCATGGCTGGATAGAGATCTGAGAACCCTGCGTAATCAAAGGAACAAACTGCATAAAAAAATTAAAAGTAAGATAAATATAAGCCCTATTTTAGAGCAAAAATATCATAGAATTGCTTCTGAATTTACTCAGAAATCTCGAGATTCATATGATAAATATGTTCAAAATATGGGAATTAATATTATGCGTGACCCGAAAAAATTTTATGAATTTGTAAATACCAAGCGTAACACTTCGGGATATCCTGTAACTATGTCTAGAAATAATATACTTTCCTCATGCCCACAACAGTCTGCGATATGTTTGCGGACCGTTTCCAAGAGGTATTTCAGACAGAATCTAATATTAATACGCATTGCACTACAGATTTTCCAAACACACAACCTCTTATTGACAACGTATCAATAAGTCAGGAGGAGATAATTAACGCTCTCCTGTCGATGGATACAAATAAAGGCCCAGGACTGGACTCTATTCCACGTCTTTTTCTATCTGCATGTGCACTTCAACTATCATCGCCTCTACATCTAATTTTCAACAAATCCTTATCTACAGGAAACTTCCCGTCTTCATGGAAATCCTCTCATCCTATACCTATTTTCAAAAAGGGGGACAAAAAAGTCATTGACAACTATAGAGGCATAGCAATACTTTCTTCAATTCCAAAAATCTTTGAAAAAATCGTGTGCGACAAAATTTCCGCAACTATTAACCCAACTCTTAACGATCAACAACATGGCTTTAGAAAGCGAAGATCAACAACAATTTAATGCTACTAGTTTCTGAAATCCTTTGTCAAATGGAAAAGGGACATCAAATCGATGCCATTTACACAGATTTCAGCAAAGCTTTCGATAGGGTAGATCACCAAATTTTAATCGAGAAACTTTTAAAAAAAGGTATATCCGGATCAGTACTTAACTGGTTAAAGTCATACCTTACAAATACGCCACCTAGGCCCATTTTTATTCAATATTTTTATTTCGGACTTATCTGACAAGTTGTCGGATATTGCTCACCTTTTTTATGCTGACGACCTTAAAATTTATCATCCTATAAGTTCTCATAGTGACACAGCTTTTCTCCAATCAAAACTGATCATCATTGACGAATGGTGTAGAGAAAACAAACTACATCTCAATGTTGAAAAATGCCATGTCATAACCTTTACTCGTAAGAAATCCCTCTCTATACATACCTACACTCTAAACAACACCAATCTGCATCGGGTTGATAAAATCACAGATCTCGGAGTTTTATTAGATACTAAACTCGATTTTAATCAGCACTATGATAAAATTTTCAGTCAAGCGAACAAGCTACTTGGTTTCATAAAAAGACGGGCTAAAGAATTTAATAATATATGGGTCATCAAGAGCTTATATTGCTCGCTAGTACGCCCTATATTAAAGTATGCTTGCCAAATTTGGGATCCAAGTTTACAAATCAATTCGAACAAGCTTGAATCAATCCAGAAACAATTTCTGCTTTTCGCTCTCAGATATCTTCACGATCCCAGAAATTTTGATTCCCTACCACCTTATACCGAAAGGCTGAAACTATTAGATATCATGCCACTTTCAACTAGAAGATCCTTCTTGACTTCCGCTTTTACCTTTGATGTCCTAAACGGCGAAGTTGACGTTGGCTTCATTCGAGAAAGAATTAAATTAAACGTTGAAGTCAGAGAAACACGTCAAACTAGACTCCTGGTTGAATATAATCATCGCACAGAATATGGTAAAAATGAGCCAATCAATCGATGTTGTATGGTTTTCAATAGGCATAATACATTTATTCCGCAACTTTCAAAATACACATACAAAAAAAATCTGAGACTAGCCCTATCCTAATTATCCTTTTACTATTCTACACCACTACTTCTGATAAGAAGTGTAATTAAGCAACACAATATAATTTTAAAATTTAAATTGTATAATAATTAAATAAAGTAATAAAATTATATTTGTTTGTAATATATTATATAAAATAGTAATAGTTATAGTCAATATTTAAAATAAGTTAAAATAATACTAAGTATGTGTAATACATATATTAAATTTTTCAAATGTATAAACCGATTTATAAGAAGGAATAATATATATTGTTAATTTTAATTTACTAAATTGTAAACCTATTATAAATACCTTGTTTGGTTATAAAATAAAATAAAATAAAAATAAAATAAAAACATGTAAAAATTATTTTTGAAAATAAATAACTATATATAATTTTAAATTTTCGATTATTATTATTATTACTTTGTTGCAAAACAAATGGGATTCTTTAAAAATATAAATGAAACTCATATTTATTGATTTCACTTAATTTAATTCTATGAAATTATGCTTGTTGATTTCATTAATTTATTTTTATGTCATTTATTATTATTATTACTTTATTGCAAAGGAAACCAAACAATTACCTTTTACTTTTTATCCTTTTTTGTAAATATAGTTTCGAAAGTCATATAAATGCGTTAGTAAAAAAATCATCAAAAGCGGAACAACGAAAGTGAAAAAAAAATCAAAAAATCTTCAAAAGCGGAACAACAAAAGTGAAAAAATCATGAAAAGCGAAACAACTTTTTTTTTCACTACCGTTGTTTCGCTTTTGATGATTTTTTACTTTGATTGTTTAACTTTGGTTATTTTTGGTTATAACAACCAAAGTGAAAATATCAATAAAAAATAAAAAGGAATATATATTATAAAACATGTTTTTTTTGGTTTTACTATAAAAATTAATATAATTTTATTTTTCAAAATAAATGTATAATTTTTTTTAAATAATTTTTAATTTTATTTGTATCTGCTTCTAGTCTTGTATTTGTCAGTCACAATTTTTCTGTAATGAAAAAATATAAATAAATTATACTGACGTGCGAGCGAAACAACCAAAGTGAAGTAACCAAAGTGAAAAACGAAAGTGAAACAATAAAAGTGAAGCAACCAAAGATCTGATTAGTGTTAATCTTCAAAAGCGAAACAACAACGAAAGTGAAAAAAATCTTCAAAAAGTGAAACAACCAAAATGAAAAAATATAAAAAAGGACAAATTTTTACTTCAAATTATTAAATTGTTTTACTTATAAAAAAAAAAAAGTAAATAGTACAATATATTTTTCAAATTAGTACCGCCCCCCTGTCCTTTGGCTTCTGTATTGTTGATATGACACCATATCGGCCTGCTCGCCGTTATCCCCTGAGCCTCTTATGCAATTTCAAGAAGATTTTGTGTAAAAAATCAATAAATAAAATTCTAATAAACTTATTCGCTTATTAATGAGGTTTTAATGTTGTTGTACCTAGATTCTAACGACTCCGATGCTGGTTCCTGGGTTGTTGTTGTCGGTGGTGCCTGAGTTGTTGGTTTCCGGTTTTTTCTTCTTGGTCTCCTTGTGGTTGATACACGTACCAGTTCATCCTCCATTGACATATCTGGTTCAGGTACGGGGCCAATATGTTTCACCTGGACAGCACCCCAGATATTGTTGTTAAAAATAATTCGGCTGTTCCTGTTATTTGACAGGAATTCGATCTTAACATTTGGTCTTCTGCCTCAAAGATGTTCTTATGAGATTTAAAATATAAATAATTATTTATTCATATTGTTAAGCGACATTGTACGAGAATCAAAATTGTCCTTTTCTCAGTTGGTAAACATTTAAAAGGTAATAATTCTGCCCTCTCAAAAAGGGAGAGAGTAGCCAGTCACCGTGATGGTGGGACGATAGCTATAAGTCAGTCGATTCTAAACTACCAAAACGAAATGTTGTTGACTGGTTTTCCCGGAGATCAAGCCGAGTTATCCGAACTCTTACCATTGAAAGATATTGTATTAGGATAACCATCAGAACAATTTTTGCTTTTAATGAATTTCCAGAGATTTGGATTGGATTGGATTGCAAGAGGGGAATCCGTTCAGGACACGCGCACTTAGACCAAAACTAGGTCCATTGTACCCCTCGTGTGGTTACCCTGATGTCACTCCCGCTGGAGCGGTTATGAGCCATCCATTCCCTTTGCGAATTTAATGATTGGTTGCCCACTTCGAACCCCTGCATCACACAGTTCGTTCAAGAAGAAGGCACCGAAGCATTTATTTCGAAGATGCATGAGTTGGGGACAGTGGCACAGAAAGTGTTCAACAGTCTCCCTGTCGTCATTGCATCTTCTACAGGCATGGTCGTCTAGTCGGAGGGATTGTTCTAGATTGAGCTCTTGCCAGTAAATGCCAGCGCCCGCACAATCGCCCATTTTTAAGCCGTCCGTGTAGACTGTTAACTGGTGTGTGCAATGAGTTGCCACCCCTTTAAGAAAAGCGAACCGTAAACGAACCGCCGGCGAAGTCTTTTGTTCATATATGAGTTCGTTTACGAACCGCCTTGGCAGTTCGTAAGCGAACCGGAAACGTAAATGTTAGAATAAGAACAGTAGAAAAAAAAACGTAACGCCAAGAGTTCGCTAAAATCGGTCCGTTTACGAAACGCTACAGCGATTCGTTTTGGAACCGCCAAATACGGTCCGTTTACGAACTGATTTTATTTATATATATAAAAAATACAGAAAAGTTATTTTTTTATTTTTTTAGCATTTATTTATAAAAAAAAAAAATTAAACCACTTATTAGTAAGATTTTTTATCAATTTTAATATTTAATTTATTATATAGAACACAAAATTACTTATTAATATTTATTTTATTATATTTAAACACAATATTATTATAAGACACAATGTTCTTCACTCGCTATTTACTTTTGTTATGAAATTATAAAGTCTATTAAAAAGGCGTTACTTATCCAGTTCGTATACGGTTCGCCAAAAGCGAATTCGCTTATTTTTCTTAAAGGGACCCCAATATTCCAGTCCCCTCTAGAAGGGATAACAGTATTAACGTGGCTAACCAGAAAAGTTTCTTTTTGGAGGTCACAGGGTTTTGAGATTTAATGCGCTTATATTGTTCCAAATCTGTAGTAGAAGAGCTACGCCATTTTCTATAGCTATTATTCTTCTCGATTTTTAAGGTCACAGATTCCAGGACTAATACACGGACAATAATCTTTAGAACCACCACTAACCAAGACAACAGGCACATGTTTGAATATTATACGATTTAACACATAATAAAATTCACGACAAAGATCATCAATACATGATGAATTAAAGAAATCAATCCAGTTATATTGCAAAATATCATCATTAATTTTTTGTATAATTTGCGTTTTTAAAGTAAAAACTGAAAGTATCAATATTATTATTTACAGTGAAAATATCATATTTAAAGAAAAGATTAAGTGAAGGATGATAATTATCTTCCGGAACTAAACCAAAATTACTTCTTGCAACAGAACTCTCATCAATACAATTTGAAAAGATTAAATCAAGTGATTTAAATTGATAATTTTTTACACCATTGATCTGTGATAAACCAGAAGAAAGAATCGAATCCACAAAAACGATTTCAGTTTCGGTGATAACATTTGAGGCGTTTAGAAATGTAGAATCAACATCACCATGTGACCACTTAATCCCTGACATATTAAAATATCCAAGTACGAAAATTTTGTCTTTTGGACGCGTTATTCCTGTAATGAAGTTGATAACATCCAAGTATCGAATAACTTTGCTTAAAGGCGAATTGGCGGAATGTAAATAGCTACAATGAAGCAAAATAAATCATTAATAGAAAATATTTTGAGCAACAAATTTCAATATCCTCAAATCTGATTAGTGTTACTTCGCTACATTTATATTTATTACTAATAGCAATTAGCACACCACCAAAACGCGAAAACTGGCTATTAAATTCAGAACGGTCACATCTATTTACGATATAGTGTGACACCCCAAAATTTGAAATAAAACAAGAACCCTAAAAAAAATAGAAAAATTAAATTATTTTCATTTGAGAAAAAAAAAACAAATAATTACCAGCCAAGAGGTTATCGTCGGCCATGCTGTGGTTCTTCGTGTGTTTTCTCCTCTTGAAATGTAAAAAATATGTTTATTTTTTCTGGTGGGTTTGTTTCATTAAGTATTAATTTGTGGTGATGGTAGTACTAGATGTCGCTGTGGTGGTGGTGAATTTAACTGTTTCCGACCTGAAACAAAAGCTGCAAAAAAAATGACCCTGGGTCGAATGAAGGGCATATTATGTAGTACGGTGGTTCGGAAAAAGTTAACATCGGGGAGTTTGTTGTCGACCGTCGCGCTGGACACTTTGGATGTTTTTTTTTCGGAGTTTTTTTGTTCGTTTTTTTTTTGGAATTAATTTAAATAAAAGAAAAATAAAATTTTTTTAAAAAAAATTTGGAAGAAAGATGATTTAAAAAAAAAATTATGATAGTGATGAATTAGAAAAGAGAACAAAAATGGCCTAAAATTGCAGAAAAAAAAACAACCTCATAAAATAACTTACTTGTGAAAAAAAAACCCAAAAATTAGAAAAAAAAGGAAAATTTTGAAGTGAAAATTCAAAAGAAAGATAAGTTAAAAGAAAAAATAATATTTATATAAATCTAGAATCTTTTTTGTACCGGCTAATTTTAAAATTAAAAAAAACCGGAAAAATAAAAATTTGTGTGTCCCCAGTGCGCGCGAATTTCGTCGTTTAATAAATTGTTCCTGTTTTGTTGTTTGTTTCTGCGTCGAGTCGAGTCCTGTGTTCCATAGTCCTGTCACCAGCAGCAGTTCTGTTCCAGTGATTGTCGTCGTGGGAATCCTTGTTTTTTTTTTAATTAAAATATTTGGTTGTTTTTTTCTTGTTATTTAGATGTAATTATTATTTATCTTTATTTTTTAAATTAATTATTTTTTTTTAATTATTTAGATGTATATATATATAAATATATATTAAAGTTTTTGTAGTGTCGCGTTTTCAGGGTTCGTGTTGGTCCAGTCATGTCCGGAGCAGTCACGTAATCGCTGTTAAAAAAGAAAGGTGTTTTTTTTTGTTGTTATTCTTTCGTTATAAATTTTTGTGGAGGCAAAAGTCAGCGCCACAACTTATAAATATATATATCTTTATTGACACAGAAAAAAAAAATTATTAAAATGCTGTAATTTATAGTTAATTCTTCTTTATTTAATTTAAATTTTTTTTAATATAAAAAAAAATAAAAATAAAAATTGTTAGTTATAAATTAAAATATATGGTGTTATTTATTTATTTATTCCTTATAAAGTTTTGTTAATTGTGGTGGAAATTGGTGACCGACATCGTTGGGTGGAATTTTTTTGTTGTGTTCCAGATTTTGTATTTCTAAAAATTTGTGTGATTTATGTAACATGGCTGGCTAAGTGGATGAAGATAGGTCAACCAGCGTAGTCCAGGAAGTCCTTTCCTTTGTGACTCTTCGATCTAGTCAAATTGTTATTATGTAACAAGTGATTTGGATTGAAGAGTAACTATTTCCGGACAATATGATGGTAAGTAGGATCATTGGTCGACCCACTCCTACAGACTTTGATGAGCACATAGGAGGAAATCCCAATGATCCTAGAAGCTGAAAGGAAGAAAAAAAAGAATTATTAAAAAAAAAAAATTTTCTTGGTCTTGTTTACCTTAGTGATTGTGGCTAGGTCACACAGACCTAGCGCCCAACGCTTTCAGCTTCCGAACCCTTCTCCTCCGAACTAACCTTCAGTTAACATATCAAATTATTGATATTGTTACAATAGGTTAGTGTGAAAATTGACGCATTAGAAAATGACTCATTAAGATAAATTTGAGTTAACACGGTGACATCAAATGAACAGCAATGAATATTTAACAAGAACTCAGTCGATTTCGTTCTTAAACTACGGACATTTTGGTAAAAGAACTAAATCTCATTTAGTTTTTTGAATCCTGTTTATTACCTTTTTGCGAACGAAACGTAAATTCACGAATCAATAGTTTTTCTGGCCAAAACCTGTGATCCAACAACAATTCACTAATTTTATTTGGCACAATTAGTTTAAAATATGAGGTTTCTCTGTCAGTTACAGAAGCAGTAGGACAAGTACAGCGTATTCTTCACGTATCCACAGCTTTGCTAAAAATATAATCTAATATTTCGGAACATTTAGTACCATATACTAAATCGGAACATTTAGTACCATATACTAAATGTTCCGAAATATTAGATTATATTTTTTATAGAATTATAGAAAAAAATAATATTTTAGGAGGCTCCACAACACTTAAAGAAAAACTATTATTTTCAGATAATATAGTACCATTATCGGAATTCACGTTTTTAGATAAAGTCGCTGCATAAGATTTTTTATTATTATGTGCTACCAAAACATTATTATTATCAACCTTAGAGGATGATGGCACAGGACTGCACACTAACGAAGCAGTTATTGCGTCATTGCTTATGCCATTAGTATTTATACAATTGTTAACAGCAATAATATAATTATTAATTATCATTAGCAGAACTATCATTACTAATAGATTTAGCAGTTAAAGTGTCAGTTAAGGCAGTTTCTTGTAAAGCGACATTATTAGAGGTAGATACTTTTAACTTCATCATTTTTTTTTTTTTTTTGATTTTTTCTTTGTGGAAACATTATTAAAAACACCATTCTCATTATTTATTAATTCAGTACTAACAAGGTCATTGCTAGATATCAAAATCTGTTCAGAAATACTAGGTTTTACGAGTGCAGGTGTTAATACATATTTAGAACCAATTAATGCATTAATTTTAGTATTAAAGCTAGCTTCAATGTTGATTAGTTTGTTATTTAGCTCTTCTCGAAGTAAGTCAAATTTTTTTGAAAGGCTAAACTTAGCTTTGGATGTTCTATCTAAATCAACAGGAAGAACTCAATTTGCTTTTTTCCATTTATCAAAAGCTAAGCGATTAGTCGGGCACAACCATAAAGCATGTTCTTCAAAAAAATGGTGGCACTGCTCATCCGATAAACCCAAACATTTACAATGAAACCATCGTTGGCATAATCCTTCACAATAAAGCGACTTGGAATTTCTGCCAACTAATTCATTGCATTCAAAACAAAACTCATGGATTCGACCGAAGTATCACTGTTATCAATTGTGTCATCAGCTAAATTAAAAGCATCAGTAATTGCATTAGCATCAGCGTCAACATCAGTACATGCTTTTTAGCAGCTGCATTACTGCTCTTTGCAACAACTACTTTTTTACGTTTTGTAACCACAGCTTTATGAACTTTAACATGCTGGGAGGCAGCAGAATTGACAGAACAATCAGTATTCATTGTGTATATTTATATTATATATCGTTATATTAAGACAGAGATTTTAATATTAAAAATAAAAACCCTTCTTATTAGTTTATTAATATAAGTGATAAAAGTGATATTAAATAATAAAAAAATATTGATTAAATTAATAAAATAATACACTTAGCTTTTTTGTTATAATTTTAATCTATATAAAACATTAGTTCACCATATATAATTCGCCTATTTTATATTATAAATTCGAAATCAGCAGTTCACAATAATATAATTCATTGTTTCTAATAACTATTGGTATATTTTAGTAACCAATATAATTAATTATTTTAAATTTTAATACAAATTAACGCAGTTCACAAATATAATTTAATTGTTTTAAATTAGTTATAAACTACCGGAATATTTTAGTAAGTATTGTTTTTTCAAGTGTATTATAATATGCCCAGTTAAAATGATAATATTAATGTAAAAGTAAATGTAAATGTATGAACATACTATTTTTAGCTTTTCGAAATCAATTATTTTAACTTTTCAATATTTAATCATTAGCTTTTCAACATTTAAAAATATCTTTGAAAGCTTTGTAATAAATTAAATTCATAATAAAATAGAAAAATAAATTAAAAATTTAAAAATCCAAAAATTTAAAAATTGATAGAGCCAAAATTCACACGTCTACACTATTCAACGAACAGAAAACGACGTTTTATGTGTTCCTCCTCAATCGTTTCATATTTCTCGCAGTAAACTTTATTATTTAAATTAAATCATTCGATGTACAGTAGCAAACGCAATAGTCTTTTTCAAATATATTATTTCGTATGCGGTATAATTCACTGCTGTTTTGTGGTAGGTCCAAAACAATATAACCATGAGAGCATGCAGTAGCCCCATTTATACCCTTACAAATTCACGGGTTTTTTCTGGAAAAATTTGTCGAGCTAAAGGCATTATCTGTGATTTGTCGCGCGGATTCGTAAATAACACCATATATTTAGCATTTAATTTTCATTACACCAAATTATTTTAGTTATAATCGGTTGAATTAAATCCTCGTATCTCCGAATTACATTGCAAACAAAAGTTGTATTTCCACAGCCTGCAGGCCCTGCTATAATCATAGTAAATGGGTGTATAAATGGTAACATGTTTTATAATCTTAAATTCTCAAATGTTTTTAATAACTTATCGTAAATTATTTTAAAATTTTCAATTATTTGTAAATCATCTCTGTATATTGCTTGTAACTGAATTTATTAAATTTAAATTCAATTAAATTCAACTATTGCAGTGAGGCTGCTGCAATCTGTCAAATAATTTAATTAAATAAAAAAAAAATATATTCTTAATAAAATTAAATTCGTTATTAATGAACGAAGAAGAAACTATTGATTATTCGTACAAAAAATTTTTTAACTTAACAATAAGATCTTCAGAATTAAAATATAAAAGAAAATTCGAAAAAGGTTTTATAAAAAAATTAAAAAGTAAGGTTGGTGAACTGAAATCGCCTCTGACAATTCGGGTTTGAAAGAGAAAAAAATATTTCACAAAGAATCTTTTCAAAGATTTTTAATCGGTATCTAAAACACAAACTTATCAAAAATAAAAATCAATAAATAAAAGAATAATTAAATTTTTTCTGTTCTAAAAATATAAAATTTAATAATGGCGGTTACGAATATAACGTTTAGGGCCAACATCAAATTACAATTAAAAAAATCATTTGGAGTGAACGGAAGTTATCTCAAATTGAAAGAAGAAGCAGATCGAGTTCAATCAAAAAATGTAAGTTACCTACATAGTAACTTAAGTAGATTATTGAACGATTTAAATTTAAAATATGAGTTGGATGATAATAGTCCAATAGAATTTAATCCCGAAAATAACGAAGAATCTATTCTTGAAAAATTTCTAAATAAACTAAACCGCGTAGATTCAATGTATTTGCGTACCAAAAATGTAACGTCTCTAGAGGAGGCTTATCAAACATTAGTTCAAACGGGTATAACTTTGTATGAAGACGACAGGTCTTTTAATAGGAACTCAAACCAAACTAACGCTAACCATAATAGTAAAAATTATAGCCAAAATAGAAATATAATAAAAAATCAAAATCCAAGATATAGTAATCAAAATCAAAATCAAAAATATCCCAATACAAATACGTTCAACCATTTCAACAATTATAATTCAAGATTTCAAAATTCCAGTAATTTTAGAAATAGAAATTATTCTGGAAATTTTCGTAATGGAAACAATAGAAATGTCGAACCCCCACTACCCATGGAAGTTGGGACAGCCAAATACCGCACTACCCATAGTATCACTCACAATAGATAATAAGGTGCTGAATGTCTTGATTGATACAGGAGCAGCTACCTCTATTATTAATAAAAATGTTTTTCCAAATCATAAATTCATAAAATTACAAAAACCTATCGAATTAAGAACACTTACGGGAAATCAAATTATAGACAAAGAAATTATAACGAAACTACCTATTGAAGTCAATCAGAATGCTACTATGTCATGGAAAATCATGAAACTATATAATAAAAATTTTGATGCTCTGATTGGGCAAAACATTCTTAAACCTTTAGGAATTGTTGTAGACTTACTCAATGAACAAATTGAGGTCAATAACAGAACTTTTAAGTTTAATTCAGCTTGCCCATTCCAAGATATCTATCAATTAGAAAAACTACAAATCAATAATATCGAATTATTTGATAAATTAAAAAACGAAAATATGAACTCCGAAGAAACCACTTACCTAAAACAAATTTTATCAAAAAATAAAGATCTTTTCTTTAATGAGGGTGATAATTTGACAAGTGCAAAGGGAATGAAGCATCAAATCATTACAAAATCGTCACAACCTATCTATAGTAAAATATATCGGTTTCCTAAAATACATGAAGAGGAGGTGAACAAACAGATTGATGAAATGCTGAAACAAAATATTATACAACCATCTAACAGTCCATATAATAGCCCCATTTGGGTGATTCCCAAAAAATTAGCCTATTCAGGGGTTCCAAAATGGCGAATAGTAATAGACTATCGCAAACTGAATGAAATTACGATTGAAGACAAATTTCCCATTCCTAATATAGATGCAATACTAGATAAGCTTGGTAGGGCACAATATTTCTCTACCATTGACCTAGCCAAAGGATTTCATCAAATCCTGGTAGACGAAAAAGACAGGAGCAACACAGCTTTTTCAACACCACAAGGACATTATGAATTTGTTTGAATGCCTTTTGGGTTGAAAAACGCTCCTTCCACCTTTCAACGGATGATGAACCACATCTTGAGGGATTTTATCGGAAAAATTTATGTTGTCTATCTTGACGACATCTTTATTTTCTCTACTTCAATAGAGGAACACCTGGTTGCTATAAATAAAATTTTTTGATTCTGACAAACTAAGAGAATTCAATCTAAAAATTCAGGTAGATAAATGTAAGTTCTTCGCGAGAGAAACCGAATATCTAGGACATGTTTTAACTCCTGAGGGAATTAAACCCAATGATAAGAAAATAGATACCATAACTAAAATTAATCTACCTAAAACACCAAAACAAATAAAAAGTTTCCTAGGTATTACGGGATGCTATCGAAAATTTATCAAGGACTACGCCAAAGTTGCTCAACCGCTCACTAATTGCTTAAAAAAGAATAATAAAATTAACCTCAATAATCCACTGTATAAAGAATCTTTTGAACAACTAAAAAAATTAATCACCAGTTACCCCATTTTACATTACCCCGACTATAAGAAAAAATTTGTACTTACTACAGACGCTTCTAATTTCCCTATAGGAGCAGTCCTCGCTCAGGAAGGACACCCTATTAATTACGCAAGTAGGACGCTTAATAGTCATGAAATCAATTATTCCACGATTGAGAAGGAACTTCTCGCTATAGTTTGGGCAACAAAAACTTTCAGGCCATATTTATATGGTACAAAATTCTTAATTAAAACAGACTTAGTTTGGCTCAATTCATTAAAGGAGCCAAATTCTAAACTGCAGCGATGGAGAATAAAGTTAAATGAATATGATTTTGACATAGAATATGTGAAGGGAAAGGAAAATAAAGTAGCCGATTTTCTAAGTAGAATTAATCTCGAAACTAATGAAATAAACAATTTAGAATCTGTAGAAAAAATTGAAAATAGGAACATTTATCATTTTGAAAATGATTCGTCAACGTTATCAACAATTCATAGTGGAATTGAAGATCAAGCTGACCATATCAATATATCTAATTCTATAGTAAATAAATATTTTTGACAGTTATTCTTGGTTAAAAATAAAAGAGACGAAATTATTATAAATTACCAAAAATTTAGAAGAATTTTTATATCTGAAAATGATTTAGGCAATGACCAATATTTGAATGATATTCTAAGAAAATACATAAAAAATGGTAAAACGGGTATTTATTCTGAACTAGACGATAATAAATTCAATATACTACAAACAAAACTTGTCCAACTTTTCTCTAATAACAAAAAAATTCAATTTTTAAAGTGTACAAAAAAGGCTCAGGACCTTGAAAATGAGGATGAAGTTGTCAAACTTATCGAAAAAATCCACATTGAAACGAATCATAGAGGTATAATTGAAAACTACAACGAAATAAAAGATATTTTCTTTTTCCCAAAATTAAAAGAACTTTTGCACAAATTAATAAACAATTGTAATATCTGCAATGAAGCAAAATATGGTAGAAACCCTATTAAATACAAATATGAAATTTCGGAAAACCCGAGCGAGCCAAATGCAATCGTTCATGGTGACACATTTTACTGTTATAAAGAAGTTTTTCTCACCCTCATAGACAAATTCACAAAACATCTAATGATTCAACGCCTAAATGACAGGAATGCGATTACAATAATACAAGCTCTTAGAAATAGATTCTCGATTTTAGGTAAACCCAAAAAAATTATTTTCGATAATCAATTCGACAACCTCAACATCAAAGACTATCTAAGAAAGGAAAATATTGAAGTTCACTTTACTTCACCGCGGAGTCATACTCATACTTTCGTTTCAATTTTCTCAATTTTTTCAATGTTTTCAACTTGTTTAATATGAATATCATTTACAATTAAGGTTGAATTTAAATCTTTAAGCTCCAAATAGTTGGGCATCATTATGTGATTAATAATAGCTTTTCTACACTTTTAAATACAAAATCATTCAATTTTATGGTACAATTACTAAATGTTACAAAATTATTTTTTGTTAATTTATATTTAAAATTATTACAATTATTTGTTAGACTTACATTCTTAGCATTTTTAACTAATATCATATTCGTTGAAATTTCTGTTATTTCATAATTAGCATTTTTTCTTTTCGTACAATATTGATAATTATTAGACATTAAGTTTTTTACACATCCATTGATCTCTTTTAATTTTTGAATTTGAGTTATTTTATTATTTAAATAAATTTTATTTTTGAATTTTTAAACACTTGTAGGTTCAATGTTAATTTCCTCGAAATTGTTATTTGGTATTGGTATAACTTTGTAAGATTCGGCAATATCTTTAGAAAAAGTTGGGATCATTATAATGAATATTATTTAAGAATCTAAGTTTAAAAGATAACTTTTTATATCTTTATATTTAAATACATCTATTACAATAATAATACATCTATTTCGTATTCATCAATTTCTTCAATTGATAAGATTGAATGGGACATCACTCCATGTTTAGCGAACAAAATGTTCTGTTGAATTCTGTCGATTTCAGAGTTTAAGAGATTAATATTAGTAAGAATAGATAAAAATTGGATATTTTTAAATGCTCGGGTTATCGAATCTGAAGATTCTTTCAAAACGAAGTTGGTAAGTTCTTGATTTTCTTTCATGCGTTTTTGTAAAATTGCTAGATTTTCTTGAAGTTGATTGTTAATCTTTATCTGTTTATTTGTGGTTTGAATTAATTGTTCACTATTAAGGTCAATATTTTTAAGGTGTGTTTCTAATTCATTTTTGTCGTCATCGTTTAAATTTCCGAATAGATATTTTATAAGTTTGCCACCACCGTTTACTAATCCTCTTTTGTGTCTATGTGGAATTAATGTTTTAATATTATGACGAGTTTTATTTATTTGAGCTTGAAGTTGTCGTACCAAAGAAATATCTGGCTTTTGGGAAAAAGGATTCAATACATTATTCTCTATTTCGTTTAACGTCATTTCTAATTCACTAGGGTTTATTATATGAATGATTTTTGAATAATTTTCTATTAATAATATTACATCTTGTTTGATTATTTGATACCCCCCAGATTGTCTGCTTTTTCTATTAGTATTGATCCCAAGGTTGAATTAAGAATAGCTAACAGTAAGATCCAGGTGAGTTTGATGATGTTAGGATTCTGACGCGGTTTCCGTCGCGGAAGTGCTATTAAGTTTTGTGTTGTCCATTCCTGTCCCGTTTATGTTTCCTAAAAATTTAAATTTTCTTTTAATTATTGTCGGATGTATATTTTTATTTCTATTGTCTAAAAGTTTATTGTTAATGAGTTTAGTTTTTATCTTAGTGTATTTCTTTTTATGTTTATATCGCGCGCCTTCAGGGTTTTCTATTAATATATCCTTTTCATTTTCAGGATTAAAGTTTTTACGATTTTTATTTAATTTTTCTATGTTATTTAATTTATTTATTTTTAACCTGTCGCGGATTTCCGGAATATCTGGTACACGATTGTGAATGAAATCGAATGGTTTAATTTTTGTCGCGGAATGAATTGTATTATTATATTTCTCAGTCGAAAACAAAATCCTTTCTACAGAGTTTAATTTAGATTTTTCAGCGTCTAGTATTCGAAGGTGTTCATTTATTGTTCCGTGAACTCTTTCTACCGTAGCGTTACCAGTATGACTCCGCGGTGAAGTAAAGTGAACTTCAATATTTTCCTTTCTTAGATAGTCTTTGATGTTGAGGTTGTCGAATTGATTATCGAAAATAATTTTTTTGTGTTTACCTAAAATCGAGAATCTATTTCTAAGAGCTTGTATTATTGTAATAGCATTCCTGTCATTTAGGCGTTGAATCATTAAATATTTCGTGAATTTGTCTATGAGGGTGAGAAAAACTTTTTTATAACAGTAAAACGTGTCACCATGAACGATTGTATTTGGCTCGCTCGGGTTTTCCGAAATTTCATATTTGTATTTAATAGGGTTTCTATCATATTTTGCTTCATTGCAGATATTACAATTGTTTATATATTTGTGCAAAAGTTCTTTTAATTTTGGGAAAAAGAAAATATCTTTTATTTCGTTGTAGTTTTCAATTATACCTCTATGATTCGTTTCAATGTGGATTTTTTCGATAAGTTTGACAACTTCATCCTCATTTTCAAGGTCCTGAGCCTTTTTTGTACACTTTAAAAATTGAATTTTTTTGTTATTAGAGAAAAGTTGGACAAGTTTTGTTTGTAGTATATTGAATTTATTATCGTCTAGTTCAGAATAAATACCCGTTTTACCATTTTTTATGTGTCTTCTTAGAATATCATTCAAATATTGGTCATTGCCTAAAAATTGAGAAAATTGAAACGAAAGTTCAAAATCATTCAATATAACCTATTCAACTATTTCTATAGTAATAATATTAATTTTGATTTATATAATTATTGTTAAATACTTTCATAAAATATGTAAAATAAGACAAGAAAACCGTAAAAGTAAAAATAAAGATCATGTTATTGAACAGCTCATTCAGGAGAATGTCCAACTTAATGATGGGGGAGTTACATATCCGTCATCATCAAATATATATAAAATGAATTCTTTCAGTAATTTAAATTAAATTTAAAGCTTCTATAATTTCTTTATTTCCTTTAAAATGTATATTATCATATTACATAAAAATAAATTTAATAAATTTATTATCGACCGTGAGAAATGAAAAATAATAATTTAAGTAAAAATTGCAACATATGCAAAATTTGATGTGAAATAAAGAAATTATAAATTATTTGAACAAATAAGTTCCCATAAACTTATTTGCTCACCTGTAATAAATTCATTTACAACATTATCAGAGTTATCATTAATAATTAAATAATTAAGTTTAGTTAGTTCCAAATTACCAGCAGAACAGTAAAGATCTAAAACTTTTAATTGATTAATAAATATTTTTGAAAGCATAAAATAAAAGTGTTTTAATTTTTTAAAGTTTTTTTTTATCAAGAAGAAAAACATAAAATAAAAGTCGCATACAATCATTTTGATATACTTATATTAATAAATTTTTGTGTTTGGCATTGTATTTTGTTTGGCTTTAGCTTTTCTGCTAGATAAAAAAACAGTTACAAAAGTTAGCGCTCACATTCTCCGTGCTTTATTCATAAATAATTCTAATTTTCAATTTTTTCCAAAAGAAATAGCTTTTCAAATGAACGAATACCACCAAAACTATTTATTACACAATACAAACAAACTATTGCGAAAACAAAGCAAAAAAAAATATTACGCGTCTTTTTTTAATGCGAGAAAAAAGAAAAGCTTTCATAAATATAAAATTTTATATGGATATTTGGAAAGGTGTGTTTAATTTATCGTTAATAACTAATAAAATATGAGATTAAACAATATACTACCTTCTACTTTTGTATAGATAAATTAAGACCCTTTCCAAATATAATATATTATTTAAGTGATGATAAAAGAAAAAAAAAATTTAAATTCAAAATTTTTTTTATATTGATTTACACAGTAAATGTTCTAAAGATCTTTTGAAAGGACATGTGTGATATCGATAGCAGAGTTTTCAACCCAATACTAATCGATGGTGCTGCCTCTATAATTTTCTAATCTCGGCGCAACAACTCAAAAAATGCCTTGATTGGACAACTATAAGATATATAAACAATGGTTCTACTGAATAAAAGAAGTTGGCGGATACTTTTGTGAGCAACTGTATATACATACTTATGATGTCCAGACATGTTTATTCCTGTTCGATTCCGAATTTTTACCAACATTGAAAATTAATTAATTAATTCATTCATATAATGCATTTTCAAGAATATAAAATACAAAACGTTCGATGGCTCAATAGGTAGAGTGAACATGAAAAAAAAAATATTTTTTCTGAGTTCGATTCCCCAGATTGTTTTTTTTTTATTATTTTTTTATATATTTAATTTTTCTTTGAAATTGCATAATTTATTTAGGAATTTTATTACCAATATATAAAACACGTAGATGCCTCGACAGGTAGAGTGCCCGACTTACAAAATATTGGTAACGAGTTCGATTCCTGGCGCAGCCGTATAACACAAAAAAATATTTTTGCAGACAAAGCTCAATTTCCCAGACTCAAGAACATCCACCAATTAACATCCCCAATTAAAAACCCACAATTAACGTTGTTGCGTGCTTCAATGAATCCTAGGGCGCGTGTCGGCGGTAATGTGCTACCAATAGGTTTAATCATGCCGAATTGGTCTAGGAGGAGATGCCTGACTAAAGGGGTCCAAAACACTCAAGCCAAGGTGCGCAAGCATCGTGCCGAGGGCTGCATGGTATCAGGTGTATAAATGTGATATTGCTAACGATCTCCGTAGGGTACCAGGCGACCTCTGCGGTAACTAGCCATGCATCTGTAAGTGAGCTCTGCGGATGTCGACTCTTATTTATCGCCATACTCGTGGGTTCAAAAATGAATACTAAATTAAATAAGAAAAAAATTACCGTTTCCTACCTAAACTCAATGAAATCCTACCTAAGAAATTTAGGTAGGAGAAATCCTACCTAAACTCAATGTCGTCCAACCTTCCCGTACCTAACTCCCCGTCCTCGAAAACCTCATCCCAATACAAGTCCGTCCCTCCCCCGTCCACGTCCACACCAATACCCGACACCAATGCGTCCTTTAATGTGTTCATACCCCCTTCCTTTACTCAGTCAGTTGGGACCATTGGCGTGCGACTTGACTTCAGCTGGATACACCTGGACTCAGATGAATTTCAGGAAATCACTGGGGGGATCCGATGAGTTGAACGTGACGGTGATCCCAACGGTGCCCGAGGATGTGGAAGCAACAGAACACCGCTGTAATCACTGATAACGAGAAGGAAGTTCGCAGCGGTGCGGTTGCTGGGACTACTTCCAGTCACTCTGCGTTAGAATCTAATGCAGGGTTCCGTGTTGTGGTGAGGCGGACCAAATTCTCAGCACCAGGGCGGACCAAATTCTCAGCAATCGGAAACTTGCCAGAAGAGCGATTAAATCGTTTGAATCTAGGAATCCGGAGGATCCTAATCCTGCAGAAAAGAGAAGACTCGACTGGGGGAGGACTTTTCTTACTGAACACCTCGCTAGACCAAGTTCCGGCGAGGTATCCAATCCACCATTGGCAAAAACCAATGAGGAAGGGATTCAGAAGAAGAGAATTCGCTCAGCCGATGATGAAAAAGTTGAGCCTAAAAGACCACGTAAGGTACCAGTGGCCTCAGAGAGACTGCACGTTGCAATCAGAAATTTTGGTGACCAGGATCACAAGATCTCACCAGAACGTTGGTTGCTTGTTGAAGCTGAAATCTTGTTGGTTGCTTGTTGAAGCTGCAATCACGTTGATTGCTTGTTGAAGCTGCAATCACTGACCAGCTGTTGGCAGACCCAGGAGCTTCTCAGCATTCGTGGATTCGTTTACCATCATTGCACGAGGATGGTACAAGGGGGTGCGGACCATGATCTGCAAAAACGAGTCCACTCTTTGGAGTATGCTATATCTCTCAAATCGGAGAGTTATGGGATGGTGCAAGGTTTGATGTTTGACTGTTCCGGTTCCTTTATATGGGGACCAAATGATCCGCGACTTGATAAGAAAGCAAAATACAGGTATACCAATGGCTGGTCTGAAAATAGTCCAGAAGGATCCGCCGCAAAAAGAGTGGCAACGCGTTCTTCTTGTGTGGGATAAAGCAGCGGTCCCTATCCTAAGGGAAAGAAATTGAACGCTGTCCTTCGGTCGTGGCACAATTATTGTAAAGATGCCGCAAGTGGAGGTAGTAGATGAAGACACAGATTCTCAATGATGAAGGTTACCCAAGTTAATCTTCATCATTGCAAGGCTGCACCGGCAAATCTGATTCGGGTATTGGTGGACAAGCAGATTGATGTAGCCCTGCTAAAGGAACCTTGGATACACAACCACCAAATCCAAGGTCTCAAAACATGAAACTATAAATTGTTTTACTCAGATACAGGTAAGAAAAGAACTTGCATCTTAGCTAAGGATATTTACATGTTTCTATTGAGCAATTGCAGCAATGGAGACCAGACCACAGTAAGATGCGAGGGGACTGAAGGTAGCAATCTTATCTTCACGTCCGGCTACTTCGCATCTGACTCGCAACAAGCACCACCACCAATTGGGTTCAGCTACTTGATTAGGATGGTGGAACAGAAGAATCTAGACATTGTTGTTGGGAGTGATGCCAATGCACATCACTCCCAATGGATAATTGATAACTGATAAATGGTTGGTGGTCAGTTTTCATTTTGATATAAATTTTATTTATTTATTATTAACTTTTTTTTAAATGTTATTCGCTTATTTGTTTGTGTTTGTATTTATTGTATTTATATTTAATATTATTAAGTTTTGTATTATTGATGAAGTTTTGTATTATTCGCAATCCCCTTTTATTTATATATTGTACACTTTTTAATTAGTTTTTAGGATTTATGATTTAGTGAAATTACACGAGAGAAATGTTTAAGCAGTGGAAATAATTATTTTTTCATATTTATTCCACCACCACACCTGACACCAATAGGTAACGCAGGTAACGACTTGCGCTGCATTTTAAAATATTTGTTTTTATAAATTCGTTGATTTTCTTCTTTTTATTTTTTATATTATTATTTTTTTATAAATTAGTTTTGTTTTTTCAGATAGTCAATCACAATAAGATTTTTCCATTTTAAATACTACACAATAATTTATGACAAAAACACAAAACAGTTTATTGACGTTTCAGAACAAAAATTATACAAAAAATGCTGTGATCAGATTGATGTTACCTGACTTAACTTTCTGTTTGGCATCATACCAACGTTGACCTAACCTAGCTGTCTGTTTGCCATTACACCAACCAGTCCCCTTCTTATACCAGGCTCCATGAGGTACCACGTGGAGATGAGATTAGGAATTCAAAAACAAAAGCGTTTGCACCGCTAAAGTAAGACGCCCCATACAAGGGAAACAGACGGTTAGCCTCACGATGCCGGCAGTCCTTCTGTACATGTACCTGTGAAACAAGGTAAAGATATATTTAGGTATTTCTTGATGAGAACAAAAATGGCTATATTTAGGTATTTCTTGACGTGAACAAAAATGTGCATTTTCAACTCTCCATGAATGGGGGTTCCAGGAAAATTAAGTATTCAAAAAAGTATATCACATACATAAATTTCCATCTTTACTTTAACTACTTTCTAATTTTTATACAAATTGAATGGAAATTGCCGGGTAAGGAAGGTAAAAACATTTTTTCTAAACACTTAGAAATAGCACTAGGACTCATTCAATTATCATTGAACTATTTTATAAAAATTATATACAATCCCACAGTGTAGGCGTCTGTTCCCCATGTTAGGGGTCACAGACACGGAAACGAACAACGGACACGATTTTGAGGATAAGGCACAATGTCCGATTATCCGGGGATCGGATAGCATATGTAGGGAAGCCAGAAGTGGAGATTAATTTTCTCCTGAAGGCTCGTAGAGAACGGTTAGATGGCACAGCAGGGCAGGTAAAGGTTCTCTTAACTGAACCCAGTTTATGTGGACCAAATTCAGAGGGCATGTATTGAAAATTACCTGTTCAAGTGTAGTGTAATGATTTTATTTTTAATCATTAAATTTTCTTAAAATCAGATGTTCTTAATGTAATGATTTTACTTACTAACATTAACATAAAATTCTTTTTAATTCTTTTTCTCACCTAATTATGCTGTTCTTATTTTCTTTTAAATAAAAGTTCTTATTTATTCGTTAATTAATTATTTTATTTTAAACTATATTAAATTAATATAAACTTAAACACCATATTACAATAATTAGTTGTTTTGTTATATTTATACTTTTAAACACTTTTAATTCAATTTCAGTATCTTATATTTTATTATTATTATTTTCAATTTCACAATTATTCAACGTAATCTAATTTTCCAACAGAATAAATGCTCTATTTTTAAACTGACTTTTTTTTCGATTAAATTAATAATTTATATTTAAAAATTTTTAATTAAAACAAATTATTATTTTTTTAACTTAAGACAGAAAAATAAAATAATTAGCAAAATAATTTTCTTTCTCCGATCAACTGTCTGACTTAATAAATTAGATTTTAAAATAAAATTTTCTTTATCCGATCGACTACCTCAGTTTTTAATTTTACTTTCTATTTTATTTTGTTGGAGAGCTTTTTTGGTTTTCCAAAATCTTTCCAATAATTTTTCGAAAACCAATCAGCTTCTCCAATAAAATAATTTCGATCAATTTTAATTTAATTGGTTGTTTTGATTTTACGCGTTTTCAGCACAGAGAAATTGTAATTTAATAAATAATTTTTTTCTCTGTGCACGAGCAACGCGTAATTTGAGATTTTTGTTTTTTAAATTAAATAAATTCAATAATTTATTAAATGGAAATTTTGGAAATTTTATTGATTTCCGTTGTGAATTGAAGCACAGGGTGCCTCAATTCACAACACCTCCCCTCTTAGAAAAAATATAAGGGTCGAAAAATCTTTTTGACTCTTATATTTTAAAATTTTATTTGTATATTTTTTTTATACATGTTTTTTTTTTAAACTTTATATATTTTGACATTTTTTACTTTTTGTATATTTGTATATATTTTTTTTACCAAAAAATTTCTTTTATAAGTTTGTATATTTTTTAAATATAATTTTATTTGATACATAATTTATTTTTATATATATTTTATATATTTTTTTTTGTAGAAAATATTTTTTGTAAATTTTATTAAAATTGTTTTTTCTTAACCATTTAATATCTTATTTATTATATTTTATTTATTTTACTATATAATATTTTATTTTATTATTTATAAAAAGAAAATCCTTTTGTTTTTTTTATAAAAAAAATTATTATGTTTTAATATATAAAATAATTTTTTTTTAATTATAAATTTATTTTATTTTTACTAAAATTTATGTTTTTGAATAGATTTATTTTTACTTAAAAAAAATTGCATATATAAAATATAAAAAATTTAAGATTTTAAGAAAAGGAATAGGGATTTAAGGAATGAAGATATGATTTTTTGTGTATTACCCCTATTATTTATTTTGAGCGGTAACGCTCCCCTTTCTATTTTATTCTAAAATATTTTATATTTAATTTTTTTTATTCATTAATATTAAAATTTAATATTTTAATATATTTTTTTTTTTTTTAATATAATTTACCTTTACGCTTCCACCTACGTTTTTTATATTTATGATTTAATTTTAATATATTGTTATTTAGTTTTCTTAATGGTAAAGTAACAACGTTAAGAATAAGGGTCATTTTTTGTGACATTATTATTAAATACGATGACCAAATAATTATTTTCAATTGTTATTATCCGTGCTTTTATGGATTCTCCTATATTTTTTATTTCCTTATTTTTGTCTCCATGTTTATAAATTATTTTCTTATTTGCTTCTTTTTCAATATTAACATCAGTACTATATAAATTCATTTTTCGTTCATCCCTTTGAATTCTTAAACAAAATTCTTTATTATAAAGTTCCATTTCTTTATTTATATTTTCATTAATATATTTATTAATATTATTATCTCCAACAAATTCGTCTTCTATCAATATACCAGTACAAACTTTTGTACTTAAATAATTTTCTTCTACTACAACTTCTGTAACTTCTACAACTTCTATTACATTTTTATTAAAAAATTTTACTTCTATATATTCTTCCAAATAAAATTCTTCCACAATTACTCCTAGATTGTCTTCTATAATAATATTCACTTTTTCTTCTTCATTTCTTTTTCTCACCTATTATGCTGTTCTTATTTTCTTTTAAATAAAAGTTCTTATTTATTCGTTAATTAATTATTTTATTTTAAACTATATTAAATTAATATAAACTTAAACACCATATTACAATAATTAGTTGTTTTGTTATATTTATACTTTTAAACACTTTTAATTCAATTTCAGTATCTTATATTTTATTATTATTATTTTCAATTTCACAATTATTCAACGTAATCTAATTTTCCAACAGAATAAATGCTCTATTTTTAAACTGACTTTTTTTTCGATTAAATTAATAATTTATATTTAAAAATTTTTGATTGATTGAACCATTATTGGTTTTATATCTTCTTCTAAATTCATAATTATTTGTTCAGTTTTAAAATCATCTATACAATTTTTAGTTGCTTTGCAGATTTGAGACTTTTTTCCATAAAATTTTTTGCTTTAAAAAATAAATTATTCTTGTAATTTACAATATCCATATGCACATTATTAAATATGCGGTTAATCATCTGTAATTTATTTGTATTTGTATCATTTGATTTTTCTGTATTACTTGTTTTTGATTCATTTTCATCGCGTTTAAGGGTCATCGCAATGTTCCCCAAAATACCATCATTTGGTAACTTAATAATCTTATTCTTGACTTCTGATTTATCTATTAAGTTTCCTTCACAAGAGCCTATATTCGATTTAACATAATTTATTAAAAATTCATTTTCATTGTTTTTATTACTTTCGTTTTCTTCTTCTTTGTCTTTTAATCAATTATTACATAATTCAGGGTCTATCCAATAATATTTTTCTAAATTAATTATTGGCTCTTGTAAGGTTATTTTGCCCTCCGAAAGGAATGAGCTGGGCTCTTTTAGTTCACTCCGTCCTTGTTTCCCGAAACCATTGCCATTTTGGATTCGTAGGATTTACGAGCTTCACACTCTAAAATTTAAACTTTCATTGTTAGTTAATGCGAGTATCTTTTGATTTGCGAAATTGTTATTTTCCGAACGTAGTTTAAAACAGTAAGTGGATTCATGGCCATTCATTCCACAATAAGTGCATTTCACTGGTGTTGGCTGGGATTGCCACCAGCAATCTCTACTAAGGTAACCTGGTTCACCACACTTAAAACATTTTATAGTATTATTATTTGTTGTTGGCCATCTAATATTTATATTTTGGTTTCCATTGTTGTTTCTATTAGGGGTCTTATTATTATTATGAAAATTATTATTATTATAATTATTATTACTTGAAAATTGTCTATAATTATTAAAATTATTGTTGTTGTTGTTAAATTTATTGTTTCCTGGTACTCCTCTGAAATAATTATTGTTATTGTTTCTAAAATTATTACCATTATTGAATTTGTTGTTATTTGGTTGGTCCGCTTCATTTAATTTTCTCATCATACTTGTTAGTAAGTTCATCATTTGATCACCTTGATTACTATTACTAGTTTTACTCGAACTTCCTATGCCTCCTAAATTTCGTGTTTCATTTAATTACTGACGAGCCGCTCCTATGGAAACTCGTAAATTTTCGGGGTTTGTAACATAATATAATAAAATAAATGTATCATATACATATAGGTAAATGTGGGTACTACAATCCTCGCTCCTTATGAAAAAAAAATTATACATAAATTTTTTTTATCAAAATCAATTCTCAAAAAAAAATACAATATAATATATAAAAAAAAAATTTAAATGAAAAATTACAAACATGTTTTTTAATTTCGGTTAATGTGCTGTTTAAAAAACGAATGGTTGTAGAACAATGATCAGTTGGGTGATTTTCTTTAACAATAATTAAATATTACTATTAGTATGCATATAAAATATTTAATTATATGTTTTGAAAATTTAAATGTTATATAAAAGTTTTTTTTTTTTATAAATTTCGTTATATTTTTATAGAGGTGTTTCCTCTGTATTATTGTCAATTTTTATTTTATTACATGTAAATTTTATATATTTTTTAACAAAATATAACGATATAATTATGATAATAACTAAAACAATAGATAAAAATGTATACAAGATTATATTGTTCTTAATTATTTTATTTTTAACAACATTTTCATTTATTTTCAATTCATATTCAATTTCATGTATGCTTTTACTTAAAAAATCTAATTTATTTGTAGAATCTATTAATGATTCTTCAATATTTGGTAACTTTATTTGATTAGTTATATTTAGATTTAAAGTAGTATTTACGTGAATAAAATCAAATAATATTTCCTCTATCGGAAGGGTTTTACCTAATATTTGTACTGTTATTAATTTTGTAATTTTGCTTTCTATCATACAATCTTCTGATAGTTGTATTATACCTCTTTCTTCAATAGCTTCTATCTATACTGAATTTATTATTACAGATTACTTTAAGATTTATCTTTTCAGGAGTAATAAATATCCATTTGTTTGGTTCTTCAAGCTTAAACCATAGTTCATTTCTTAAATTAAATACTCTGATATCGCATAATTCATTTACATTCTCTTTTAAAATTGTTTTTGCTAAACATGTGTTAGAAGTTTTAATAGGTAAATTTGTTTTACATAAGTAAGTTTTAAAGTTATTAGGATATGTCATAAATTGCTTACAACTAGCAAAATCAAGAAAGGTTAAACCTATGAAATAAGAATATTCTGAATCAATTGCAACATATTGTTGTTCAAAATTTATGTAATAATAAGTTTTGTTTTGTAATAGCATAGGAATTGGATAAACTTTATTTAATTTATAAATTTTATTTTGTACAAGTGGCATACGTATTTCAAAAATTATTCTACAACTGTAGCTTTAGCTTCAATATCCAAACATTTTAGTATAGAGAGAAAATTTTCAATAGCAATTTCTGTTGGAACTTGATAATTTTTTAAAAGCGGTTGAATTTGAGTAATTGAATTTGAGTAATTCTGGATGAATTATGTGTAAATCTATTTTATTTTCCATTGACTTGGTTAGAGAGTTTAATATATTATTTTGAGTTTTAATTATAGTTTGAATTGCAAGTGAAAGTATAGTGGAAGATTCATCAAATTCATGAAGAAGTTTCTCATAAATTTTTAAATCATTAATTTTTGGTACTAGCTCTCTTAAAATTTTATAGTTTTTGTATACTAATTGAGACACATTATGATAAGTATTAATAGTATTTTTCAGTAAAGATAACTGTTTTTCTGTAGTATGTTTTAGGATCTGATTAGAGTCTGAAATTTCATTAATTTTGTTTTCTACTAATTTTGCATCGTCATTGTCCATTAAAACGAAAGCTTTTTTGAGGATATAACCACCACCCTTAAATAAACCTCTCTTTTGTCTTTTATGTAAAAAAATCTGAACTAAGTTATGATAGTTTTCCTTAATTTCGGTTAATGAGCTGTTTAAAAAACGAATGGTTGTGGAACAATGATCAGTTGGGTGATTTTCTTTAACAATAATGCATATTCGTTTTAAATCCAAAAAATTTGATTGTATTTCTTTAATATTTTGTTCTAATGGTTCCAAATTTAAATATACTATTATTTTCCAATATGCGGTTATAATGCGATAATCTCCTATTGATTCCAAAAATAACCCAGTGTTCGGGTCGATGCGAGTTGTTTTATATATTCCATCCACCGAATTTTGAATTATGATGAAGAATATTATAAATCTAAAAAGATAACCGATATTTTATTTAGGAAAATACATTTTTTTTTTAAATGTGTGGAATGGAAATATACTTGAAATATTTGAATATAATTTTTTTTTGTTTTATAGGGTTTGTAAAATTTTCATGATTTGAAATGTACTTTTTTTAGTGTCCTACCAATTTTAATTGTTGTATTTTCTGGAGAGTTAACTTCTACTACTTCATAAGAACCTTCAAATATAGAACTTATCTTTTTAGATGATCTAGCTACATTTTCTAATAATACCTTATCTCCGACTACTAAGTTAAAATCTTTGGTATTTTTGTCATAATTTGACTTATCTTTCTCTTTTGAGCTGATAAGATTTTCCCTAATTTTTTTATAACTATTCTGTAATCTCGCCTTTAATTCTATGACATAATCATCAAAATTATAAACTGGATCTACAGTTTTGAAATTGCTGAAGGTAGTTCTGGTTTATGACCATAAAGTGCTTCATGTGGCGTAAAATTAGTCGAAACGTATTATAACTAAAAGTGGCGAATTCGAGCCAGCTATCCCAATTACTAGGATCGCCGTTAACATAACTACGAATATAATTTCCTAATGTTCTATGTGAACGTTCCAATGATCCATTAGACTCAGGATGATATGATGTAGTTTGTATTTTCTTTATGTTGAGTAATTTACAAATATTTTTAAATAAATCACTAAGGAAATTACTTCCTTGATCGGTTAATAACGTTTTCAGAGTACCGAATAAACAAATAACTTTTCTTACAAAAGCATCTGCTACAGTTATAGCTTCTTGATTTTGAATAGGAATTGCAAGTTAAAATTTAGTTAACTGATCTTGGAAAGTTAGAATATATTTATTACCTGAGCTTGTTATAGGCAAAGGGCCAACTATGTCTAAGGAGACTTTCTCAAAAGGTTTAAATGGCGTATCAGTAATTTTCTTTGGCACCTTTGTTTTCATATTTACTTTATTCTTTTGGCAAATTTCACAGCTTGTTATAAAATTTGTAATATCTTTTTTCATATTTTTCCAGTAATATTATTCTTTTATTTTTGTTAATGTACGTAGCACACCTTGCTGTCCACCTACAGGACTTACATGATAATCAATTAAAATAGATTTAATTTCGAATTTATCTGTTTTCGATTAAATTTTTATAGGTATTTTTTAAAATGTTTTCAGAGTTTGATTCAGTGTCTAATGATTTGGATTCAGATGAGGAATTTATATTTATTTTCTGTTTTTTTTCTAGTTACAACATTAATTTGATGTGTGTCTAATCTAGATAACGTCGACTGATTGCTATTTTGGCCCATACGCCATACGCTTCATTTTGAGAAAAACGACTATAAAGTTAAACGTTGAATAAAAAAAATTGGTACGATAGAATCTTTTTAAATTTTAAGTAGTTGTTACGACTTCAACAGTGATCTCTATCTATAAGTTTCAGAGACTTACCGTAACTTTTGTAAAAGTTATCTGACATTTTCTTTTACAAATTCAGCTGCAACTTGGCCCATATCCACTTTTTTTAACTAATTGGTTTTTTTTTCATACACGTGGGCCACAAATATTCGGATACGGAGCAAATAAGCACGCACATAAAAAAATTTATTGTATGAAGCATAATAGAAGTATGTGTTGCAAAAGATTTTAAATGACTTTAAATTTATATTTTTTGTATTTCTTTATTATGTATTATTAATAAAATTCAAATACATAATAAGGTTCAGCCCATGTGCGCTGGATATGGATATGGGGCAATTAAGCAATAAACATTTGGTACTAAAAAATATCTTATTTAAGATGTCCCATATGCCAAAATTTGGTGTATGGATCCCTATAGCACTAACAATTCAGTAAAAAACGGGATATGGAGCAACGTTGCTTCTAGATATCTCAACAACGGTATGTTGTAACGCAAAATGGATCAAAGCTACAGAAAGATGACATTCCATAGCACCCGGATATGCTTCTAAGTAAAAAAGTTCATCTTTATTTAGTGTTCTACTCGCGAAATCAATTGGTTGATCAATTATTTTACCTTTAACTTCATTTCTCTGCGATAAGACAGCACCGATTGCTGTATTACTAGCATCCGTGGTTACATAGAATTCTTTTACGAAATTTGGATAACATAATATAGGATATTGTGTAATTGAGGATTTAAGTTTTTGGAAAGCTTCATCACAGAATTCGTCCCAAATAAATGGTATATCTTTTTTTAATAATCTATTTAATGGATTAGCCATGACAGAAAAATTAGAAATAAACTTTCGATAGTAACCTGCAAGACCTAAGAATGATTTCACTTGTTTTTGATTTTGTGGCGGCATAATATTTTGTATTGCTGATAATTTTTGTTTATCAGGTTTAATACCATCTGAAGTTATTACATGACCCAAATATCCTACTTCAGTATGTAAAAATTTGCATTTTGAAGGCTGAAGTTTGAGATTATGTTTTTGAAGTACTTCTAATACTTCTATCAATTTTTTATTATGATCTTTTAAATTTCGACCATAAATAACGATATCATCCAGGTATACAAAGCATCTTATTCCTTGCAAACCTGTTAAGACGATATTCATTAGCCTTTAAAATGTTGGACGTGCATTTCTCAGACCAAATGACATTCTTGTAAATTGGTAATGACCAAAAGGAGTACTGAAAGCTGTTTTGGATTTGTCATTTTCATCTAATTTGATTTGATGAAAACCACTGGCTAAATCTAGGGTTGAAAAATATTTTGAATCTCCTAATTGTCCGAGAATATTTGGCAATGGATATGAGTCTGGAATAGTTATTTCATTAACTTTTCTAAAGTCTACAACTACGCTTCATTTTTATTACCGTTTTCATCAACTTTTTTAGGTACTACTAAAAGTGGACTATTCCATGGACTATCACTATGTTCAACTACACCTTGTTTCAACATTTCATTTACTTGATTTTTAATTTCAGCTTTGTCCACATCAGGTAATCTATAAGGTCGCACATTTATCGCTGATTTATCAGGTAAAGTTTTAATCTGATGTTTTTTCGCGTTAGTAGTAGTTAAGACGTCACCGTCCAAATGAAATAATTTGTTGTAATCTCTACAGATTTCGAGAATGCTAGCTTTTTCTTTATTATTGAGATGATTTAAATTTAATAGACTTTCTAAATTTTTGAGACGATTTTCTATTTTATTTTCAGAAATATTTTCATTTATATTATAAATATTATAGTTCGAAATAGGTGTAACATTTATTTTTAATTGATTATTAATTTCTACTTCATGTGTATTTGAATTTAGTATACTGAGAAATACATAACCATTTTCTGGTTTTACTATTGTATTTGATATATATAAGCCATTATTAGAGCTTTCTTTTATTATAGCTAATGCTTCATTTTCGAAAGATATTGGTCCGAATTTAATAATTTTTTCAGTACGAGGTGGAATACAAACTTGTGTATTTTGATTTAAAAAATTTATTGGTACTTCTTGTTCATAAAAATTGAAAATAGCTCTATTATTTTTATAGTATATAAGTGCATTGGTATTTTTTAGAAAATCTTCCCCTATGATACCATCTTCCTTTATAGGAAAATCGGAAGAGACAATATGAAAATTTATAGGATAGTAAGAAGTATCATTTCCAGGAATTTGAATATTTAATGTAGTGGTTCCAAGAGTTTGTAAAGGTTCTGGGGCTATTCCATTGATTTCGATTGAAGAAATTTCAACTTCAGTATTATCATCTAATGAATTTACTTTTATTAGACCTGCACCAGAATCTAATAGAAAATTGGTATTAAGTTTACAAGTTCCTTTTATTTTAAGAGCTAAAATACTTGAAAATGTTCGATTTTTGATTTGATTTATGAAGATTTTATTATTTTTGAATATATTGCTTGTGCATTGATTTTGAGTTTTATGATTTAATGATTTAAGAGTTTGATTTGATGTATTTTGATTTGAATTTAATTTAAGAGTTGGATTTGAGGTTTTTTGGTTTGAGTTTGATTTGTGAGTTTGTGAATTATTTAAACTATAAAATTCATTTTCACAATTTTTAATAATTATAGATAGTGTTAATTTTAGGACATCCTCCTTTAAATCCTTGCCTGGCTGCGGATGCCTGATGGACCTGGCCTAGGATAGTTTTCCGAATTAGTGTTGGATGTTATCTGCTTATCATTTTTATTCAATTCTTCGGAATTTCTTTTTTTATTATTAAATTCTCTTTTCCTACGTTCAGAAATTAGATGAGCCGATTTTTTACAATAATTACACATTTTTTGAATATTATTAACTTGGTTAAATTGAGGTAAGTTAGATGGTTTTTGAAAATTAGAAGATCTGTTATCAAAAGTTCTATGCGTAAAATTTGTTTTAATAAAATTCGAATTAGTTCTTCTAAAATTTGGATTTGAGTGATAAATCCGCTTAGATTTTAAAGTATTTTCCTCGCAAACAGCAGCATTAATAGCTTCACTCAAACTACTAAATCGACTTGCTTTTATAATCAATTTCATATATGCTCTTAACCCATTTTGAAAAGAATTCAAAGCAGATTTTTCTGCTTTCGAATTAGTTCTTCTAAAATTTGGATTTGAGTGATAAATCCGCTTAGATTTTAAAGTATTTTCCTCGCAAACAGCAGCATTAATAGCTTCACTCAAACTACTAAATCGACTTGCTTTTATAATCAATTTCATATATGCTCTTAACCCATTTTGAAAAGAATTCAAAGCAGATTTTTCATTTAAATTAATTAATGCTTTAGCTATTTCAGCAGTTTGCTCATTAGTACTTACCTATCAAGGAGACTTATTGCGGACATTCTATTTATAATTCAAGTTAATAATGGCCAGATCAACTCTGAGTATATCAAAAACAAAGTTGTTACGCATTTAAATCATAGTACTCGGTTTCGGTCGGAAAATATATTTCGAGAAATATTCCACCGTACGAACTATGGTAAATTTGAACCAATTAATAGAATGTTCAATGTTATTAACAACTATAAAAGTCAGATAAACCTTTCTTTTTCCAAAGAAAAAAATTAAAAAAAATTAATTTTACACGTGTCATAATATTTGTTATTGACTTAGTTTTTTTTTTAAGCTAACTATAGTTTTTAATTAATTTTTTATTATTCTTTCTTTTGACGTAGTTTCATTTTAACTTTGAAACTTAATTTTTATTTTATTTTTAATATTACAAATCTTTTTATTATAATTATCAATACTTTATTTTATATAATAATTGTGTAATTTAACTATAATTTTACTTTAAGTTATCAACATGTTGTAATATGTTTGTACTAAACGTAAATAAATAAATAAATAAATATTTATACATTTAAATAAGATAAGATTTGTTCAACTCGTTGGGCGAAATTTCGTACATCTTCTGAATTGTACTGCTTACAATTATTTAATTCTAATTGTAATTGTTGTACCGTTTTGGTACAAGAGAAATTTTGTTTTAAAAACTTTTTTATTTCTAACAATGTATTTGCATCTTGATATTTTACAATATCATATGCTTCTCCACTTAATTTAGTTTTAATAATATAAACTAAGAATGTTTTGCCCTCAGTTTTTTCTAAATTTTCAGCAAAAATTTCTACAGTATTAATAAATTTATCTAAATTTCTAATATCACCGTTAAACTCCGGAATAAGTTTAATAGTGTGATCTACATTTAGAACAGACATTTTAATATTTTCAGAATTACTTTGAGATGTATTTACTTTTATACTTTATTAATTTTTTGTTCTGTATCGCTTAAATATTCTTCAGATGTACTATTATCGCAAGGATCTTCCGAGATTTTATTTATTATTATTTGTTTTTTTTTAAGTAACTGTCTGCCAGACAGAGCTGGACATTAAGCAAATTGTAGTCTTATTTTCAATTTTTGAAAAGTTTGCTATTACCTTTTTTATTGTTTAGAGTTTATTATTTGTTATAGATTTATAGATTTTATTATAGATTTGAATAAGTAAAAAAAAAATTCCCTTTTGACACCACACCTGACACCAATGTAATGTTTTTATTATTACCTATCAATTGTGTATTCAACTTTTGTTTTTATATTAAACTTTATTTAATTAATTTATTAATTTTTTGAAGAATTTAACTTCTTCTTTTTGAGGTTGAATTACGACTCACTAACTTTTATAAATTTTGATTTTAATAATGACACTTATTTCAGATACATTCCGTACACATCGATTAAAAATGCAAACCTTGCGCCTACAAAAGTAAATGACCTAAAGTAAATGACCGAAAATACACATGTGCCAACAGTCGTGTTTTTGACCGCTAATAAACCCAGTCAATTACTACAAATGCAGATTGCAAGAATGCAGATTTCGAAACAACGGATGTATTTGAAATATAATGTTTATTATAATATAATTTAACATTATGTAACATAATATAATAAAATAAATGTATCATTTACATAGAGGTGTATGTGGATACTACACTACTGTTTCGTTTTCATATTGTCAATTTACTGGTAATTAAAATTCTCAATAGTATAAAAAAATTCTCTTTTGTTCATCTCTAGTCAATTGTTATGCTTGGTTAGCCAACTCTAGAAAATTGTTCAATTAATTTTCAATGTCCAACCCTACACCTGAAAATGTTGGAACTTGTACCAAAAATGTTTTTATAATTTTTTCCACTATTCATATTTAAAGCATTGGATTCATTTTTTCCAATTTTTTTATATTTAAATTTCGTTTGTTTTTGTATGTTCGTCCGAATTTTCAAATTCCGGACTTGAATTTAAAAATGAAAATGTTGAAATTCGCTTCGAAAATTTTAATATAGATTGCGCCAACGTTGGGGGTTTTGAATTTTGCGACATTAGTTTATAAAAAATGTTCATCAAGAACAATAATATATATATGCTTTTTTATATTATAATTTAGGGGTCATATTTTTATTAAATTTTAGTATAATTTTATTTTAGGGGTCATTTTTTTATAAAAATTTCTGTAAAAATATATTTTAGGGGTCGAAAAAATTGTGCTTGTTTTTTTTCTAAAAATTATGTTTATCTAATTTCATTTTAATTTATATTATTTAAATTTTATTGAATTTAACGAAAATCATTCTAAAAAAATTATTTAAAATAAAGTACTCATTTTTATTTTATTTTATTTTTTCATTCCCTAAAAATGTGCGTTAATAAAATAATTTTTACGACCAAAATGTTTATTAAAAAAAATATAATTTTCCTAACTCCTAAAAAATTAAATAAAAATTTTTTACAAATATTTTCTTAATAGAAAATTTGTTTAATCCGAATGCTTTTACAAAAAAAACGCGCTTTGTTCTAATGAAACTTACGTACGTCATTTAAAATATTAATATTAATATCAATTAAAAGTTGACAACAATATTTTATATAAAAATGATCAAACGTATTTTGAAAATATATATATATATATCATTTTATATATAGGTATATATAATTTTCGTCATGACGAACAAAAAAAAATCATTATGCTGCCCTTACATTAAGCAACTAGTTGCGCAACTTGGAAAGTTGCATAGTTTGTGGAACGGATGCGCAACAATTTTGAAGGTTGCACAGTCGGTTGCAAGAAAATCAAAAAATTTTGATTTTTGTGGGCGTGGCGTTGGTTGCTGGTTGCAAGTTGCTTAGTCTATGGGGCAGTTGAGCAACCTAAATGACGGTTGATGCCAAAAAACATATGTTTATATCAATTTTTAAATAATTGAATTATCAATTTTGTGACAAGTGAAAAGAAATTTTTGTGAAAATAAATTAAAAAACTTTTGTGTTAATAACTAATAAAGTTTTAACTTCACACAAACTTTTTTTTAATAATTGATTTGACATTTGACAATCGACTAGTGATCCAAACGGCAATCAATACAACAATACGATGATGCTTTCACTAATAGAGATTTTCACAAAAAAAAATCTTTAAAGTGAAGCACCATCGTTTAGGGAATGAGGAGAGAAAAGGACAAGAAATCCATGCGATCCATCCTGGGGAATTTCCAAGAAAATCAGCCAGTCATTTAAAAAAAAAAATCAACGAAAGAGAAAAAAAAAATCAAACCACAACACAGCCCAGCAACCTCTACAAAAATAATAACAAAAAATTTTGGAATTTTCAAAAAAAAAAAAATTAAATTCCAAATAAATTATAATAAATAAAACACAGTGAAATTTTCTGTTATAAGTAATGTACAACTTTAATTAGGTTTCTGGTTGTTAGGTGGTGGAAAAACAAGTTTAATATAAATAAAGATGTGTAACTATTTCGGATTTTAAAACAAAAAAAAAACAAAATGGTTAATTTTTTTTTTCAATTAATTAGTGCGTAAATTTAAAAAAAAACTTATTTACTCTTGTAACGATATATATATTACTAAATAATATAAATAAATAAATATAAATTTTACTTTACTTACTAATAAATCTAAATTACCATACAAAATACGAGTAAGGAAAAGCAAAAATAAATAAATAACAAATTTAAAAAGGAAAAAAAAAACCGACGCGTTACACACAAAAATTTTTTTTAAATAACGTTTGAAAAAATTAACCACTTATGCTTTTCCCCCCCTGACATGTCTGGATCGAAAGCAGCAACCACCTAGTTACACAATCACAAAAAAAAATATAATTCAAAATAGATGGATTCCGACAACCACAATCGGAAGAAAAAAAATCGATTCTCACACATAAAAAAAAAATCGTTGACGTCGATATGTCGCTCCTGGGGCCGCCGCTGCTGGGTTGAGAATTCTAATAATTCAAAAGTATTATTCTGTTGGATTCCTCTTTTTCTTTTCTGATACGATTACTTTCTTTTTCCTGGAGCCTAGAGCCGTGAGAATTCGTTGGGGGGTTAATATCCCACCAATTACTATTTTTACTTTTTAATTATTTGTAGATATACATATATATATCATAACCAAAATGTTATTTTTTTTTTCTTTATATAATTTTATGACCGTGCCGGACGCGGTAATTTAATTATTATAAATAATTAATTTCTTATTTATTAAATCTGTTTTTTTATTTCTTCAATTAATTTCTTTTTCTCTTCACCACATAATTGTCGTTATTTTTCACTTTTTTAACAAAATTAAATACCAAAATCAAAATTTATATTTTTTTTTCTTTCTTAAATTTAAAAAAAAATTATTTACAAAAAAAACCACAAAAACCCGACCGTCCGGCACCAAATTTTTTTCCAACTCTCCGAAACAATAAAAATTTTTCAAATTTTTCATTTCGAAAAAACATTTTTTCCCCGATCACGCGATCTCTTTACTTTCGGAATCAAAACATGGCCCAGAAGGGCAACAAAGGTTGTCTATTGTTTTCTGTTCCGAAAATCAAGAGACCGCAGCGCTGACGGGAATTTCGAAACCTATCAATATGGCTACCCACCTAACCAAATTTACCTCCGCGCTGTCCACTGACTGACATCTGAGATGTGACAAGCCGGTATTCAACTAACATAAAGATGGACGCAGACGTAAACACCTAAATAAGGTTTTTTTTTCTATTATAATTTTTTTATATAATTTTTTTATTTTTTAGACCATAAAGACAGAAAAAAAATTACACGGTGTCACAAAACAGATATATCTGGAGCTTAGCGTTCCAGATAGGCCTGGAAAACACCGACTCGTCACACCCCAGATGTCTACTTAATAAATACTAACATAATTATAAATAACAAAAATAATATTAACATAATTAAATAACACCTAATAACTAATCCATAATAAATACTACTATAGATAATCTAAATAATAAATAACTTATAGTAATTATACCATTACCTAATAAATACTCATGCACCGAAAAACAATTTTTAACTAATAAATAACTAATTAAATACAATCTCACATAACAAAAAAAAATTAACTATCCTTACAACTAACTAATAATAATAATTTTAACTAACAATAAATAATAATAACTAACTATAAAATAACTAATGTATAATACTACTTACTCTAATTACCCAATTCATTAAGGTTGGTAGCCATGCAAATAGTACGCTAATAATAATAAATAACAAGAACTAACCCTAATTACATATATGTGTATAACCAATAAATAATAACTACTTACTTACAAATAATAATAAATAAAAAAGTTAACTATACTAACTAATACTAAATACATTTAAGTGTAAATTAACTAATACTAACGAACTAATCATAATACTAACTAACAAAAAAAATAAAAAAAAATATAAATAAATAAATAAATAACAATGATTTGAAAAATATCACAGGTGGTAATTTTTTCTCTGACAACGTGGGGCTGTCCCACACCCTGACCAGTCTCATGCTCAAACGACTGAGTTAGCCGGGCATACTGTTTTTCTTTTCCAAATAATTATCATTTTTATAAAAAAAACCTTTTTTTTTCTTCTTCCTTCTTTTCCGTTTGAACCAAATCTTTATTACTATCCTAATTTTATTACGCTCTAAATCTAATTTATCCAGCTCTGCAGCGGATTCAGCTGAAGTAATCGAATTTCTCGATACCACGGCTGAATGCGTTAAGCACATTTCCAGATGCTTACCAATTGCAAGAACGGGAGATAAATTTGTTTCATTCATAAGCACCGCTGGTTCTTCTGTTAATGTAATTGAATCCAAATTATCACCTGATTCGGATAATTTAGGATTCAACTCACTCACCAATTGAGAGCATTCGCAAACATCAAGGGTTGGCAATTTCTCCAATACTATAGATTGGGCAATTGGAGCATTTGGATCTAAATTGACAGCACTTAAATTTAAAATACCAGGCTGAAATTTTAGTAAATTATCAAGTGCTGCTGAACTACCTTCTGAAATCATTCGATGTTCTGAGTGAATTAAAGAGCGTAAAATTGGTATAGCTCCATTATCACAAAGGAATTGTTGATCTTCTGGAAAACTTCCCGATAAATTCCATAATGCCCCACATGCATTATTTACAACGGTTAAACTATCTGAGTTCAATTGTTGCAATAATATACCAAAAAAGTTCCGTTGTCGTAAAATTTTACGATAATCTTCTCGAACAGCAATTTGACTAGAAACATTCCTTAAAATTCCACCAGCAATTTCCTTTATTTCCACCGTTTGACTAGGTCCTTCATTCGATAACATGTCAGCTAGGAATGCTAATGTTCCTTCAACAGAACAAATTTCAATTTTATTTGCTTTATTATGAGCTGAGAGATTCCATAAAGCCGACAAAATCGTGTTTAAAGTTTTTCCATTTTTACTTTTCATGGCAGCTTTAGCCAAGGCTGTTACTGTACCAATTTCATTTAATACCGCTTTCATATTATTATCAGCTCGTCGCGATAAATTACGCAGAACACTTGCTGTGACTTGTAGAAGATTATCTGGTACCGAAGCTAATTGTGCCACCAATGCTTCCATAAACCCTTTATTGGAACCTAGTAATGCTTTATTATTATTCTCACCGCCCGTTAAATTTGCCAAAGCCATTAATGCATAACGTCGTAATGAATTGCAACATTGATATTCTGGTTTTGGACCATGAGCTTCATGATCCAATTGAACTAAACTTGCAATTGCTTGTAATGCCCCCAATTGACACATCGACTGACGATGCTCTATCTCTAAACTAAATTTCATTAAACTATACATTGCTACTAATGGATGACGATATAAATCATCGGCAATTGCTTCACCACTACTTTGTAAAAAGCTTTTTAAAACCCCACAATAATCCACTATATGTTCAAGTAGACTTAAGATGGTTGCTTCACGTTTAGACTCCTCATCCTCTGGATGATAATATACAAAATTATTGTGTAAAGCCATTGCAGTACTCGTTTAAAAAAAATCTCTAACTAAATTAACTCAAAAAAAATCTAAACAAATCGTAATCTCAAAACTAACAAATTAAATACATAACAAATAGTATAAATGATCGCCCAAAAATAAATAATCTAACTAATGTAACTCACATAACTTAACAAAAACTAATAATTATAAATAGTGTAAAATAACTAACACTAATTGTAAAAGGACTAATACTAAATACAACTAACCAAAAAAAATAAATTAAATAAATACCAATAATTGTAAAATAAAAAAAATTACCCTACACCTAATATAACTAATATAACAAAAACTGAACCTCTAATAAATAACGAATAATGTAAAAATAAATATCTAACAACAATTATGGTATAAATAAATTATAAAGAGACTAAAAAAAATTCAAATAAACCCACAGGTAATTTTATTTTGACAAAAATTATCATACTGTTACAATATTTCACTCTAAGAAAAACTTTAATATGAACTTATAAATTACAAATTGATAAAAACGCACAATTTGCAATTTATACTTAGAGAAATAAAATTTGTGTGCTACCAAAATTTTTGTGTTATATAATATCAATGTATTTGTACCCAAAAAAACAATATTTATTATATACTTTGTATTAAATTGAAAAAAGACAGGAAAAAAATGAAACTAGGTTAGATATTTGGATAGGTTAAGGTTTTGAAATATAAAAATTTATATACTTTTATATTGTTTTTTATGTACATATTTGTATATGCATTTATTGTATATATTTTTTTTTACTTGATCATTTTAGAATTTATAAATTATATATATTAAAACAACAGCTTTATTTAACTAAACGTCGGAACGCCTATTCAGTATAAACACCGAACGCACCCATAAAGGCTGACAGTACGCACAGGCGCCACCTGTTTATCATCAACTACAGTGAGCGACAACTACAGGCAACCACAAAGACACGTCAGCAAAGCTCATCAAAACCACAAAGACACGTCAGAAAAACTCATCAGAATTGCATAAAAGCAGAAGCCAAATTTATTTCTTGGTCTTTCATTTTAAGACTGTTAGACAGTGCAAACAGCTTACAGCCGGTTCACTGCCTAGTAAAATTAAATAAAAAGATTCTTTAAGAATATAGTAGTATTGTAATAATCTGTAATAAATAAATATTTTATATAAAAAAATAATAACTAAATTCTTATATTTGCGCACAACGTTCAGCCGAACAAACAAGAAGAAATATGAGTAGCAGAGGTAGTACAAGAAGGGAAATAGCAGAGCGAGATGTACAAGACGTACATGCACCTCAGGTTGGACATGCATCACAAGTTGGACATGCACCACCAGAAGGACATGTACCCATCGTCGATAATGTAGCACTGGAACCACATGCTTTATCAGCATTGGATACTCCATTAACATTGGTACATCCTCCACCATCGTCACTACAACCTCCAACGTCATTAGTACCAGCATCGGTACTACTATCAACAATACCAACAACGGTATACACATCGTCCTCATCACTATCGTCATTATCAGCACATCCATCAGCATCATCATCATCATCAGCACATCTCTCGGCACATCCATCAGCATCATCATCATCAGCACCATCACCTGCAATACATTTGTCGGAGCAACAGTTTCAACGACTAATATATCCACGGACCTCAGAAAATTTTAGTGGTTGCGACGAATATTTCCACGGCGAATACAACACCACCAAATTAGAGGAATTCCTGACAAACATCCATATTTACAAGGAATTAAAACAAATATCGGACCATTAAGCACTTCAAAGTCTACCATTATTATTAAGCGACTACGCTAGATCATGGTGGCAAGGTGTGCACCTCGAAATGCGAACCTGGACAGAAGCAATTACGGCACTTCGAGATACGTTTGCTCCAGAAAAACCAGCATATCGTATCTATATGGAAATTTTTGAAAACAAACAAAAAGAATCCACTCCAACTGATTATTTTATTTGTAAGCAAAGGGAATTATTAGCTCAACTTCCACCACCAATTCATAATGAAAGCACCATGTTAGATATGAGTTATGGTTTGCTGAACATTCGAATTCGAACAAATATCAGGCGAGAAGATTTCACTACATTTAATGAGCTGCTGCGTAGAGCACGCACAGTAGAACATAATATACACGAACAACAACTTCAGCAAAAAGAACTACAGCAACAACATCAACAAGATAAAATAATGCAATCAAAAAATATATATAAATCTGAAAAAAAGAAAGTACCCCGCTGCTCATTTTGTCGATACACTGGACACACCGTGGATGAATGTAGAAAAACCTACGGCTGATGAAACCTACGGCTCTTGTAAGTTGCTATGGTGGTAAAGCACATGGGTATTACAGAAGCAACTGTCCAACCTGCAATGCACATAATACCACTTACAACAGTCCATCAAATGTCGCGTTCTTTACAATGGCAATATCAGTAGGTGGTCAAATCCCAACAATCGCTGTCACCATTATGGGATTAGAAGGAGTTGCATATTTAGATACAGCGGCTAGAACAAGTGTTGCCAGCCATAAATTATACAAACATTTATTGAATAAAGGCTGTGTTTTTTCAACCGTAAATGCTGATATAACTCTGGCAGATGGTATAACGAAACAAATAAATGTACAAACCACCAGAGTTAATATCATCATAGGCAACCAATTAAAAAATATCAGGTTCATTGTAATTCCTGGTGCAACCGATAACCGTACCTTATTAGCAATTGATTTTTTGGAAAAATCTGGAATTATAATAAATATGGCACAACGTCTCTGGTACTTTATCGACCAATCATTGAAGAACAACGCAACAAATTAAAAACATTATTAAACAATAATAAAGATTGTATTTCATACATCTGGTCCAGCAACCCCAAACGCAGAACACCAGATCAAGACTGGAACACATCCACCCAACGCCAACGCACCATATCGATGATCATCGAATCCTTAAATCGGAGCTTCAACAAATGTTGAAAGATCAAATAATTGAAGAGTGTGAATCAGCTTGGGCAGCACCAGTAGTGATGATTCCAAAAAGAGATGGTGGCACTCGAATATGTATTGATTACCGCCGATTAAATAAAGTCACAATGCCGGATCGTTATCCAATGCCGCGCATAGATGGTCTCCTTCATTCAGCTAAGAGTACACGATATATGACAACTATTGATCTTCAAAGTGGTTACTGGCAGATCAAAATGGCTGATGAAGATAAAAACAAAACCGCTTTTATAACTCCGTTCGAAATATATCAATTTCTAAGAATGCCATTCGGACTTCGTAATGCACCCTCAAGTTTCCAACGTCTGATGGATAAATTTCGGTCCACATTAATTAGCATAAGCATTCTGATATACTTAGACGACATCAAATATGTTCAGAAAGTTTCGAAGATCATCTCAAAGGCTTAGAAGCTGTGTTTAAACGACTTCAATTGTATAAACTCCGAGTAAAACGGTCGAAATGTCGATTCTGTTGTCTAGAAGTTAAATACCTTGGACATATATTATCTACAACAGGTATTAAAATGGATTCAAGTAAAACAGAAGAAATTATGAATTTGCCTGCACCAAAGAATATTAAGCAATTAATAAAAAATTTACAAACATTGAGTCCCGTCCATTGAGTAATCTTATCAAGAAAAATGCTATTTGGAAATGGTCGGATAACGAAAAAAAAGCATTTTACCAAGACCAACTGAAAGAATCACTTACGACAGCACCCGTATTAAAACAAGCCAATGAAAATGATCCGTATATTTTGAAAACAGATGCAAGTAATTGCGCACTAGGGACAGTTATTGGATGTTCGTTTGGGCCCTCCCCCTGGAGGAGGAGAATACGCTAGTCGGTTGCTTACAAAACCCGAACAAAATTATTCTACCACAGAAAAAGAGGCTCTGGCTATCGTCTGGGCTACATCCAAATTTCCTGGATATATTGAAGGATCAGATATCACGTTGATGACAGATCATCAACCACAGAAATGGCTTATGTCATTAAAATCACCAACAGGAAGATTAGCAAGATGGGGATGCTTCTACAGCCATTCAATTTAAAAATTGCTTATATTCCTGGTAAAACAAATGTCATAGCGGACACATTGTCCCGTCCACCTTGCGAACATGATGCTGAAGCAGAGAAAACTTGCAATATTTGCAATATATCCATTGATTTACCATCAAGAGGATCGAATAGCACCACAAACATTCCAGCAACGAATCAAAGATTTGAAGTCTTATCGATTGATCTATTTGGCCCTCTTCCAATCACCGAGGAGTCAAACAAATGGATTTTAATCGTAGAAGATACAGCCAGCAGATGGGTGGAATTATTTCCATTAAAAGAAGCTACAGCAGAAACATGTGCAGAATAACTGCTGAACGAAGTATATCCGCCATAATGCAACAATTAACATACTGCCTTAAAATTCAACATACGTATACCCGAGTTTCTCATCCTCAAACAAATCCCGTGGAAAGGAAAAATCGAGACTTGAAAACACAATTGGCCATACTAGTCGAAAATTATCATTCGCCGTGGGACCAATATTTATCATCAATTCGTTTTTCGCTCAACACGGCAATATGTAGAAGCACCGGTACTCTCCTGCTTATATAACATTTGGACGAGAATGCCGAACCGTTACAGATGTTACCAATGATCTAAGTAGCATATTACAAGCCGAAAACTTCATATCAGAAATCACACCAAAATGACAACAACTGGCTATGATTTTAAAAACCGCAGCCAACACATCACAAAACTTAAAATCTAGAAGTAATACAACAGCCAACAAGAAGTTACGCGAAACACCGAACTATGTAATAGGAGTCTTTCTGTTGGTAATCACACTTGATTTAAGCAACAATTCTAAAGAGATAACTTGATATTTGTTCCTAAACGTGATGGACCCTACGTCTCCCCCCTCTGGCGACGATTTCGTCTCGATGACGATGAGTTGCCATCAAGCAACTGAGCCCAACAACTTATGTCGTCGCCAAATCTACCGCTTTGGATATACCAATAGGAACATATCACTCGACTATGATGACACCCTATAAAGGAACCACCACAAACATTCAAGAAGCAGTCAAGCAATTCGAAAGCGCGTACTACCAAAGAAAATTGTAACACCATAAACTTCTCCTGGAAACTCATCGTCATCGAGACGAAATCGTCGCCAGAGGAGGAGACTATAACAACAGCTGATTTATTTAACTAAACGTCGGAACGCCTAGTCAGTATAAACACCGAACGCACCCATAAAGGCTGACTGTACGCGCAGGCGCCACCTATTTATCATCAACTACAGTGAGCGACAACTACAGGCAGCCGCAAAGACACGTCAGCAAAGGTCATCAGAACCACAAAGACACGTCAGAAAAGCTAATCAGAATTGCATAAAAGCAGAAGCTAAATTTATTTCTTGGTCTTTCATTTTAAGATTGTTAGACAGTGCAAACAGCTTACAGCCGGTTCACTGCCTAGTAAAATTAAATAAAAAGATTCTTTAAGAATATAGTAGTATTGTAATAATCTGTAATAAATAAATATTTTATATAAAAAAATAATAACTAAATTCTTATATATATATTTTATTTTTTACCAAAAAGGATTTTTCCTTTAGATATAATTAAAAATTATATGTAATTAAAAAAATGTAATATAAAAAGGATTTTCTTTATTGTATTTTTTTTATCATTTAAAATAATTTTGAATTCATTTTATTTAACAAAAATTTCATTTTATTTAATTTTTTTTTTTAAATATTATTTGCGATTCTATAATTTAAACAAATTTTACTATTTTATTTTCAAAAAAAAATATTAATCTGGAACATTTTAGTTTAAACATTTTTATTTAAAAAAAAATATTTTAAACATTTTTTTTCTTTAATTTTTACTTTGGACAAACAATTTTTTCAATTTTAATTTAAACAATTTTAACAATTATTAATTTAAATTTACGGTTTTCATTAATAACTGGCCAAGAAGTACATTTTATTATGTTCCATTATGAGAATAATTAATTCAGGATTAATTATAATTATGTAGTTGTAGAATAATGAAGATCCGTATCTTCCGATTGATTTCGTTTTATTCATTTTATACAAACTATATATATATTTTTTTATACATATTTTTTTACAAAAGAAAAACAAATCGCACTTACTACTTTTACTGCTTTTTTCTTTGTTTTTTGTAGAAGCTGCTACTACTGCTTCTCTTATTTTTGCTGCTACTTTACTGCAAAAATTTTTCTGCTTCTTATTCTTCAACAGCTACCAGCTACCACTTTTATTTTATTTAAAAATTAATATGTTTTTAAAAATTTTATTAAAATTTATATAATTTTTTTTTATTTTAATAAAATTCCGCTACTGTCCACTTTATTATTACAATTATATTATATATACATTTTTTTATTTATTTTATAAAACCGTTTTACCGTCACAAATTCTTAAGATAGGAATCGTACTTCCTATCCTGTCCGCAGCGCCAATGTAATGATTTTATTTTTTAATCATTAAATGTTCTTAAAATCAGATGTTCTTAATGTAATGATTTTACTTACTATCATTAACATAAAATTCTTTTTAATTCTTTTTCTCACCTATTATGGTATTCTTATTTTCTTCTAAATAAAAGTTCTTATTTATTCGTTAATTAATTATTTTATTTTAAACTATATTAAATTAATATAAACTTAAACACCATATTACAATAATTAGTTGTTTTGTTATATTTATACTTTTAACAATTTTAATTCAATTTCAGTATTTTATATTTTATTATTATTATTTTCAATTCCACAAATATTCAACGTAATCTAATTTTCCAACAGAATAAATGCTCTATTTTTAATCTGACTTTTTTTCGATTAAATTAATAATTTATATTTAAAAAATTTTAATCAAAACTCTATTATTATTTTTTTAACTTAAGACAGAAACTTTTTAATTAAATTACGATTTTAAGATGCAAAATAATTTTCTTTCTCCAATCAACTAATAAATTAGATTTTAAAATAAAATTTTCTTTATCCGATCGACTGCCTCAGTTTTTAATTTTACTTTCTATTTTATTTTGTTGGAGAGTTTTTTTGGTTTTCCAAAATCTCCAATAATTTTTGGAAAATCAATCAGCTTCTCCAAAAAAATAATTTCGATCAATTTTAATTTAATTGGTTATTTTGATTTTACGCGTTGTCAGCACAGAGAAATTATAAATTAATAAATTAATTTTTTCTCTGTGCACGAGCAACGCGTAATTTGAGATTTTTGTTTTTTAAATTAAATAAATTCAATAATTTATTAAATGGAAATTTTGGAAATTTTATTGATTTCCGTTGTGAATTGAAGCACAGGGTGCCTCAATTCACAACACCTTCCCTCTTAGAAAAAATATAAGGGTCGAAAAATCTTTTTGACTCTATTTTAAAATTTTATTTGTATATATTTTTTTTATATCCAATTTTTTTAAAAAGCTTTATATATTTTGATAATTTTTACTAAAATATTTTTGTATATTTGTATATTTTTTACCAAAAAATTTCTTTTATAAAATTGTATATTTTTTAAACATAATTTTATTTGATACTTAATTTATTTTTATATATATTTTTTTTAAAATTTTTTTTTGTATATTTTAAAAAAAAAAATTTTTTCTTAACCATTTATACAATTAATATCTTATTTATTATATTTTAATTATTTTACTATATAATATTTATTTTATTATTTATAAAAAGAAAATCCTTTTGTGTTTTTTGTTTTTATATAAAAAAAATTATAGTTTTTAATAGATTTATTTTATTTTTATTAAAATTTAAATATTTTTGAATATAGATTTATTTTTAATTAAAAAAAATGCATATACAAATATAACAAAAATAAAATTTTTATTTTAAAGGAATAGGGATTTAAGGAATAAAGATAAGATTTTTTGTATAATATCCCTTTTATGTTTTGGAGCGGTCACGCTCACCTTTCTATTTTAATTTAAAAAAAAAAATTTTTTTTTAAGTTTTTTAAATTAATTAATATTAAAATGTAATATTTTAATATATTTTTTTATATATATTAATATACTTTACCTTTACGCTTCCACCTATGTTTCTTATATCTATGATTTAATTTTATTATTTTGTTATTTAATTTTCTTAATGGTAAAGTAACAACATTAAGAATAGGGGTCAATTTTGGTTTAAAATTTTTATTTTTAATACCCGTAGTATTAACATAATTATTCTCATTTATTATTTTCCATGCCGTTCTTATGGATTCTTCTAGATTTTTTATTACATTATTTTTGTCTGCTGTATTATAAATTGTTTCCTCATTTTCTTCTTTTTCAATATTAACATCAGTACTATATAAATTTATTTTTCGTTCATCCATTTGAATTGTTAAACAACATTCTTTTTCTTTATTAATATTAATAATTTCATTAATATTTTCACGATTATTATCATAAATATTCTTATCTCCAATAATTTCATATTCTATCAATACACCAGTACAAACTTTTGTACTTAAATAATTTTCTTCTACTACAACTTCTACAACTTCTTGCACATTAAAACATTTAACTTCCATATATTCTTCTAAATAAAATTCTTCCACAATTACTCCTACATTTTCTTCTGTAATAATATTCACATTTTCTATTTTATTTGATTTGACAACTCCTGTGTTAATATCTTCTTCTAAATTCATAATTATTTGTTCTGATTTACTTTCATCTATACAATTTATAGTTTCCTTTCAGATTTGAGACTTTTCCATAAAATTTTTTGCACAAAAATCTTTAAAAATTCTTATATCACAATTACTATAATAAAAAAAATTATGTTTTGAGGCAGAGTTTAGTGTAATGTAAACATATATGTTAATATTCTAGATATCATAATCTTGATAATTTTTTTCAATTTCAATTCAATTTATTTATTGCCATAAAAATATTTAGAATATAGTTGTAATAAAATTTTAATATGTAGAGTTTTAGGAGATCCTTTTCAACTACAATAGCTTAAATTTTAGAGTAATTTTTTAGTTAAATTGTTATATACATATTTTCAAGGAAAAGGCTTAAAAAAAGTTTGATTTGATTATTTATTTTATATATTTTTTTTTACATTTTGTATACTATAATATAAGATTATAATATAAGAATTTATTCTTAATTTTGGAGTGTGAATTTGTAAAAAGTATTTATGAAATATATACATACATATACATATATTTATGATGTATGGAGATTTCATATTTTTGTTTTGATATTAAAATATTATATTTTGAAACAAAAAAGTTACATGTTTATATGTGCCGGTGATTATGAAAGTGGTCTAAGTCATATATTTTGCGTTTCGAGATATTTAAAGATTTGTGTTTGGATAAATTGAAAAATACATATGATTTTGATAAACGAATCAGAAACTAAGTCAAGTAAACGGTTCGCTTTCTACGCCATCTTTATGATTGTGCGTCAGATCACAATATTAGAGTATTCTTTACCCAAAATAAGCAAAAAATGATTTTTTTTTGGATTCTAGACTTAGACCACTTTCATAATCAACGGCACATATATGAGATTAATGACTTTTAGCATTAAGAATAATAAATAGTTCTTTTATCAGCAAATCCGATGAGGATGTAAATTTTAAGAAACACTTGTGTAAACATTGCGTTAAGTAAGAGCGTTTATATTAAATTAAATATAAATTTTTCACAGTAAATTCACAGTAAATACTGTAAATACTTTACTTCAGTACGTTAAGTGAGTGAGAGTGAATAGTGGTAAATTTAATTGGGAACAAATATATAAAATTAGAATAAAATCAAAAAGTTTAAATCAAATTATTCACACAAATTCTATATGAGTAATTACCTTTCAATTTACAATTTAAAGGTTACCTTTCAATTTACAATTCAATTTAAATCAATTTACTATATAAAAAGTGTAATAAAAATAAAAAACTGTAATAAAATGTATAAAATAATTCAAAAAGTTAAATTGTCAATTGAGAATGATAAAAAAAAATTAGAGAAATTAGAGCAAAATATTAAGAGTGTTCAAAAGGTATCAAAACCGTATACACGATGATGAAGTCTTCAAAAGCTACAAGTGAGAGGAACCGATTAAGCAATGGTTTATGTTTATTACAAGGATATCGAACTCAATTGAAGGCGTTGAGATTACAAAAGGGATCAGGCTATAAAAGGCCGCATCTTAACCGTATCAATTATAATAACAACAATGTCAAGTGGGAGGGTGTTCAATCAGCATTCGAAAAGCGCATACGCACTGGGGTGATTATAAATCTTCGCCACAAAGATCCGAAAGACTTTTTACAAGATTGTACTAAGCCATTTCAACGTCGCATTAACAATATACTAAAACAACATGAATCAATTAAAGTTAATACTATATTTTGCGGAGAATTCAAAATTATAAAACAAGGTGAAGAAATTTTTGAATTAAAATATATGAATACAAAAAATGTAACTATATACAAAAATACCAATATTAATGAATGGTTTTCGGATTTTGTTAAGAATCCCATCTCAAAAGATTTAGAAGAATTTCAAGAAAAGGATAGTGGTTGGGCATTATCATCAATCATTACCTTAGGCGTTAATATAAACAAATTTACACCTCAGTTAGGATCAACGTACATTGAGTTGCCAAGAGAAATTGTGATGAAGAAGGCATGCGTCAATGTTCAAAATGATGATGAAGCCTGTTTTGCTTGGGCTGTGTTATCAGCTATACATCCAGTTGCTAAAAATCCACAACGTATTACAAAGTATCCTCACTACTCAAATAAGCTAAATTTAACTAACATCAAATTCCCAATGACTATTAAGCAAATACCTATATTTGAAAAGCTGAATAATATATCAATCAATGTTAACATTTTGAAATATATAAAACACAAACATTTTATAACTTTGCCAACGTACTTGACAAGTGAAAAGCTGAGTCAACATGTAAACCTTCTACTGATTCAGAATAAGTACTATAATTATGATGATTATAATGATGAGAATGAAGCTACCACTGCTGTTATAAAATATCACTATGTTTGGATAAAACATCTATCGCGGCTTTTATCATCACCACTATCCAAAATGAACGGTCAAAAATTTTTTTGTGAACGTTGCCTTCATTACTTTTATACTCGCAATCGTTTGGAGAAACATATGGATGATTGCAAGAATCTCAATAATTGTAAAATTCGTTTACCTACAAAAGAAAAATCAACGTTAGAATTTAAGAATTTTAGAAATAAAGTTGAATCGCCATTTGTTATTTATGCTGATTTAAAATGTTTATTACAACAAGTAAGTGATGGAAATAAGTATCAAAATTATGTTCCATGTAGTATAGGTTATTATGTTAAATGCTCATATGACTCCACGTTGTCGTTTTATAAACATTACCGTGGCGAGGACTGTTTAGATTGGTTTGTTCGCGAATTATTGCAGTTTGCTGAAGATGTAGAAACGGTTTTTATTTGTGATCTACCTATAGACCAGCTAACTGAAAAACAAATTAAGGATTTTAAATCTGCTGTGATCTTTCATATATGTAAAAACCCTTTTAGTGACAATGATAAAAAAGTACACGATCTAACCGGTAAATACCGAGGACCAGCACATGGGGATTGTAACATTAATTTTAAAGATAGCCATACCATTCCCATAGTATTTCACAATTTAAGCGGATATGATACATATAATAAATTTAATGATACAGATATAACTAGAGAAGATTATTTACATGCAAAAACAATTTGGAAGGAATTGAATATACAAAATTTGGGTGAATATTCTGATTTATATTTAAAGACTGATGTTCTTCTCTTGGCAGACATTTTTGAGCAATTTCGAGTTAGTTGTCAAAAAACGTATGGGCTTGACCCCGCGCATTATTTCACGCTTCCACGATATACGTGGGATGCCATGTTGAAACATACAAACATAGAATTAGAGCTTCTGACAGATATTGATATGCTTATGTTAATTGAACGAGGTATTCGAGGAGGTCTAAGTCAATGCTCAAAGCGCTATTCCAAAGCCAATAATAAGTACGCATAAAATAATAACCCCTTAGAACCCTCTAAATTTCTTATATATAATGATATTAATAATCAATACGGGTGGGCAACGTCTCAACCTCTACCATACAGTAGTTTTAAGTGGAAGATTCTCAAAATTTTAATGTTTTAAATATAAAATATGATTCACCTATTGGATATATTTTAGAAGTTGATTTAGAATATCCAACGCAACTTCATGATAATCATAAAGATCTCCCATTTTGTGCAGAACATTCTTGTGCGCCTGGATCTAAGCAAAAAAAAACTTATGGCCATCTCTCAAAAATGGATTAGCGGTTACCAAGATTCATAGAATTCTCCAGTTTAATCAATCATGTTGGCTTAAAAGTTATATAGATTTAAATACAAAACTTCGCATATTAGCTAAAAATGACTTTGAGAAAAATTTGTTTAAGCTTATGAATAATGCTGTCTTCGGTAAAACTATGGAAAATGTACGGAAACATAGCATTGTTAAGTTGGTAACAAAATGGTTTGGTAGATATGGTGCTGAAGCTCTTATTTCAAAAAATTTAAAGCCTCAACCATTTTCAATGAAAATCAAATAGCTATAGAACTGAATAAAACTGAAATATTCTTTAATAAACCAATTTATGTTGGTATGTGTATTCTCGATTTGGCTAAAACAACAATTTATGATTTTCATTATAATTATATGCTTCCCCAATTCGGCTCTAATTGCAGCATTTGCTATACTGATACGGATTCCCTTATCTATGAAGTAACATATTTTGATCTTTATGAAACTATTAAACGTGATTGTCACACTTACTTTGATACTAGTGACTATCCTCTTAATAATAAGTGGAATATTCCCCTCATAAATAAAAAAGTACTGGGCCTAATGAAAGATGAGAATAGTGGGCGCATTATGACAGAGTTTGTTGGTTTAAGATCTAAAATGTGTGCAATTCGGGTAGAAGATAAAGATCAGACAAAAAAAGGTTTACACCCTTACCTTTTTTTGTCTGATCTTGATCATATTGTGAAAAATAGATTATCTTTTAGTGATTACATTGAATATTTAAATGAAAATATAGAAAAAGTAATTTCTCAAAATTTGATTCAAAGTAAGCAACATCAAGTAAGCAGCATTACTCAAACAAAAGTTGCCTTAGTCCACACGATGATAAAAGATATTTGATAAAAATACTTATGAAACATTACCGTGGGGTCATTATAGTATAATGGATATTGATTAATTGTATAATATAAATAACTTTATATCTTTATAGATAAATAAAAAAAATTGAATTATATTTTAACATTTGAAAAGAAGTAAATTCACACAATTATATAATAAAACAATATTAGTAAATAAAAATGATTTAAAAATTTGAAATTTTTAATTGCTTTTTACTTTTTATTGGCTTCCCTTTTTCAATCATAACTGCAATTTTCACTATTTCTAAGTACTTTGCAATATTGAAAGCAAGACATGCTGTAATTTTCTATAGAGATATGTGAAAAATAAAATATTTATCTATCAGATTTTTTGTGAGGCATAAAAGAATATTGAACTCAAGTGACGTTTCATATAAATTTTTAGAATTATTAACTTATAGTATTATGAATTATTAAAATTATTAACTCGAAAATAAACAAAACAAAAAATTCAATAATTTTATAGTTTTATTTCTTATATAAAATACATAGGATTATATTTCAGGTTATACAATAATCAAGATTTTTTTTTAATAAACATACAGTTAGTATGCACAGATACCAGAATGATTTGCTAAACATTTAGATATTTCTGTCTCATTTGATTTTAAAGTTTTGATATTTACATAATGATTATCATCCAAATCTATAATATTAGAATGCCTCAAAGTATTGGCAACCCATTCCCTTTTTTCAAATCCTTTAACAAATATTTTGATGCGATCATTTAGCATATTTTTTATATGATTAATAGTATCATGAAAATATGAAACTCCATCACACCATTGAAATCCATGATGGTTTCTCTCTAGCCATCTGTTTGTTTTTTGTGTGTTAGCTGAGAGTAAATGGGATCCATATGGTGGTCTTATAATGTAGTGTTGTAATTCACCGGTTGAAGAGAGTATTGCAATTTCTTTTAAAATTAATTTATTTTTATTATCTCTGAAATCTTTAATATCAATTATGAAATATGGAGATTTCATTTAAATGATTTTGCTAACTTCAGCGCTCAATGGATTGTAATGAACTAAACGATCCTGCAGCATAAGACAATATGCTGATGTATTTTCATCTAATGATCCTTGAAATTTCATTTCAATTCGAATGTCAACAGGTCCAGTTTTTAGATTTTCATTTTGATGACGAGTATCTAATACTAATATCATTGCAGATGATTTAAATTTACTCCAGGTAATTAAAGGTTCTGCTAACGATTTATTATAGTAATTTTTTTGAAAGTTGACATAGGCATCATAAGCTTGTAACAGGATAGTAATTTTGGTAAAAAAAATTACCACCTGTTAGCTTAAGGTAAGTCGGAGGAGGTAACTTCGGAGTTCTAGTGAAGTGGGCGCCAGGTCTAGGGTGACCAACAGCGCATCACAAGAAAAACGCTAGACCAAAATTTGTATACTAGAACTCCTTGGACCACTGGGATTTCCTCCTAAGTGTGCCAGCTATGCTCAGCCTGTGGGGCGTAAGTCGACCAGTGATCCAAACGGCAATCAATAAAACAACATGGCGATACTTCCACATTAAATTTCCAACATAGAAAATTTTTCAACCAATTCTACGAAGTATCACCATAAGGAAAAGGACAAAGAAAGGAAGAGAAATCCATTGCAATGCATCCTGGGGAATTATGGAGAAAATCAGCCACTCATTTCTAAAAGAAAGTCAACGGAAAGAAAAGAAAAAAAACTCAAACCACAACACCGCAGCAACAACAATCCAGCGGTGTCAACACAATTCTAATCCAATAATAAAAATGTATAAATAAAAAAAAAACGCCAATATATATTTTTTTCTATTAACAGCTGTTGTTTTTGGTTTTACTTTTATTAATTTTTAAAAATTTAAAGAAAATATAATTATATGATAAAAAATTTTTTGATATATATACAGTTGCTCACAAAAGTATCCGGCCACTTCTTTTATTCAGTAGAATTAATCTTAGATGTTAAGTTTTGAATATCAGAAAACAAATAATTAATTTTTTTTTAACATTATTTATTCTTGTAATTTATAATCCAATCATAGAAATATCAAAATTAAATATACTTCAGAAAAAATCGACAACCAAACAATTAAGTACATAATTCGGAAATGCAATTTTTCTCGAATGACGCACTATTTGGAAACTATTTGGTAACTAAACTTACTTTGGGGAAGTCCCCCGTATGCATACACACTTAGTGGCCGACTTTAGTGTCAATTGTTTTATGAGTTCGGACGCTATGTAAGTTTTTCTGATAATTAATTCATTTTTCTAATATGTTTTTCTAGTATTATAAAGTGCATTAGTAAAGGCTTTTTATAGCCAATATTAAAAAAAATACTTAATTGAAAATGAAGTGAAAAACATTAAATATTTTGAACCAAGTAGGGTGGCCGGATACTTTTGTGAGCAACTGTATATATATATATGTGGTGTACATAATAATTGAATATTAATTACTGTATTTTTAATTTTATTTCATTTTAATTTTATAAAAAAAAACGCTGCCGCTGCTCTGCCTAGGCTTTAATGTTACGGATTGGAGTTATTCTTGTTGGCTGTTACTTTCTTTTCTCCGGAATAGTATTTCTTTTTTTTTCTTTTTCTGGTCGGCAATTAATTCTTGTTGGATTTTTTCCCTTTTTTTTTCTTTGTGTTATAAATAGCACATTTATTAATACTATTTATTTCAGTACTGGACGCAAATTATTATTCTAAATAATTAAATTTTATTAAGAACCATCACTTATATTTAATTTTTATAAATTACTTTTTTAAAAAAAATAGTTTTTTTTTCTCGTCTTTTTGATTTTCCTTTTAATCGATTTTTTTAATAATTTTCACCAAAAATTCAAAGAATATATATATTTTTTTTTCTTAAAAAAACAACAAATTAAAAAAAAATCTATCCCCAAAAAATATGTCCGACCGGTCGCAGCCAAAATTTTCTTCGACTTTTTCAAATTTCTTTCAATTCGAAACTCTATTGTTTCCTCGATCGCCGAAAGTCAAGAGATCGACTTTCGGAATCAAAATATGACCCGCAAGGGCAACAAAGGTTGTCTATTGTTTTCTGTTCCGAAAATCAAGAGACCGCAGCGCTGACGGGAATTTCGAAACCTATCAATATGGCTACCCACCTAACCAAATTTACCTCCGCGCCTGTCCCCTGACTGACATCCGAGATGTGACAAGCCGGCATACAACTAACATAAAGATGGACGATATGTACACAAATAAAAAAGGTATTTTTTTAAATTATTTTAATTTAATAATTTTTATTTCTTTTTAGGAAATTTTAATCAAAATTAATACACGGTGTCACAAGCTATAGCATAACGGTTTTTGTCAAAAGCAAGTCCCATACCCACATATGGATAATCATCGGAATTAAGTTAAAGTTTTAGATCAGTTATATTACAATGATCGAATTTTGAAGAATCAGCAGTAATTTGTCTGCGTTCATTTTTTTTTGTAGAGCGAAAATTATAAATCGTGGTTTTTCCAATTGGGTTGTAGTCTTGATCTGTATCAATCAATAACCAATGTGATCAGTCAATAACCAATGTGGCTAGTCAATAACCGACCGATCTATTTATTTATTTATTTACGTTTAGTACAAACATATTACAACATATTGATAACTTAAAGTAAAATTATAGTTAAATTACACAATTATTATATAAAATAAAATATTGATAATTATAATAAAAAGATTTGTAATATTAAAAATAAAATAAAAATTAATTTTCAAAGTTAAAATGAAACTACGTCAAAAGAAAGAATAATAAAAAATTAATTAACTATAGTTAGTTTAAAAAAAACTAAGTCAATAACAAATATTATAACACGTGTAAAATTAAATTTTTTTAATTTTTTTCTTTGGAAAAAGAAAGGTTTATGTGACTTTTATAGTTGTTAATAACCTTGAACATTCTATTAATTGGTTCAAATTTACCATAGTTCGTACGGTGGAATATTTCTCGAAATATATTTTCCGACCGAAACCGAGTACTATGATTTAAATGCGTAACAACTTGGTATTTGATTTACTCAGAGTTGATCTGGCCATTATTAACTTGAATTATAAATAGAATGTCCGCAATTAGTCTCCTTGATTCTAGGGATTTTAATTGCAAGAGATTTAACCTGTCCTTGTATGGAGGTAATATCACTGGGTTTAACCAATTTAAGTTACGTAAAGCGTATCTAAGAAATTTTTTTTGCACTGATTCGAATCTCTCTATATGGTCCCGATAATAGGGAGACCAAACTTGGCTAGCATACTCAAGATTCGGCCTAACAAGAGAAGTAAATAAAGATTTAAGGATATATGGATCCTCAAATTTCTTAGACCATCGCTTGATGAAACCCAACATTGAATTTGCTTTACCAATTATGGTATCGAAGTGCAATTTAAAAGTCATTTTGCTATCGAAATGCACGCCTAGATCTTTGAAGTGAGTAACTCTATTGATAATAACATTATCAAAAGTATAATTTGAAATCACTGGTGTTTTACGACGAGTGTAACTAATTATTGCACACTTATCAACATAAATTATTAATATTGCACCAGTTTTTAAAAGAGTCTAGGTCCTTTTGTAGTGTAATAGCATCATTTAAGGAACTTATCTTATTATGGATTCTCATATCATCGGCGTAAATTCCCAATTTACTATAATTGATTACAGAAGTAACGTCATTAATTGAGAAAATGAAAATAAATGGACCTAAATGACTACCCTGTGGGACACCAGAGTTGGCATAATAGGGTTCTGAAATTTCAGATATAAATTTAACACAATATTTTCTATTTATCAGATATGACTTTATCCACTTAATTAAGAAATCAGGAAAACGTAATTTTTTTAGTTTAAAGCAAATTACACTATGAGGTAACAGATCGAAAGCTTTACTTAAATCAGTATAGATGACATCAGTCTGATACCCAGCCTCCATATTAGTGAGGAAAGAAGAACATGATTCAACTAAGTTGCTTACAGTGGATCTATTTTTCATGAAACCGTGTTGATTAGGTACTAATAGTCCTGAACAGTAACTATAGATAGAATCATAAATCATTAGCTCAAATAACTTAGGAATGCTAGATAGTTTAGCAATAGGTCTATAATTGGTAATATCATTTTTTGAATCCTTTTTGTGGACAGGTCTAATAAACGATGTTTTCCAAAATTCTGAAAATTGCCCACTATTTAAAGATTTATTAAATAGAATTCTCAGTGGAGTTGCTAAAGAATTTGCACAGTTCTTAAGAATGGATTAAGTTACATTATCTGGACCTGGAAATGTATCATTACTCAGTTTTTACATGTATTTTTTACCTGTTGAACTGAGAAATTGAGTGATGATAGGGACATCTCCGGATAACTATGCATATATTGAAAATTTGATTCATCAACTATAAAAGGAGTATCAGAGTATGAACTAGAGAAGAAATCTTTAAAGTATTTTGAAATAAGTATCGGATCCTTTGTAGATTGTCCTTGAAATGTCATGAAATTTGGAAATTGATCTGACTTTCTTTTAGAATTAACAAACTTCCAAAAGGATTTAGGATTAGTTTTAATTTGAGCAGCCATATTAATTAGATAGTTATTATAATTGCTATCCAACAGAATTTTAAACGTATTATGGAAATTAACGAATTCAAGATATGCTTCACTCGTTTTTAATTTTAAGTATTTTTTCCAAGCCCTATTTTTTTTGTTTCTAAGCTGTTTTAAGTCGTGATTATACCAAGCCGGACTTGAACTAAAGCCTTTGTCACGTACTGATGGTACATACATGTTAAAACCATGTAATAAGATTTCATAAAATTTATTTACAGCATCGTCAATATCACGACATAATAGTAAAGTATCAAAATCAATAGATACTAAGTAATTGTTTAAAGCACAAAAGTCCGTTTTTAGAAAATTATATCTATAAGATATACTAAAAGACGAATCAGTAGGGCTATTGAAACAATAGGTGGATGGAAATTGTCAATATTTACTAAAGGTGTAACATTGTTAATTTCAGTCAGATTTATCCAATCTGAAGTAAAAAAAGATCCAGCTGAACACCATAAATATTGTTTGTATATGATACTTGCTGAAGATTATTTGAATTAAGTCCATCTACAAGAGTATATACTGAAGCATTTGTTAAATAGCCAGGAGTTAGAAAACATTCTCCATCGTGTGGTGACCAGGTTAAATCTGGAAGATTAAAATCACCACATACCATGATTTCATCAGATGAATTTATAGACGAAGAAATGTAGTCAATAGCCTGAATAAATTTAGAATATATATCTATTATAGAATTAGGAGGAATATAACAGCAAATAAAGAAAATAGATTTAAAAGCAAGATCTATTCTAATTGCTACTATCTCTAGTTGAGGAAATTGAGACAATGAAATCTTATTCACATTAAAAGTATTTTTAATGGCGATCAATACACACCCCTTAAAGTTAACCAATATTGGTTAACTTTAATCAGTATTTATTTAGAGTTGAGTAAATCGTAATACAAAATGAATGAAAAAGTCTTAAAAGAGTTGATAAAAACTCGTACAGCTTTGAAGCGTAAATATACAACTATAAAAACCACAGGTTAATACTGATATCGATCACGGTATCCCGTCAATTCTGTGTGCGACAATTCTGTGTGCGAAAATTCTGTGTACGACAATTCTATGTGCGACAATTGTTTGTACCAACATTCTGTGCCTGGAAATTGTGTGTATTGTCTATTGTGGTGTGTGTAAACATAGACAATAATATATAGATGTAGGATATAGAACAAAAAATCGTATGAATTTTGAAAAATATAGCTTTTGAAAAAAAATTTACAATAGCCAGCTAAGCTGGCTATTGTAAAAGCTATAAAATATTATAATATAGCTTTTACAATAGCCAGTTTACTCTGTTCAAAAACCATCTTTCTATTCTATGCTTTTTTCTCTCATTTTTAAATTTCTATTCTTGAATCTTGACACTTGACTATTTGAACATAGAAATTTTTTAATGAAAATCGTCATAGCAAACAGAATATTTTCTGGTTGTTTATTTAAATGAATTTTTTTTGTTATTTTTTTCAAAATTTTGAAAAAAAATTTAGTTTTATTATATACAGTTGTACACGAAAGTCAACATACAGCATGAAATGGTTGCAAATTGTGATTTAAATTATAAAATGAAAAACAATCATTAATTAAATGAAAAACAATAATGATTAGATTATATAAACTGAAATAAATCTAATCATTATTGTTTTTAATTTAATTAATTATTGTTTTTAATTTTATAATTTAAATCGCAATTTGCAACTATTTCATGCTGTATGTTGACTTTCGTGTACAACTGTAAGTTTTGTATGCCAAATACAATTTAAATTTTAAGTACAATTATGTATTTCTTAAATGTAATACATTTTCAAATTATACGAAAAAAAAATCATATTAATAATTTTTCTGCTAGAATATTATTAACGAAATGCCGGTTTTGTTAACATTATTCTTCCTGTTAATTTAGGTATACAAACCTAGGTATACAAAAATGTTAATTTAGGTATACAAACTTAATACAAATTATTCATTAAAAACATTTTAGGTAATTTTTTTTATTCTAATTATACAAATATTTATTAAATCATAATAAAAATTACGAATTTTTATACCAAAATTTTTTCTAAATTGTAAATAAAATGACAACAGAACAATTCAATTTTTTAAATCGAATTTATATGTGCTAATAGCAATTCTGAAAAATCATATAAGAAAATAATATTTGAACATAGTAACCATAAATTTAGTTGTGTAATATGATGTCCATCCATGCAATGAATATAGTTGTATTTGTGGGATTCCCTTGTCCATACATTAAAAAAACTTAAATTCAAAGGGTACAGAAGTGCAAGAGGGGAAGAAAATTTATGAAAAAAAAATTCTATATGCTTAAATTTGATTACTTTTGATTGAATTTAAAAATTGAAAAATATTTTTTCTTAAATTGCTTCGTTGGCGGTGATGCCGATTTTAAATAATTTCTCATATGTATATAAGATATCATTAAAAAAGTGTTTCAAATTCTCACTAAAAAGTTTTTCAAATTTATATCCCAATTTTCCAATATTTTTTATTGTTTGAAAAATATTGAAAATTTACGAAAATTATTTAATAAAAAAGAAAAACGACACATTAATATATGCGAAATTATATAAAATCGGAAACACCGCCAACGAAGCAATTTAAGGAAAAATATTTTTCAATTTTTAAATTCAATCAAAAGTATTCAAATTTAAGCATATAGAATTTTTTTTCATAAATTTTCTTCCCCTCTTACACTTCTGTACCCCCTGAATTTAAGTTTTTTAATGTATGGGCAAGGGAATCCCACAAATACAACTATATTCATTGCATGGACATATTACACAACTAAATTTATGGTTACTATGTTCTCAAATATTATTTTCCTATATAATTTTTCAGAATTGCTATTAGCACATAAATTTGATTTAATAAATTGAATTGTTCCGTTGTCATTTTATTTACAATTTAGAAAAAGTTTTGGTATAAAAATTCGTAATTTTTATTATGATTTAATAAATATTTGTATAATTAGCATAAAAAAAATTACCTAAAATGTTTTTAATGAATAATTTGTGGTAAGTTTGTATACCTAAATTAACATTTTACGGATGAATAATATTAAGCATTTCGTTAATAATATTCTAGCAGAAAAATTATTAATATGAATTTTTTTTCGTATAATTTGAAAATGTATTACATTTAAAAAATACATAATTGTACTTTTTCATAAAATTTAAATTGTATTTGGCATACAAAACTTATATAATAAAACTAAATTTTTCTTCAACATTTTGAAAAAAATATCATAAAAAAATTCATATAAATAAACAACCAGAAAATACTCTGTTTGCTATGACGATTTTCATTCAAAATTTCCATGGTCAATTCCAAGTAGTCAAGAATAGAAATTTAAAAATGAGAGAAAAAAGCATAGAATAGAAAGATGGTTATTGAAAAGAGCAAACTGGCTATTGGAAAAGCTATATTTTTCCAAATTCATACGTTTTATGTTTTATCTGAAATATTTTCTCTAAAACGTCCCTACAGAATTTTTGTTCAGAATTTTTGTTCATATAAAAAAATGATTTTTCAATTCTATATTAAAAAAGGAGCTTTCATAATTTGTTGAAAAATTCATTTCATATTACGCGATTTTAGAACACTATCCTACAGCTTATAGTATATTGTCTTTGGTGTAAATCACTTTTTCCCGTAGCTGGGAATGATCAGATATCTAAATACACATATAATAGCAGCTCTTGTACCTTCATGGTTAAATTATAAGGTTTTTTACAAGTAAATCTTATAACTCTTCTTAGAACGCATAAAAAATATCTATTGATATTTTATAAAAAATTAATGAATACAAATGTACAATTTTTCATTTTTGAATTTATTTGGTTTTTTATAATGTACAAAACTGAATAAAAATTTACAATCTTTAATTTTTCAATTTTTTTTTCTAATGTACAAAATGAATAAAAATGTACTAATTTACGTTAACCTGTTAGCTGTTTTCTAGTTGCTGAATTAAATTTACGCGATGACGCGAATTTGCGACATTAGCAGCGCAAGTAAAGATGTGCTGATAATTCAAAGAGTGGTAACGTTTCCAATTAGGTTTTGGCTGTATAGTAAAATTCTTAAAATATTAAAATTTCGAAAATAGTTTTTTTTTTGCTTATATAAGAAATTCATAGCAAATGTTAATTTTTTTCGCCTGACGCATATACGCGACATTAGCAAAATAGGAGCGTTTATCATCGACGCATATATGCGACATAAACAGTTAACAGGTTAAAAACAGAGGTACCTTATTCTCAGTACGTCCGCGTCGTTGGTACTGAGTAATGCTAAAGCTGAGTTATTATTTTACTATTATAAGGTTTAACTATTATTCTATGTAATAATTTTTTAGATTTCTTTTTCATGTGCGACAATTCTGTGTAACTTTTTTCAGAAATATTCCTTTGGCTGGGTTCAACAAACGGGCGGCCCGTTGTGAAGTAAGCAAAATCATTTAAACGGGCGGCCGGTTGTTGAACCTAGCCAAAGGAATATTTCTGAAAAATGTTACACAGAATTGTCGCACACAGAATTGTCTCACACAGAATTGTTGCACACAGAATTGTTGCACACAGAATTGTCGCACACAGAATTGTTGCACGCAGAATTGTTGCACACAGAATTGTTGCACACAGAATTGCCGGTAAATCACTGATCACATCGGTTATTGACTGAAGAGATCGGTCGGTTATTGACTACCCACATCGGTTGTTGACTGAACAGATCGGTCGGTTATTGACTAGCCACATTGGTTATTGACTGATCATGTTGGTTATTGACTGATCACATTGGTTATTGATTGATACAGATCAAGACTACAACCCAATTGGAAGAACCACGATTTATAATTTTCGCTCTACAAAAAAAAATGAACGCAGACAAATTACTGCTGATTCTTCAAAATTCGATCATTGTAATATAACTGATCTAAAAATTTACCTTAATTCCGATGTTTATCCATATGAGGATATGGGACTTGCTTTTGACAAAAACCGTTATGCTATATCTTATGATGCCTATGTCAACTTTCAAAAAAATTACTATAATAAATCGTTAGCAGAACCTTTAATTACCTGGAGTAAATTTAAATCATCTGCAATGATATTAATATTAGATACTCGTCATCAAAATGAAAATCTAAAAACTGGACCTGTTGAGATTCGAATTGAAATGAAATTTCAAGGAGCATTAGATGAAAATACATCAGCATATTGTCTTATGCTGCAGGATCGTTTAGTTCATTACAATCCATTGAACGCTGAAGTTAGCAAAATCATTTAAATGAAATCTCCATACTTTATAATTGATATTCAAGGTTTCAGAGATAATAAAAATAAATTAATTTTAAAAGAAATTGCAATACTCTCTTCAACCGGTGAATTACAACACTACAGTATAAGACCACCATATGGATTCCATTTACTCTCAGCTAACACACACAAAACAAACAGATGGCTAGAGAGAAACCATCATGGATTTCAATGGTGTGATGGAGTTTCATATTTTTATAACTCTAAAATAAACAAAACAAAAAATATAATAATTAATAATACTATAAGTTAATAATTCTAAAAATTTATATGAAACGTCACTTGAGTTCAATATTCTTTATATGAAACGTCACTTGAGTTCAATATTATACTATAATGACCCCACCGTAATGTTTCATAAGTATTTTTATCAAATATCTTTTATCATCGTCTGGACTAAGGCAACTTTTGTTTGAGTAATGCTGCTTACTTGATGTTGCTTACTTTGAATCAAATTTTGAGAAATTACTTTTTCTATATTTTCATTTAAACATTCAATGTAATCACTAAAAGATAATCTATTTTTCACAATATTTCTCTTTACACCCTTAGCTTTTTTTGTCTGATCTTTACCTTCTACCCGAATTGCATACATTTTAGATCTTAAACCTTAGAGTATATAGAACAGGAGATGCTATAGTTAAAATAAAGTGAAGCATTTTTTTGTTGGGGGGTAAAGAGAAATATTTCATATATTTCTATATAAAATGTGCAAATTTTTGACAATCATTTGCAAATTTTTGACAAGTAATGCTCTAAAAATTGTCAAAAACTTGGTGACATATAGCTTGTAGGGGCAAATTTATATTATAGCTTCTCCTGTTCTATATACTCAAAGTCTTAAACCAACAAACTCTGTCATAATGCGCCCACTATTCTCATCTTTCATTAGGCCCAGTACTTTTTTATTTATGAGGGGAATATTCCACTTATTATTAAGAGGATAGTCACTAGTATCAAAGTAAGTGTGATAATCACGTTTAATAGTTTCATAAAGATCAAAATATGTTACTTCATAGATAAGGGAATCCGTGTCAGTATAGCAAATGCTGCAATTAGAGCCGAATCGGGGAAGCATATAATTATAATGAAAATCATAAATTGTTGTTTTAGCCAAATCGAGAATACACATACCAACATAAATGGTTTATTAAAGAATATTTCAGTTTTATTCAGTTCTATAGCTATTTGATTTTCATTGAAAATGGTTGAGGCTTTAAATTTTTAGAAATAAGAGCTTCAGCACCATATCTACCAAACCATTTTGTTACCAACTTAACAATGCTATGTTTCCGTACATTTTCTATAGTTTTACCGAAGACAGCATTATTCATAAGCTTAAACAAATTTTTCTCAGTCATTTTTAGCTAATATGCGAAGTTTTGTATTTAAATTAATGTTACAATCCCCATGTGCTGGTCTTCGGTATTTACCGGTTAGATGACAATGATCGTGTACTTTTTTATCATTGTCACTAAAAGGGTTTTCACATATATGACAGATCACAGCAGATTTAAAATCCTTAATTTGTTTTTCAGTTAGCTGGTCTATAGGTAGATCACAAATAAAAACCGTTTCTACATCTTCAGCAAACTGCAATAATTCGCGAACAAACCAATCTAAACAGTCCTCGCCACGGTAATGTTTATAAAACGACAACGTGGAGTCATATGAGCATTTAACATAATAACCTATACTACATGGAACATAATTTTGATACTTATTTCCATCACTTGTTGTAATAAACATTTTAAATCAGCATAAATAACAAATGGCGATTCAACTTTATTTCTAAAATTCTTAAATTCTAACGTTGATTTTTCTTTTGTAGGTAAACGAATTTTACAATTATTGAGATTCTTGCAATCATCCATATGTTTCTCCAAACGATTGCGAGTATAAAAGTAATGAAGGCAACGTTCACAAAAAAATTTTTGACCGTTCATTTTGGATAGTGGTGATGATAAAAGCCGCGATAGATGTTTTATCCAAACATAGTGATATTTTATAACAGCAGTGGTAGCTTCATTCTCATCATTATAATCATCATAATTATAGTACTCATTCTGAATCAGTAGAAGGTTTACATGTTGACTCAGCTTTTCACTTGTCAAGTACGTTGGCAAAGTTATAAAATGTTTGTGTTTTATATATTTCAAAATGTAAACATTGATTGATATATTATTCAGCTTTTCAAATCTAGGTATTTGCTTAATAGTCATTGGGAATTTGATGTTAGTTAAATTTAGCTTATTTGAGTAGTGAGGATACTTTGTAATACGTTGTGGATTTTTAGCAACTGGATGTATAGCTGATAACACAGCCCAAGCAAAACAGGCTTCATCATCATTTTGAACATTGACGCATGCCTTCTTCATCACAATTTCTCTTGGCAACTCAATGTACGTTGATCCTAACTGAGGTGTAAATTTGTTTATATAAACGCCTAAGTTAATGATTGATGATAATGCCCAACCACTATCCTTTTCTTGAATTCTTCTAAATCTTTTAAGATGGGATTCTTAACAAAATCCGAAAACCAGTCATTAATATTGGTATTTTTGTATATGGTAACATTTTTTGTATTCAATGTTGTTTTAGTATATTGTTAAAGCGACGTTGAAATGGCTTAGTACAATCTTGTAAAAAGTCTTTCGGATCTTTGTGGCGAAGATTTATAATCACCCCAGTGCGTATGCGCTTTTCGAATGCTGATTGAACATCCTCCCACTTGACATTGTTGTTATTATAATTGATACGGTTAAGATGTGGCTTTTTATAGCCTGATCCCTTTTGTAAACTCAACGCCTTCAATTGAGTTCGATATTCTTGTAATAAACATAAACCATTGCTTAATCGGTTCCTCTCACTTGTAGCTTTTGTAGACTTCATCATCGTGTATACGGTTTTGATACCTTTTGAACACTCCTTAATATTTTGCTCTAATTTCTCTAAATTTTTTTTATCATTCTCAATTGACAATTTAACTTTTTGAATTATTTTATACATTTTATTACAATTTTTTATTTTTATTACACTTTTTATATAGTAAATTGATTTAAATTGAATTGTAAATTGAAAGGTAACCTTTAAATTGTAAATTGAAAGGTAATTACTCATATAGAATTTGTGTGAATAATTTTATTTAAACTTTTTGATTTTATTCTAATTTTATATATTTGTTCCCAGTTAAATTTACCACTTTTATATATTTGTTTTATATATTTGTTCCCAGTTAAATTTACCAAAAACACTCTCACTCACTTAACGTACTGAAGTAAAGTATTTACAGTATTTACTGTGAATTTACTAGGAAAAATTTATATTTAATTTAATATAAACGCTCTTTCTTACGCAATGTTTACACAAGTGTTTCTTAAAATTTACATCCTCATCGGATTTGCTGATAAAAGAACTATTTATTATTCTTAATGCTAAAAGTCATTAATCTCATATAATAAACATATAACTTTTTTGTTTCAAAATATAATATTTTAATATCAAAACAAAAATATGAAATCTCCATACATCATAAATATATGTATATGTATATATTTCATAAATACTTTTTACAAATTCACACTCCAAAATTAAGAATAAATTCTTATATTACAATCTTATATTAGCCCTGTTTTTTTGTAGACGGGTATATTGTATTGCAAAATTTTTGCAAAAAAACAATTCACTGAAAATAAGGCGACAATTTTTTTTATTTCAATCACAATTGAATTTATCAGCTGATAATTTTTTTTAAAATCACATTAACTTTGAGTTTTATAAAACTAAAAAAAAAATCATTAAATATATCATTAAAAAATATAAAACTTGCGTTTTTTCTTTAATAAATTGCTATTTTTTAATGTAAAAAAAAAACATAGGCTATGCCTTTTTGGTCCAATGTATTTGAAATAAATGAAATAAAATGAAATGAAACGGGATATTGACAAGAAAGTCATATACATGGCATATTATTAACTATTTATCATTTACAATTCATTTGCAATATATAAATAACTACTGTAATTCTCATTTTTTGCCAACAAGTTGTTGTTTTTTTCAATGTAAAAATTTGCTGTACAACATACCCGTCTCCAAAAGAACAGGGCTATTATAGTACACAAAATGTAAAAAAAAATATATAAAATAAATAATCAAATCAAAGTTTTTTTATGCCTTTTCCTTGAAAATATGTATATAACAATTTAACTAAAAAATTACTCTAAAATTTAAGCTATTGTAGTTGAAAAGGATCTCCTAAAACTCTACATATTAAAACATTTTATTAAAACTATATTCTAAATAATTTTATGGCAATAAATAAATTGAATTGAAATTGAAAAAAATTATCAAGATTATGATATCTAGAATATTAACATATATGTTTACATTACACTAAACTCTGCCTCAAAACATAATTTTTTTTATTATAGTAATTGTGATATAAGAATTTTTAAAGATTTTTGTGTTTACGTTATATACATTATATACATATATACACTAAGGAAAGAATTGTTTGAGATGTTTTGTGTTTACGTTATATATCTATATATACATATATACACTAAGGAGAGTCTTTTTCTTTTATATTTAAAATAAACAAAAAAAACCATAAAAAAAACCATTCAAAAACACACAACTTAATTAATACTGCTGATAAGAAAAATAGTCTATTCAGACTTTTAGAATATTTTAGAAATTTACTAATAAAATTAGCTAAAATGTCTAAACATGTTTCAACACACAACCATATTCCCACACCACCACAACCTATGCCAAAAAGCCCACTACAATCCCCACACCCCCACCCTACACCACAACCTCAACACCAATATCCAATTCACCAACCCCAACACAACCACACACACTAAAACGACAGACACCACAAACTAAACATGTGTGCATGCGAAAGATTGATCATTTTAATTGTTTACAATTAAACAAAAAAGATTTTGTGTCAGAACTCTTATAGCTTATCTACTAGTTTCCTTCACAAGAGTCTATATTCGATTTAACATAATTTATTTCAAATTCATTTTCACTGTTTTCATTAAATATCTTCTTTATCTTTTATTAAGTTATTAAATAATTCAGGGTCTATCCAATAACATTTTTCTAAATTAATTATTGGCTCTAAGGTTATTTTACAATCCGAAAGGAATGAGCTGGGATCTTTTAGTTCACTCCGTTCTCGTTTCCCGAAACCATTGCCATTTTGGATTCGTAGGATTTACGAGCTTCACACTCTAACATTTTATGTTCTTTCCTTGCGCACCATTCACAAGGGGTCTTTTCTAAACTTTCGTTCATACCATTTATACTATGAAGTTGAGACTGGCTTTGTTCCTTAGTTTGCGAATATATCATTACGCATTCATTTACTCCATGTCCACTCCTTCCACAATATGAACATTGCACTGGTTTTTACTGGGATTGCCACGTGCAATCTCTACTAAGGTGACCTGGTTCACCACACTTAATACATTTTATAGTAGTATTACTTTTTGTTGGTCCTCTAAATAAAAGATTGCTGTTGCCATTATTATTATTACAATTGTTAACGGCATTATTATTATTATAATAATTATCATTATAATTTTTATTATTTCTGTTATTGTGTTGGTAGGTATTGCCATTAAATATATTTTGGTTTCCATTGTTATTTCTATTAGAGGTCTTATTATTATTATGAAAATTATTGTTATTATAATTACTATTATGATTTGAAAATTGTTTATTATAATTATTGTTAGAATAGTATTTGTTGTTATTGTTATTTTGACCGTTATTAAATTTATTGTTTCCATGTACTCCCCGGAAATAATTACTATTATTATTTCTAAAATTATTTCCATTATTAAATTTGTTTTTATTTGGTTGGTCAGTTCATTTAATTTTTTCATCATACTTATTAACAAATTCATTATTTGATCACCTTGACTACTATTACTAGTTTTACTAGAACTTCCTATACCTCCTAAATTTCGTGTTTCATTTAAATATTGACGAGCTGCTCCTAAGTTTTTGAATATTAAATATTGTTCAAATCTGCTGATCGCAGTCCTCCCAAACATATTCTCTTCGCTGTAATTTCCATCTCATTTATTAACGCTCTTCCCTCGTTGTGATATCTTTCATTCACTCTGTTTCGATAAGCCGCCAATTTTTCTGATATTCTTTCCCCAAAAAGCTCATTCTCATATTGAAACATTCCCATCATTTATTCCTTACTTTCAATTAAACGATTTCTTAAAATATCTTTGTATTGAGTAAAATTTTCCACGTTGGCATATCTAAACAGTGCGTTGGCTGCACCTGTCAATTTACTCGTAAATAAAATTCGCAATAATATTCCCTTTTGTTCATCTCTAGTCAAGTCGTACGCTTGTTTAGCCAATTCTAGAACATTGTCCAATTCATTTTCAATGTCCAATCCTACACCTTAAAATGCTGGAACTTGTACTAAAAATGTTTTTATTATTTTTTCCACTGGTAGGAGCGTTGGTTCAAGATGACAAGAGTTGTCGTTAGTAAAATTTTCCACGTTGTATTCCTCATAGTCTTGAAGAGTACATCTCACTTAGGAGTATTCCATGGGGCTCCCTGGATTACACGAGGGCCCACTGTAAAATTAACAGAAAATGTAAAATTTAACAGAAGATGTAAATTTAACAAAAAATGTAAAATTTACCAGAAAATGTAAAATTTAACAGAAATTGTAATATTTAACAAAAGATGAAAATGACAGAAAATGTAAAATTTAACAGAAATTGTAAAATTGAACAGAAGATGTAAATATAACAGAAAATGTAAAATTTAACAGAAAATGTAAAATTTAACAGAAATTGTAAAATTTAACAGAAGATGTAAATATAACAGATATAACATACAATGTAAATAACAGAAAATGTAAATTTAACTGAAAATGTAAAATTTAACAGAAAATGTAAAAATGTAAAATTTAACAGAATTTGTAAAATTTAACAGAAAAATGTAAAATTTAACAGAAATGAAATTGTAAAATTTAAAAGATGTAAATTTAACAGAAATGTAAAATTTAACAGAAATTGTAAAATTTAACAAAAGATGTAAATTTAACAGAAAATGTAAAAATTAAGAGAAATTGTAAAATTTAACAGAACATGTAGAATTTTCACAGAAAATGTAAAATTTAGCAGAAGATGTAAATTTAACAGAAAATGTAAATTTAACAGAAAATGTAAAATTTAACAGAAAAATGTAAAATCTAAATTTTGTGGGGCATGAAATGAAAAGCCTTGAAGAGTACATCTCAATAGAGAGTAGTCCGTCATGGTTTGGCCCAAAACGGGGGCAATGTGATGTCCCATCATACAAAAAAATATGTGGGATATCAACTGAAAGGTCTTTAAAAGACCATCTACAAAACACATTGGTTACTCCGTGGGGCACCGGGGGCCAAGGAGGGCCCAATACGTCTACCACATGTGGAGCTCAAACAAAATTAATTATTTTAATTATGGAAAACAATAAAATATATTTTTTGGCCTTTGACAGTCAGCAATAGTAAGGGAAAGTAGACCTTATCAGAATTAATGACATTTATAACGGGGTCTACCTTTCCCTTACTATTGCTGACTGTTACTCAAGCTCCACAGGAAAGTACATTGCAGTGGTATATTTTCTTGTTTATTACTTTTTAGTTGAACATTACTTTAAGGGAAAGTATTTTTAAAAACCTTTTTTTTATTTATATTTTATATATATGTATATATAATTTTCGTCATTAGGAACAACAAAAATCATTATGTAAATATAGGGTAACGAAAAAAATTGTTGGTTAGTTAAACCAAATTTTATTAAAATTTGAACACTTATGTTACAAATTTTAATTAAGTTACTTTGTTTTTACACAGCCCTGTGTCAACTTACTGCAAAAATTTATTCTGTACTTTCTTTACTCAGTTTTGTGTCAAATTAAGGCAACTTAATACTTCACTACGTTATTGGTTTTGTTACCCTATTTTTATATATTCGAATTTTATTTTATATACATACACATCTATGTAGTATATTTCACCGCTACGAAAAACTTTAATATAAACTTATTAAAAATTGCCAAAAACGCACAATTTGCAATTTTAAATTATAGAGAAAAAAAAAATTTTGTGCAACCAAAATTTTTGTGTTATATTATTTGGTATCAATGTATTTGTACACCAAAAAAAATTATTTATTATACTTATTTATTTTTTGAATTAAATTGAAGAGGGAGAAAAAAAAATGAAACTAGGTTAAATATTGGGATAGGTTAAGGTTTTTGTAATATAAAAAATTTGATGTACTTTTATATTGCATTTTACATATATATATATTTGTATATGCATTTATTTATTTTTTTAACTTGAATATTTTTGTATATAAAAAAAATTGAACTTATTAGAAATAATATATTTTTTATATTATTTTTTTTTTAAAAGGATTTTATATTTCCCTGCAAAAAAAGAATTTTTTATTTATAAAAGATTTTATAACAAATTTTTTTATGTAATTTTCTCTACTATTTCAAATAATTTTTATATCAATTTATTTTAAAAAAAAATTTCATTTTAATTTAATTTTTTGGTCTTTTTTTTAATAATTTTTTATGAAATATACTTTAAAGATTTTCTACTTTAAACAAATTTTACTATGTTATCTATTTTAGTAATTTTCAATTTTTACTTTTACAAAAAAAATTAATTTTTTAACATTTTAATTTAAACATTTTTTTTTTAATTTTACTTTAAACAATTTTTCCAATTTTAATTTAATCAATTTTAACAATTCGCAATTTCATTAATTTTAAATTTACAGTTTAATTTAATAAGTGGCCAAAAAATATATTTTATTGTTTTCCATAATTAAAATAATTAATTCTGGATTAATTATTATTATATAAATAAGATACAAAAAAAGATCCGTATCTTCCTATTGAATTTGATTTATTCATTTAAAAAAAAACTATTTTTATTTATTTTATATATATATTTTTTGACAAAAAAAAATCGCACTTACTACTTTTTACTGCTTTTTCTGTTTTTTTTTTAAACTGCTACTACTGCTTCTGATACTTATAAAAATTAAAAAAAAAGATATTTATAAAATTTTTATTAAAATTTATTTTATTATTTTTTTTGTCTATTTATTTTATTAAAATTCCGCTACTCTCCACTATTATTATGTGATTTTATATGTTATTATATATATATTTTTTATATTTGATTTTAAAATGTCGTTTTACCGAAAACAAATTTTTAAGATACGAAACTTACTTCCTATCCTGTCCGCAGCGCCAATGCTGTAATAATGAATATTACAATCATAAATTTTTATCTCATTTATTTATAGTTTATTATCTCACCTTTTTAACTTGTATCTTATTTTAAAACTTTCTTTTCTGAATAAAACACATTTGGTTTTGGTATACAATTATTATACTTTTATCTTTATTAAACTGTTTCTATTTATTTATTTTATATTTCTTATTCAAATTTATCTGTTACAATTTTTAATAATAGTTAACTTTAATTATTCATTAATTAATAAATTATTTCATATTTTATTTTATTTAGTTTTATTTATAAAAATTCCTTTTAGTTTCCACGTATAATTATAAATTTCATTTTTTTACTTGTTTGTTTATTTTAACTAAATTTAATAATTTTATTTTAAAATCTTTTTTCTTTAAAATTATTTATTTACCTTTTTTCGACTTTTATTAATTAAACTATTAATTAACTTTTCTCTAATTTAAATCTTTGAAATCTTTAAAATAAACACCGTAAATGATTTATAAACTGATAACTTGTCTATATTGTTCAATTTACAACTGATTTATATTTTTCAATTTAAAAATAAATTTTGAAATAATACTTTTTTTTATCGACTGACCTTATAATTTTAATCTCGATTTTAAAAATAAGAACCTTATTTCTTATCCGATCAACTGCCTAAATTTTAATTTTTCTTTCTATTTTATTTTGTTGAAGAGTTTTCCAAAATCTTTCCTATAATTTTTTGGAAAACCAATCAGCTTCTCGAATAAAATAATTTAAATTAATTTTAATTCAATTGGTTAATTAATTTTACGTCAGCACAGAGAAATTATAATTTATTGAATTAAATTTTTCTCTGTCCAAATTACATATCCGTCATTTAATACATTTAAAATTAATTAAAACTGATAACGTTGCAAATCTAAATAAAAAATTTTCACAAACATGTAATTTTTTCTTGATAAATAGAAATTTGAATAATTTTAAATTAAAATTAAAATATATTTCTCATAATTAATATTAATTTTGATTACTTAAAAAATTTGGAAGATATAAAAAAGGAAATCATATTTCATGAGAAATAAAGTGTTTTTTTAAACCTAATCTAACAAATAAGTTGACAACTTATTTGTCACATGTAATTGCAACTTGATCACTAACATTATTTTGATAATAATAAGTTTCATAGTTTAAAATATTTAAGGAATAGTTCAGTTCTTAGCAAACCGACAAACTATTAACATTTAAGTTAAAATAAAGTTTTTTTGTGACAAATTTTGAAATAAAATAAAGTGTTTTATTTGATTCTATTTCGCGTTTTTTTTATAAGAAGAAAACAATTTTAAAAATAAAACTGGCGCAGTCGGTAGGATTATCGACTTCTCGACACCAAAAATATTAAAAAAAAAATAGTGAAAAAAAGGAAACTTGACATTAAACTATAATTAAATAATATTAAACATATTTGAACGTAACAAGCTTTTATATAATCAACTGTTATGGTGAGGCTGCCATAACCGTTCAAATTTAACAATTTCAAAATAAATAGTGAGATTAAATTATTAATTAGATAATTAATCAATAACAATATTAAATAACCAATAAAATAAATACATAAACGAAAAACGAAATATTTAAATGGAGTTGTGAAGATTCTTTCTTAAAGTCATTTTAATCGATAATCTGCAAAAATAAATAAAAACATTTTTAATAATTTCAAAATTTGAAGGACACAAAAAAAAATGATAATGGCAACAGCGAGTGCAATCATTACGTGTAGATTTAATTAAAGAAGCTCGTAGCGTTCCTGTTTTCACTGGAGACGGCACTTATTCGTTAAAATGTTTCATCGATGAAACTGAAACAATTTTATCAGTAGTAAATGATGACAATGGAAAAGTGTATTTATATCGAATACTCCTGACCAAAATTCAAGGACCAGCTGGTAGCGCAATTCGCAGAATTCAAGACCAATCTTGGAAAATGTTAAAGAAGTGTTGAAGACATCATTTGGGGTGAGTGAACATTATCTACATTTAAAAGAAGAAGCAGACAAAGTACAAAGTAAAAATGTAAGTCATATTTATTCTAATTTATATAAATTGCTAGATAAATTAAACTTGAATTACCAATTATACGATAGTAAACGTGTAGAATTTAGTCCAAGTAATAACGAAAAGTCAATTCTTGAAAAATTTCTTAATAAAATAAACCGAACAGATTCAATGTATTTAAGAACAAAGGACGTAAAATCTCTTGAAGAAGCTTATATAGCTTTAAAACAAACTGGTGTTAATTTGTCGGATGAAAGAATCTTGAATAGGAACTGAAACCAACCAATAAAAAGTGAACAAAGTTATAATCGTAATAATAATAATAAAAATTATTTTTCCCATAGTAGAAATCCAATTAACCACAATATTAGATATCCAAATCAATCCAATAACATTAATAGTCATAATTCGAGATTCAGAAATTCCAGTAATTTCCGAAATGGAAATTATTCTGGTAATTTTTATAATCGAAATAATAATGTAGAACGTCCATTGCCAATGGATGTTGATAATTCAGAAATGGTTAAAAATTTTCATGGGGGCCTCCAACGTACCATTACCCATAGTAGAACTCACTATAGAAAACAAAAAACTGAAATGCTTGATCGATAGTGGATCAGCTACTTCAGTAATGAACGAATCTATTTTTCCAACTAATAGATATGAAAGATTACATAGAAACATCGAATTAAGAACATTAACAGGAAATCAAATTATATATAAAGAAATTATTACAAATTACCAATCGAATTAAAAGAAAATTCGACTATATCTTGGAAAATTATGAATCTGAAAAATAAAAACTTTGAAGCTTTAATAGGGCAAAATATTCTGAAACCGCTAGGGGTAGTAATTGATATCTTTAACGAGCATATTAAAGTTCATAACAATATAACAAAATTTATATCAGCTTGCCCATTTGAAAATATTTGTCAGTTAGAAATACTGCAAATCAATAATAATGAACTACTTGAAAAATTAAAAAGCGAAAATATGAATCGTGAAGAAACAACTCACCTGAAAAATATATTAAATAAAAACAAGGACATTGTCTTTAAAGAGGGCGATAAATTACGGCGGTAAAAAATTCAAAACCGATTTATAGTAAAATATATCGATTTCCAAAAATTCACGAAGACGAAGTCAACAAACAAGTGAAAGAGATCAAGGAATTATAACGCCATCAAATAGTCCTTATAATAGTCTTATTTGGGTGGTGGCCAAAAAAATTGACTATTCCGGTGAAAAAAATCAAGGAATTATAACGCCATCAAATAGTCCTTATAATAGTCCTATTTGGGTGGTGGCCAAAAAAATTGACTATTCCGGTGTTCTAAAATGGCGTATAGTCATTGACTATCTGAAATTAAACGATATCACAGAAGATTATAAATTTCTGATACCCAACATTGACTCTATCTTGGATAAACTTGGTAGAGCTCAATACTTCTCAACACTTGACTTAGCCAAGGGATTTCACCAAATCCTCGTGGACAAAAAAGACAGAGCTAAAACTGCCTTTTCAACCCCTGAAGGCCACTACGAATTTGTTCGTATGCCATTTGGGCTCAAAAACGCCCCGGCCACATTTCAAAGGATGATGAATTTTGTTCTTCGTGACCTAATCGGAAAAATATGTATTGTCTACCTAGATGACATATTAATATTTTCAACTTCAATACAAGAACATGTAGAGGCTCTAAATAAAATTTTAGATGAAGAGAATTCAACCTAAAAATTCAAGTCGATAAATGTAAGTTTTCCGCAACCGAAACTGAATATTTGGGGCATATTCTTAAAGCGTAAGGCATTAAGCCTAACGATAAAAAAATTGATGCTATAAATAAGGTTGTTCTACCAAAAACGCCAAAAGAAATCAAAAGCTTTAATTAACTGGATATTACCGAAAGTTCATTAAGAACTACGCAAAAGTAGCCCAACCTATGACTAAATATTTAAAAAAAAAAATAAAATTAAATTTAAATGATCCATTACAGAGAGTCATTCGAAAAATTTAAAAATATCATTACTAATCACCCAATTTTGCATTATCCTGATTTTTAGAAAATATTTACACTTACCACAGATGTATCGAATTTCGCAAGCGGCGCTGTCATCTCACACGCAGGACATCCGATTTGCTACACCAGTAGAACCCTAAACGATCACGAGCAAAATTATTCTACAATAGAAAAAGACCTCTTGGCCATCGTTTGGGCTACAAAATATTTTAGGGCATATTTATATGGTAGGAAATTTTACATTAGAACCGATCACCGTCCACTGGTTTGGTTAAATTCCCTGAAAGAACCCAATTCAAAATTACACCGTTGGTGTATAAAACTAAACGAATATGAATTCGATATTAAATACGACGTTAAGGGTAAAGAAAATAACGTTGCTGACTTTTTAAGTCGTATTAATCACGATACAAATGAAGTTAACAATATGGAGTCGGTTAATAATGAAATTAATAATTTAGAAGATAACGATTCAATAATAGCTACGATTCATAGCGGTGAAGAAAGTCAAGAGGATCACATAAATATATCTAATGCAATTGTAAATAAATTTTTTACTCAATTATTATTCGTTAAACAAAAATTTAGAGAATTCGATATTAAAGCTATGTACAGACAAAAAGTGAAATGATGATTTCCCATATAAATTTTCAGATTGTGAAAAAGTCGGGAAATTTTTTTCAAAAAGTAGTACATACTCGACGTGAAATGAAAATTATTTATCAGAGACATGAACCATAAAATAATCAAATTTTTCACGACTACTTAATGATCTGTACATTTAATTGAACATGAAAAATTTGAAAAAATAATATTTTGACCTTTTTAAGGCTGATTTTCATTGCAATGCGAATCAAAAAACCCATTTTCATTACTAGAAATTTTTAATCTTTTGCAGAAAACTTGAAAGATATAGATATAAAAATATTGTATAAGGCAGAACGAGACAGCGTCATTAATTTTGCTTCCAGCCATTAGATGTCACTAATACTTTTATGGTTAAATATTTGACAGAATATAATAATTATTTGTCTATTCATTAAAAAAAATAAATATTTTTGTAAACTTTGTGTCAATTAATTTTTAATTAAGCTAAGTATTTACTACCACAAAAAGAACCGACAAAGTTGTGAGCAAAATATCATATTTTAAAAAAATTTGTCGTAAAACACCTGTTTGGTATCGAAACCACCAGTTATTATACTATGTGAATATTACAAAGTAACAAAAATTTGCAAAAACCTTTGGAAAATTTTCTACATAAAATTATACTTTTTTTGAATTGAGTACTAAGTACATACCTAGCTTTAATTAAAAATTAATTTACAAAAAAAAAAAAACATTTTGATCATTTATATTTCTGACATTCATATCTTTTTCATATGACAATCACATCTTTTTATAGGAAAGTATCTCAGCCGACATACTTTGCTATAAAAAGACGCCAATGTCAAATTTTATACTATAAAAAGATGTGATTGTCAAATTATTTGCCATAAAAACGATATGAATGCCAAATAATTTTTTTAAAAAAGATGATCTTATCTCTCTATCACACAACTAATATATATGTATCTCGCATCCCGTTCTGGTCGACGACTTCAAGTTTTTTGTATTGAAAATCGAAAAATTTTGTAATGAAAATCAGCCTTTATTATCAAATACATATTTGAAATATATTTGAATAGTTGAAATCAAATATATCAAATATATAAATGGATTTTTAATTTGAGGAAAATTATTCTGTTTCTGATTACGAGTTTGAAGAACCAAGTAATGAAAAAGTAATAAGTGAAAGTAATGAAAAAGTAATAAGTAAATGTAATGACAAAGTAATAAGTAAATGTAATGGGAAAAAATTGGAAAATTCAAAAAAAAAAAAATATTGTGAAATCAACACCAAAATTTACTGTGGATGAAAAAAAATGTTAGCATTGATGGTGGAACAACATCCAGTAATTTGGGATCTTCAACATAAGGACCACAGCAATATCCATGTAGTACAAAAGGCTTGGAATGAAATAAGTGATGAATTACTAAAACCCGGTATATATGTTATAAGAATAATTATAATATTTGTATTATAATTATAAGTATTTGTAGAAGCTGAATGCAGAAAATGGTGGAAATCATTAAAAGATAGCCCAGAAAAAAAACGTGTAAATCTGGTAGTGGAGCAGCCGACGATATATTGGAAGACGTAATAGTAGAAATTAGTTGCAGTTGGGATTGTGCGGAACAAATGGCTTTTTTGCAACCAGCAACAAACAAAAGAAAGTATGTAATTTTTATTAATTAAAAAATTTGTATAGACTAATTAATATATTATCATTATTATTTGTTGCAATTTAGAACTGTATCTAGTGTTGATGAAAATTTTTCTTTGGATGAATCTCACAATAATTAATCCTACTGTGAAAGTGTAAGTATCTATATTACTCTGCTTATGAAAACATTTTATATACTTCTTATTTTATATAATTTATTATCTTTATTTTAGTCTACATAAAAAAAATAAAAATAAATAATAATGATGAAATATTAATTTCGTCCTTCGAAGAATTATCACAAAGTTATGCTAATATCAATCAAAGACGCACCGAAAATCGTGTTGGTAAATATAAGTACGAACAAATAATAGGCAATATTGATTGGATGCTTGCTCCAACAACTACCACAAAATCAAGTTCCCAATGAAAATTGCAAAATTATTAATTTAATAAATGAAGAAATAGAAAAATATAAATAATTTAATTTAAATAGTTTTTATAAATTTAATAATTTTTTGTTTTTATTAAATTTTAGTATTGTTTTATTGTTTTTTTTTAAATTTTTGTAATAAATTCTGATTTAAATTAATTAATTGAAATTTAATTAATTAAAACATAGTTTTTATAATTTATATAAAAGATCTTTTATTTTGTCACGAGACACTTCCTTCTTTCGAATTAACATATTTTTTTAAATTATCCCTTATATTTATGGCTTCAGTTTTTGGTCTTCCTCTATATGGTAGAACATTACCATTAAATAAACTATTTTTTGGAATGTTCTTTCTCCATTCACCTTCAATTAAAATACCTGAAACTTCATCATATTTATCAGCATATTTAGGTGGACAATATACTGTTTTATTTATTTTCAGCAAGTAATTATGCAAATAGCAGCATGCTGTTACAATTCTTTGCGCTTTATTTGGTTGACAAAACATTGTTCTTGTCAAACATTGCCATTTTTCTAATGGCAACGTGTTTGCCATCAATACTTCCAATGCAGTTTTGGAAAATTCCATTGGTAGTTGAATTCATTAGCTTTTTCAACAAATAGCTCATTAGTTAGTGGTGGTATCTGGTTACGGAGCACTTTAATAATTGCTTCGCATACTTCATCTAAAATATAACCAAATGATTGTTTGCTAATTCTGTATATTGAAGATACGTGACGTTGCAATGCTCCACTTGCTAAATATCTTAAAATTATATTTATTTAAATTATATTTATAGTAAATAAAATTGTTAAATTTTATAGAAAGACCTACTCAATAACTGCACAAAATTTTAATTTCGGAGGAATTTCATCGCCCCTGGAATTATGTTTTGGCAGTAGATAGTTCTCAATTAACCCAAATAATTCGTTGAAACTATTCACATTCATATGAAAATTTTCAATAAATGCTTTTTCATAATTTACCATATCATTAAACTGAAAATATAAAAGGAGTATGTATTTAGAAAAGATTTTTATGCTGTAATGCATTAATTTACATCTACAGCAAATCGTCCTTTCGTAGCACGTTCTTTTAATTATGGATTTACCCACATTGTTCTTTTTTTTCAACATAATTACGTCCCATTAATACTGCAGCAGTTGAAATTAAACTTATAACTAAGTTATCTTCATCACTTTCACTACTACACATTCTAATTTTTATTTATTTTTACTGCAATAAATATATTTTTTAATTTTTATTTATTTTGGTTAAATATATTTAAAATAAATATATTTGTTTGACTTTAATTTGGCTTTTCGTTTTTATTTTGTCAATTTCGAATTGACGTAGCAGTCAAAATTTTCACTAGGTTTTAAATGTACAAATTTTAAATAATTTTTTCACGACATTTTCACTTTCTGTATGTACATTGCTTTAGTATGGAAAATTTAGGAAAATATTTGTATCTGAGAATGACCTAAGTGATAATCAATATTTAAACGATACTCTTAGAAGGTATATAAAAAAGGGTGTTACAGGTATCTATTCAGAATTAGAAGATAACAAATACAACATATTGCAAAAGAAATTGATTCAACTTTTTGCTAACAATAAAAGTATGAAATTCTTAAAGTGTACCAAACTAGCAGAAGACATTGAAAATGAAGATTAAGCGATAGAAATTATAAGTAAGATTCATGAGGAAACAAACCATAGGGGAATAATGGAAAACTATGCCGAAATAAAGGACACTTACTTTTTTCCTAAATTAAAAGAACTATTACACATAAACATCAACAACTGTGACATTTGCAATCAAGCAAAATATGATCAACCAAAATATGAAATATCAATTTGAAATTTCAGAAAATCCGAAATCACCAAATGAAATAATTCATTGTGATACATTCTTTTGTTATAAAGAGGTATTTCTTACTTTGATAGATAAATTTACAAAACACTTAGTAGTTCAAAGGCTTAACGATAGAAACGCGGTTACCATAATTCAAGCTCTTAGAAATCATTTTTCAATTTTGGTAAACCCAAAAAACTTGTTTTTGATAACCAATTTGATAATATCAATTTAAAGGAATTTCTTAGAAAAGAAAATATCGTAGTCCATTTCAATTCACCGCGAAGTCATACGGGAAACGCACCAATCGAAAGAGTTCACGGTACTCTAAATGAACACCTTCGGTTATTGGACGCACAAAACCCAAAATTAAGTAATATTGAGAAGGTGCTATTTTCAGCAGAAAAATATAACAATACCATTCACTCTGTAACGAAAACAAGACCTGTCGATTTAGTTCATAACTTAGTACCCGAGATATCAATAATTAAAGAAAGATTGGAAAAGAAAAAACTAGACAATATTGAAAAATTAAACAAAAATCGCGAGCAATTTAGTCCTGACAGCAAAAACGAAATATTAATAGAAAATCCTGAAACTGCTAGATATAAACATAAAAAAGGTACATTAAAATCGAACCAAAACTTCATAATAATAAATTAAGAGATAAAAGAAATAAAAATATCCACCCAACAATAATTAAACGCAATTTTAAATTTTCAGGTAAAATCAACAAAAATAATGCAAATGGCTCAAAAGTCGACGAAGCACCTCGTACCGGGGATTAATTTTTAATATATTATGATATTTTCATCTCTAATTATCTTCAGTACAGCTTTGGCGTCAATTAAAATCGAAAAAATAGATAATCAAGCTGGATTGCAAATAATTAAACAAAAAGAAATACAACTCATCAAGAATTATTCTAAAATTATTCATATAATCGATACTAACGAACTTTTTAATACTTTAAATAAAAATTGAAGAAAACATATTTAAAATGTTTTCAAATGAATCTGACTCTTTTATATTACAACAACTTCAAATAAAAACAAACAAAACGCGTCATAATATTCAAACGCTAATTCCCCATAGACAAAAAAGAGGCCTAATAAACATTGGAGGTAAAGTCATCAAATTCTTATTTGGAAATCTAGACGAAGAAGATAAATCAGAAATCGAAACACATTTAAATAATATTGATTTAAACCAAAATAAACTAATTGAAAACACAAACAGGTAAAAATTAATAATCAAATGCAAGAAAATTTAGAAATTTTACAAAAACTAATAAAAAATACTGAAGACATTGTTAGCCAAGCCTTTAAGAACGCCTCTCATACTTTTGTTAAACTTATAGAAAATATGCAACTACTATCTGTTACCACTGATATGAATTTTTTAGATTCAGAGCTAGATAAAGTTCAACAAAACATTCTTTTCATGATGATTCATTCGATTTTGTCGAACGAAGAAATTGACGAATATGAAATTGACCCTTTCAAATACAAAGAAATTAAAGCTTACTTTTAAGTATAGATTCTCAAATATTTTTTGTTATATTAATACCAAATTTTGCAAAAGAATCTGCTATCCAATATAAATTAATACCAGTACATAACAATGAATTTGAAAAAAATTGATGTTCGAGCCGCCAGCGTACACCCATTCTGTCTCCGATCTTGGTTGGGTGAATTATCAATGCATTATTACTATTTCTAATTCATTACTCTTTCGTTCAATTATTTCTAATTAATTACTCTTTCGTTCAATTAATTTCGAAAGGGAGTGCATTGATAATTTGCCTAGTTTTAAAATTGGAGTTCTTGTTCGAGACTTTCTTTTTCTTCTTTCTCTTCAAATCAAGCCCTCAAAGCGTAAAAAAGTGTTTTTTGTAGTCAAAAAGTAAAGCAGTTATTAATTATTATCAGTTACTCATTGTTACATTTAATTATATTATATAAAAGAATTTTTTCAATTCCAATAAATATTTATGAAGTTTAAATTGGATAATTTATTTATGTAATAAATATAAACATCATAAATAAAATAATATAATTAAATAAAGAGAAGAACTCGGGATCTAAATTTAATCTCAACGGGGTGAATTGGGCACCGCCGTAATCAAAGCCGTGTCATATAATTATTTCATAATTATACCATAATTAAAATTATCGTTTTTGTATTGAACTATTTCCGTGAAACAAAAAATAATTGAACCCCCAGTTCCTGCGCGGAACAATTGGTCCTTCGAACCGTGGAAATAAGTTCAACATAGAAATCAGCTTAAATAATTTCATCGCTACGTGGCCCTAAGCGCGTGGACAAGTTCACAAATTTCAGCACCACGCGGCCCTAAGCGCGTGGACAAGTTCAACAATTTCATCACCACGTGGCCCTAAGCGCGTGGACAAGCTCAACAATTTCATCACCACGTGGCCCTAAGCGAGTGGACAAGTTCAACAATTTCATCACCACGTGGCCCTAAGCGAGTGGACAAGTTCAACAATTTCATCACCACGTGGCCCTAAGCGAGTGGACAAGTTCAACAATTTCATCACCACGTGGCCCTAAGCGCGTGGACAACTTCAACAATTTCATCACCACGTGGCCCTAAGCGAGTGGACAAGTTCAACAATTTCATCACCACGTGGCCCTAAGCGCGTGGACAAGTTCAACAATTTCATCACCACGTGCCCCTAAGCGAGTGGACAAGTTCAACAATTTCATCACCACGTGGCCCTAAGCGCGATGACAAGCTCAACAATTTCATCACCACTTGGCCCTAAGCGAGTGGACAAGTTCAACAATTTCATCACCACGTGGCCCTAAGCGCGTGGACAAGTTCAACAATTTCATCACCACGTGGCCCTAAGCGAGTGGACAAGTTCAACAATTTCATCACCACGTGGCCATAAGCGCGTGGACAAGTTCAACAATTTCATCACCACGTGGCCCTAAGCGCGTGGACAAGTTCAACAATTTCATCACCACGTGGCCCTAAGCGCGTGGACAAGTTCAACAATTTCATCACCACGTGGCCCTAAGCGCGTGGAAGAAAACCTTAAGTTGGAAGAAAATCATCAGTTGGAAGAAAATCATCAGTTGTGGAAGAAAATCATCAGTTCAACATCACGTGGCACAAAGCGCGTGAACAAGAAGCTTCACCACGCGGCCCTAAGCGCGTGAATACAAAATCATCATCAGTCTCTCCAATTTCATCTATATTTCTTTTCATCTCATCGAAACATCAAAATTCAAAGTGAGTAAAACTAAAATTTTATAGTGCATTTTTTTTTATCCAAAATTAAAGATACCCCAAATAACTGAAAAAGAGAAAACAAATTTTTTAATTCCATTTTTTAATTAAATTTTTAAAAAAAAAAAACATATTAAAAAAAAAAAAAAAGAAATTTATATATACAAAAACTAAAATTTTTGATGTACAAAAAGGCATTTTATTTCATATATTTTTTTGGTTTTGTGAAAAAAAAATTACAAAAAGTACAAATTTTGTCTATGAAAAAACATTTTTTTTGGGAGAATTTTGGTTGAATGAACTACAATATATATCTATATATATATATATATATATATATATATATATATGTCTTAATTAGGAAAAGTTCTTGGTCAAAAACTTTGTATATATGTAATATGTATAATATTTAACAAATTTGACAAAATACAATATATTTGCAATTTTTCTTTTTTTGGGTCATAAGTTTTTGTAGTAAAAAAAAAATCATACAATTTTCATTTGAATATACATAAAAAAATCATACAATATTCATTTGAATATATTATAGTACAAAAAATCATACAATTTTCATTTGAATATACCATATATAAAAATGAAAAGTTTTTTTTAATAAAATATAACATAAAATATAATATTAAAATATAAAATATTTAATAAAATATATAATATTACAAGAAACCAAATGTTGTTTTTATTGAGGCATATGTGTTGTTTTATTGGCATTGATGACGTGTTGGAATTGGCATTGATGACGTTATCGATTTTCTACGTTTTTCCGTATTTCTAATATTTTAACTCGGCACGCTGAATATACAAATCATATGGTCTGATATCTTTTTTCTATAAATTTTAAATATAAATAAAAAAATAGAAAATTTTTTAAAATTTTATATATATAACATAAAAATTTGTACGGGAAATATAAAAATTTATCTAAAATATAAAATTTATATAGTTCATCTTTCAATCGTTCATCCCCGTATTATCGCATTTTTTTTTATACAGCAAATCATTAAAAATTTTAGTGTTAGCATATATCTGAATCCATAAAAATATATAAATATATATTATACAGCACCAAATACAAAAAATTATTTTTCAAATTATTTTATATAAATTGAACTTATCGTTATTTGTGGTTGAATTGTAAAATTACAAATATTTATCGTAAAATCGGATTCGGATTTCCTACCTTAAAAATAATAATCTATAACAAAATAACAAAATTGTTTTTACTTTCCCTTTTATGAATTCACACTTACAGTATATAGGTATATTTATATATATATAAATATATATATATATATATATATATATCTCCTCACCTGGCCATAACTCTTAAACGGCTTGACCGATTGAGCTCAAATTTGGAAGCTCGTGTCATCAAATGCTTGGTACCATATAAATTTGGGGCCTTTTTGATGAGGGGGAAGGGGGCGCGTAGGGCCGTTTAATTTTTGAATGTACCAAAAAAACCATGTGGGGTATCAAATGAAAGGTCTTGACGAGTACATCTCATTGGACTGTAGTCCGTGGGGGCCGTGGGTCATGTCAGGCCCAAATCGGGGCAATGTGGGGCTCCATAATACAAAAAATCATGTGGGGTATCAAATGAAAGGTCTTGACGAGCACATCACATTGGGTGGTAGTCCGGGGGCGCCGTGGGTCATGTCGGCCCCAAAACGGGGGCAATGTTGGGCCCTGTAATACAAAAAATCATATGGGGTATCAAATGAAGGGTCTTGAAGAGTTGATCTCAATGGGTGGTAGTCCGGGGATTGCCGTGGGTCAAGTGGGGCCCAAAATCAAAAAAATCATTTTGGGTTTCAAATGAAAGTTCGTGAAGAGTACATCTTGTTGCTTAGTCCATAGGTCAAATGGGCCCAAAACCAGTTAACAGAAAATGAAAATGTTAAATGTTAAAATTAACAGAAAATGTAAATTTAACAGAAAATGTAAAATTTAACAGAAAATGTAGAATTTAACAGAAAATTTAAAATTTAACAGGAAAATGTAAATTTAACAGAAAGTGTAAAATTTAACAGAAAAATGTAAAATTTAACAGAAATTGTAAAATTTAATAGCAGTTGTAAATTTAACAGAAATTAACAGGCCTTTTTGATGAGGGGGAAGGGGGCGCGGAGGGCCGTTTAATTTTTGAATGTACCAAAAAACCATGTGGGGTATCAAATGAAAGGTCTTGACGAGTACATCTCATTGAGCGGTAGTCTGGGGGGGCGCAGTGGGTCATGTCAGGCCCAAAACGGGGGCAATGTAGGGTCCATAATACAAAAAAACATGTGGGGTATCAAATGAAAGGTCTTGACGAGCACATCACATTGGGTGGTAGTCCGGGGGCGCCGTGGGTCATGTCGGGCCCAAAACGGGGGCAATGTTGGGCCCTGTAATACAAAAAATCATATGGGGTATCAAATGAAGGGTCTTGAAGAGTTAGTCCAGAGATTGCCGTGGGTCAAGTGGGTAGTCCAGAGATTGCCGTGGGTCAAGTGGGGCCCAAAATCAAAAAAATCATTTTGGGTTTCAAATGAAAGTTCGTGAAGAGTACATCTTGTTGCTTAGTCCATAGGTCAAATGAAAGTTCGTGAAGAGTACATCTTGTTGCTTAGTCCATAGGTCAAACGGGCCCAAAACCAGTCAACAGAAAATGAAAATGTTAAATGTTAAAATTAACAGAAAATGTAAATTTAACAGAAAATGTAAAATTTAACAGAAAATGTAGAATTTAACAGAAAATTTAAAATTTAACAGGAAAATGTAAATTTAACAGAAAGTGTAAAATTTAACAGAAAAATGTAAAATTTAACAGAAATTGTAAAATTTAATAGCAGATGTAAATTTAACAGAAATTGTTAATTTGACAGGAAATGTAATATATGTACATATAACAAAAAATTTAAAATTTAACAAGATGTAAATATAACAGAAAATGCGAATTTAACAGAAAATGTAAAATTTTAGAAGAAATGTAAAATTTATTGCAAAATGCGAAATCTAACAGAAAATTGAAAATATTACAGAAAATGTAGAATTTAACAGAAAATTTAAAATTTAACAGAAAAATGTAAATTTAAACAGAAAGTGTAAAATTTAACAGAAAAATGTAAAATTTAACAGAAATTGTAAAATTTAATAGCAGATGTAAATTTAACAGAAATTGTTAATTTGACAGGAAATGTAATATATGTACATATAACAAAAAATTTAAAATTTAACAGAAGATGTAAATATAACAGAAAATGCAAATTTAACAGAAAATGTAAAATTTTAAAAGAAATGTCAAATTTATTGCAAAATGCGAAATCTAACAGAAAATGAAAATTTTTACAAAAAATGTAAAATTTATTACTTTCCCTTTTATAAATTTACACCTCCAGTATATTTATTACTTTCCCTTTTATGAATTCACATTTCCTGTATGTCGTTATGTCGGTATCTCCTCACCTGGCCATAACTCTTAAAGGGCTGGACCGATTGAGCTCCAATTTGGAAGTTGAGTTCGTGTCATCAGATGATTGGTGTCCTATAAATTAAGGGCCTTTTTGATCAGGGGGAAGAGGCACGGATGGCAGCTTAAATTTTTATATGTACCAAAAAAAGCATGTGGGGTATCAAATAAAAGGTCTTGCCGAGTACATCTCAATGGGGTAGTTCGGTGGGCGCGGTGGGTCATGCCGGGCCCAAAACGGCGGCATTGTTGGGTACCATTATACAAAAAATCATGTGGGGTATCAAATGAAAGGTTTTGAAGTGTACATCTCAATGGGGAGTATTTCGTGGGGCGTCGTGAGTCATGTAGGGGCTAAAACGGGGGCAATTTAGGGCCCCATCATACAAAAATCATGTGGGGTATCAAATGGAAGGTCTCCAACACTACATCTCAATGGGGAGTAATCCGGAGGGCGCCTGGAGTCATCTCGGGCCCAAAACGGAGTAATGTGGGGCACCAGCATACAAAAATCATGTAGGGTATCAAATGAAAGCTCTGGAAGAGGACATCTTGTTGAGTACTCCTAGAGGTACTCTGGGTCTTGTGGGGCACTGATACAGGAGCAATGGTTCTTTAAAAATAGGATCGTGGGCCTATCGGTTAAGAATGGAACTTTGTACTTTGACAGATCGGGAGACAAGCCGCGTGCATGCATCTTGATCAGGAAAGGTATAAAGTGTCTGTTCCTTCATCAACTGAGTTCACCTGATCTTACGGTGCTACACGTGGGGGCGGGTGGAGGCAGTTTCACACTGTGTTCCGCCTACCTCCCCTATGATGCTCCAGAGGGACCAGTCTCTCAAAAGCTGAATGGGTTAGTGGAGCACTGTGAATCAAAAGGTGAGAAACTTGTACTGGGCTGTGATGCCAACGCACACAACACGGTATGGGGCAGCTTTTAGAATTTATCGCTGGTAGACTTTTAGAAATCCTAAACAGAGGTGATACACCAACTTTCTTCAATAGCAGAAGGAAGGAGGTGATAGATATCACGCTATGTAGTATGGATATCCGGGACAGAGTAGTAGACTGGAAGGTTAACCCTGACATTACTATGTCAGACCACAACGCGTCAACCTTCACAGTCGAATACAATAGGAGAAGGATCGCTTCCGTGCCCGTTAGGAATATTCGGAACACTGATGTGTCCAGATACAGATCAGTGTTGGAGGAGAAACTAACGGGCCTGGGAGAATGGCGCCCCATAAGAAATTGTGGGGAAGTGGAAATTGCAGTAAATGCTGTTTCCAAAGCTATTAAAGATTCCTAGTTACTGGCCTGTCCTGAAGTGCAAGTAATAGAGGGCAACTCCACACCATGGTGGGGGGATGACCTTGAGCGCTGCAGGTCAGAGGTCAGGACGGCCTTTAACAGAGCGATGCGTGGAGATGATCCTAATGCATGGCTCCATTATAAGGCCGTAAAGAGACAGTTCAAGAGTATCCTGCGAAAGCGGAAACGTGAATCGTGGAGGAACTTCTGTACTAGTATGACGGATATTCCGGAAATCTGTAAATTACAGAGAACCATATCCAAGGATCCCCAAGCAATTCTAGGATTGGTGAAAACTGCCTCGGGAGAGCTTACAGAGGACCTGGAGGAAACTGCGAAGGAGATGCTAAAGACTCCCTTTCCTGGAAGCTATGTATGCGCGTCTAGCTGGGCAACCCTGGAAAAAAGGGTAAGAAGGCGGGACAGGAACATGGCTTCTAGCATAGTGACGAGGGAAAGGCTGAAATGGGCAGTATTCTCTTTTCAGCCGTTCAAATCTCCCGGACCAGACAGAATCTCTCCCGCCTTACTTCAATGGGGCTACGATCTAATTGAGGGAAGACTAAGAGAGATACTTATCGGTTGCCTTGCAACTGGTTATAATCCCATGGCATGGAGGGAGGGAAGGGTAGCCTTCCTACCCAAGCCTGGGAAAACTGACTACACTGTGTGCAAGTCTTTCAGACCAATTAGCCTAACCTCTTTCATGCTTAAAACCATAGAAAAGGTCTGTGCTGACTGGATAGAGAGAGTTACACTTAGTGAGACACCACTCCAGGATAGTCAACACGCCTATAGGGCGGGTCGATCGACGGAGTCCGCGCTTCCCGATCTAACTAGACACGTGGAGAGTTCGCTGGATGCGAAGGAACTAATGATGTCCATCTTCATGGATATCGAAGGGGCCTTCGACAAAGTGAATTTTAGTATGTTAGACGATGCTTTGGTTCGCAGGGGAGTTAATCCACTTATTCGTAAGTGGATTAACTTCATGCTGCGAAACAGAGCCGTTACAGTACAGTTTGACCAACAGTCTGTTAGGAGCAGGGTCTGTAGAGGCTGCCCTCAGGGAGGTGTACTATCACCTTTTCTTTGGAACATCACTGTAGACTCGCTTCTGAGAGAGTTGAAGGAAAACGGCATAACTACTATTCGTTACGCTGATGACATAGTAATTATTGTGAGAGGACCGTATCTAAGCACTATTGCGGAGATCGCCCAGAGAGGGCTCCGTGTGGTTGAAGCATGGTGCAATAGAAATTACAGTGAATGCTAGCAAGACGGACATTATGATTTTCACTAGGAAAAAGACTCTGGGGCCGTACTATGCTCCTACACTTTTCGGTAAGGAGCTTCAGGTGTCTAGCGAGGTCAAGTATCTAGGAGTTATCCAAATAGTACCCTCACGTGGAAAGCGCACCTTGAGCAAAAGATTGAGAAGGCTAGGAGAATCTTCTGGCAATGTAGAAGAGTATTCGGCCTTAACTGGGGTATATCCCCAAAGGCCTTATACTGGATCTACACCATGATGGTAAGATCTGTACTGACTCATGCTGCAGTTGTCTGGTGCACCCATGTAGACCATAAGATGACGAAGTATAAGTTAGGAAAGCTGCAAAGGATGGTGTGCGTAGGCATGACAGGTGCAATGCGCACGACACCCAGCGCGGCTATGGAGGTGCTGTTATCTCTGAGTGTGTCCTTTGTTATCTCTGAGTGTGACATTTATGTCAAGAAGGTGGCGGGTCTAACGGCGCTGCGAATGGAACATGACGGCACATGGTGTCGCACGGGGAACATTACGGGGCATAGGAGGATCCTCATTCAGATGAAAAATCAGATTAGGGAACTGAATATGCCAGGTGACGGGAGGGCAAAAAGTAGGCTTGTGGATAGATTTCACAAGACACTTATTGGCAATGGGGAGCATCCAGATATGAGTGATATTGAGATCACTATGTATGTGGATGGCTCTCGCAAAGATGAACTCTCTGGTGCCGGCGTCTTCTCAGAAGAATTGGCAGTAGAGGAGTCCATACCCCTGGGCAAGTATACAATCGTCTTTCTGGCGGAAATGCTTGCTCTTTCAAGAGCTCTTGATGTGCTGGCTGATCGACGAGTGCGATAAAAGAATATTCTTATCGCACTTGATAATTAGGCGGTTATCAAGATGATGAGAAGTACGGACGTATCGTCGCGTCTGGGTGAGGAGTGTATTCGGTAACTGAATGCATGTGCTGAGATTAACAATCTCACTATTGCATGGGTTAAAGGATACACTGGAATACAGGGTAATGAGAGGGCAGACCAGCTGGCGAGAAGCGCGGCCGGAATGCCTTTCTCAGGACCTGAGCCATATGTTGGAATTGCGCACTCATCTATTAGGAAACTGATGGGTATCATAGAGGATGACACATGCAGCCTATGCTTGGAAGATGTTGGAGATGCCGCACATATACTGTGTGAGTGTCCCGCACTTGCAGGGACTAGGAAAAGAGTTCTTGGTCGGGAATGCGTGGTCATTGAGGATTTAAGAAACATGCCCTACAAAAGCATGCTGGAGATCGCGCATTACCTAGCGGTAGTGGGATAACGATTTCCTGTTCTTAAAGTTATTACCTCCCTATTAAATAGGATGAGGTTATTTACTCCGAAGTCGGGGATGCCAATATGATGAGGATAGTTGCGGGTCTCGTGTGTTGCTTATGGTTATCCAGGGAACTGGACAATACTAATGAGTGGTGCACTGGACCTATGACTATCACCATATTAAATAGGATGAGGTTATTGACTCTGATGTCTGGGGTGCCAAATGATGAGGATGGTTGCGGGTCTTCTGTGATGCTTATGGTTATCCAGGAAACTGGACAATACTAATGAGTAGTGCACTGGACCTATGACTATCAGCTGTTTTTGGTAGTATCCAGATGGTGCGGACTCCTATGACCTTATCCTACTACTGGATAATATCATTATCTCCGATGTCCAGGGTACCAGGTGGATGTTGTGGGTCTGACGGTCCGCTTGCTGTGTATGGGAAACCATTGATCGGCGAGTGGTCGCTTGGGGAAAAACACAGCCTCATGCTTGGTGGAACCTGGATGGGGTGGAACAAATGAGTTATCCTCTTACCCGATCGTATCGAAAACTCGGTCGACGGGAGGTTCTGGAAAAGGAGGGTAGTGAAAAAGGGCCCGTAAAACTGTGGCTTGTTTCAGCGCCAGTCAATCTGACAGGCACCTTCCTGTGGGACAAAGGGTGGTGGTTTTTAGTGGGTAAAATCCCACACATCTACGGGTACGCGCGGTAACCCGTAGTGTCTTTTCGAAGATTTTCCACACTCCCTCGCGCAAAAAAAAAAAACTTTTCTATAGTCTACAACTACGCGCCATTTTTTATTACCGTTTTCATCAGCTTTTTTAGGTACTACTAAAAGTGGACTATTCCATGGACTATCACTATGTTCAACTACACCTTGTTTCAACATTTCATTTACTTGATTTTTAATTTCAGCTTTGTGCACCTCAGGTAATCTATAAGGTCGCACATTTATTGCTGATTTATCAGGTAAAGTTTTGATATGATGTTTTATCGCGTTAGTAGTAGTTAAGACGTCACCGTTCAAATGAAATAATTTGTTGTAATCTCTACAGATTTCGAGAATGCTAGCTTTTTCTTCATTATTGAGATGATTTAAATTTAATAGACTTTCTAAATTTTTGAGACGATTTTCCATTTTATTTTCAGAAATATTTTCATTTAGATTATAAATATTATAGTTCGAAATAGGTGAAAAATTTATTTTTAATTGATTGTTAATTTCTACTTCATGTGTATTTGAATTTAGTATACTGAGAAATACATAACCATTTTCTGGTTTTACTATTGTATTTGATATATATAAGCCATTATTAGAGCTTTCTTTTATTATAGCTAATGCTTCATTTTCGAAAGATATTGGTCCGAATTTAATAATTTTTTCAGTACGAGGTGGAATAAAAACTTGTGTATTTTGATTTAAAAAATTTATTGGTACTTCTTGTTCATAAAAATTGAAAATAGCTCTATTATTTTTTTAGTCTATAAGTGCATTGGTATTTTTTAGAAAATCTTCCCCTATGATACCATCTTCCTTTATAGGAAAATCGGAAGAGACAATATGAAAATTTATAGGATAGTAAGAAGTATCATTTCCAGGAATTTGAATATTTAATGTAGTGGTTCCAAGAGTTTGTAAAGGTTCTGGGGCTATTCCTCTGATTTCGATTGAAGAAATTTCACCTTCAGTATAATCGTCTAATGAATTAACTTTTATTAGACTTAAACCTGCACCAGAATCTAATAGAAAATTAGTATTGAGTTTAGAAGTTCCTTTTATTTTAAGAGCTAAAATACTTAAAAATGTTCCATTTTTGATTTGATTTATGAAGATTTTATTATTTTTGAATATATTGCTTGTGCATTGATTTTGAGTTTTATGATTTGATGATTTAAGAGTTTGAGTTGAGGTATTTTGATTTGAATTTAATTTAAGAGTTGGATTTGAGATTTTTTGATTTGAGTTTGATTTGTGAGTTTGTGAATTATTTAAACTATAAAATTCATTTTCACAATTTTTAATAATTATAGTGTTAATTTTGGGACATCCTACTTTAAATCCTTGGCCTGGCTGCGGATGCCTGATGGACCTGGCCTTGGATAGTTTTCCGAATTAGTCTTGGATGTTATCTGCTTATCATTTTTATTCAATTCTTCAGAATTTCTTTTTTTATTATTAAATTCTCTTTTCCTACATTCAGAAATTAGATAACCCGATTTTTTACAATAATTACACATTTTTTAAATATTATTAACTTGGTTAAATTGAGGTAAGTTAGATGGTTTTTGAAAATTAGAAGATCTGTTATCAAAAGTTCTATGCGTAAAATTTGTTTTAATAATATTCGAATTAGTTCTTCTAAAATTAGGATTTGAGTGATAAATCCCCTTAGATTTTAAAGTATTTTCCTCGCAAACAGCAGCATTAATAGCTTCACTCAAACTACTAAATCGACTTGCTTTTATAATCAAATTCATGGGTTCTCTTAACCCATTTTGAAAAGAATTCGAAGCAGATTTTTCATTTAAATTAATTAATGCTTTAGCTATTTCAGCAGTTTGCTCATTAGTACTAACTTTATTTAAATAAGATAAGATTTGTTCTACTCTTTGGGCGAAATTTCGTACATCTTCTGAATTGTACTGCTTACAATTATTTAATTCTAATTGTAATTGTTGTACCGTTTTGGTACAAGAGAAATTTTGTTTTAAAACCTTTTTTATTTCTAACCATGTATTTGCTTTTTGATATTTTACAATATCATATGCTTCTCCACTTAATTTAGTTTTAATAATATAAACTAAGAATGTTTTGTCCTCAGTTTTTTCTAAATTTTCAGCAAAAATTTCTACAGTATTAATAAATTTATCTAGATTTTTAATATCACCTTTAAACTCCGGAATAAGTTTAATAGCATGATCTACATTTAGAACAGACATTTTAATATTTTCAGAATTACTTTGAGATGTATTTACTTTTATACTTTGATTATTTTTTTGTTCTGTATCGCTTAAATATTCTTCTGATGTACTACTAGTTGCGGGATAGTTGCGGGTCTCGTGTGTTGCTTATGGTTATCCAGGGAACTGGACAATACTAATGAGTGGTGCACTGGACCTATGACTATCACCATATTAAATAGGATGAGGTTATTGACTCTGATGTCTGGGGTGCCAAATGATGAGGATGGTTGCGGGTCTTCTGTGATGCTTATGGTTATCCAGGAAACTGGACAATACTAATGAGTAGTGCACTGGACCTATGACTATCAGCTGTTTTTGGTAGTATCTAGATGGTGCGGACTCCTATGACCTTATCCTACTACTGGATAATATCATTATCTCCGATGTCCAGGGTACCAGGTGGATGTTGTGGGTCTGACGGTCCGCTTGCTGTGTATGGGAAACCATTGATCGGCGAGTGGTCGCTTGGGGAAAAACACAGCCTCATGCTTGGTGGAACCTGGATGGGGTGGAACAAATGAGTTATCCTCTTACCCGATCGTATCGAAAACTCGGTCGACGGGAGGTTCTGGAAAAGGAGGGTAGTGAAAAAGGGCCCGTAAAACTGTGGCTTGTTTCAGCGCCAGTCAATCTGACAGGCACCTTCCTGTGGGACAAAGGGTGGTGGTTTTTAGTGGGTAAAATCCCACACATCTACGGGTACGCGCGGTAACCCGTAGTGTCTTTTCGAAGATTTTCCACACTCCCTCGCGCAAAAAAAAAAAACTTTTCTATAGTCTACAACTACGCGCCATTTTTTATTACCGTTTTCATCAGCTTTTTTAGGTACTACTAAAAGTGGACTATTCCATGGACTATCACTATGTTCAACTACACCTTGTTTCAACATTTCATTTACTTGATTTTTAATTTCAGCTTTGTGCACCTCAGGTAATCTATAAGGTCGCACATTTATTGCTGATTTATCAGGTAAAGTTTTGATATGATGTTTTATCGCGTTAGTAGTAGTTAAGACGTCACCGTTCAAATGAAATAATTTGTTGTAATCTCTACAGATTTCGAGAATGCTAGCTTTTTCTTCATTATTGAGATGATTTAAATTTAATAGACTTTCTAAATTTTTGAGACGATTTTCCATTTTATTTTCAGAAATATTTTCATTTAGATTATAAATATTATAGTTCGAAATAGGTGAAAAATTTATTTTTAATTGATTGTTAATTTCTACTTCATGTGTATTTGAATTTAGTATACTGAGAAATACATAACCATTTTCTGGTTTTACTATTGTATTTGATATATATAAGCCATTATTAGAGCTTTCTTTTATTATAGCTAATGCTTCATTTTCGAAAGATATTGGTCCGAATTTAATAATTTTTTCAGTACGAGGTGGAATAAAAACTTGTGTATTTTGATTTAAAAAATTTATTGGTACTTCTTGTTCATAAAAATTGAAAATAGCTCTATTATTTTTTTAGTCTATAAGTGCATTGGTATTTTTTAGAAAATCTTCCCCTATGATACCATCTTCCTTTATAGGAAAATCGGAAGAGACAATATGAAAATTTATAGGATAGTAAGAAGTATCATTTCCAGGAATTTGAATATTTAATGTAGTGGTTCCAAGAGTTTGTAAAGGTTCTGGGGCTATTCCTCTGATTTCGATTGAAGAAATTTCACCTTCAGTATAATCGTCTAATGAATTAACTTTTATTAGACTTAAACCTGCACCAGAATCTAATAGAAAATTAGTATTGAGTTTAGAAGTTCCTTTTATTTTAAGAGCTAAAATACTTAAAAATGTTCCATTTTTGATTTGATTTATGAAGATTTTATTATTTTTGAATATATTGCTTGTGCATTGATTTTGAGTTTTATGATTTGATGATTTAAGAGTTTGAGTTGAGGTATTTTGATTTGAATTTAATTTAAGAGTTGGATTTGAGATTTTTTGATTTGAGTTTGATTTGTGAGTTTGTGAATTATTTAAACTATAAAATTCATTTTCACAATTTTTAATAATTATAGTGTTAATTTTGGGACATCCTACTTTAAATCCTTGGCCTGGCTGCGGATGCCTGATGGACCTGGCCTTGGATAGTTTTCCGAATTAGTCTTGGATGTTATCTGCTTATCATTTTTATTCAATTCTTCAGAATTTCTTTTTTTATTATTAAATTCTCTTTTCCTACATTCAGAAATTAGATAACCCGATTTTTTACAATAATTACACATTTTTTAAATATTATTAACTTGGTTAAATTGAGGTAAGTTAGATGGTTTTTGAAAATTAGAAGATCTGTTATCAAAAGTTCTATGCGTAAAATTTGTTTTAATAATATTCGAATTAGTTCTTCTAAAATTAGGATTTGAGTGATAAATCCCCTTAGATTTTAAAGTATTTTCCTCGCAAACAGCAGCATTAATAGCTTCACTCAAACTACTAAATCGACTTGCTTTTATAATCAAATTCATGGGTTCTCTTAACCCATTTTGAAAAGAATTCGAAGCAGATTTTTCATTTAAATTAATTAATGCTTTAGCTATTTCAGCAGTTTGCTCATTAGTACTAACTTTATTTAAATAAGATAAGATTTGTTCTACTCTTTGGGCGAAATTTCGTACATCTTCTGAATTGTACTGCTTACAATTATTTAATTCTAATTGTAATTATTGTACCGTTTTGGTACAAGAGAAATTTTGTTTTAAAACCTTTTTTATTTCTAACCATGTATTTGCTTTTTGATATTTTACAATATCATATGCTTCTCCACTTAATTTAGTTTTAATAATATAAACTAAGAATGTTTTGTCCTCAGTTTTTTCTAAATTTTCAGCAAAAATTTCTACAGTATTAATAAATTTATCTAGATTTTTAATATCACCTTTAAACTCCGGAATAAGTTTAATAGCATGATCTACATTTAGAATAGACATTTTAATATTTTCAGAATTACTTTGAGATGTATTTACTTTTATACTTTGATTATTTTTTTGTTCTGTATCGCTTAAATATTCTTCTGATGTACTACTATCGCAAGGATCTTCCGAGTTTTTAGGGATTTTCCTACTTCGTAAACTAATATTAATGCCGTATTTCTTATCTCCTGACATAAACACAATTAATTTACTATTAATTACCAGTACAAATAAAAGCTTTTGTGAAAATGTATATATAAAGGATATATAAAAAATTTTTGTATTTGTTTTTTTTTTTTTTTTTTTTTAATCAAATAAAATTACACAAATAAAGTATGACATAATTATTTTATTAATAATAATTTTTTTTTTGAATTTTTTTTTTATTAAAATAGTAACTTTACTTTCAATATAAGTACTTTAATTTTACAGAAAAGAATATAAAGTGAAACTTACTTTGATACTAAATTTAAATTTATCATTGTAACAATATAAAGATGATTTAATGATGAGCAGAATTATTAAAGTTGATGTAGCTAATGATGATGATGGAGATGTTAAATTTATATTTACGATGTTGTTGATGATGATGGTGAACACGCAATATTTGTTGACTTGTAGTTAAACGGTGCGCTTGGCCTCCGTTCAAAGATTACCTCTAAATTTGGCAAAATAACACTCACAGTTATAAAAAAAATATTTTTATTTATTATACTTTTATTTTATTATTTATTATTATTTTTTGTTTTAGGTAACTGTCTGCCAGACTCAGCTAGACATTAAGAAAATTGTAGTCTTATTCTCAATTTTTGAAAAGTTTGCTATTACCTCTTTATTGTTTAGACTTTAGATTTTATTATAGATTTATAGATTTTATTATAGATTTGAATAAGTAAAAAAAATGTTTCCTTTTATTCAAACCCCACACCTGACACCAATGTAATGTTTTTATTATTACCTATCAAATGAACACACAACTTTTGATTTTATATTAAACTTTATTTAATTAATTTATTAATATTTTGAAGAATTTAACTTCTTCTTTTTTTTAGGTTGAATTACGACTGCCTAACCAAAGCCGTATATAATATAAAGATATTCAAAATTTCAAAAAGACTTAAAAAACTGAAAACATTAGGACGCCAATATGAGTTCCCGTGGTGAATATAATATCTTTGTTATGAAAGTTGAAATAACGAGTTTGTGGATAAGACGTAGAAATTGTATAGAGACGACAGAAGGTACACACATATTTTTCGTGGTGAAATTTAATAATATGCGCTCATTTATTTTCTGTATTCTATAATAAGGAAAAGGAATAAAGGAAGAAAAAATAGAGACAAAGGAAAAAATTTGTATGAGATAGAAAGGGTAAGGAAATATATGTACCTATATTTCTGGTTATTTTGATCTATTTTAACAAAAATTTGTATTTTTACTTATTTTTGGTTAAAGATCAACGAACTTGCGATCGTACTAAAATTTTATGAATGATTAATTTTATAGGAAATACAATAACAATAATTGTATATTGATTTTTTGTTTAAAACTATTCCATTATTAATTTGTCTTTACGTATTTAGTTTTTTAGCGCCCTCATATATGGATTTTTATAATTTTGTAATTTATTTTAATAGAAATAAATAAAATATAAGGCAGAATTAACTTTGTAATTCTATATAATTTATATAAAATATATAGCATAAAAAGTATTTATATGTAAATAAAATCATTGTAAAAAAAATTCTGCGAATATTTTAAAATTTAATTAGATAAATATGTACATACAATTCGTAATACATAATAATTTTTAATCAATACATAATATATTTTTAAAAATAAGTTATTAATACAAAATAGTTATTAAAAAAATCAATTAAGAGAAAGTAAAAAAAACAATTTTACACATCACCCAAGAGGTATTGTTATTCAGATGCGTTAACCATTTTTGGTATGGTTAATAAAAATTTACGACTTTAATATTACTATAATATAAAATTAGACATAAAAAATATTAATTAATTAACTCATTTTCATATTTCCTTGAAATGAATTATGATATTTCTAAGTACCAATAATTATTATGTATACTATAAAATTAATCATTCATAAAATTTTAGTACGAGCGCAAGTTCGTTGATCTTTAACCAAAAATAAGTAAAAATACAAAATTGAAATTTGAAAAAATAAATGAAATTTGTATCCTTTAAAATCCTTTGGTTCAAAAAACCCAAAACAGGTAGAATTTTCGCTTCATTAAAGTATATTATTTTTTTCCAGAACAAAATTGAAAATAAATATAAGATTCCATATATGAGTTTCTAAATTTTTGTTAAAAATAGATCAAAATAACCAGAAATATACATATATTTCCTTACCCTTTCTATCTCATACAAATTTTTTCCTTTGTCTCTATTTTTTCTTCCTTTATTCCTTTTCCTTATTATAGAATACAGAAAATAAATGAGCGCATATTATTAAATTTCACCACGAAAAATATGTGTGTACCTTCTGTCGTCTCTATACAATTTCTACGTCTTATCCACAAACTCGTTATTTCAACTTTCATAACAAAGATATTATATTCACCACGGGAACTCATATTGGCGTCCTAATGTTTTCAGTTTTTTAAGTCTTTTTGAAATTTTGAATATCTTTATATTATATACGGCTTTGGCCTAACTTTAATAAATTTTGATTTTAATAATGACATTTATTTCAAACACATCGATTAAAAATGCAAACCTTGCGCCTACAAAAGTAAATGACCGAAAGTAAATGACCGAAAATACACCTGTGCCAACAGTCGTGTTTTTGACCGCTAATAAACCCAGTCAATTACTAAAAATGCTGATTGCAAGAATGCAGATTTCGAAACAACGGATGTATTTGAAATATAATGTTTATTATAATATAATTTAATATAATGTAACATAATATAATAAAATAAATGTATCATATACATAGAGGAAGAATATAATCAGTTTTATTTTTTTGTTATGTGGATACTACATCATACACAATCACCAAAAAAAAAAACAAGAAAAAAAAACGTCATAATATTGAAAACATGTATTGCAAATGTAAAATATATTATTCAGTTGAATAACCTATTGTTTGTCAACAGAAAAATTGAAAATTTCTATATTCAGATTATTTAATGTATGAACTTGATATTATATTTTTTTTCAGATTGATACTAATATTTAAATACTAAGTCAAGTGAAAGCTTAAGCTTTATTTTGATTATAAAATATTAATGAAAATAACAGAAAAAATACACTAATATTCATACACAATAACAAAAAAAAAACAAAAAAAAACGTCATAATATTGAAAACCTGTATTGCAAATGTAAAATATATTACTGTATTGCAAATGTAAAATATACAGTTGAATAACCTATTTTTTGTCAACAATAAAAATGAAGATTTCTGTTCAGATCAGGGCCGGAGCTACCATAGGTGCAGAAGGAACACTTGCACAGGGCGCTAAAATTTAAGGGCGGAATAAATAGATTACATTTTCATAAAATATTAAAAAAAGAAATTCAAAAAATATTTTTTTTTTTTTTTTTAAATTTTATGTGTTAAAAAAATAATATAATATAACGAATTTCTTTTTTATATAAATTTCCAGCAAATATTAAATTAAGCTAAATAGTTCATTAAAAAAAGATCTCATATGCATAAATAATATATATATTTCTTGGGTCAATGAAAAAACTATGCACCACTCAATGTTTGCTATCCATACAAAAAAATTATAATTCTTCAAACTAAAAAATAATCTTCTATATGAAAATGGTGCAATATCCAACTGCCGCCCCAATTCAACAAAACCGCACCAAATGCCAGCAAACTAAAAAAAAAATTTCTATATATTTTTGGTGCAAAATCAAACTTCCGCGCCATGAAATGTTCGATAGCCATACAAAATAATTATATTTCATCAAACTTAAAAATTTTCTTCAATATGAAAATGGTGCAGTTTCAAACTTCTGCTCCATAAAGGAAATATATGTGTATATATAGCGAAAAAAGTTACATAGTCATTCGTATAGTATTTATAGATTATAATATTATGGTATGCACAAACTATATGTATAGTATAGAGGACAACGCTTTTTTCAGTTTGGTTAGTTAAGAAATAAAAAGAGTTTAAATAAAAATAAATAAAAGTAAGTCTGTTATAAGGGATTTCTATAAATATTTCATAAATAAAAAGGAAGAAGAATTTGAGCTTTATAAAATATATAATTCCAAATTATCAATTGGCCAAATTTAATTAATTAATAAAACCAAAGTAAATCTTAGTTACCGCAACAATTAATGAAGCTGTAATTGATTGAAATAATTATTTTTAAAGAAAAGTTTTAATTTGTTTTAATTAAAACAGTCTGGGTAACTATATTTTAACAGGACAAGCGATCGGGATATCGTTTATTCTGTAACGTACTTTCTTCTTCTTTTGTTTTGAAAGTTTACGCAATAAAAATTTAATTTTATACTTTTTAAAAATAGCTACTTATATTTATTTTGAAATACAATATGCATAACTCAATTTTAATTAATTTTATAAGTATATAGTAAGTATTAGTACGTTCTTTGTAATTAATGTTATTTTGTTTTAATTTTTAAATATTTATATTCTTTGAGGAATATACCTCTTTGGGACACCTCATAAAAAAAATGCATCGAAAGACCTACTTCTTGGCTGATGTGGAAACGGTTTTGTAGGGCGGTTTTTTTTAGAAAGTGCACCAGGAGCAAAAATCTCTAGCTCCGGCACTGGTTCAGATTACTTAATAATATAAACTTGATATTATATTTTTTTCAGATTAATACTAATATTTAAATACAAGGTCAAATAAAAGCTTTATGTTTAATTTGATTATACAAATTCAAATGTTTTTCGATTTTATCACACTATAATTAATTAATTTATACATAATAAATAAATGATAGAATATATTAAATAGGTTCGTGTATTATAAATATTTTTCGTCGCTTAGCAGTGATATGCATATGTAAATTATTTTTAAATTTTTCTTCCGAGCTTCATATTATATATGTATATATTTTTTATATTGAGGGTAAGTAAACTTTGATTTTAATCAGAAAAAAACAATAGATAAACAAAAATATTTTTTTCCAGTGATCAAAGTGAAACATTTGGGATGACAAATAATATAATACAAGTTAAGGAATAAACTTTATTTTCGTAGAAAAATTTATAGAAAATGTTTCATTATTTTTTCGAGTTTAGAATTAGAATCCCAATAGTGAAATTAAAAGAAAAAATACTACAGCAGAACACAACAAAAAATATTTTTCATAATTTTTCGTATAATTTGTTTTGAATAAAACACAATAAATTAATTTTGAAAACAAAACAATTTTTTATTTTTTCTTATTTTAAAACAGAATTTTTTTTATTCATATTTTTTATTTCAGATTTAAATAATTTTGGGGTTTCCTGTAAATAAAACAATAAGAAAAGCTGCATGCAGAGAATAAATACAACAACAAAACAACTATAGGAAAAAAAACGACTTTAATTAAAAAAAACACAGATTAGAATAGAATATATGTATGAACATTTTATTTTGTAAAAAAAAGAATATAATCAGTTTTATTTTTTTGTTAATATGTACTAAAGAAAAATATTTAAAAGATTTCAATTTGTATATTTTTTTGTATTTGTAATAAAAAGAAAAATTTTATTTAATTTTCTGGTTTATTTATTTTTGTTCAATTTTCTGCCTGGTTTATTATTTGTCGTTTTCCTTCACAATAAATCGATAACTTAAATTATCAGATCTTTCATTTTTTTCTGCCACCATATAAAAGTTGTCTGGTACTTTTGAATTTAGGGGTAGTTTATCCGAAAATCTATTCGGTAGAAAGAAAACATGTGTCCCCAAGTCCGCAAGGTATTTTTCGCCCTATTTTGTCTTTATCCTAGAAATGTTAAAGATCTTATATTCCTTTCCTTTTATTAAGTCGACCGTCCTGAGAATCGGTTTCAGGTCAGATGAACTTTGTCCCAACTTGTTGAGTGTTTCCAGAAAGATTTGCCTGTAGAGTTAATAGAAGATGATTTAAATATATATATATATATATATATATATATATATATATATATATATATATATATACATATGTATTGAATATAAAATTTAATATAATATTAACTTACCATTGCTTTTTTATATTTTCAAAAGGTTTTGCTTTATAGATTGTGTTATTGATATTTTCAATAAGTAACAGTAGTAAGGGCTATGAGAGTTCTAGACCACCAATTAACAAACCCCTGAATTTGCTATTTTGTGAAAGTGAATTAAAGGGTGTGTTGGTAGTTTGTGGTGTCTGTCGGTCTGTCGTTTTAGTGTATGGTTGTGTTGGGGTTGGTGAATTGGATTATTGGGTTGAGGTTGTGGTGTGGGGTGGGGGTGTGGGGGTTGTAGTGGGAACTTTTTGGCATAGGTTGTGGGGGTTGTAGTGGGCTTTTTGGCATAGGTTGTGGGGGTTGTAGTGGGCTTTTTTGGCATAGGTTGTGGTGGTGTGGGAATGTGGTCGTGGGTTGAAACATGTTGGGACATGTTATCTAATTTTATTAGTAAATTTCTAAAATGTTCTAAAAGTCTGAATAGACTATTTTTCTTATCAGCAGTATTAATTAAGTTGTGTGTTTATGAATTGATTTTTTTTATGGTTTTTTTGTTTATTTGAAATATAAAAGACTCTCCTTAGTGGATATATGTATATATAGATATATAATGTAAACACAAGAAATTTCAAAAAATTCTTTCCTTAGTGGATATATGTATATAATGTATATAACGTAAACACAAAATCTTAAAAAATTCTTATACCACAATTACTAAAATAAAAAAAATATGTTTTGATGCAGAGTATAGTGTAATGTAAACTTATATGTTAATATTGTATATAATATAATATATAATCTTGATTATAATATAAGAATTTATAATCTTGATTATAATATAAGAATTTATTCTTAATTTTGGGGTGTGAATTTTTAAAAAGTATTTATGAAATATATACATATATATGTATGATGTATGGAGATTTCATATTTTTGTTTTGATATTAAAATATTATATTATAAATAAAAAAGTTATATGCTTATATATGAGATTAATGATGCAAAATTCTTGTATTCTACGGTGGCCAGATTATTAAGAATTAATTGATGCAGCTAAAGTTCCATTCTAGTCATATGCCACTTTTTATATAAGATTTAATTTTTAGATAGTAATAAAACAAAATTCATTTACATATTAAGAAAAATTATAGCAGTATTTTTATTATAAAATATTTATTATATACATATTTTATATTTATATTTAAGTTCTGTATGTTCTGCAATTATTACATCTATATTAGATGTATGGTAATAGGTTCTTTTCATACCAGTAATTGATATTTCTGTTATAGAAAAACATGTACTTTTCAAGATTAGTCCTTTTTGTAGTCATATCACAATTACTATAATGTAATACCCAAATTAAATAAAATTAGTTTCACATAAATTAAAATATTACGATAACCTTCTTATCCATCCCATACATTTGGTTCATATAAATTAAATACTTAATATAAGAAATATTGTAATAAAAAATAAGAACATATAATGTAAACACAAATTTAGAAATATTGTAATAAGAGTATTAACAAATTTTATGTAAATGAATATGAAGACAATATATTGAACTAAAACTGACCAGTGCAATGCATTGCCGAAATATTACAAAACCAAATGTAAAACAAAATATTGATAGGTTTCATAAAACCTACAATATACATTATTGGTTATTATTATTTCAGTCTTAAAACAGTCGAAATAATAAGTAGACTTAAATTTTAAAAATATATATTTTTTAAATTAAAATAAAGTAAAGTAAAAAGTGTATTTCATGGACAATCAAAACAATTTAAGCGCAGGATACGATGATCAGGTACAGGAACAGCAACAACAGCATCAACAGCAACGTAAACATCGGAGAACTGCATATTTAAAAAGCGACGACAACAGTTAAAACAACAACCAGAACTTAATATAAATCATGGACCGGAAAATATACCACCTTATGCTGAGACTAGAATTGTCATTCGTGATCTTGCAGAATATAATTTACCGCCTAACCTTTATGTAGAAGTGGTACAAGGATATCAATATGAAAGACAGAAAAGTGCTGAGCTACTAGCCTACTTACAAGGGGTGTTCAAGGAATTACCACAAACATTTCAGACGCCAATAAATTATGTAGTTCCATACCGTCATTCGACATGTGGAATATCTGATTATCATATTAAGGTAGCAGAAGAGCAGGAGTTGGATGCAGCGCGCAAAGATCCAGCTACTGCAAAACTAGATGCAGAAAAAGCTATACATACATTTATAAAAAATAGGGAAAAAAATAAATTGCTATTTAATTAAAAATATTAAATTTTATATTTTGTTAATATTTTTTGAATTAAAAATAAAAATAATTGATAATGATGAAGACAGCGACTGGGGTGTTCCAGTAAAACAGTTGAAAAAAAATGTACATAATTAATTTTTTTATTTTGTGAATATTTTAAGAATAAAAATAATATTTTTTTTTTAAATCCAAATAACAGTCCGTACACATTTACGGAATTATAATTTTTATAAAATAATATAAATTCAATTGAATAAAATTAAAAAACAAAAAAATAAACGAAATGAGTTCTTATTTTTATAATTAATATTTTCATTTTCAGATGTTTACTTTTTAGGATTTTTCAACGTGAGAGATTTATTTCAATTTTATTTTGCTATTTCAATAAATTAAAAATTTTCAGAACTGTAATTTTTTAGGATATTTTTCTTTTTCGTATTTGATACAGAGTTTAGTGTAAAACTTTTTAGATATTTTACTAGTAAAAGAATTTATGTTTGATGGTTTCCATAAGTCGTTATGACTAGATGTAAAGAGGGGAGTGTTATAATGAAATTTAGCTTAATGTAATTCTTATTTTTATTTAAATATACCAATAAATTCTAAAATATATTTAGTTTAAAATTTGATGTGAACTGTTGATGGTTGATTTATTATTATGGCATTGTGGGAAGATCTTCAGACAATTACTACATTGGATGGTGATGATGATGATGATGAAATACTACAATCATTGAAGAACAATATACATAAAAAATTATTAGTTATAGAGAAATTTTTAATCATACATAAGGATTTCTTGCTTGCTGAGCATAGAGAGGAATTTGAAAATTATCGGAAAGCACTAATGAAATTAGTGAATGTTGAAATGAAATTTTCAATTCATGGTTCTCACTATGCAAATTGTATATGGTCTTCCGATAATGCAACATGGAATTTTTAAGAAAACAATATATAATGAAAATAATGAATTATTATAAATAACAAATAAATTACCAAATAAGTTAATAGTACAAATGTACTTATATACTTGATATAAATAAAAAGAAATATTTTAGTTGAAAGATAATATTTTGGGTTTTTATTTATCAGATAATTAATTTATGTATAAGGTAGTATTATAAAAGATATTGCTTTATACAACAATTCTATCAATCCTAAAATGTCAATTGACAAATTTGGACGCACTGATGACTGGAGAGAGAGGAAACCTTTACAAGGTCCACCAGGCGAAGGATTTAGTTTAACGGTTCAAGGTGATTATGACTTGAAAAATAAACGAGTTATAAACGTTGCAGAACCTATAGATAATTTCGATGTTGTTTCAAAACAATATGTTGATAGTGAAACTAATAGAGTAAAAAGAGAGTGTGAAAAATCTATAAATAAATTAAAATACATATGATTTGTCGGAAATAAATACCCAGATAATATTTTTAAAGGAGGAAATAAATAAATTGGAACACTTTTGCAGATCTGTTGATAAATTTGTACATAAACACAGTCAACAGTAAATACACAGTGTGAATATATCCTTAACATTTACTTTATGAAATTATGTAAATAAAAAACATTTTTAGTTTAAAACATGAAAATTTCTGTTTTAATTTAACAAATAATATATTTAATTTTTATAATTATTTTATGTTTTTGTATGGAATTGAAGACTTCTCTGCTGTTGAGGATGATGATGATTGTTGTTTTGTATTTGGACAAGATGATTTTATAGATGACCCCAATAGTTTATATTTGCATTCTTTTATTTTATCCATGTTCTTGTCTTCATTCAACAATTGTTTTTTGTCACTCATTCTAATTTCGTTATCGGAAGTGTGTTCTATATATCGCGTTTACTTGAACTAAACTAATTATTATTTTTCAGAGAATATATATATACATTTTTTTGTTTTTAATGTATTTCACAATAATACATCTTTTTTGTTTATCCATGAATTTTGGTTAGAAGGAAATTCGAGCCACTTCACAAAAGACAAAGTCACCTTTAGTTTTGATGATTTTTTCAACTAAATATTGATCTGGATATTTAGATTTTTGTAATTCATACTCGTAAAATCCTCCTCTAATAGGGTTGCCTTGGTAATCTTCTAATAAGTAAGTTACTGGATTTGTCAGTTGTCTTTTAGTTATCTTGAAAACTTCCGTTGTCCAGTTGGGTGTGTAACCTTTTTCAAAAACATGTTTAAACTTACTCACTCGAACTGACTCACCAATTTTAAATTTAGCAAATGGTGCAATTTTAATGTGATTATAAGCTGTAGATAATAAATTTCTTTCATAATTTTTGGTGATTTCGGAGGGTTTTCTTTTAGTTGTTCTGTGCGTTGAATGATTATAATCATTAATAAGTTTCTGAATGATGTTAATCCATTTATAGTTTCCAATAAAACTGAATTCTTTCCACATTTTTTCCTTTATTGTACGATTTAAACTTTCAACAATTGAGGCTTTCAATGAGCTAAATGTTGAATAATGATTAATGCTGTATTTCAACATCAAATTGAGGAAGGTTTTGTTAAAAAACTCTTTACCATCATCAGTTTGTAAATTTTTAGGATATCTATTTGAATTTTTGAAAATCGATTTAAACGACTCAGTAACCCTTTCACCAGTTTTATTTTTTATGGGTATAGCCCACCCATATTTTGAAAATGTATCAATTACAGTTAATAAATATTTATAATTAGAATTTTGTTTAGCATATGCACCCATTTCTACAAGATCAGCTTGCCAAAGATCATCAAAACCTTTGATTATAACTCTTCGTCTTTTAAAGTTTTTTCTAATAGGTTTATGCAGCTCTTCAACAACCTGCCTTTTACTCATGTTTTCGCTGAATGTAAATGTATAATATTACTCATCTTTTTGATTAGTCTTTTATTCAATTAGGTGTGCCTCCTTAAGTTCCTCAATTATTGAAATAATTTCATTATTATGAATTTTATTTCCAGCTTCTTGAGATGCCATCAAGAGCTTTAATCTATCAACAAGTTCATTTGGATCATCCCAATGAACATACTCTATAGGTTTTGATGAAAATTCCATATCCAATGGCAATCTTTTTGTTTTCGATAGGCTTCCACCTTTTTTCTTCCGAGTATTATACTTATGTGTCACAAGATTTTGAATTATATTTATATATTTGTTCCCTTTATTAACATTTGTGAATTTGAGTCATTCGGGTCTTTTAAATGAGCATTTGTTATAATTAATATTTTTTTGTAATTTGCCAAATCATCTTCAACATAGTGTTGAGGACTTTTGTGAAATATCAATTCATATAAACCATTTGTAATTTTAAAAGGTTTATAATTATCAATGTAAATGTTATTCTCATCAATTTTAAAAACAGATTTACCCAATTTCCTTAAATTGTTGACACTATCGAAGTGAGGGCCATATGTTTTATCTAGTTCAGTCCTTTTGATTGGTGGTAGTGTTGTTGTGAATTGAGGCACCCTGTGCTTCAATTCACAACGGAAATCAATAAATTTCAAATTAATAAAATTATTAAATTTAATTAATGAAAAACAAAAGTTTCAAATTACGCGTTGCTCGTGCACAGAGAAATAATTTAATTCAATAAATAATAATTTCTCTGTGCTGACAACGCGTAAAATTAATTAACCAATCGAATTAAAATTAATTTAAATTATTTTGTTGGAGAAGCTGATTGGTTTTCCAAAAAATTATTGGAAAGATTTTGGAAAACCAAAAAAGCTCTCCAACAAAATAAAATAGAAAGAAAAATGAAAATTTTGGTCAGTCGATCGGATAAATTAAAATTGTTAATTAAAAGTCAGTCAATCGGGAAAAGTGGATTTTCTAAAAAAAAGTTAAACTTGATGAGATTTATATTTTTCAATCAAATTTAGTCAGTTGGTTTATATTTAACTTTTATTTAATTAAAATTGGTTAAAGTAAATATAATTGAAATAATTTAAATTATTGGCCAATTAATAAAAAGTTTTAAGAATTAAATAGAAAATTGTGAAGAATATTTTATAAATTTCGGTTATTTTAGTACTCAAATAGTTTATCAATTTAGAATTGTAAAAAACTGAATCAAGAAACTAAAGTTATATTTTAAACTAAATAAAATTTAGTCAATAAAAAAAAGTAAAGTTATATGTTAAAAAAAAAACTAAATCAGTTAAAATAATTATGAATTATTTATATTAAATTATAACTAAATAAAAATTGTAATAAGTGAATAAAAATTAAAACATTATTTGAATTATTAATAAATAGTTAAAGTTTAGAACCAGAAACAAGTATTTTATTATAAAAAGACGAAAAGTTAAGGTTAAAATAAAAGGTGAGATAAACATTAAAAGAAAGAATTATTATGATTGTAATAAATTTATATTACAACATTGGCGCTGCGGACAGGATGAGAAGTACGTTTCTCATCCAAAAGAATTTGTGTAAAGGTAAAACAGGAGATTAAAACTAAATAAAAAGAGAAAAAAAAAACTATCGTAAAATAAAATAGTGGACATTAACTAAAAAAAAAAAAAAAAAAAAATACTAATTTTAACACTAAATAAAATCTATAAAATTATTATAATTTAAAAAAAAAAAAAATAAGCATCTTATAAAAAAAACACAAATTTTTAAAACAGTGGTAGAATTTTAATAGAAGCAGATTTAACATAAATAAAAAATATATATAATATAAAATTTAACAAATTTTTTCTAATACAAAATAAAAAAAAATTTTTATCAAAAATAAAGGTGATTGAAGCAGTAAAAAAAAAAAATATATAAAAGTGGAAGCAGTAAAAAATTGAAGCAGTTGAAGCAGATAATTACAAGAAGCTGTAAAGAGCAGAAGAGGCAAATAAATTTTTTTTAAAAAAAAAAAAAAATTAAGTAAAAGTTGTAAGTTTTTGTAATTATTGTAATTATACATAATAAAATATTTAAAGTCCAATAATTTATCATATATACAAAATTATATTTGTAATATCTTTAATAAAAAATTACAAAAATGTGTAATAAATTAGGAAGATACGGATCTTCATTATTTTTTATAATTATTATTACTCCAAATCTAATTGTTTTAATAATGGAGAATAATAAAATTTATTTTTTGGCTAATTATTAAATTAAAATTGACAAATATAAAAAATTAAATTAATTAAAATATGAAATTAAATTATTAAAGTAAAATTTATAGAAAATTGATTAAATTTAAATTTGTTAAAATTTTGGTTGAAATAACAAATTATTCGAATAAATAAAAAATAAAAGAAAAATAATGTTAAAATTGATTTAATTAATTTTTTGTATTAGATTCATTAAAATTATTAAAGTATAAATTTAAAATTGTTAAATTTGGATTTACCTTTTATTGATTTAAAGTAGAAAAGGTATTAAAACAAAAAGTATCTAAAAAAAATTTTGGCCAAAAAATAAAATTAAAATTTTTAATTCTAAAAAAAAAAAAATATATATAAAATAATAAATATATAAAATCCTTAACGAAATTATAAAAATATATATACGATATATAAAAAATCCTTTTTTTTTTTAAATTCCCAGTGAATCAAAAAAATCTTTATATACAAAGTTAAATAAAATAAAATGCATATACATATGAAAGAACCCCCTAAAATAATATATGTATAAATATACATATACAAAAAAATGATATTTTTTCTTATATACTTCCAAAAACCTTAACCTATCCTAATAGTTAACCTAATTTCAATTTTTCTCTTCAATAAAGTCTTAAAAAAAAATAGGTATAAAATAAATAAAATTGGGGTACACATACATAGGTGTATAGAAAAAATAATGAGTAAAATTTTTTAAAGAAAAGTCATATGTACACATACATATACAATGGAAAATATTAAACATTAATTATTATCATACATTATAATTTTTATTTGTATACATAAAAGTTTTTTTTATTCTCCAAGTATAAATTGCAAATTGTGCGTTTTTGATCAATTTGAATTTAAAAATTTTATAATAAAGTTTTGTTTACGTGAAATATAATATACATAGAAGTGTATTATTATCAAAGTAAAATCGACATAAAAATAGGGTAACAAAACTAATTACGGTGAAAAAGGTTAAGTTTATTTAATTTAATACAAAACTGTGTACAGAAAGTGCAAAATAAAATTGTACACTAAGTTGACACAGGGCTGTGTAAAAATAAAGAACTTAATAAAAAAAATTTTTTACATAAGTGATAAAAAATTTTAATAAAAATTGGTTTTAATAACCAACATTTTTTTTCGTTACCCTATATTTTCATTTTATATTAAAATTTCAATTTTTTGTTCGTAATGACGAAAATTATATATACATATATATAAAATGATATATATATATATTTTCAAATTACGTTTGATCATTTTTATATAAAATAATTTTGTCAATTTTTAATATAAAATTGATATTAATTAAAATATTTTAAATGACGTACGTAAGTTTCATTAGAGCAAAGCGCGTTTTTTTTGTAAAATCATTTAAGGATTATATTATGAACATTTATAAAACATAATTTTTTTTTGGAAATGAATAAAATATTTTTTGCATAATTTTAGGAGTTAAGAAACTTATATTTTTTGAGACAAACATTTTAATCAACAAACAAATAATATTTTTTATTGTTGCATACTTTTAGGAAATGAATAAAAAAAAATAAAAGAGTATCTTATTTTAAATAATATTATTTTAAAATGATTTTCGTTAAATAAAATAATATAAATAAATGAAATTACATAAAATTTTTAGAAAAAAAAAATAAAATAAATTTCGACCCCTAAAATATTTTTTCACAGAAATTTTTATGAGAAATGACCCCTAAAATAAAAAAATTACTAAAATTCAATAAAAAAAAAATGACCCCTAAATCGTAATATAAAAAAAAAAGCATATATAAATTATTGTTGTTGTTTAAAATTTTTTTTTATAAACTAATGTCGCAAAATTCAAAACCCCCAACGTTGGCGCAATCAATTTTAAAATTTTCAAAGAGAATATCAACATTTTCATTTTTAAATTCAAGTCCGGAATTTGAAAATTCGGACGAACAAACTAAAACAAACGTAGAAAATATAGAAGCGGAACCAAATTTAGAAGTATTGGATAGAAATAACTTTGTTGATTTTTTACATCAAGTACAAGGAGAACGAATATCAGAAAATAGAAAAAGTTTTAGAACATTGAGGTCAGGAGCGAAATACAACAGAATTGGCCCAATAAGGAAACCAAGGAAAACTAGAAGAAATAAAGTTATAATTGCCAAAACGGAAAGAAAAAGTTTGAATATAAAAACAAGTGACAAAATGAATCCAATAAACGACCCCCATTATTTTAATTTCCAAAAAGTAAATAATACAAATAGAACAATAAATAAACCGGGACCATCAGGATTAAACTCGACCCCTATTCCACCACCAATTGCACATCGAGATGAATACGTTGCGGAAAACTTTACAAACGACAACTCGTATCATTTGGAACCAACATTGTTACCAGTGGAAAAAATAATAAAAACATTTTTAGTACAAGTTCCAACATTTTCGGGTGTAGGGTTGGACATTGAGAATGAGTTGAACAATTTTCTCGAATTAGCTCATCAAGCATACGAATTGACCAGAGATGAACAAAAGGGAATATTATTAAGAATTTTAATAACAAGTAAACTGACAGGTGCAGCCAACGCACTTTTCAGATATGCCAACGTTGAAAACTTTAACCAATATAAAGATATTTTACGTAATCGTTTTATAGAGAGCAAGGATATGGCTACATTAGCATCAGAAATGATGGGAATGTATCAATACGAAAACGAATCAGTGGAATTATTTGGGGAAAGAATAGCAGAAAAATTGGCGGCATATAGAAACAGAGTAAACGAAAGGTATCAAAACGAGGGACGAGCTTTAATAAACGAAATGGAAATAACCGCAAAAAGAATATTTTTAGGAGGACTGCGTTCATCAGAATTGAAACAATATTTAATCTTTAAAAACCCCGAAAACTTAAGAGTGTCCATAGGAGCAGCTCGACAGTACTTGAATGAAACAAGGAATTTAGGAAATATAGGGAGTTCGGATAAAAATAGTAGTAATAATCAAGGGGACCAAATGATGAATTTATTAACCACTATGATGAAAAAATTAAATGAAAATGGCGGACATGGGCAACAACCAAATAATAACCGGTTAAATCATGGAAACAATTTTAGAAATAATAGTAATAATAATTATTTCCGGGGAACAACAGGGAATTTTAAATACAACAACAACAACAATAATGCGCAATTTACAAATAATAATAATTATAATAATAATAATAAACAATTCTCAAATTATAACAATAATTATAGCAATAATAATTTTCAAAATAACAATAAGACCCCTAACAGAAATTACAATATGGTTAGTGGTAATAATTTTCCAAACAACAATAAAAATAATACAAGTAATTATAATAATAATTATAATAATAATTACAATAATAATAATAACAATAGGAACAATAATAATGGTAGTAATAATAATGGTAATAACAAGGTTCCATTTAAAGGAACAACTGCAAATACGACGATTAAATGTTTTAAATGTGGTGAACCAAGTCACCTTAGTAGAGATTGTACATGGCAAAGCCAGTTAACACCAGTGCAATGCACTAATTGTGGAATGAATGGACATGAATCCACTCATTGTTTTAAACTACGTTCGGGAAATAATAATTTTGCAAATCAAAGGATACTCGCATTAAATAACGAAGAAAGTGTAGAAAAGACCCCTTGTGAATGGTGTGCAAGGAAAGGACATACAATTTTAAATTGTGAAGCTCGTAAATCCTACGAATCCAAAATGACAATGGTTTCGGGAAACGAAGACGGAGTGAACTAAAAGAGCCCAGCTCATTCCTTTCGGAGGGCAAAATAACTTTACAAGAGCCAATAATTAATTTAGAAAAATATTATTGGATAGACCCTGAATTATTTAATAATGTAATAAAAGATAAAAAAGAAAATAATGAAATTAATAAAAATAATGAAAATGAAATGGAAATAAATTATGTTAAGTTGAATATAGGCTCTTGTGAAGGTAAAGTAAAAAACGAAACAGAAATCGAGAATAAGAAAATTAAGTTACCAAATGATGGTATTTTGGGGAACATTGCAATGACCCCTACACATGAAGAAAATAAATCGAAAAAAAATTACAAAGAAATAACAGGAGATAAAATACAAATGATTAAAGGGATTTTTGATAACGTGCATATAGTAAACTATAAAAATTATTTATTTTCTAAGGCAAAAAATCTTTTAGACAAAGAGTCTCAAATCTGGAAAGCAACTAAAAATTGTACAGATGATTTTAAAACAGAACATATAATTATGAATTTAAAAGAAGATATTAACACAGGAATTGTTAAATTAAATAAGGAAGAAAAGGCGAATATTATTATAGAAAACAATGTAGGAGTAATTGTGGAAGAATTTTATTTTGAAGAATATATAGAAGTAAAATGTTTTAATAAAAATGTAGTAGAAGTAGTAGAAGTTATAGAAGTTGTAGTAGAAGAAAATGATTTAAGTACAAAAGTTTGTACTGGTATATTGATAGAAGACGAAATTGTTGGAGATAATAATATTAATGAAAATATAAATAAAGAAATGGAATTTTTTAATAAAGAATTTTGTTTAAATAGTACTAATGTTAATATTGAAAAAGAAGAAAAAATGGAAATAATTTTTAAAACAGCAGACAAAAATAAGGAAATAAAAAATATAGAAGAATGCAAAATAACTGCACGGAAAATAATAATAAATCAAAATAATTATTTAATTAAAAGTAATAATACTTTTATCATTGTATTTTAAATAAATGTTAATACTACGGGTATTAAAAATAAAAATTTTAAACCAAAATTGTCCCCTATTCTTAATGTTATTATTTTATCATTAAGATAATTAAATAGTAAAATACTAAAATTAAATCATAGGTATAAAAAACATAGGTGGAAGCGTAAAAATAAAGTATATTAATATTAATAAAAAAATATATTAAAATAAAAATTTTTAATATTAATAAATAAAAAAAAAATTAATAAAAAATTTTTTTTTTTAATTTTTTTTGGATAAAATTGAAAGGGGAGCGTGAACGCTCAAAAACAAATAATAGGGATAATATGCAAAAAAAAAATCTTATCCTTATTCCTTAAATTCCTATTCCTTTTCTTAAATTTTAATATATATATGCATTTTTTGTGTCATAAATTTTACTAAAAATAAAATAAATTTATAATAAAATATATGTGCATAAATATAATTGTAAAAAAATATATATGCATAAATGTGATTGTATAATTTTATATAAAACTTTATTAACTTAATTTTTATTAATAAAATAAAACGAAAGGATTTTTATATATAAAAGTTTTTAATGAAACAAAAGAATTACTTTTTAAAATAAAATATATATAGTAAATGTAAAATAAAAAAAATATATATAATTACAAGAATATAAAATATTTAGACAAAATATATAAAATATAAAAAAAAAAATGTTTAGAAAAAAAATATATACATATATAAAAAGGAAATAAAAATTTTTTTTTATGTTTATAAAAGAAATAAAAATATACAAATACACAAATTTTTTAACAAATATATAGTAAAAATATACAAATATACATTTTTTTATAAAGTAAAAAAAAAAATATATAAAAATATATATATAATTAATTTTAAAATATAAGAGTCGAAGAAAATCTTCGACCCTTATATTTTTTCTAAGAGGGAAGGTGTTGTGAATTGAGGCACCCTGTGCTTCAATTCACAACGGAAATCAATAAATTTCAAATTAATAAAATTATTAAATTTAATTAATGAAAAACAAAAGTTTCAAATTACGCGTTGCTCGTGCACAGAGAAATAATTTAATTCAATAAATAATAATTTCTCTGTGCTGACAACGCGTAAAATTAATTAACCAATCGAATTAAAATTAATTTAAATTATTTTGTTGGAGAAGCTGATTGGTTTTCCAAAAAATTATTGGAAAGATTTTGGAAAACCAAAAAAGCTCTCCAACAAAATAAAATAGAAAGAAAAATGAAAATTTTGGCCAGTCGATCGGATAAATTAAAATTGTTAATTAAAAGTCAGTCAATCGGGAAAAGTGGATTTTCTAAAAAAAAGTTAAACTTGATGAGATTTATATTTTTCAATCAAATTTAGTCAGTTGGTTTATATTTAACTTTTATTTAATTAAAATTGGTTAAAGTAAATATAATTGAAATAATTTAAATTATTGGCCAATTAATAAAAAGTTTTAAGAATTAAATAGAAAATTGTGAAGAATATTTTATAAATTTCGGTTATTTTAGTACTCAAATAGTTTATCAATTTAGAATTGTAAAAAACTGAATCAAGAAACTAAAGTTATATTTTAAACTAAATAAAATTTAGTCAATAAAAAAAAGTAAAGTTATATGTTAAAAAAAAAACTAAATCAGTTAAAATAATTATGAATTATTTATATTAAATTATAACTAAATAAAAATTGTAATAAGTGAATAAAAATTAAAACATTATTTGAATTATTAATAAATAGTTAAAATTTAGAACCAAAAACAAGTATTTTATTATAAAAAGACGAAAAGTTAAGGTTAAAATAAAAGGTGAGATAAACATTAAAAGAAAGAATTATTATGATTGTAATAAATTTATATTACAACAGTGTCCATAATTGTGATGATGATGGTGAAATATTAACAGCACTATTTTTTCTGGGTGTTTCATAATTATCAGTAGTATCAAATTTGAGTGTTGAATTTGGTGTTGATGTTGTAAAGCTTTTGAAACTTAATTTTTTTTCAGGTTTAAAATGATCATATTCTTCTTGTTTTATTTCTGGTTGTATTATTTCATTAGATATTTTATCATATCGAGCAACTTTTATTAATTCTTTTAGAGGTTTTACAATGGGTTTGAAAGTAGTTTCCACTTCAGTTTCTTTGGCAGTTTCCCCCGTTTTTATAGTTGTATATTTACGCTTCAAAGCTTTACGAGTTTTTATCAACTCTTTTAAGACTTTTTCATTCATTTTGTATTATGATTTACTCAACTCTAAATCAATACTGATTAAAGTTAAGCAATATTGATTGCTTTTATATCTATACCAGGTTAATACTGATACTGATAACATCTATTATTGATTGATCAGATCATTTTACTGATACTGATCACATCGGTTATTGACTGATCGGATCATTTTACTGATACTGATCACATCGGTTATTGACTGATCACATTGGTTATTGATTGATACAGATCAGGTTTTGATCAGTTTATTTTGTTATTCAATCACTAAAAATGCATCAAAAAATTTTCGATATCCACCTTTATTACAGGGCCTGTTTTTATCAATAAGTAAAAATCCATACGGATCTTTCCAACACTCACTACAGACATTTTTAAATTGATTAAATGACATATCAGAGTTTACATGATCATTGTAAATATGTCTTAAATTTAAATCATCTTGCTTGATTAATATTATGAAATTTGCATTATCACGTATCAAATGTTTAGGTACATGCGTATAAGATTGGCATAAATAAAAACTATCAATATCATTATGACGTCCCATACAAAAGTATGATCGTATATTATTTTGTCTTTCACATGCAACATCATCAAAAATAAAAACTGAATTCTTTTTAGCGTCAGATGGTTCCATAATTTCACAATTATTTGAAAATTCATAATAACCCATTCCTTTAATAGATGATATCAATTTTTTCAAATATTCATATTTTGGTTGATGTAATGATTTTGAATATATGTAGATGTTTTCAAAACGCAAACCATTTGAATCTAATAACATGCTCAACATTATATTTGTTTTACCACAATTTGATGGTCCGACTATTAAACCTCGTATATTATTCGGTAACAAGGCACCATGTTTTGTTTTTTCAACACCACAACCTACAGTTTGATCAAAATTTTTAATTGTAATATTTGCATGTTGCTTCACAAACTTAATTCTTTTGACTATTTGCAAATCAAAATGTGATTAAATTATATATAAATATATTATTTTTTTGATAATTTTCGAAATCTATTTAGTTGTAAAATAGTTGTTAAGGTGTTCGTTACAAAGTGGTTATACATATATAAAAGTTATGATTAATTATAACTCTGACAATTGTAGAAAAGATATTAAAGTAGGAGGTGGTGTCTTAAACTCGCTAATAAATAAATTAGCTGTTGAATTACATTTACCTGGATACAATTATTGTGGACCTGGAACGAAGCTTAAAGAAAGATTAAACCGAGGGGACAAAGGCATAAATCCTTTGGATGAAGCTTGCAAAGAACATGAAATAGCATACTCTCAAAGTAAAGACATAAATCATAGACATATTGCGGATAAAATATTGACTGAAAAGGCTTGGGAAAGAGTAATTGACAAAAATTCTACTTGGGGTGAACGAGCTAATGCTCTTCTTATTACAAATGCAATGAAAGCAAAAGTAAAACTTGGAATGGGTTCTAATATGAGAAAAATTAAATCTACAACTAAAAATAAAAATTCATTTAAAGATGCAGTACAATCTGCTAAAATCGCAATTCAAACTTCTAACCCAATAAATCAAAAAGATTCCATAAAAGTAGCTCTTAGAGCTGCTAGAAAAACTTTGAATGGTAAAAATCGTAAAAAGATCAAGTATCCAAGGGTTTTACCATTACCAAAATTGGGTGGAATTCTTCCTTTTTTAGTACCATTAGTCGCTGGCCTTTCCGCTGTTGGTGCTCTTTCAGGTGGAGTTGCAGGCATAGCGAAAGCAGTTAATGATGCTAGTAATGCAAAAAAGGAGCTAGAGGAAAGTCGGCGACATAATAAAAAAATGGAGGCTATTGCAATCAATGATAAAAATGGTGGAGGATTATACTTAAAACCATATAAAAAAGGATTGGGACTATATTTAAAACCTCAAAATCATTCAAAAAACTTTTAAAACTGCTACCTAATCAACCACTAACAAATACAGATTTACTCAAGTTTGGGAAACATTTAAAACATTTTCGAGGTGTCTTTATGCGTGATAATTTACCTTCAAATATATGGAAGTATGAATGTGGTATAATAAACTTGGATAATTCTAGTGGACCGGGGACACATTGGGTAGCATATTACAAACACAATAAATTTGCTCATTATTTTGATAGTTTTGGAAATTTAAAACCTCCAATTGAAGTTGTGAATTACTTAAATACAGATAAATTATTCTATAACTATAATAAAGAACAAGAATTTAACACATATATATGTGGACATTTATGTTTAAAACTTTTATTAGAAAAAAAAAATATTGTAAAATTGTATGAAATTTAAAAAATAGAATAAATGGAACAATCTATCAAAAATTTAATCAATTGTTATCAATACATCATGTCATTAACATTAACTCTCAACGGTAATAGTTCTACACTTACTTCACAGTATTTTCCATCTATTGATTTAAAGGGGAATTATGTATATGGATTAGTAGATTTTCAAACATATAATTCAATACCAAATATGGATATTGATAATAATAATTTTCATATTGGTAACAAAGTCATCACGACACCTGTTGGATCTTATGAAAGTGGTGATATAGAGCAGTACATTCGTGAGGAGTTGGATATTAATGATAATGGTGAATCAGATCAAACAGATAGAAAAACCTTTGAATTGAAAGCAAATAACAATACTTTAAAATGTGAAATTTATACTGATGTAGGAGATATTGATTTCACTAAAGAACTGAGTATTTGTAAGCTTTTAGGTTTTAGTAAAAGATTATTACAAAAAAAACAATTGCATATATCAGACCTTTATGTTGATATAAATAGGGTGAATACTATACGTATTGAGTGTAATATTATTGGTGGAACGTATATAAATAATCAACAAGCTCATATAATACATGAATTTTCAATTAAAGTAAGTCCAGGCTATAAAACTATAGAAGTACCATTAAATGTTATCTATTTACCAATAAACGTTGAACGATTAACATCATTAGTTTTAAAATTTACCGATCAACAGGGACATTTATTGAATTTTAGAGGTGAAAATATTACTGCAAGATTGCATTTGAAACCTCAAACATGATAATATATAATCAGGAATATCAACCTAATAATAAATACTTAAGTAATATAGGTCTGAATTTCAATCAGAATCAGACACTGGACACACATAGACATCTAAGAACCTTAAAAGTATTAACATACCAAAATCAACAGTTTTTAAGGTCAATTGGATTAAAATTAAATAAAAACAAATCAAACAATGAGCAAAATTATGAATAGTTTTCAAGAACCTGTTTTTGATGAAAGTATTACCAATTCGCAATGGCATAGTTATTCTCCATTTTTGAATTCATTCAATAAAAGCGATATTATACGAATTGCAATCCAACACCAAAATATAAATATATTACCATCTACTAGTTTACTTTACATAGAAGGTATACTCACTACTGAAAAAGATCATAATCGAAATGTTGGTATAACATCAACTTTAAAAAATTATATTTCTTTGACTGAAAATGAAAGCATTGGACTTTACAATGTTAGTTGGTCACCAAAAGAATCAATTTCCACTAATGGATATTATTTTAATTTTTGTATTCCATTGAAGAGATTGCTAGGATTTTCAGAAGATTTTACAAATATTATACCAAATGCTCGACATGAATTAATTCTAACTCTTGCTAGAACTGATGATAAGGCTTTAATTCGTACCGATGCAGCTGAGAAACCCCTAATAACATTATCAAAAGTTCAATGGAAAGTGCAACATATATCACTATCTGATACGGTAATTTGGAATGTAAAGACTACAACCCAATTGGAAAAACCGCGATTTATAATTTTCGCTCTACAAAAAAATGAACGCAGACAAATTACTGCTGATTCTTCAGAATTCGATCATTGTAATATAACTGATCTAAAAATTTATATTAATTCCGATGTTTATCCATATGAAGATATGGGACTTGCTTTTGACAAAACCGTTATGCTATAGCTTATGACGCCTATGTCAACTTTCAAAAAAATTACTATAATAAATCGGTAGCAAAACCTTTAATTACCTGGAGTAAATTTAAATCATCTGCAATGATATTAGTATTAGATACTCGTCATCAAAATGAAAATCTAAAAACTGGACCTGTTGACATTCGAATTGAAATGAAATTTCAAGCAGCACTAGATGAAAATACATCAGCATATTGTCTTATGCTGCATGATCGTTCATTACAATCCATTGAGCGCTGAAGTTATCAAAATCATTTAAATGAAATCTCTATACTTCATAATTGATATTCAAGGCTTCAGAGATAATAAAAATAAGTTCATTTTAAAAGAAATTGCAATACTCTCCTCAACCGGTGAATTACAGCACTATATTATAAGACCGCCATATGGATTCCATTTACTCTCAGCTAACACACAAAAAACAAACAAATGGCTAGAGAGAAACCATCATGGATTTCAATGGTGTGATGGAGTTTCATATTTTCATGATACTATTAATCATATAAAAAATATGCTAAATGATCGCATCAAAATATTTGTTAAAGGATTTGAAAAAAGGGAATGGGTTGCCAATACTCTGAATCATGCTAATATTATAGATTTGGATGATAATCATTATGCAAATATCAAAACTTTAAAATCAAAATATGAGACAGAAATATCTAAATGTTTAGCAAATCATTCTGGTATATGTGCAGTACAAAATGTATGTTTATTAAAAAAAAATCTTGATTATTGTATAACCTGAAATATAATCCTATGTATTTTATATAAGAAATAAAACTATTAAATTATTGAATTTTTTTTGTTTTGTTTATTTTAGAGTTAATAATTTTAATAATTCTTAATACTATAAGTTAATCATTTTTAATACTAAATTTGACATTATTACACTCTTCTATTATTACAAAATTAAACTGATTATTACAAATACTTTTAATTAAATTCTGATTGAAACGAACGACTTGAACTCTTTATAAGAACTGATTCTTTATTTTTTCGATCTTTTAAGTAAATTCATTTTTTTAAAGAAAATAATACAGTTATAATTTCCAAAATGTTTAATTAAGCACAAAGCGCATTCAATTAATATATAAATAATATAAACATAAATGGGAAGCATAGCCTTACAATTATTTCTTAGGAAAAAATATAACTATATATACATATATCCACTTAGGAAAGAATTTTTTGAAATTTTTGTGTTTACGTTGTAGTTGTATATATATATATATACATGTATATATCTATATATACATATATCCACTAAGGAAAGAATTTTTTTGAGATTTTTTTGTTTTTATGTTATATATCTATATATACATATATCCACTAAGGAGATTCTTTTATATTTAAAATAAACAAAAAAACCATAAAAAATCTATTCATAAACACACAACTTAATTAATACTGCCGATAAGAAAAATAATTTATTCAGACTTTTAGAACATTTTAGAAATTTACTAATAAAATTAGCTAACATGTCCCAACATGTTTCAACCCACAACCACATTCCCACACCACCACAACCTATGCCAAAAAGCCCAGTACAACCCCCACAACCTATGCCAAAAAGTTCCCACTACAACCCCCACAACCTATTCCAAAAAGCCAACTACAACCTCAACAATCTATGCCAAAAAGTTCCCACTACAACCCCCACAACACAACCTATGCCACAAAGCCCACTACAACCCCCACAACCTATGCCAAAAAGTTCCCAGTACAACCCCCACAACCTATGCCAAAAAGTTCCCACTACAACCCCCACAACCTATGCCAAAAAATTCCCACTACAACCCCCACAACCTATGCCAAAAAGTTCCCACTACAACCCCTACAACCTATGCCAAAAAGTTCCCACTCCAACCCACATAACCTATGCCAAAAAGTTCCCACTACAACCCCCACAACCTATGCCAAAAAGTTCCCACTACAACCCCCACACCCACAACCCCATAATCCAATTCTCCAACCCCAACACAACTACTAAAACGACAGACCGACAGACACCACAAACTAAACATGTGTGCATGCGAAAGATTGATCATTTTAATTGTTTACAAAAATCCAAAATGACGGAAAAGTCATTTTAGAGCCCCTTTTAAAAATACACGTAAAAGTGGCCCAGAACACCCATAGCTTATCTACTAATTAGAACACGAAATTTTTTTAATTAATTATTTATACCCAAAAATTATTACATTAACACAACAAAAAATCATGTTCGTCCATGTTGTAAACAAACAAATTTTTTATAAATAAAAAAAGTATACGTCAAGAAATTGAAAATAGTTGCTGAAGTTAGCCACAAACAATAATAAATCTGAAAAATCTGAAAAAATTCTCGGATAAAAAAAATCAATCTGACTAATCTGAAATTGAAATAAGAAACGGCCAGCAGATTGATCAGATTGATCTGAGCGGAAATAAGAAACGGTTTCAGATTGATCAGATTGATCTGAGCATAAATAAGAAACGCAGTATAAGTAAACTTATTTTTCGGTTTAAACCTTTATCTTCGAAAATCGATTTTAATTTATTCCATATTTCTATAGGTGATGACTCGTTCATAATATGGACATATATACTTGGATCAATGGATAATACAATTTTGGCTTTTGCTTGATTTAATTTGCTTGCGTCAGTCTCCAGACTTTTTTCATTAATACATTTGCTTAGACCTTCAACATCTAAATACATCTTCATAGCAAATTACCAATTCACATAGGTCTCAGTTCCTTTGAGATTGAGTTTTTCAACCAATGATAGGTTAGTTACACTTACTTTCGTTTCATTCGACATTTTAATTTAATATCTATTATTATAATTATGTATATGAAACGAGAAACTAAAAAAAAATATTCTGGACTGTAAAAAGATTCTGGACTTTAATAAAAAAAATTTAATTATTTAAAAACCACGTAAACGCCTATAACGTGTTGAAAAGGGAGAAAAACAAATTAATGACTTATACCTCTGTGGCGCCAAAATTATACGGTTTACCAAAAATTCATAAACAAGGTAACTAACTACTACCTATAGTATCTGCGATTAATTCTCTCTCTTATGGTCTATCTAAATACTTAACAAAAATTTTGAATAACTTGACGATAGACTCTAAATGCAATGTAAAAAATTCGTTTAATGACTATAAATGACAATGAAATGCTAGTATCATTTGACGTAACCTCATTATTTACTAACATTCCTATACAACATTGTTTAAAGATAATTACCCAAGAAAAAGTTCTTAGAAATGTTGAATTTTTGTGTTACGGACAATAATTACTTTCGTTTTAATAAGAATTTGCATAAACAAATCTTTGGTACTCCGATGGGTAATCCATTGTCGTCAATATTAGCTGACATTATTATGGAAGATTTACTAGACAACATCATACAAAAACTTGACGAGAAACCAAAACTTTTTGTAAAATATGTAGATGACTTATTTGCGATCATTTCGAGAAACAAATTAGACAACATAACGACAGCACTGAACATCCGAAACACCAAATATACAACACTTCCCGCAATTTTATTTCTCGTGTTTTAGGACTAAGTACACCAATTTTCCATGACAAAAACAAAATAATCATAACGAGTACCTTAAGACAAAATAATTTTCCTGACAATATAATAAAGAAATTAATTGGACAATATGTGAACCAAATTCCAAGGACTGACAGTTTAAATAAAAATGACAATATAAATAAATGTAAATATATTAGTACAACATACTTACCTAAATTTTCTGACGATTTAAAGAAAAGTTTTTCAAAATTTAATGACAAAACCGAATTTGCTTTTAAGACGAATAACACGGTATCTAGACTGTTTTCAAAAATTAAAGATAAAACTGACAAAGGACTTAAAACAGACATTGTTTACAAAATTCTGTATGCGGGCAACATACACGAAACTTGTAACTTATCATACGTCGGAACAACGACACAATTTTTAAAGAATAGACTGTCTAGCCATAAGTCCGACATTAAATGTAAGAACGAAAATAAGACGGCGCTGGCTTTTCATTCGATTGATTGCAACCATACACCAAACTATGACGAAACAAAAATTTGAACTACAGAAAAGAATGTGAACAAAAGACTAATATTAGAAACTCTATTTATATAAAATACTAATAACACGATGTACAGGAAAACCGACATTGACGACCTTAGTGACGTATACTGTTCTTTGTTAAACAGTTTATGAAAAATTTAATTTATAATTAATATTAGTATCAAAAGTGACGATGAAGTTTTAATTATGACAAATTGTGATTAATTTTATCACAATAATTTTTAGTAAAATTTTTAGTTAAATTTTTTAGTTTTGTTTTAAATAATTTTGTGTATTATTTATTTTTATTAATTTTTTAACTTTTGTTTTATATATTTATTCGAAATTTGAAAGAAGTTGTCTTTGATTTATATAATATATTATTTGTGTTTCGTTTTTTTTTAAATCTACATATATAATTTTCAATTTTTGTAATTTTTGTGTTTTTGTATTTTTAATAATTTTTATTAAGTAATGTACTATGTCCATATTTTTTCTCAGTTTTTTACCTTGAAGATGTCTAAGCAATTAGACGAAACGTCGTAAATAAACTCTTATATTTTGATGAAAAAATAATAGTTTTATTTGGCCTATTAGCCCAACATTTAATATTTTTTAAAAATTAATAAAATAAAACGGCCGTTAAATAAAATAAAATATAACCTGTTAGAGAAAACGACAAGCTTATAGTTCCTAGTATAAAAAGTAACTAACTACTTTATTTTAATTAATGTAAAAAGAAATGTGTATGTGTTATATATTAGAATAATAAATTCACATACTATTGTTATACTATTGTTTAAGAAATATATTGTGGTGCTGGTGCATAGTAACAACTGTAATTAATAATAATATATTTCAACATTAAATATATATTTAAATGTTTCAGCATTTAAATTATAATTTTGTAATTGCTGCTTTTTGGTACATTAGTGTTGCTTTGGTTGAATTTCGGATGGTGTTTAATATTGCTGCATATTAAATAAATTTTGTTCATTGCAATTTATTGGTAAATGAGGGAATTTCATGTGATGTATTCAATAAGTGGTATCACACCAAATGCTGTGGTCTATCATCTGATGATTTTTTGATGCTGAAAGATTATGAAGAAAAAAACTGGAACTGTAAAAAGTGTAAAGATGGTCTTGGTAATATTATTGATATGATGGCGTTGTTATTATCCAAGTTTAATAAATTGCAATTATCACATGAAAATGTCATAAAAGATATTAAATGTACCACCGTGGAGAACAAAGCACTTAAAACTACTATTATGAAGTTGTCGACTGATCTTAGTCACTTTAAAAAATCCTTCATTATTAGTTAATGAAGCAGTATCAAAGAAGATTGAATAAACTTGATGTGAATCAAACAAAATCAGATGTAGCACACTTGAAAGCTGAATTAGATATGTTAAAAAATTATGGCGGTACTACAATTGAACAATAAAGTGAACCTCAACTTCGGTCGCTTAAGCGTAATGATATTGTTATTACGGGTGTACCTAGCAATTATGATGATATAAACAACACTATTGTTTAATTTTTTTAAAACATTAGAAGTGGATATTTCTGATAATGATGTCGTTAATTGTGGCTATCTTAGCAAAAACAAAACTGTCATCCTGGTTACTCTACAATTTTTGCAGAAGCGAAATGTAATTATGGCTAGCTATTTTAAACATAGTAAGCTCAAGCTGTCTGATTTTACCTCGTCTGATTTAAATAGCCGTGTTTTCTTAAATGATAATTTGCCACCTACATTGTCTCAATTGGTAAAACAAGCCAGAATCGTAAAGAAATTGGGTTTAATTAAGAATTTTTGTCTTGGATTATCTCATATTTCGGTGAAGATCGTTGTAATTTTGAATATTATAATCATAAATTTCTTTATTAATTTATATTTTATCTCACATTTTATTTGTATCTTTTCACTTTTCATTTTCTTTTAATAAATAAAACGATTTTAGGTTAAGTTTATTTTATTTTTATATTATTACTTTATTTAAATTTTAATTATTTATTTTAACTTTTTTTATTGATTTTATTATAAAAGTTTCTTTTTTTTTCAATTTATTATAAAATTTTCAAATTCACAATTTTGTAATTCTAAATATTATAAATTCTTTCTTATAATATTTTTGAATAAAACTATTTTAATCAATAAAGTGATAATATTTTTCTTTTCAATATTTTCTTTTTTTATTAATATTTTGCAAATTTTCACGAATAAAACTATTTGAATCAATAAAGTGAGAATATTCTCTTTATTTTTTTAATATTTTGTAAATTTTCCCGATTTATAAAAAAACTCACTTTAATAACTAATTCTTAGTACAAATCTTTTAATTTTTTACTTTTCTTGATCAACTGATCAAAATAAAAAACTTTTTTAGCAGAATAACTGCTCCATATTTTCAATTCACTTTGATCCGATCGTTTAATCTAATTTTTAATTTTCCTTTCCATTTTATATTTTTGGAGAGCTTTTTTGGTTTTCCAAAATCTTTCCAATAACTTTTTTAAATTTGACTGGTTAGTTTAATTTTTTACGCGTTGTCGGCACACAGAAATTATAATTTATTGAATTATTTTTTTCTCTTTTTGATATTTTTATTTATCAATTAATTAAAAATTTAGTAATTTTATTATTTTTTTGAATTTAATTGATTTCCGTTGTGAATTGAAGCACAGGAGAAATTTTCTTCGACTCTTATATTTTAAAAGGAGTTTCATTTTAATATTTTTATAATCTTTACGAAAAAACATTGTTAAAACAAATTCTATGTTACTTAATGCTATATTTATTTTTTCTAATTTCCCTTTTTTTACGATTATTTTCTTAATTATTTATAAATTTTATTTATTATTATTACAAAAAAAATATCATTAATTTTTTCTTTATTTTCTAACAGATAGTTTTTTTTTAATTTATACAATTAAAATCTTATTGACTTATTTCACTTATATTACTATGTCATATTTTATTTTATTAGTTATATAAAAAAATCTTTTTTTTTTTTGTTTTTATACAATTTATATGTTTTTATATAAAAATAAAATTATGTATATATTTAAAAAAATATTTTTTTTTATAGATTCATTTTTACCTAAAAAATATATAGAAAAAATTTAAGATTTCAAAGCAGGAATAGGGATTTAAGGAATGAGGATAAGATTTTTCTTTGTGTAGTATCCCTATTATTTGTTTTTGTGCGGTCACGCTCCCCGTTCTATTTTATATAAGAAAGAATTTAAAAAAAAAATTTTTCTATAAAAAAAATTTAGTTTAATTTTTTTTAAATTAATAATAAAATTTAATATTTTAATATATTTTTTTTATATATTTTAATATAATTTACTTTTACGCTTCCACTGATGTTTCTTATATCTATGATTTAATTTTATTATATTGTTATTTAATTTATAAGTAACAACATAAAGAATAGGGGTTAATTTTGGTTTCAAATTTTCATTTATTTTAAATACGATGATATAATGGTTATTTTCAATTATTATTTTCCGTGCGGTTCTTATTGATTCTTCTGGATTTTTCATTAGATTATTTTTCATTAGATTATCCTGTATTAAAAATTGTTTCCTTATTTTCTTCTTTTTCAATTTTAACATCCGTAGTACATAAATTCATTTTTCGTTTTTCCATTTGAATTGTTAAACAACATAATTTATGAAAAGGTTCCATTTCTTGATTAATATTTTCATTAATATTTTCATGAGTATTATTATCTCCAACAAATTCGTCTTCTATCAATATACCAGTACAAACTTTTGTACTTATAAATTCTTCTTCTACTACAGCTCCTATTACTTCTACTACATTTCTCTTAAAACATTTTACTTCTATATATTCTTCCAAATATAATTCTTCCACAATTACTCCTACATTGTCTTCTATAATAATATTCACTTTTTCTTCTTTATATAATTTAACAACTCCTCTGTTAATATCTTCTTCTAAATTCATAATTATTTGTTTTGTTTTAATATCATTTATTCAATTTATAGTTTCAAACGAAATATGATGTCAACCATAATGAATATGATCGAAATCAACCGAGTGTGTGACCTAGCACAGATCCAATTGAAAATGATTCCAAATATCAGCTTCTAATTTTTTGTTAAAATAGATCAAAATAACCAGAAATACACATATATTTCCTTACCCTTTCTACCTCATACATATTTTTCTATATTTTTTTCATCCTTATTCCTTTTTCTATTATTATAATAGTATACAGAAAATAAATGAGCGCAAATTTTTTTACAATTTATACATCTTATCCCCAAACTCGTTATTTCAACTTTCTTAACAAAAATATATTCGAATGGTGAACTACTCATATTGGCGACCTAATGTTTTCATTTTTTTAAGTCTTTTTAAATTTTTGAATATCTTTATATTATATACGGCTTTGATTACAGGTTCTCTAAAGGTTTTAGATAAGTCTCACCAAGTATAGAACTTACCAGTTATCGACTACTTCCAACACATATCAAATATGGAAAGGATTCAGGACCTTAAAGCTCGACGGTCAAGCACGCAAGGTAGTATGAAAATGAATCAAGAATAACGTTCCCATAATTAGAATGCAGACTTGGATTATTTTAAACAAATTTTGCACGACCAAAATGAAATTGAAGCGCTAGTGCCCGATAACCCAGCTAAAGCTGCAAAAAGATGTGATTTGGAAGATTTGTATATTGGAATAAAAACTAAAATCACGGCATTAATGGTGGAAAAGAGTAAAGCGCGATCTGTCAAGGAAGGCGATGTTTACAATCAAACAATATACATTCCATCAAGATCGTCATCAAGTCTTGGTAAGTTAAAATTACCCATGTTTTTAGGGCAGTACACTGAGTGCCATAATTTTATACAACAATTTACATCACGTGATAACAGTGACGGATCAATATATGCAATTGACAAATTTACGTATTTGGAAGATTGTCTAGTTGGGGATGCGAAACTTGTAATTAATTCGTTAGATGTCGTTGCATCACATTATGCTAAGGCCCTCCAAACGATAAAAGATCGATACGACAACAAATGCATCATAATCCAGTCACATATTGGTAAACTTTTTGAGCTGCCCAATGTTGCAAAAAATTCAGCTCTGCAACTAAGACATTTAGTGGACAGCATAGATGGTCACGTTCGTGCACTGTCCTCATTAGGCGATGATATAGATATTGTCAATGCACTTCTCCTATATCTAGTTGGATCAAAGTTGGATATGGAATCGTTGGCTAGATGGGAAGATTCGTTAGATTTAAAAAATTATAAACATGGTCTGAATGTTCTACATTCTTGAGTAATAGATGTTACTTCATCGGTTCACCAACAATTCGGCATCATCACAATTTCAATGCATATTGTGGAGAGATCAGATAGAAGACGAATTACTAGCGAATAGACTCAGTATGGTAACTTATGGAACTTCACCTGAACCGTTTTTAGCCACTCGTTGCTTAAACTACTTAGCAGATCAAAATATAGAAAATTTTCCAATAGGAGCACTAAAATCAATAATTCACCACTTCGTGTAAATGATGTAGACGAATTTAAAGCTTTAGGGATTATTTGGGAACTACAAAAAGACAAATTTCGTTTTATTGCCCCACTTGAAGACGCAATTGCTCAAAAATTACAAAACGTTCGATTACAAAAATTACAAAATTTTCCGATTTATCACGTCTATTTGATCCACTTGGTTTGGTAAATCCTGTAATTCTTTATGCAACGGTTAAAAATCTTTATGCAACGGTTAATCTTTATGCAACGGCGAAAATCTTTATGCAACGGTTGTAGATTTTAAATTGGATTGGGCCAGTTCCACAGGATTCGGTAGTCAGCTTGTAAATTTAAATAAAGCTCATATCAGACATGGTTCAATGCGATCTGTTGGTGTTTATATACAAGATGTGTAGATGCAAATGGAACTGTTGTCATCCGACTCGTAGGAGCTAATATATTTACACCTAATTTCATATATATATTTATGCATATAGCACGTGTTTTATTTAATTTATTATTTATATTTTTAACATAGATATTTCCACATATGTTTACAATATTTTTAATTTAACTAACCTTACGCAACATATAAAGTATTTTCTTCTACTTTTATGTTTATGTATTACAATTATTATATACTAATAAGAATATCTAATATAGTGTAGGATATTTCTAACTCCTTCACAGTGGTTCACTGGTCCAGATTTCTTATACAAAGGTGAAGATTGCTGCCCAAAGACAAAAGACCGCAAATCGAAAGACAATATACCTGGAATGCGTAAATTGAAAGGTGTGTTCATAAGCACCATCGATAAAAACGAAATAGGATATGGTTAATCATCACAAACATATCAATAATTTTTTGAAACTTCGTGGGATATTCGCATATTGCATCAGATTTTTCAAAAACATCAAATCGGAAATAAAAAAGGAGCAATTGTCGGCAAGTCCATTAACCGTCTCAGAGCTGGATGATTCATTATTGAGATTGGTGCGGTACATAAAAAGACAATATTTTACAAATGAAATAAGTATTCTTGAGAAGTCTAAACAACAGAAACGAGAACGGGGACCTATGCCGAAAAACAGTTGCTTAAAATCGCTCAATCCACTTGTTGATCATACTTCAAATATCCAGCTACTGAAAGTTGGAGGAAGACTATAGTATTCATACCTACCCGGTGCATCCAAATATGAATATCCCATCTTAATTCCAAAAAATCATTCCTTTTCCTTTGCTTCTCTAAATTATTTACATTTTAAATTTTTCACGCAGTTGCATTTGTGCAATTGTCATGAATTGATACATATTGGTTTGACATCGTCTCGTTCAAATTATTATTTTGATTGTATATTTGATTTATTAGCTAATGTACATTGAATTTGAATAGTCATACAGGCCGCTTAATATAATTTATCTAAAATAAAGTGCTATATTTTTTGATTAAAGTAAAGTAAAGAAAAGACTAGTTCTATATATTTTCGATTTGGCATTGTAATCGCAAAAAAATAACAAAAAAATTAATTTAGATTTTGATAATTTAAATTGTTTAAATCATTAATTGGTTCCATAGATACTTTAACAGTGTTTTTAAAGCTGCTTTTTTAGTTTTTTTAAATTTTTTTTTACATTTATTCACCACAATTCTGTAAGGCGTGTCACTTGACATTTCAAGTGACAAAATTGAATTGGTATTATGATTGTCGCTTTTCGACGTTTGTCGCTTGTCGTACTAGCTCCATCTATTGTACATGATATAAACTTTATAAACAGATATAAACTTCAAAATACGACAAATTTTGTTTATTATTTGTATTCTGTAACTTGGTGTGAATTGACAAAGTAGTTTCAAATGAGAAATTTAGTCGAACAAATTTTATTCTCCGACTAGATGAAAAAGATATAAATTTTTCTTTAATTTTAACGTAATTATAATAATTTTAGAAAATTCTAAAATTTTAATTATTTTGGAAAATAATTTTTGTTTTATAAATAATAATAAAATTAATTTTTTAATTAAAAAGAAAAACATTATTTTATTTAAGAATACAATTTGTTTTTTGTTTTATTATTTTCTTACATAAATTTTAACTAATACACGCAATAATGAAAATAATTTCTTATAATTTTAAGATAAAATAAGAAAAAAAAGGATTTCTTAAAATTACAACAAAATAATAATAAATTTTTTTAAGGACACAAAATATTAAATTTTTAATTTGAACAAAATAAAATAAATTAGAAAAAAATATAAACAACAGTATATTATTATTTTTAAAACAAAAAATTGTAAATAAACGAGCATTACGACATCTACGATCTGGTACTCAAAGTTGGAAAACCGACTTGTCGTGTCGTATATCTTACAGAATACCAAATTAAAAACGACACGACAACAAAAGTGATACGACTCTCCAAGTGAAACGCCTTACGTAATCGGAGTAATTATATGTTCTCCCAATGAACTGTTAAATATTAAAATGTCATCTAAGTAAACTACGCATATTTTGTTAATATATTCCCTCAAAACACAATTCATTAGTGTTTGGAATATAGATGGTGCTTTTTTAAGTCCAAATGGCATTCTCAAATATTCGTAGAGGCCAACAGATGTTGAAAAAGTTGTTTTTTCGTATTATCCGGATTCATCACTATTTAATGAAAACTTTTATTTTATAAATGCAGGTTGTTATACAATTGATTTAATAAACGAAGAATCGAATTATCGCATGATCACTCTAACCAATTATTAAATTTTAAGCAAATTGAAAAATGACTACAATTACAGAAAAATAACAATTATAACTTTTTAAAAAGAAATTGAACATCACCAGAACAAATTAACAAATAATAAATAAAAGAAAGTTTTTTAATATTATAATAAGTATGATTTTATTAATTGCATGTAGTTTATTCCTTACAAATAATTTTTACAACTGTACTTATTAAAAGTGGTCTTCAGACTAAATTGAACTGAAAAGTTTCTTATAAGTACAGTTATAAGTACAGTTTAATATAAGTATTAAACTGTAGTATATATAACATATTTATAAAAGAATCTTTCAGATAACGATTTCCGTTAAAGATTCTAATAAGCAAAAAAATCTTATCTGTATTTATAAGAATGCAATGACTTAAACTATAGTTTTAGTTTAGGTATTACATTGCCATAACTTATTTTCGTATTAATCTCTTATTTCTTTAATATCTAATAAAGGGAAACTTAAAGTTGCTGACGAAATTCCTGTACGTATATTAGTTTCATCAGAATAAGTTTCATCTGATGTAACCCGCAAGACTGTATTATATTTTCAACTATTTTTTGGCTTGACTTTAATTGTTGATCGAAATATTCGTCATTTTGAACTTAGACTTTAAACTTCGCCACTTTAACCTATTTTCAACTATTCGTCGCGCTCTACTGAGCCTATGTATAATTGAAAATTCGTTCTGGTATACTTTAATGTTTCTTGCTGTATGGTTTTTCCTCATATTGTTGGTCAACGTAAATGCATCATCAGCAACAAATACAAATGGTACATTTTAAAAATCATCAGCTACATCACATGGCTCTGGAATGCTAAAATAAAATTATTATAATAAAATGAAAAAAAAAAAAAAATTTTGTATACTCAAGCGTATATTTGAATAAAATTTCCCACAAATTGACTAAGTCGAAATATTACTCCATCACTTTGGTGTCCAGGTCCTCCAATGTCGCACATTAAAAATTGGTAATTTGAATCAACTATTGCCAACAATACCAATGAAAATGTTTATTTTTATAATTAAAAAATAAAAATACATATTATAACAAAAACAAACACATAATATTATTTTAGAACTATTTACTTCAATTATAATGTGTTTCCCATCAATAGCACCTATACAATTTAAAAAATTGCAATATTTTTATATTAAACAATATTTAATCATGGAAAAACTTCTGTTTTTAAACAAGCTGTAATTGCTAATGTAGTTTTCAATAAGATATTGTGAACTGAAGTTGGAGAACATTTGTAAGCAAGTGCTAAACTTTGCTGTGATTCTCCTGTACCCAAAATCTAAAAAACATTTTATTATGAAAAATTTTGTTATGAAAAATAAACATTTTTATTTTGAAAAAGAATATTTCTTTACCTCACTGTAATAATCAACCGCAAGCTTGCACTAATAGGCTCCCTCGTTATTGTAATATTCGGACCAACCATCACCATCAATGCTTGTAATTATTTTATTGTGACCTAGCCACAATCACTAATAACATACAAGACAAAAAAAATTTTTTAAGTGAAAAAAATTCTTTTATTTTTTCTTTTATTTTTTTTTTTTCAGCTTCCAGGGTCATTGGGATTTCCTCCTATGTGCCGGCTCAGCAAAGTCTGTGGGGTGTGGTTTGCCAATGACCTTACCATCATATTGTCAGAAAATATGTTTCTCTCCAATCCAATTCGTTTGTTATATTATAACAATTCGATTGGATCATCGAAGAGGCACAAGGGTAATGACATTATGGACTACTCAGGTTCAGTTCTCTCTTCTCTGCAACAACTTAGCCAGACATGCAGAAGGAATCACTACCACAATAATCCAAGGTTTCACAGAAATCGAGGACACCAAAACAAAATCCACCCAACGATTTCAATCACTGTAATGAGCGCAAAAAAATTTTTACTAAATAAATAAATACGAACACCAATAATTTAATTTATAATTACCAATTTTGTTTTTTATTTTATTATTATTATAAAAAAAAGCTTTAAAGAAATTAAAAAAAAAAAAATAATTACATTAATGTCAGCTGTTTATCCATTTATACGTTGTCATATATACATTGATATATATATAAATTGATATTTTTTTGGCTCTGCCTTGCCAAAACATTTTATTAACGAAAAAAGCATACCTTTTTCACAGCGATTACGTGGGTGCTCCGGACATGTCTGGACCAACACGAACCCTGAAAACGAGACTACTACTAATACAAAAAAAATATTTATGTATATATATTTTAACAAAAAAATTAACGTTACCAATGACCTTACCACCTTACCATAACATAACCCATAATAAGGAAAATGTGACTTATGTTGATAATAAAAAAACTAATGATTTAATGAATAAAATCAACATAAGAATTTAAAATGCTTAAAATGCATTAATATGCATTTTGTTATATTTAAAATTAAAAATACAAAATCTTTATTTAAATGATGATTAACTCAACTTTTTAATATTTACTTTAATTGATATATAATCAATAATTAAAAGGGTAAAATAATCATTTCAATTACAAAAGTATTTACAATTGAAATGATGATCTTACACAAATTGAAATATAATAATTTAATGTAATTTGAGAAATTAATATTTATATGGAAATTATCATATATATACATATAAATATATTTACATATAATAAGAATATATATCTTCTCTTATTTTTGTTTAATTTAAGTCTTTTGTAAGAAGTTAAATGAAACTTCAAATCATTAATAAAACTTACCACATTCAAGTAATATAGATCAACTCTGAAGAGATCGTATTAATAAGATATTATCAGAATAATAAAGTATTTTAATAGCTTGACTCAAAGAGATCAGTTATAAAATATAATAAAAAGGTTTTAATAAAGTATGAAGACCAACTTAAAACACCATCAACTACAAGTCTCCAAGAGATTGTTAAAATTAAAATTAAATTAAGTATAAATAAAATTATAAATAAAAATTATATAATTTTGTTTTACTTAATAATAATATTTTTTTAATAATAAATTAAAAAATATAATTCGCGCGCTGGACCCGTCGTTTTTTTCTGTTTCTTTTTTTATTTAATTAACTACTTTATAGAATTTAAATTTTCTCGGATTGTTAATTTCCGTTTTTTTTCTTTTCTTCATCATTAATTTTTTTATTAATTTGTCTTTTTAATTTAAACAAATGTCTTTTTCAAATTTTCTCTAGTTAAATTTTTTTTTTATTTTCGGCTGATATTGGTTTTGGCTTTATTTATTTAGTTATATATATTTTTTTATATATTAAAATCGCTTTTCTCCTTAATTTTTCTTTTCTCCAATTTAAATTTTCCTATTTAAAAAAAAAACATAAATAAAAAAAAGCTACAACAACAAAAAAAAAATATCTACGAACTGTCCAGCGCGATGGTCGAATTCCAACCCCCCGATGTTTAACTTTTTCCGAACCATCGGACCACATAGTATGCCCTTCATTCGACCCAGGGTCAAATGAAGAGCATCTTTTGTTTCGGTACGGAAAAAGTTAAAACTAATCACCACCACAGTGACATCTAGTACTAACATCAACTGAACGAAACAATACCAACAAAAATAAATAAATACATTTTTGACATTTAAAAAAAAAAATACAACAAAGAACAAACACAGCATGGCCGACTATAACATCTTCGCTGGTAATTTATTTATGATTATTTTTTTTTAATGACTATAATGTTTTTTTTAGGTTTTTGTTTTTTAAAAATGTTGGGAGTGTAACGCGATTTAAATAAGAGAAAAAATAAACCCTTTTCTCATAATTGCCGTACATTACATTCAAACGCAATAAGTATTTATTCTCTTCAAGAGAAATGTGGATGAGTATTTTATATGGAGGGCTTGCGACTGTGGTGGAAGGAGATTGTTAATTATCCTTAATCTGCGGCCCTTCACTGATGGGTGCAGTCGCAAGTTACTTAGCTTTTAAATTTTATTTAATTTTATAGGAGTGCCACAAAATAATATTCTTAATTGCATATTATGAACGGAAAACTAAAAAAACACCTATTCATAATAATAATAATAAAAACAATAACAATAATAATAAAAATAATAATAATAGTTATAATAATAATAATAATTAATAGAAATAGGAGAAAAGTGATTGGGGAATTTACACTTCAGCGACCACAATAACTTCAACCTCTGCCACCGTTATCACAACAGTACGCTTAATCTTTTCTACCACAATTCTATCGTACATCGTACTGTATCACCACAAATAGCCACATTACCAGGAAAGTAAGTAGAGGCACCTCACAGGGTGGGGTGCTCCTAATAATGGCCCAATCTTGAAAAAGCTACAGAAAGAAGGGATTAAAGTAGTCGCATACGCCGATGATCTAGTCATTCTGGTCTCCGGTAATACTCCCACATATTAAGCGAAATATTAGAGATAGCCCTAGTCTGGGTGAGCAGATGGGCCAAAGATTGTGGCCTACGTGCGAACCCAGCAAAGACTTGGCTGATGCTCTTCACCACAGAAACCAAAATCCCAACCTTTACTCATCCAAGACTGGATGGTGTCCAATTGCAGCTTTCCTCTAGTGTAAAGTATATAGGCGTGATACTTGACACTAAGCTAAGCTGGAAACTTAATGTTGAAGCGAGAGCAAAGAAAGCGTATGTAGCTCTCTATTCGTGCAAAAAGATGTTAGGCAAGAAATGTGGATTGAAGTCAAGAATGGTTATATGGATGTACACAGCTATAGTTCGTCCTATCCTCACGTACGGGTCAGTTGTATGGTGGCCCGCACTCTCAAACGAGTGCAACCGTACCAAGCTAGGTAAGGTACAAAGAGGAGCTTGCATGTGCGTAACAGTGGAGTTGAGAGCAAGGCCAAGCGTCGCGTTTGATATAATCCTCCACCTACTTCCAGCGGCCCTCCATATAAAATACTCATCCACATGCAGCGGAATAAAGCTCAAAAGAAATCGGGCACTGGTCAGAAAAACCATACGGACATTGCAGCATTCTTGACACGATAGACGGGAATCTGATCAGGATCCCACGGACTACATTATCCCCAAGTTAGAGCTGAAAAAGAAGTTCAAAGCAAAAATTCCAACCAGAAGAGAATGGAAAGACTCAGACCTATTAGGAGAAATGGACACGGTCCTCTACATCTACGCAGACGGTTCAAAGATCGACTGCGGTGTGGGTGACGGGATTTTCTCAGAAACAAACGCAATATCCCAAAAATTCAGAATCTCTAACAGATCTACCGTCTTCCAGGCAGAATCCTTTGCGATCCTCTCACAAATACAACATCAAAACTCGTAAAGAAATGTTCAGACGAACTGGAGACTCCTCTCACAAATACAACATCAAAACTCGTAAAGAAATGTTCAGACGAACTGGAGTATATAAGTAACCAATTCAATATTACGATACTGTGGGTTCCCGGACATAGGAACATACTCGGTAACGAAGAAGCCGATGAACTAGCACGAGGGGGGTCATGTTTAGATGTAGCCTTGGCGGCACGAGTCGACCCTCATTTAAACACAATAAAAAGAGATCTCTACCTCCACCACCTATCCCTTGACAGAGATAGATGGCAAGGACTGACCACATGCAGGACAACCAAGAAAACTTGGCCGTCCTACAACCAAGATAACCTTTTAAAACTCTCCAGTAGGCACATAGCTGGAGCGACAGCTGTCTACACCGGTCACTGGCCGATAGGAGAGCACGCAGCCATAATGGGCATCCCGTTCAACCAATCGTGCCATAGCTGCAAGGAACCAAGTGAGAAGGAAACGGTAGAACATTTCTTATGCAAGTGTAGAGCGCTAGCCAAAGCTATGCACCGTTCACTTGGCAGATACATCTTCAACGAACTAAACGATCTAGCCGCCTGTTGCCCAGCGAACCTGACACAGTTCCTAAACAGACAAGTTAGAGCGATTACAAATCTGGTTATCGATTACTTTGAGGAGGCAAGTCCTACAGGCCAAAACTGGTTCTGACCCACCGTGGTTGACACAAGACCTCAAAGAAAAACGGAAACAGGTTCGCAGACTCTTTAACAAAGCAAAGAGCTGTAATCGTGACGAAGACTGGAGCTCCTACCAAAGAACTCTAAAAGAATTATAAGTACGCGATCCGGTCCGCCAAGAGACAATCTTGGAGAACCTTCTGCGATTGCGTAGATAGTGTCAATGAGGCGTCGCATATAAAGAAATTCCTGGCGAAAACCCACGTCCAACCTGAACTTCTCGTCAATTGCGAAGGGACCAGGGCGGAATCGGTAGGGGAGTCCCTTGAATTGCTTGCTTATGGAAGAGCATTTCCCCAAATGCTTCGACACTTCTGTTTCCACATATACCCAACCAAACAATAGTTTGAGCAATACAGAAGTGAACTTTATCAATCTAGATGTGACTAAATGGGCTGTCTTCTCTTTCAAACCATTTAAGTCACCGGGACGGGACGGGATTTTTCCGGCCTTCCTTCAAAACTCGTTGAAGTTTCTAGGCAACAGATTGGTAAATCTCTTCAGAGGATGTATAATTTTCGGGTATACCCCCAAATCCTGGCAAGAGGTTAGAGTGGTCTTCATTCCGAAACCGGGCCGCGGTGACTATTCAAACACCAAGGCATTTAGACCAAGCAGCCTCACTTCATTTCTTCTGAAGACTTTGGAAAAAGTCTGCGAGAGAAGAAATACGGGATAAACTCCCGCCTACAGTCTTGTCTGTAAACCAGCACGCCTATTTAAAGGGGAAATCGGTGGAAACCGCACTCCATGAGGTAGTTCACACCATTGAAAAAGCCCTTCTCTTTAAGGAGAATGTCTTCGGAACCTTCATAGACGTGGAAGGAGCATTTAACAATGTCCTTCCAAAAAAGATCAAGGATGTTCTGGCAAAGCATGGGGTTGATCCACTGATATCCAAGTGGATTCTTTACAGAAACATCTTTCTAACATCGAAACATCGAATATAGGTGACCAAGAAAGGGCAGGTAAAGTTCAGAAAGGTACATCACAGGGCGGCATTCTGTCACCCCTACTCTGGATACTCGTTGTGAACGACCTCCTATTCGAACTCACCGAACAGGGATACCTTGTCATCTGTTATGCAGACGACTTGGTTATTCTTGTAACAAGCAAATTCGAAGTAGAACTCGCCGGAATAATGCAACCCGCGCAGAACATCGTCAGTCGATGGGCAGATAAAAGCGGGCCGAAAATTAATCCACAGAACACCGAGATCTGCCACTTCACAAGAAAAGGAAATAGCCAATCTCTGATCCCACCCATGATAGGTGGCACCAGATTGACATTGAAGAAGAGTGTCAAATATCTGGGCGTCTTCTTAGATAAAAAACTAAATTTGAGATCGCACGTAGAAGAACGAGCTTTGAAAGCCCATCGGGTTTTCGGCATGTGTCGGGCGCGATGGGAAATAAATGGGGAGGGAAATGATTCGCTGGCTATACACCAATGCCATTAGGCCCATTCTCTGTTATGGTTCTCTCGTCTGGTGGAAGGCGATGGAGAAACACTCCAATTATAAAATACTGGAAAAAGTCCAACGGCCTTGTTGCCCCGCCATTACGGGAGCAATGAAAACTGCTTCGACGGCAGCTCTGGAAACCATAACGGCTATACACCCGATTGGGATCCACATAAAAAAGGTTGCTGCGGGATCCGCGATGAGGCTTCACTTAAACCGGGTATGGTCACATACCGGATCAACCGTCCCGCATGAGACTATCCTGGGATTTGTGAAATCCATCGTTCCAAACGTCGAAAAACCCTGTGACTTCCAAAAAGAATCTTTTCTGGTTAGCCACGTTAATACTGTTATCCCTCCTAGAGAAGACTGGTATACTGGGATGGCAACTCCCTGCACACACCAGTTAACGGTCTACACGGACGGCTCAAAAAGTGGGGATCGTGCGGGCGCTGGCATTTTCTGCCATCAGCTCAATCTAGAACAATCCCTCCGACTAGACGACCATGCCACGGTTTTCCAAACGGAGGTGGTAGCAATAAAAGAAATCAGGAATTTCCTACTCGAAAAGGAAATCACGGATAGAGACCTGACAATCTGCTCAGATAGTCAGGCCGCTATAAAAGCGGTAACCTGTTACACGACCAAGTCCAAGTTGGTTCGAGACTGCAAGCTCAGTCTCAACAACCTGGCCCGGTATAACAGAATTACCTTGAAATGGGTACCTGGCCATAGCAATATCCCGGGTAACGAAAAAGCAGATGAATTGGGTAGAGAAGGCTAGCAATTAGAGGTCATTACAACCTCGGTAGGGGTGGCCCTGCAAACCCTCAAAGCGAACCTGAAACACTGGGCAGATGAATTACATCGCCAAGTCTGGCTAACCAATGACATCGGTCGTACAACAAAACTACTCTGGGGGGCTCCGAGCGAGAGCGCAACCAGAAGGTATTTGCGACGGAAAAAAAGCTCGGTACAGCTGGCTACTGCTATCCTAACGGGTCACTCTATGCTCCGCGACCACGCTTTCAAAATCCGCCGGTCAGACAGTAATGTCTGTAGCGGATGCGATGACGAAAGTTAGACTGTTGAACATTTTCTGTGCCACTGTCACCAACTCATGCATCTTCGGAATAAATGCTTTGGTGCCTTCTTCTTGAACGAACTGTGTGATGCAAGGGTTCGAAGTTGGCAACAAATCATTAAATTCGCAAAAGGGAGTGGATGGCTCACAACCGCTCCAGCGGGCGTGACATCAGGGTAACCACACGAGGGGTACAATGGACCTACTTTTCGTCTAAGTGCGCAAGTCCTGAACGGATTCCCCTCTTGCAATCCAATCCAATCCAATCCAAACACCACCGACTGGATCTGAAACAACCCAACAAACCCCGTAGTCATGATAAGTGGTTACTAAACGGCGCGTTAGTGCTACTTGGATGTACAATGCGACACTTTAACCAACCACCCAACCATCACCACCAATTGCTGTTCATAGTCCACTAATAAAGAGTTTTAGTGCCAATAATGACATTAATAGTAGTAGAAATAATAATAATTATAATAATAATAATTATAATTATGTTAATAATAATAATAACAATAGTAATAGTTACAATTATAATAAAGATAATGTTAGTATTATCAGTAATAGCTTTAATATTAGTGATAACATTATTGATAATTTTGTTATCAAACGTTATGACACTAATTTGTAATAATAAACCTAAATATACAATTTTTTTTTTTTTAAATCTTTATTTCAAATCAAAACTTACAGCTACAAAACCAAATATATAATACATGTAAAGAAATAATAAAAATAAAATAATTAAAAAAAATTTAAACAAAATAAGTATGAAACATAATATTAAAAAGAAATTCAGTATTTGATAATATACAAGAAATTATATATACGAAAATTTTTACTAAAATATTATATATGTACATATTTTTAGGTTATTACATAGTATTTTTGTAACAAATATAAAAATCAAATCGAAAAATAAAATATAAAAAAATAATAAAAAATTATACTATATTATATATACAATTTAAAAAATAATTATTAGCTTATGCAGAAGTAAGTTTTAAAAGAAATAGCTAGGAACATTCAATTGTTCAAATGAACAAGATTCGAATGTAACAATTATTATTTAGCGATAGCAAGAAAGATAAAAAATTATTTTTTGAAGATGGGGTATAGCATAATTGATGAAAGGTGTAAGAAGAAAAAATAACAAACTTTTATTATATATATACATATATAAAAAAGGAATTCAAATATATATAATGAAAAACAAAACAAAGATTTAAAAAAGTTTAAAATTAAAATTCATAGTTAATTAAAAAAGAAAAAAAAACACACAAAGATCAAATAGTAGGAATTACTAAACTACATATCTCATATTGATTAAAGGAAAAAAGCCATAATTTTACATGTTTTAAAAATCTACTTTCAACTTTCTCACATCTCAAACTATCTGGTAGTTTATTAAACAGACGAGGCGCAATAACATTAAAGAAATGACCAAAGTGTGATTTATTGATTCTCGGTACTGTAACAAAGTTTCTGGTATTAACACGTAACGAATAGTTACCTTGTAATCTGGTGTGAGTATATCCAGATTTCTTAAAAAATATTTTTAAAACTTTATAGAAATATAAGTGCCTTAAAGGAAGAATCCCAAGATTTTTGAACAACCAAAAACTTGGGGTAGAGCGGTTAATTTTAGAAATAATGCGGATGCAATGTTTTTGTTTTATAAGTAAAGGTACAATTTTGTCTTCATGAGTACCACCCCAACAGCTCAAACAATACTGTAATTTTGATTTCAACAATGCATTATAAACTAATTTCAAGATTGATTGTGAGCAGTAGAGACTAATATGACACATCTGACATACGATTTTATTTAAGTATTGCTTTAAATATGCACTATGATCTCTCCAACTTACTTTACTAATATAATCCCTAAATATTTAAATTTATCTACAAGTTCAATCTCAAAACAATTATCTGCACAATCCATATTAAAATCAAAACTAGGCACTGCAACCTCATTACAATTATAACTTATAAGTTTAAATTTTAAACAGTTAGGTATCACCTTTTTTATGTAAAGGCACAATAATAGCAGTCTTAAGAGCATCTGGAAAAATGCCTTTCTGAACACTGATGTTAAAAATAAAACACAAAACATCTATAATATGAAAAGATATATTTTTTAGAATATTACTAGAAATATGATCATGACCCACTGAATTTGATGATTTCAAAGTAGAAATAACTTTTATTATTTCCATAAGAGTGATATTTTCGACTGAAATGCTTTTTCAGACTGAAATGCTTCTTGTTTAATGGTGTTATCACCATTAGATAATGTGGCATTAAAATTATTATTGTACGAGCAACAAATATTAGAAAAATGATTATTAAATAAATTAGCAATATATTTTTTATTAGAAATTATTATTTTTTATAGTTATATCTACATTAACATTACTGCTATTAAAAATTTAATTGACGACTTGCCATTCTTTTTTATTGTTAGCCACATTTTGTACTAGTTTACTCCTATAATAATTATGTCTACAATTGGAAATATCATTTTTCAGTTCCTTACATAATTTAGCATAATAATTTCTAAGCCGCACATTATTAGGGTGTTTTTTAATACATGTATGAAGTTTATTTTTATTTCTAATTTTTAACAATAGTGACGAGGACAACCACGGTTTTAGACGAATAAATTTGTTATTATTTTGCTTAAATGAGCGAGTACTGTTTGAAATATGAACATTCAATTTACTAATAAATAAGTCAAAAGCATCAGAAGGATTTTCACAAGAATAAACGTCATCTCAGAGTTCAAAGGTTAAAAAAATTTTTAAAGATGTATAATCAATTTTTTTATGTAGCCGTTTTGAAATTAATATTATTGTTTCTATGTAATCTTAAAAATACATGATCCAAACAAGAATTTGTATTTTGAGTTTCACGCGTAGGTTCTGATAACTTCGAATTAAAACCATAAGACGATAAAGTAGAAATAAAATTATCAACATCATTTGACTGATGTAAAATGTTCACATTAAAATCACCTAAAAGTACTAAGTTCTTACAGGTTTGATTATTGAGAAAAACACTAAATTCATCCAAAAAGGCACTAATACTACATTTATGAAATCTGTATACACAAACAAAACAATAAGATATACCAGAAATTATGCAATTCACACTAATTATATCAGCACTAATAAGATTATCATTTTTATAATCACACATTAAGTCACTTCTATAAAATACCGCAACCCCACCGCAGAATAAGAATCATTACAAGTTGCAGCAAATGTATAATTCGGAATTGAAAATTTAGAAATTTCAAAATCAAAAATCCAAATTTCTGAAAGGAAAATGATATCTGGTAAATGTTCAAGAGATGCAAGATGTTAGTAGAATAAATCAAAATTTTTACGCATGCTTCGTATATTTTGATGTATTATAGAAAAACCTGAGCTTTGATCGATGGTTGGATGATTAACACAAAAACAATTATTAACATCAGGGTTTAAGGAGGAAGTAGTATTAATGTTGTTAATATTATCATAAGATATTTGCGGAGGATCTAAATAATTATTTTGAAAATTTGTATTTAACATCAATATTTAAATTTAAAATAATAAAAAAACTATTAAGTGTTAAAGTTAGATAGATCCTCAAATGATTTTATTTTTAGTAACTTATCACCTTCTTTCACCCTAATAAGAATAGATGAATTCCTTGTCCAGACATATTTGCATTTCTTATTTTCCCTCAGAACTTTAGCTTTTTCCAACAAAGCTCTGTTGTAATTTGTTAGACAATCGTTAATATATATTTTGTTGTTGTGTTGTTTAAAAGCTTCACCAAAAATAACAGCTGTTAATTTATTTTTATTCTTATACACATTATTCATAATTTTTTGTTTTGTTTCTAAAGTTTTAAATTTGACTTTTTGATCGGTGTTGTTATTATTTCTTGATCGGTGTTGTTATTATTTCTCTTAACAATATTTTTAGGATAGCAATATTCAATTTCATTCTCATTAATATTTTCACCAATACCATTACAGATTAGTTTCATAATATTACCAGTTAGATCAGCTGTCTTAACTTCTGGCATACCAACAATGTCAATAGATCGTTGTTTTTTTCTCTGCTAATAGAAGTTTAATTTAGATTCTAAAAAATCAACTTTTTTGTGAGAGTAATGTTGTTCTCTTCCAACGCTTTTATTTTAGTAATAGCATTGGTATTTAAATGTTGTAATTTTAATATCTCATTATACAGCATTGAGAGTGTTACCTCAGAAGGTGGAACAACTGGAACATCTGGTACTGGATCAATAATATTTTTAGATGTGTGTGATGCGGGAGCATTATTTGTTTGTTTTTTATTTATAATATTATTATTACTCAAATTATTGATATTATTGTTATTCGATGATCTCACAAACGATGATGGTGTAGTAGGGCTTCCCTCTATTAGAATAGATTTTCTCCGTATTGCAGTGCAACTAACACATCTAAAACCTTGTTTTGTTTTCATTAGGTATTCTATATCTGTTCTTTGCAAATTGGCGCAATTTGCGTGGTGGTATTGTTCACAATCAGCACATTGAACTTTATCATTTAGCCGCTCAATTTTTTTACTGCATACATTACATTTCATCTTTATATATATAAATTTATTTATTATTTTAGTTAAACTTTAAAGATTTTCAAATATTTAGGATAGCAATAAAAGTAATTTCAAATTAAAACTTTATTGAACGTTATTAAAATAGTGAAACAAGTAAAATTTCGACGTGCGACCCCCATCAAAGTCAAAAAGAAACTAATATTCAAGGAGAGACTTTATGGTTGGGAAATCTTTAACTTCTTGTGGTGTTATATCTAATACTTTGCCTAGTACTAATATTTCTATTAACACTCCTACTACTAGTTATGTTAACAATCCTAACCCTTCAACTAATTATCCCTCTACTAGCTCCATAAACACTCCCACTACTAGTTATATTCCTAACCCCTCAACTAACTATCCCTCTATTAACTCCCTAAACACTCCCACTACTAGTTATATTCCTAACCCCTCAACTAACCATCCTTCTACTAGCTCCCTAAATCCTGTTAACAGTACAGTTAGTAGTACTAATTCAAATCCTCACTAACACTATTTCAAATACTAATACAAATCAGCCCAATCCCAATTTTGTAAATCCTTTAATTCCCCAGTTATTAGAATGACAAAGAATTCTGTGGAAAAGGGTGATAATTTGTGTGCCATGAGTCGTTTCCATGAACATAGAACTCGTTATAATGTTAGGATATTTCTCGCATATTTATATGACGAACCTACATCTACATGTGTTCTTGAAAACACAAATACTAATGTCAGAATTCAGATAAAAGCTGAAGGTCTTCCAATATAGATCATAAAGTTTTGCTCAAACTTTATATTAAGTTTCATGAAGACTGGGTATTTCTTAGAATCATATTAGAATCATATTTCTAATAAAAGAAGAGAAGATATTCAAAGAATAAGGGAAACTGAGTATAAATATTTTCGGCCTCCTAATAACTTAATTGAAATTAATCCTGTTAGCTGTAGTTCACCCCCGTGCAACACTTCAGAAGCTTCTTCAATATCACCTTGCATTATCATATTCGTTTTTCGGATTTAATTAAAATTGATTTTAAAATTATATTTTGGATCTTGTATAGATTCATTTTCATGTTTAATTATATTTGCTAAATCCTTTGCTTCACTTAGCTTTGAGCTTTGCAAAAACCATCTTCAGTGAGCATATCTTGCAAGAAATTTTTCAAATTTTTAATTTCTTTTAATGACGAGATTTTGCTTGCAAAATTTTACTTATTATATCGCATTAGTATGTTATACCATGCAACAATGGAACACAGACATTTGTAATCATAATCAGGTATTTGAGAACATATGCTACCAGCTCTGCATTTGGAATCGTTATAAAATCATTGTTATCAATTATCGATGTTGCAGCGTCATATATTTCGGCAACATGAAATCTTAAAGGTTCACGCGAATCCCAACGAGTATCGGACAGTGGTTTTAATGTGAGTGTTGACAAATGTGTCTTAAAAATAGCCCAGCGTTTGGTTGAACTTGAATGAAAATTATAAATTTAATGTACGATAGAAAAAAAGCAACCGATGTTTTGTTAACATTTGTTGCATCAATTACTACCAAATTGATTTAATGTACGGAGCACGAAACAAAAAACGACCGAGGATTAATATTTAATATTTGTTTTTAGACGCCATTATGTCTCCCCCTCATATTTGCTCCGTTGTCATAACCCTCACCTCTCATATTTTTAACATCAATATTATGCTTATTAAATTTTTCAATTAAATAATTACTTAATCCAGCACCAGTCGAAATCTGTGCGTTCAAGAAAGTGACAAAGTGTTCTTCAATATTCACTAAAGGAAGTAATGTGACAAATTCTATAACTGTTGTACCGGCAATTTCAACTGCCTCAATTACCTATGATGCTGGTGGGGTTTCTTCGGATGTAGCTTCTTATGCGAATGTTGTCACGGGACCACGTGTGAAGTCTTTGGATACTAATATACTCAAGTTATACTCAAGTTGTACCGGCAATAATCAAGTTATTGATGATGATAATTGTCGCACTACTGCTTTAGCTCTTGATAATAATAATAAAATTTTATGTTCTACGATAGTAAAATTTTTTCTTTTAAAACTTGAAGTGCCATCTGAACATTTTAGCACATTACTTTTAGCTTCCACATGGCCTCAACATACTTTTGTTAAGGAGTTTGAATATTTGAAGCCACCGAAATTAGATATATGTATAGATAGAACAAATACCTCAAAAAACTGACTGTCTATCCCTTTACTACCAAAACGTAGGGGGTATGCGTACAAAGATTACAGATGTTTTTCTAATGTCTCACTCTTTATCGTTTCATATATTTGTTTTAACGGAAATGTGGTTAAACTACTCCATTCTTGATAATGAATTATTTTCTTTAAATTTTTGGGTTTTAGAAAGGATCGTTATGCTTCAAATTCTAACCGTAAAGGGGGTGGAGTTCTGATCGCAGTTAAAAATATTTAGGATTCCTCTTTAGTAAGCATGCCAAACTCAATGGATGTTGCACGATCTAATGAACCTAATGAAATATCAGATTTTTTTGATAATTTTTTCTCTGAAACATATGTTGATTCATCTTTGCAGCCTGATGAGCATTATTCTCAGAATCTGAATGATCTTCTTAAGACTACATTGTCTATGTTGACACTTAATGATGATTGTTCACCGGATGCGGATGGTGTGCCAGCAATTGTGTTAAGAGAATGTTCGAATTTTCTAGCAGCACCTCTATCACATTTATTCAATCTATCCTTAGACAGTAGCACTTTTCCAAGTTTATGGCAAAAATCTTTCATACGGCCAGTACATAAAAATAATGATAGAAACAATGTTATTAATTATGGTCCAATTGAAAAATGGTCCAAAAACTAATTTTATGGTCCAATTGTCCTGTATACCGATATTATGTGAACACATAGTTTACAATTGTAGAATTATCAGGATATATAAAGATTAAAATAAATAAAATACCTCCTTTCTGTAAACGTTATAAACAATATTTTTATTAAAAGTATTTCTTGTTAAGACGTCAATGATCAAAAGGAGAAGAAACAATATAAATCTTTTAAAATGACATATACAGTCAGTCAATTATATATTAATTACAGTTACAATATTAATATATTAACTAGAGTTACCAATTACGTTATTTAAATATTATAACTACATCTTTCCAACATCCCCACTAGTTATAATTTTACCAATATTATTTGTAAGACCTAATTCTGGTTTGAATGCTTCTGAAGTGCTAGTGGTTTTGTAAGTATGTCTGTTTTCATTTATAGCTATCATTTGATGCCAAGTGTATCGCACTTTGAGTGTCACTAAATATATTTGTTTTCTCTTTAAATTTAACAATTCTTGATCCAGACTTTGTAACCAAAGAGCTTCTTGTGTAGCAGCACCAATTGACATGTATTCCGCCTCTGTTGTTGACAATGCTACCGTTAGCTGTTTTTTAGATTATGTTTTTTTTCATGTTTTTTTTTAATAGTTTCTTTTTTTTTTAATTATAGTTCATACTTTTTATTTTTAAGTTCACTATAATTTACGAACTTAATCTTATTTAATTCAGTTTATTTTATTTATTTAACCTTTATTCATTTTTTAACTTTTAGAAACTCATTATTAATATTTTTCATATTTTACTAATTTATTTAAGTTTTTCAATATATAATATTTTTAAATATATTTTTAATCTTTTTTTTTAAATAAACTTTTACAAATCTCTTTTTTAACCGACTGATTAAAATATAAACTTTTAAATTATATCATATAAAATTTAAATGCCGATCAACTGAACTGAAAATAATAATTATGATTTAAAATAAAACTTCATTTTTTATGATCGACTGATTAAAATAATAATTTAGATTTTAAATCCGATCAACTGACAAAATTAACTATATATTATTATGTTTTAACTATTAATTAACTTTTTTAATAGAACTATGAATTAACTTTTTTACTATTTTAATTATTTGCAGTTCAAAATACAAAACCGTCTTTTTGATCCGAACAACTGAACAAAATAATAATTTAAAAATCGATTTTGAAAAATAGTTTTTTTTCTTTAAAAACGACTGACCCAAATTTTAGTTTTACTTTCTATTTTATTTTGTTGGAGAGCTTTTTTGGTTTTCCAAAATCTTTCCAATAATTTTTTGGAAAACCAATCAGCTTCTCCAATAAAATAATTTCGATCAATTTTAATTTAATTGGTTAATTAATTTTTACGCGTTGTCAGCACATAGAAATTATTATTTATTGAATTAATTTTTTCTCTGTGCACGAGCAACGCGTAATTTGAGACTTTTGTTTTTCAATTAATCACATAAATCATGAATTCCGTTCGGAAGATATTCCGTCGGAGATTTCCACTCCGACGGAGAAAAATATGGAATTATGAAATACCTCGGAATCGTATAAAAAGATTCCCATTTTTCGGATTTTCGAAATCAGCTGTTTTACTTCAAATTCAAAAATTAAATATTTTTAAAATATTTTTTTTCATTTTTTTTCATACAGACTTGATGAAAATTATTTTAAAAGTATTAATTTCTGAATTTGTGTATTGAAAAATGTTTAAAATGAATAATGCTGGGTTTTTGTTGGAACTTATTGATGAAGAAAACTTAGAAAATTTTATACATTTAAAAAGAAACATTTTAAGCCAATTTTTTTTATCAAAAGTTGACTTTATTTTCAATTTCCGCAACTGTTTTTTTTTCGGAATTTTTTTGTATGAACTTGATATTTCGATCGTAATATAAAATACAAATATACGAATGAAACGGATTCGAAAATGAATAATATTCCGAACGGAATTTAGAATTAGGAAATCTCCGTCGGAGCTAAAATCGAACATTTCTCCGTTCCGAACGGAATTCATGATTTATGTGAATATTTTAATAAATTTATTAATTTTTGTATTTTATTGATTTCCGTTGTGAATTGAAGCACAGGGTGCCTCAATTCACAACACTTGCATCTTTCGAATAACTTTAATGACATTGTGCCTTTGAGATATCTTAAGATACGCTTTGCAGCTACCCAATGTTCCCAGGATTATTGTTGAAGCGACTTATAAAATTTACTGCGAAGCTTATATGTGGACTACTGACTTGTGCTGAAAATAATAAACTCCCTACGAGTTCTTGATACGGTACATTACTCATTTCAATTTTTGTCTTTTTCATTTTTCGGTGAATGAGCTAAACTTAATGTTTGATTCGAGTCCATAGGAGTGGAACTTATATTGCATTCTGTCATATTAAATCTTTTCAATATATTTTGAATATATTTTTCTTGATCAATACAAATCTTTTGATTTTTTCTATCACGTGTAAGTCGTATGCCAAGAAACGAACTTGCTGTTCCAATATCTTTCATTTCGAACTTTTGTTTAAGACATGATTTTAATTTATCACTTAAATTTTTATCGTTATAAAATATCAAAATGTCGTTGACATAAACAGCTGCAATTAAAACTTGTTTATCATTTAAAAAATAGTAAATACATGGATCTGTATTTGAATGAAACATTCATGAAACACCAAATGATTTAAATACTTCACTTAATTTTAGGTTCCATAGCCGTGATGACTGTTTAAATTCATAAATCGATTTATTCAACCGAGCTAATAAATATCTTATAGAACCGTATCTAATTACCGACGAATATGTTTTTGTGAAATCGATTCCTTGTTTTTGGCTACAGCCTTTAGCCACAAGCCTAGCTTTATATTTTATAATATTATTGTTACATTCAGTTTTCGTTTTCGTTTTAAAAACCCATTTAGCTTTTATTGGCTTTTTATCTTTTGGTAAATCAACTTTTTGCCAAGTACCATTTTTCATTAAAGAATCATTTTCAGAATGGTTTGCTTTTTTCCATTTTTCACCGTCAAACCTCGCAATTTCATCTTCATACTTCTGAGGATCATCATCTAATTCTAACATCTTACTTTCAGCTAAATATGTATAATAATTCTTTAAAATAATTGGTTTATGTTGTCGAGCTGATCTTCTTGGAATGTCGCCGTTCATTATTGTAGATTGTTCATTATTTATATTTATATCACAGTCGTCGTTAACGGAATATAAAACATCACTATCATCATTTGTCGCAGATTCATTATCAATAATATTTTCATTATCAACAATATTTTCATTATCAATAATATTTTCATTATCAATAATATTTTCATTATTGTTAACATTTGTTGAATTAATGGATTCCGGAAAGTCAGCTTCTTTCAAATTCCCCACTGAATTTTGCTCTGGGAAAGAATAAAAAAAATTACTAAAGTGTTTTTTATTTTTACTCTCCCTTTTATGAATTCACACTTCCAGTATGTCGGTATGTCGGTATCTCCTCACCTGGCCATAACTCTTAAACGGCTTGACCGATTGAGCTCAAATTTGGAAGTTGAGCTCGTGCCATCAAAGGCTTGGTACCCTTTGGGGGCGAGGAGGGCCGTTTAATTTTTAAATGTACCAAAAAACCATGTGGGGTATCAAAAGAAAGGTCTTGACGAGTACATCTCATTGGACGGTACTCCGGGGGCGCCGTGGGTCATGTCGGAACCAAAACGGGGGCAATTTTGGGCTCCATAATACAAAAAATCATGTGGGGTATTAAATGAAAGGTCTTGACGAGTACATCTCATTGAGCGGTATTCCGGAGGCGACGAGGTCATGTCGGGCCCAAAACGGGGCAATGTTGGGCCTGTAAAACAAAAAATCAAGTGAAGTATCCAATCAAAGTCTTGAAGAGTAGATCTCAATGGGTGGAAGTCCGGGGAGCTCCGTGGGTCATGTGATGGCTACAACGGGGGCAATATTGGGCCCTATCATACAAAAAATCATGTGGGGTATCAAATGAAAGGTCTTGAAGAGTACTTTTCAATGGGCGGTAGTCCGAAAGCGGCGTGAGTCATGTAGGGGCTAAAACGGGGCAATATTGGGCCCCATTATACAAACATCATGTGGGGTATCAAATGAAAGGTCTTGAAGAGTACATCTCAATGGCGAGTATTATGTGGGGCCCAAAAGTGGGTCATGTGGTCTCATCATAGAAAAAAATCATGTGGGGCATCAAATGAAAGGTCTTGAAGTGTACATATCGTTGGGTACTCCATGGGGCACCGTGGGTCAAGTGGGGCCTAAAATAAAAAAAAAATCATGTTGGGTATGAAATGAAAGGTCGTGAAGAGTACATCTTGTTGCTTAGTCCATAGGTCAAACGGGCCCAAGACCAGTTAACAGAAAATGAAAATGTTAAATGTTGAAATTAACAGAAAATGTGAATTTAACAGAAAATGTAAAATTTAACAGAAAATGTGGAATTTAACAGAAAATGTAAAATTTAACAGAAAAATGAAAATTTAATAGAAAGTGTGAAAATTAACAGAAAAATGTAAAATTTAACAGAAATTATAAATTTGACATAAAATATATGTAATATACATATAACAAAAAATGTAAAATTTAACAGCAGATGAATTGTAAAATTGTAAAATGTAAAATTTGATAGAAGATTTAAATTTAAAGCGAAAGTGTAAAATTTAACAGAAATTGTAAAATTTAACAGAAGAAGTAAATTTAACAGAAAATGCAAATTTAACAGAAAATGTAAAATTTTAAAAGAAATGTAAAATATATTGCAAAATGCAAAATTTAACAGAAAATGAAAAATTTTACAAAAAATGTAAAATTTATTACTTTCCCTTCTATGAATTCACACTTCCAGTATATTTTTTACTTGCCCTTTTATGAATTCACACTTCCAGTATTTCGGTATGTCGGTATCTCCTCACCTGCCCATAACTCTTAAACGGCTTGACCGATTGAGCTCAAGTTTGGTGCCCTATAAATTTGGGGCACGGAGGGCCGCTTAAATTTTTAAATGTACCTTAAAAAGCATGCCGGGGCCAAAAACGGGGGCAATGTTGGACCCCATCATACAAAAATCATGTGGGGTATCAAATGAAAGGTTTTGAAGTGTTTTTGATGAGGGGGAAGGGGGCACGGAGGGCCGCTTAAATTTTTAAATGTACCTTAAAAAGCATGCCGGGGCCAAAAACGGGGGCAATGTTGGACCCCATCATACAAAAATCATGTGGGGTATCAAATGAAAGGTTTTGAAGTGTACATCTCAATGGGATGTATTTCTTGGGGCGCCGTGGCATGTGGGGCTAAAACGGGGGCAATCTGGGGCCCCATCATGCTTAAATCATGTGAGGAACCAAATTAAAGGTCTTGAAAAGTACAATTAGATGAGCGTAGTCCGTAAAGGCACACTGTGTTACAAGAGGTTCCAAAAGGGGGTCATGAGGGTCAACATGGCCTAAAATCATAAAAATATCGTGTAGGGTGTCAAATGAAAGGTCGTGCATCTCGTTGCGCAGTCCGTGGGGCTTCGTAATTCATGTTAGGTCCCAAAACCTGTGTCATGTGGGGGCCCATCATAAAAAAATCAGGTGAGGCATCAAATAAAAGGTCTTGAAGAGTAGTCCGAGCAGTACCCTGGGTCATCTGGAGCCGATTATACAAAAAACATCAGCCACATGTGGAATTCCAAATAGTGGGCCATGAGGAGCTCAAACAAATCATTCCCAAGTTGTCAAAGTATTTAAATATTTTTAGTCGGTCAAAAATAAATATTTAACCGACTAAAAAGTGTAAAATTAAAAATGTAAATAAAAAAAAGTTTTTTAAAAATACTTTCCCTTAAAGAAATATTCAACTAAAAAGTAATAAACAAGCAAATAATACCACATCAATGTACTTTCCCGTTGAGTTTGAGCCACTGTACTTTCCCGTTGAGTTTGTGCCACTGTCATCAATAGTAAGGGAAAGTAGACCTTATCAGAACTAATGCCATTTATAAGGAGGTCTACTTACCCTTACTATTGCTGACAGTGGCTCAAACTCAACGGGAAAGTACATTGATGTGTTATCTTCCGGAGTCTTGTCTGATAAAATTTTTTTTGGAGTTCGATTCATTAAATAAACAGCTGAATTTATAGCTTCTGCCCAAAAACGTTTATCAAGATTTGATTCGAAAAGTAAAGAGCTGGCTTTCTCAACTAAACTTCTATTGGCTCGCTCAGCCCCGCCATTTTGTTGTGGTGTATAAGCTGCTGATGTTTGATGTTGGATATCGGTATTCTTTAAATATTTGGTTTGATTTTCAGCCATATTTTTAAAATCTATAAATTTAGATATCACTTCAGACTTGTATTTTAAACACTTTATAAATATTTTTCTAGAATAATCATCCAAAAATACCACAAAATATTTTGAACCACCCAGTGAGCTAACTTCTATCGGCCCACAAAAATCAGAATGTAAAATTTCTTGTGGTTTGCCTGCTCTTGATTCTGAATACAAAAAAGGTTGTGTGGGATGTTTTCCTATAATACAATTTTTACACAAAAATTTACTTTTATTTTTAAACGTAATTCCATCATCATTATTGTTACAAATTTTTTTTAGATTTTCTGAACTAGTGTGGCCCATTCTTCTGTGCCACAGGACGAACGAATCTTCTTCTACTTGATGATTGTTAACCGTCACATTTACACTTGACATAGCCACCATTGGCACACGGTTCAATTTGTACATTACCACTAAACTTGCAGGTGCAATCAGTTGATTCGTCTTACTAAAAGTTTCACAAATTACAGCTTTAAATTTCAAAATATTACCATTGTTGATCATCTGGCTTACTGATAATAAATTCGCTGAAATATGTGGCTTGTCGTCTACTAAACATTTAACTCAAATGTCACCTTTGTCAACGAATTATTTGCAGCAATGACTTTTCACCATCTAACACAATAGATATATTTTTCAGTCAACTTTATTTATTTGTCATATGTGACGTTGTGCCAGAATCGTTATACCAAGCGTTTGAATCGATATTTTGTTCTGCAAAAGATGTAAATAAAACTTTATTCTCTTTTCCAAAAATTTATTTTCTTTTTGGTTTTTAGGACAAAATTTACTAATATGACCATTTAAATTGCAATTAAAAGAACGTGGTCCGGATTTATTAGAGACCACACCAACTTTATCTAACTTTTTATTACCAAATTTTTTAAATTTTTTATTTACATAGAGAGCAACATTATCATTTTCAGCACTTCCAACCACTTCATTACTAACAATATCTTGCAACAACTTCATTTTAATATTATCAGCTGATATTTTAACGCCAGAACTCTCAATGCCCATTATCATTGGCTTATATTTTTCCGGTAGCTCGGCTAATAATAAATTACCAACCCACTCATCGGAAACTTTCAAATTTATTGAATTTATTTTATGTGCCGCTTGTACTATATTATTGACGTAGTCTTCTGTGGAGGCACAATTCTCAAGATTTGTTGTCAATAACTTTCGTAGTAAACCAACTTTGCGAGTTAAACCAGAATCTTCGAATGTCAGCTCCAATTTGACCCAAACTTCTTTTGCAGTATCAGCACTCTGAAGGTCAACATAATTAATTGTTTCTAAACTTAAAATAATTTTCGATTTAGCTGTTGAAATATGTTTTTCATCGTTGTCACTACCATCTGTCGACAGTAGATCGACAGTAACTAATCTGATTGAAGTTACTTCTAATTGTTTTAACAATATGGAAAGCGGATATGAAACTGATGTTATTTAGACTGGCTTTAGTAAAGATTTCGATGTACTCTCGTTTAAAATTATATTACTAGAACTCCGTGCCTTAGGATTTCCTGATTGGACTTCTTCATATCTCTCGAGTAAGCAGTACCAAGTTCTCTTTAGAGGTTATGTTTAAAAAATATTCACTGCCAACTCAGGTGTCCCACAAGATAGTCATCTTAGACCATTGATTTTTGTTTTCAGTGTGAATGATGTTGAAAGTATTATATGCCAAAGTAAGCTTGGCATATATGCTGACGACATGAAAATTTACAAGAAAGTAAAATGATAGAAATGATATGCTAGAGTTGCAGTGTTATTTGGATAGTTTTTCTACTTGGTGCAAAAAAAATTATCTTGATCGTAATGTAAATAATTGCCAACTTATTACATTTTCAAAGAAAATGATACCAAATACAAACTCTTATTGTTTAAATGGTTTGAGCATTCCTAGAGAATCTGTGGTAAAGGATCTTTGTGTATTCTGTGTTACTTTAAATATCACCTAAATTATATTATAAACAAAGCAAACTCTATACTCGGGTTTATGAAACGATGGTCTAAAGAATTCGATGACCCTCGTGTCACCAGATCTTTATTCAGTAGTCTCATGCGCCCGATATTAGAATATGTAAGTCAAATCTGGTCACGAAATCGCTTAGAAATACAGAAACCGAACTTTTTCATCGAACTTTCTATGGGTGTAATGAGCCTATAAGTAGAATGATGCGAAATGCCAATGTATATGGTCTGGACTTTATATTAATATGTCCGAGGGAACCTGTCAAATACTGTCAAACAACAAACAAACGGTGAGCTTAAAGCTAAATTATATTGTTATATTAGGATTCTAAAATTACTATAGCCGAGTTTTTTTATTCCTACTCTGTACTATAAGAGTAGAGTATCTGTATGGTTGTTGTTGTAGCTACTCTACATAATTATCCAGTACAATCCAGCAGAGTAAAGGGAAATTAATGGGAAATTATTAAATTTTAATATGGCAACTATAAATTTGACAAGAAGATACTTCATTTCGTATATTTGAATATTGAAAATTTGATTTTTAAAAAATATCAACAAAGTGGGCAAATTTTTTTCAATCAATTCTAAATAATATTTTCCCCTTGCACTACATCGTTTTTTTATTCCTTTTATATCGAGTAGTACAGAGTAGGAATAAAAAAACTCAGCTATTTTTAGAATAATAATGTTGTGACTCTGTTTTAGCTTGTTTCATATTATTTACCTTTAATTTATTATCTTTCTGGCCTGATCGTCTCTTCCTTTATTCCTGGTATAACTTTGTTTTAATTCAAACTTTTAGTAATTTTACTTTTACTTTAAATATAAACTGTAAATAACTGTTAAATAAAACTTGTTTTATTTAGTTATTTTAATAAGTTCTCTACTTGGATTTCTTATAAAATAGGCTTGACCTGCTCTTTATAAGAATTCAAAATTCGAACTCCTCGAAATACCAATTTTCAGCCGTTTATATATTCTAATATTGCTTCTTCAGCAATATTAGAATATTTCAATAAATATAATTAATTAATAGTTCTTATTAATTAAAGGTAAAATTGTGCAACAACAGTTCATACATTAATTATGTTGCTATTGCCCATTGTGCTGATAACGCATTATACTTTATTATTATTATTAGGAAAGCTTATGTGCTTTCGTTTATTTACTTTAGGTTTATTTACCTTTTATTTATGGTTTGTTATACATAATAACTTAAATGTGTCATTATGGTTTGTATTGTTTGTAAACAATAATATTTATAATACGATGACGTATTTTATTATTGTTTTCGTTTTCATTATTTATTACAATGCGCTATCGACACCATGACGACATAAATGCATGAAATGTTGTCACACAACACCTCCCTCTTCCAAGATAAAAAATATCTATATTTTTTAATTTAATGGTATTTCAGAGTTTTCAAATATGAATTTCCAAATTTAGAACATTCTTTATTTAAAAACATTATAAAACGTATAAAACAATTTTGATCTTAATCTAGTTACATTTTTTATATAATTTTCCATTATCAAATAATTTGGTAATATATAATTTTATATAATATTTTTTTATATAATATTTTTTAAAAAATTTTATAATTTCCTTTAACAATTTTCATATCAATATACATTTTTAATTCATTTTTCTTTAATACATTTACAAATTTTATGTATATACATACGTATACCACCCATTTTAAAAAAAATTAAATTTATTAATTTAATTTTATATAATATTATTTTTTTTTGTTTTTATAAGCCAAATAGTTTTACTTAGTTCGTAATAACTAAAAAATTTTTAATTACCTTCTTTTTTTTTTCTCTCTTATAATTTCTTTTACTCCAATCTCACAAAAAAATATCCTTTTAAGAAAAATGTTTTACCCAAAAAAAACAATTATGCTATTATCCATTTTTGGAATTTAATTTTGTAATAAGTAATCATTCTTTTAGTATAAAGTTTAAGAAAAAAAAATTTTTTCCTTATTCCAATTGTTTATAAAATAGACCTTATTTATTATTAAAAATTTAAAGTGTATCGACTAAATTGAGTTTTTCTCTGTTATATTAATATTATGGTTTTTTTTTTTTTTTATATGCATGTGAGTTTTGTGTGATATATGATATATGATATAATTTTTGATTTTCGTTATTATTATTTTTTGTGTTAAATGTTGATTTTATTAAAAAATATTGAAATTTGAATTAGAAAACTGTCATTATTGCAAATATGCAGTTTTTTTTTTTACCTTTAATTATTTTGTAAGTACATTATTAAGAATCATTCTCGTTACAAACCTTGAGCGGTACAGTATATTTGTTATATAAAAAAAAATATAAATAAAATGGCCAACAATTCAACACGGGTGCCAAATTGGGTGAGTTTTTCTTTTTTTAAAAATTTTTATTTTATTTTCTTTTAGTATTTATCCACTCCTACCGGTGGTACTGATCTTGGGTGTATTGTCGAATATAGGAATTCTTCACTTAATGTGGAGAATTTCCGGGATTCGTTGGTGGAGAGCTGGAGGCCATATGTCAATGTACCATTGGAAGAATTCTTCAATAATTATTATACCCGGAGGTCGCCCGTATTTTTGGTATACGAGCCGAAACGGGTGGATGTAATTTGTTATTTTAATGGGAACCCCAGTGTTCCAATGTAAAAGTAATAGAAATTGTTTTTTTTTTATGTTAATGTTAATGTTAAATATCAATCAATATGTAAAAAAAATATAAATTAATATATTTTAAAAAAAAAATACAAATTAATGTTTTCAAAAACATAAATTAATTAATAAAAAACAAAAAAAATATAAATTATTATGTTTTTATTACTTTAAAAAAATTTTATTTTTGTTTGTCTATTTTTTGGGTTTGTTAATTAATAAATGATAACTTAGTAAATATACATAAGTTATACATAACTTAGTAAGCCAGCTAACTTAGTAAGTATACATAAAAAATTATCATATTTTCTCTATTTACTTAAACCCATTTTTTTTTTTTTAACTTTTCTTTTATTATTAATCCTAAATTTAGGTTAGTTTTATTAAGAATTTATAATTTTATTACTACTCCTAAAACTATAATTTAACATAATTAATAATAAAACCCCTTTTAATCTAAGACACTTAGTTGGTAATAATCTTTACTAATACTAAAAAAATATTTCCTAAACTTTTTTGTAGTTAAGTTTCACACCTTTACTAAACCTGCGCTAAATATTTTTCTAAACCTGCGCTAAAGACTTAACGATACTATCGCGTAATAGATGTCGTACCGTAAATTAAATTTTAGTAGATAATCCGTAATGTAGATTATTTCTGTTATTATGTAAATTTTTTTTTTTATTTATTGTATCCTGTTTTTAGGCATATTTACGGAAGTATTTATAGTTCCGTTGTTTTATAACCGGGAACGTACGTACATTAATATCTTGTATAATTTTTTCATTATTTTCTAAATATTTTTCAAAACATTGCAATGTTTTGATTTGCAATAATTGTCCTTGTATATTCTCTAGTCTATTAACAATAACCACATTTGCATATACATGGGTCGGTATTTCAATTTCGTTAAAAATTCCTTTGGCTTGACCTTCAATTTTCTTATTATTTACTGATTTTAAATTACTGATTTCAATTAGATTATTTTCATTATTATTAACTTTGTTTCATTCAACATAATAATTTACTTTATTATCTTTAAATACTTCAAATTCCTCATTACGAACTGCATTTTTTACTTCTTTAATTTCTTCAATATTATTTTTATCTTCTTTATAAACTTCAATTTTATTGGCTTCATTTTCAATTTTTTCTTCTTTAAACCAATCCTTAATTTCTAATTTCATTTCTTCTAATTTTGTATCAGTAACATGATCAGTAAAACTTTTGATTGTATTAATTACATCAATTTTTCTATTTCGTCCTTTACTTAATAATTCTCCTTTTTCTTCTATAATTTTCTCCGCTCTTTTAATTATGTCTTTATTTTCTTCATTTAATTTTCCATTTTTCCCTTGGGAATTCTCAAGATCCGCAGCACTGTTGTCTGCTCCTGATGAATTTTCCTTGGCTATGATTTTATTTTTTAAAATTGGTTTTATCTCCTGCCCTTGAAAAAGTACAAGATCCGCTGTTCTGTGGTCAGCTCTTGATTTTTCTGGTTGTGAGTATCCACCAACTTCAAACTCCTCGTTACTTCTATTATCCTTCTGTCCCTTTTCAAAAATTTTTCTTTTTTCTAATTTTTCAAAAAATACGCTTTCTTTAAATTCGATATTTCTCTTTACTTCACTGTTATCTATTTTTTCAAAACTATTAATTTCTTTAGTTTTATTATTTCTCTCCATTTTTCGTAACTTAATTTCTTCGAGTTCTTTATATATTTCTGTATTATTTCTAAAAGTCGTATTACTCTGATTACTTAAGGGAATTGAAACTTCATTTTGGTTATATGTCATTATGGGAAAATACAAAGTCCTATAATCCTTTTTCAAAAAATTTATTTGAGCTCCAGTATCTACTAAAAATTTTACTTGTTCATCATTGGCGATGTCCAACGGCATAGCTACTAGGGGCTCGTACCAACGATTTCTCATTGATACACCCTCCTTCTTAAAACTACGGGATGAAAATTGGGTTTTTAATCCATCCCTCTTTCGTTTCCCTGATTAGCTTGATAGTTTTGACGTGCTGGACATGTTAATTCTGTATGTCCTTCTCTTTGACACCAGTTGCAATTTGCTAATCTAAATGAACTGACTCTGTGTGTTGTTACTTCTTCACGTGCCTTTTCCTTATTAAATGGACAGTTAGTTGCAATGTGTCCCGTATTTTTACATAAATAACACTCCATACGAGCCTAATTATTTTCTCTTTGTATGTTATTAGTTGGTGGCGCGCCTGTTTTGCGAGGTGCCCTACAATCCTTGCTGTAATGGCCCATCCTACCACAATTGAAACAAGTTACTCTTTGTCCATTGTTATTGTTTGGCACGTAAGAGTTATTTACTGGCCTAGCTGCTGTTACCGGTACTCTCATTCGTTGCGGTGCTTGCTGCATATTTTGTTGCCTAAATAATCTATTACTGTCTCTATTATCTCTATGATTGGAACCGAGTTTTAGTTCTTTTATCATTTCCAAAAGTTGTTTTGTGGTGTCATTCATTGCCGTTTCCGTTGATTTTTCCGCTCGTTGTGGTCCCAATAATTCCAAGGATTCCCTAGCAAATCGTATTGCTTTTGTAAGGGTTTCTTCAATATTGGCACAATTTTGGGAAATTATGTAATGTTTAATGGATTCCGATCGCAAACCTCTAATAAATGTTTTCCTAGCCGTTTCTTCGGCATCCTGTACAATTCCTTGAAACCCATTAGGAAATTTATGCCTGGCGGCCATTTTGAAGCATCCTAATTTCCGTTCTACACGATCTCCAAATTGTTCCACAGATTCATCAGGAATCTGTACACATTCCTCAATTTCTCGCCTTAATTGTGTTAAATCCTTGTAAGGAATAAATGCGTTTTCCAAAATTGCTTTGAAATTTCTAAAGCTACTAAAGGCTCGCTCCTGAAAAATGTCCGCGGCTCTGCCTTTTAATTTTCCTCGAATTATTTGATTTAATACCGCGGCCCGGTCGCATTCATCTGTTCTGAAGTATGCGTCATGTGCGAGCGCAACAAAATTTTGTAAATCCAGTATCATACGATCTCCTTCTCCGCAGAATGTTGGAATGCCATGAAAAAATGTTTTATATGTTTTTTCTAGGGGCATTGTTGCGTTTATTGGAGCTGTCATACCGAGATCGTATGTATTATCCTTGTTTAAAAAATTTGTTGATCTCCTATTATTTTTGTGTCCTGATCCGTTGTTTTGTGGCATTAAATCTTCGTATAATCCGTTAGGTATTTGTAAGCCGCTATTGGTGCGTGGAATTTCTCCCTGCATACATAGTCTATTTGTATCCATTTCCAATTTGTCAAAATTTTTATTAATATTTTATTTTATTAATAAATCAAAGTTTTGTTTCTTTCCTTTAATTGACTAATATTATCTATTGTTATTCCTCCTACGGCACCTTCTTCTTCGCTTTCGCTACTATTATTTTCAGAATTTTTCCCAACGTTATTTGAACGTAAACTCAAATTAATAGCGTTTAAATTAATTTCCGTTTCCGACCCGCTTTCGTTTGATATAGTGTCGTCTGAATTTTCCGGCGCAAAAGTTACCGACCGTCTTCTTTTTGTTAAATTATCTGAATTACCCTGTGGTGTGGATTTAATTAATGATAATTCCGCAAAATTAAGGTTTTCCGGTAAAATAGTAGAATCCTCTAATATTTTCTTTTGACCGCGAGTAGTTGGTGCCATGTGTTAAATGGTACCCAAAAATAATAATTAAAATAATTTTTCAATAATTTATACCTCAAATTCTATATTATTTTGTTATTACTATTTTTATTTTAAGAATATTTCTATACTTTCGTAAAAATAATACCGCAATTACTCATTAACATTCAATAAAAAAATTCGCATTCAATTTTTTATTGAATCAAAAAAAAACTCCCTTTTCCTCTACGCCTATGGTTAAATAATATTTAAAATAATAATATATTCTCAATACAAAACATATGTACGCTCAAGAACGACCATTTATTGTATCGCATATATACAATACACCAATACAACACAAAAAAAACCTCTCAATAATTATGCATATAACATATGTGTGTTATGCACAAAAGCCTTAATAATTTTCTCAATACAAAACATATATATGTACTAAACGACCATTTATTGTCTCGCATACATATACACCAATACAAAAAAATCTCAATAATTATGCATATAACATATGTGTGTTATGCACTAAAGCTTTAATGAGTTTTTTTTGTGTATTAATCTTTTTTTTTGCACAAAGCACAAGCTTAAAGAACAATTTTTATTGCGAGAGAGAAAAAAAAAATTTTATACTTTAATTAAAGCTCAAACCTTTAAATTTCAGTGAGCAACTTTCCAATTATTTTTAATTTTAATTTTAACTCTTACTTATTATAATTTAATATAATGTAAATCCCGAAAAAAAAAAATTTTCCTATACTGTTGTATTATTATAGGGTTATAATACAATTACCAATAATTGTTTTTTTTTTATTGTGAGAGACAACACTGAAAATTGAAAGCGAGAAAGTTCATAAGAGAAAACAAATGCAAAAGAAGATAATACAAAATATAAAGTCAATTTCAACACAAATAAAGTATTTTTGTTTTTGAGTAATTATTATTAAATCATTTATTGTTATTTTATTATGTGGCTTTTAACCATTATATTTTCTAAATATTATTAGATTTCCCCTCTCAAATATTTATACAATTTCATTTGAAAAAATAATTAAGAGAAATATTTGACTGCTATAACTTGATATTTTCATACTTTTTTTTATTATTACTCTTTTCAAATATGTAAAAAAAATTATTCTCTATTTATCTCTTATAATACAATTTAATTTTTTATTCTTATTTAAACTTATTTTATTCCTAACACTTCATCAGCTGTTCTAAAACATTTTTCGAACAGCTTATCTAATGTTTTCTTTTCTTTTTTCTCCTTTTGCTCTTTTTTCTGCTCTTTTCGTAATGTTTTTATCCTGGCTTTAAAAGTTTCTTCCTGTATTTTACTGCACCCTAGTCGAAGGATTCTGTGCAGGTCTTTTATTTCTCCGCGTCTTCTCGCTGCTTCCCCGCCTCTACCTTTTATTGGTTTCACTTCTTTGGGTGCTTCTTTTATTGTCGACGAATTTCTTTTCCAATATTCTACTATCGATATTGGTTTTGGTCCCGCGGTGTGTGTTTCACGTATTTTCTCTTCTATTTCTTTTTGTGTGGTTGTCATTTGGTACTTTTTTTACTCCTTTATTATTTCAAGTTGTGAAGCTTTTAGCTTGTACACTACCTCATGCAATATGCACGTAGAGGGTCTGAAATAATAGGAATAAATTGTTGTAGTCCCTGTTCGTTTTTTTGGATATTAATCCAAAAATTGGTCACGGCACCAATGTTGTGACTCTGTTTTAGCTTGTTTCATATTATTTACCTTTAATTTATTATCTTTCTGGCCTGATCGTCTCTTCCTTTATTCCTGGTATAACTTTGTTTTAATTCAAACTTTTAGTAATTTTACTTTTACTTTAAATATAAACTGTAAATAACTGTTAAATAAAACTTGTTTTATTTAGTTATTTTAATAAGTTCTCTACTTGGATTTCTTATAAAATAGGCTTGACCTGCTCTTTATAAGAATTCAAAATTCGAACTCCTCGAAATACCAATTTTCAGCCGTTTATATATTCTAATATTGCTTCTTCAGCAATATTAGAATATTTCAATAAATATAATTAATTAATAGTTCTTATTAATTAAAGGTAAAATTGTGCAACAACAGTTCATACATTAATTATGTTGCTATTGCCCATTGTGCTGATAACGCATTATACTTTATTATAATTATTAGGAAAGCTTATGTGCTTTCGTTTATTCACTTTAGGTTTATTTACCTTTTATTTATGGTTTGTTATACATAATAACTTAAATGTGTCATTATGGTTTGTATTGTTTGTAAACAATAATATTTATAATACGATGACGTATTTTATTATTGTTTTCGTTTTCATTATTTATTACAATGCGCTATCGACACCATGACGACATAAATGCATGAAATGTTGTCACACAACAATAATATTACATTTTTGAATTAAAAAGTAATTCATTTCCCACGATTAAAATAAATTTAATAAAATTTATTGTAAGCATTTTTATCTAAGAATATGTTCACACGAATTTATTGTAATATGATGTTTTTCATAACTTACTAGAAATAAGCAATTTAATAATTGTACATACATAATTAATTATACATAATAATTAATTATAATAATTGTAATAAAATTAAGAATGAAAAAATAAAAATCAGTCTCATTTCAGAACTCAAATAACTAACTTTATATAAGAAGTTAACTGGTGCTCTGGAAAACGTAATAAATTCTTTTTTTTTATTCTAAAGATATAATGAATTAAAATAACAAACAACTAAAAGATTAGTTAAAATTTATTTAAAAAAAAAAGAAAAGGAAAAAAAGTGATCCGGAAATTTAAACAAAAAGTATTATTCTAAAGATAGAATAAAACTATAACTTTAATTCGATCCATAAGATTGGATAAGAGACCAAAATTAATACAGTTGAATTTTATTTTAATTATTAATAAAATTCATGAGTGAAAATTTTTATTCGAAAGATCAAATAAATAAATTAAAAATAATAAAATAACTTTTTTTTCTAATTTTTCCAATAAAAAGAAACAAAAAATTAATAATAAATAAAAAAAAAAATTAATCAGTTAAAATATTTATAACAAAAATAACAGCTATCTATTTGTGGTGAAATAAATAAAAATGTCTAAAAACAAATAGAAAATAATTCGCAAAATTTACTAAAAAATAAATAAATAAATAAAACAGAGTTGTTTTTAATTTGCTAAATTATTTATTGAAAGAAAATTAACTATTTTTCTTGTGGTGAAATCAACAAAATTGTGTCAACAAGTACTATTATTTTGAAACGAAAAAAAAAGGAAGATAAAAACATCTGAGTAGAACATCTAACGCATAAATTTTAAGTCAACGTATATTATACTTTCAAACAACAAACAAACGGTGAGCTTACATATCTCATATATTTTTTTGATTTGTTAAACTTTAAAATATTTTATGAAAAATAAAAGAAATGTTTTTGTTGAAATAAATAAAAAATAAATAAAATACTATACTTGTAAATTAATTATTGAAATAAAAGATTTAACGTAAAAAAATAAATAAATAAACAAATAAGTAATTTTAAAGAATATTTTAATAAAGTTATTTTTGTTTATTAAAATTAATAAATATTATTGTGGTTTTTGTAATAAATTTAATAAAACAAAAAAAAAATTGGAATTGGCTGAAGAAAACACAATTCAAAAAACTAAGTTAATACTCGAATTTATTAATAAAATAATGCCTTTCGATGGTGAAAACCAAAACTCTCTTCCGGGATTTATTGATAGAGTTGAAAGTATTATGCCTACAATAGATTTATTTGACAATTTCAAAAAATCTCTATTATTAGGGTATATTATAGATAAAATAACAGACGAAACAAAGACCACCTTAATGCGACACGGTAATGACAAAGAATGGGCGGAAATAAAGAAAATTCTAATTAAAAATTATGGTGAAAAACTTTCACCTGATGTATTAATTGATAAAATACGTTATTGTAGAGTAAATACTACAATAAAAGATTACTATGAAACCATCAATAAATATTTATGTAGGCTTAATAATTATTATATTTTGAATAATGGCATAGATGATGGGAATTTAGAAAGTAATAAACGTACAGCCCTGAAAACTGCTCGCAGTGTAATTTTTAGTAGAAAACCGGAATCTCTTGACGAAGCTTACGAAATTATTTTAGAGGGAAAGTATCAAAATTTAGGGCACAAAAATAATCATAACACACAAATTAATAATTATAATAAACAGTCACCTCATTTATATAATAATAAACAAAGAAATTTTAATTAAAATATCAGAAATCAAATGAAAACAAATAAGCACAAAATCAGCAACGTTTTAATGGAAAATATAATTCCAATCAAAGCCGACAATTTTTTCAAAACTCATATCGAAATAATAACTATCGACCCAATAATAATTATAGACAACATCATGATAGGCCTGAACCTATGGATATTTCTGTTAATGAAAAGCAAAATTTTCAAGTCCCTGGCCTAAGCAACTACCCTATATAATGGTAAATAACCCCATTAAAACTTTAAGATTTTTTATAGATACAGGGGCAGAGTCCAGCATTATTAATCCGGATCTCTGTCAACCCAAATGGAAGACATATATAAAGCCACAATGTCTTAAAACTCCAAACCATAGTGTTAATACTAACGTTCTATATAAATTCCCAATCTTCGATATTTTTAATGAAGTTAATTATTTTGTGGAATTTTTAGAAATAAAATTCCATGATAAATTTGATGGCCTGATTGGGTATAATATTTTATCGCCTCTTAACGCTGTTATTGACTATAAAAATCGCACAATAAAAACAAGAAACTCTTCTATCCCATTTTTTTTTAAATGAAGATGAGGAAAAATATGATCAGAATAGTTATAAAGAAAACCTCACTGATATATTTTCAAATGAAATAAAATCATTTAATTTATTAGATCACATTAAAACCTCTCATTTAAATAATGAAGAAACGAAAGCATTACATAAATTACTTCTAAACAATAAAAACGTTTTTTATAAGGATGGTGACGATTTATCTTTCACTAACCATATTAAACGTTCAATTGAAACAAAACACGAAATACCTGTGTATTCAAAATTGTATCGCTACCCTGAGATACACAAGGACGAAGTAAATAAACAAATTGAAGAAATGCTTCGTAATAACATAATTCGAAATTCAAATTCGCCATATAACTCTCCGATTTGGGTTGTCCCCAACAAAATTGATAACAGTGGAACACAGAAATGGCGTATAGTCATTGACTACAGACAGCTCAATGAAATTACAATTGACGACAGATTCCCAGTCCCAAACATTGAGGATGCATTCGAAAAGCTTGGTAAAGCTAATTATTTTACCACACTGGATCTGGCCAAAGGATTCCACCAAATTGAGGTAAATCCTAAAGACCAATATAAAACAGCCTTTTCTACTTCTACGGGGCATTATGAATATCTAAGAATGCCCTTTGGGATGAAAAACGCCCCTGCGACGTTCCAAAGGCTGATGAACCTGGTCCTAAAAGAGTTCATAAACAAATATTGCACAGTATATATGGGCGATATACTGATATTTTCGACGTCATTGCAAGAGCATCTTGACATTATTTCAAAAATATTTAAAATGCTTGCAGAAGTTAATCTTAAGGTCCAAATAGATAAATGGTCCTTTTTTTGTAAACAGACAGAATTTTTGGGGCACATAATTACAGATAAGGGTATCAAACCCAATCCAAAAAAGATACAAACTATTTTAGACATAAAACTTCTAAAAACTCAAAAAGAAATCAGGAGTTTCTTGGCCGTCACCGGTTATTATAGGAAGTTCATTAAGGACTATGCAAAAGTTGCTTATCCTTTAACAAAATATTTGAAAAAAGGATCAAAAATAAATTTAAAAGATAAAACTTATGAAAGTGCGTTTAATGTTCTAAAAACGCTATTAACTACCGATCCAATTCTTATTCATCCTAATTTTGAAAAACCTTTTATGATAACTACAGTCGCCTCAAATGTGGCGATAGGTGCTGTTCTCTCACAACAGAATCATCCAATTTCCTTTATTTCTAGAACACTAAATCAACATGAGACCCTATATTCAACGATCGAGAAAGAACTCCTGGCAATTGTATGGGCAACGCAACAATTTCGACCATACATTTTTGGACGAAAATTCACCATCAAGACAGACCATAGACCTCTTGTCTGGTTAAATGGTTTGAAGGAACCAAACTGTAAACTCCAGAGATGGAAAATTAAACCAAATGAATTCGATTTTGACATCGAATATGTTAAAGGAAAAGAAAATAATATTGCTGATTTGTTATCAAGAATAGAAAATGATAATGGTACACAAAATCAATATGTTAGAAAAGAAGCTCTATTCTGTAATCTAGAAATTACTGCTGTTAATAAGAAAAATCAAGAACAAAATCAATTGTTATATAATTCGAAAGACAGTGAACGCAATAGTTCAATCAATGCGTAGCGCAGAAGAAGATGAAACTGGTCTTATTTTACATATCCGAAAAACCAATTAATCTTTTCAAAACTCAAATTTATCTAAACGAAAGTAATAAAGAAGAAATTGTTACTAAAATAATCAATAAAAAAACACAGATTTTCATATCAGTTTCAACGAAAAGTAATTTATTAGAAATTATGAGGAAAGTTCTAATAGACCAAAATTTGTATATTTTGCGAAAGCAATGACTTGTTTCTAAAATTTCAAAAAAAAATTTCAAAATATTTTGCAAATAATAAGAAATTAAAAATTTTAAAAGCTTCAAAAAAATTAATTGATGTTTCTGACAAAAATGAAATTCTTACAATTATTAAAAATGAACATGTAAATAAAAATCATAGGAGAATAAGCGAAGTTTATTACGAAATTAAACATAAATTTTATTATCCAAATCTTCTTATTGAAATTAATAAGTTAATAAATAATTGTGATATATGTATTATCGCGAAACACGATAGAAATCCTGCTAAAATTCCTTTAAAAATACCAGATACGCCAAATCACTTTAATGATATAGTGCACATGGATATCTGGTATCCCGAAAGAAATTAATTTTATCTAACGACAATCGATAAATTTTCAAAGTATGCAACGATACATAAGCTTACTGATAGAAATTGGATTTCCATTGTAGATTGTATAAAACAAAGAATACAATCTATAGGTAGAATGAATAAGTTAGTTTCTGACGGTGATAGGTGTATAATCCACAATGTTGTCGAATTATTTTTGAAGGAAAATAATGTCGAATTTCACCAAAGTACAGCGGGAATAAAAACGGGAAATAGCGACATTGAAGGGTTCATGGTACTCTGAATGAGCATCTGAGAATCATGAATGCTGACCACAATATAGAAGATCTTGATGACCGTATTTTTAAAATTTTACCAATTTACAATAACACTATTCATTCAACTACGAAATTAAGACCTATTGAATTTATTACTAAAAATTACAACAAAAAAGACATTGAAAATTTAAAAGATAAACTAGAAATAGAAAAAATTAATAGAATAGAAAAAATCAATAGAAGCAAAGATAAACATTTTGAATTGACAGAAAATATAGAGACGAAATATAGAGAAAAAAGAGACAAATAGCAAAAAACAGTACCAAATACAAAAAACTTAATAATTATGTAAAAACAGGCGATTATATTATTGATAAAAGTACCAAACGAAATACTAAATACTATAAAACCCAATTAAAACGGAAATATAAACATGAAATTAATTTTTGTTTCTAGAAATGATACGATCAATTGCATTATTAATGGCTCTTTGGCTAGTGAGTGAATCCCAAAAACTAGAAATTTCTCCAATATATACTGAGCATGGCTATACAATATTAAAATTGGAAGAACGACCAATAGCTGACAACTATGTTAAAATATTACACGTAATAGATTTAAAAGAATTTAAAAGTATTTTTAATATTGTAAAATCAAATATTGAATCAATACAATTAAAAAATAATGAAAAGAACTCTAATTTTGAGTTACTAAATAGAGAAATGGAAGTATTAAAAGTAATATAGAAAGCGTTATACCACATATCCATAGAAAAAAAGAGGACTTGTTAATATCGTAGGTAAAGCTTTAAAATTCCTTGCAGGAACGATGGATTCTGATGATCCGGATGAAATTTTCGATCATTTACATTTACAAAAAAATGATGAAAACTCTAAACAATTAATCGATCAATCGAACAAACAAATAGTAATCAATCTGCAATTAATTCATGCAGTTGAAAAAATTAAAAATAACATTAACTCAAGAAAAAACAAATTAGATGAATTTATTGGAAACTCCATAAACAAAACAAATCAGGTATTAAAAAACTTGGATACGTATAATTTTGTATTTCATACGTATGTAGATATTTCAAACCTAAACAAATTTATAGAACAAATAAAAGATAATATTTTACTAAGTAGGCAAAACAATTTAGCCATGACATTTTTACTATCGAAGAAATACAGACATTTAATATTTCTATAGATATTTTACCTTTTATTAAAAGTATTGCGATGATAAAAGATGAAAATACAATAATTTTCGTAATATTAATTCCTAAATTTACTAATGAAAAATATTTCAACGCTTTTATTCTTCCATTTCCAAATTCAAAATATGAACAATTAAATACTGAAAACGAAAAAGTAATTATTAACAAATATTATGTGTTTAGTTATAATTTAAATGTAATAAATAAAAAAAAATTAAAAATGCATAAAGATAATTGTATCCGTAGTTTATTGTTAAGAAATAGCACTTGCAATTTTGTATTTAATAAAGAAAAAACTATTGAAGAGGTTGATATGGGTATAATTATAACAAAAAACATAGATCTTACATACCAAAAAAATAACTGTAAAAGTCAAGAAATTGCATTAAAAGGTAATAATTTAATTAAATTTGAAAACTGTAAAATTGAAATCATTAGCTATACTTTTGTAAATTATGAACAAAGATTTGAAAGTCATATTATTATGCCCAGCTCTAACTTCAATTTGACAAAAAAAATTAATAATGTAACTTTAGAGAAGCTAAATATTGAAAATATAAGAAGCAGAGAAATCATTAATTACATATATTGAATTTAAACACAATGCAGCTACTTATCTGACTTCCGCTATCTACAATTATATTAGTTATCATAATAATAACAATAATTTTAATCATAAGATCTATAATGAAAAATAAAAACACTAAATTTGTTAATACAGTTCACTAAATTTGTTAATTAGAAGAGCAAATCAAAAATGAAAGTACAACTGATACTGCCAATTTTTCCGAAACGGAAAATTCTAAGAGGGGAAGTGTTATATTAGGATTCTAAAATCACATTTTTAGAATAATAATATTACATTTGTGAATTAAAAAGTAATTCATTTCCCACGATTAAAATAAATTTAATAAAATTTATTGTAAGCTTTTTTTATCTAAGAATATGTTCACACGAATTTATTGTAATATGATGTTTTTCATAACTTACTAGAAATAAGCAATTTAATAATTGTACATACATAATTAATTATACATAATAATTAATTATAATAATTGTAATAAAATTAGGGATGAAAAAATAAAAATCAGTCTCATTTCAGAACTCAAATAACTAACTTTATTTTTATAAGAAGTTAACTATATGCTAACATATAATTAATTTGGCTTTCTGATCTCCTACAAGTATTAAAATGAATTTTTTCCTTCATATTTTTTCTCTCTACACTAAACTAAATAATTATAAATAATTTTAATTTATTACTAAACATCTAAACATTACTTTATTCTCTTTCTAACGTTTCCTGCAACGATATAGAAGATATATGGATAGGGCATAAATGTTCCCTCTCTTTTTAACACATTAAAATTTTAATATATTGAAAAATTGTTTATGAAGCCACGATTTTGGTAGTTCTCTTTCCTTTTGCTCGCCGAAGTGTCAAATTAATAATATGAAAAATATTATAACAGCTGATTTTAGATTTACAGGGCTGGCTTATTTTTTTAAGTTTAAGAGTCTCAATATAAATTAACAATATTAACTAGCTAAACAAATTATTCTATTTTACTTTCCATTTGTATAACTATCGTTGCGCGACCTAAAATATTCCTTAGGATGATATTTACTTGTATTTTTCAAAAAAAAAAAATTATATCCTTAAAAATTGATGCCCGAATTAAAAAAAACCTAATCCGCCCCTAATTTCTCATTTTTATATTTTGACAATTCGGCTAGCAAAAAAAGAGACCACTATACCCGGCGTGGCTTCAAATTTTTATATTTATGCTCTATCCATATATCTTCTATATCGTTGGTTTCCTGCATGTGCTTGCTCTAAGCTACTAAAATTTCTACACATCAGAGCCTACCCTAATAAATGGGTAGGTGAATGTTGCTTGGCAATAAATTCAATAATAATTTTTTGTTTTGCTCAAACTTCACTACAAACAATAGCATTCGTTGATTACAAGTTTCGTTCTGGTTCGTTCTTTGCATATTAATGCTTTGATCTCTAGCATTTTTATTTAATTTATTTTGGAAGTCAGATAATTTTTTCATCTAATTTTTGGTTTTGTTCATTGTTAATTTGTTGAGTAATAAATAAACTGTAATAAATAAATTTTTAAAAAGTTTTCTTTAAAGCCCATCTACACTACAAGATCTCCATGGAATATTACGTTGTACAACATGTCAAAAATATTGTATGAAATTTCTGTCACAATTCTATGCAATTTTTATTTTTGGTTTTCTACACTATGCAACAAAAAAGTTGTATGCGATATCAAAAAAATATATTATTTAACCTTAATTTTGTTTAAAAAAATGAATAATAACAAAGTAAATAAATTAAAGAGAAATTGCATTGTGTGCAACAACAAAAAGTAAATAAATTAAAGATAATTGCATTGTGTGCTATTAGTAAAAAAAAATTAAGACGTCAGAAAACAAAGCGCAGGGTTTTATGGGCAATAAAGTGGCTTCAAAGACGAGAATTAGGAGGCAAATATATCCAAAGTCTAGTTTTTAAAGAATTGAGACTTGAGGACCCAAAAACTTTCAAAAATTTTACAATTTTCTTTTCACAATATTTTTAGATTAGCTGTCATAAATATTGTATGAAGATTTTACGAAAATTGCAGCTCGACACAATTTTCATGCAATTTATATGCGATCTAATATTTCTACAACCACACTGAACAATTTCCAAGCAACAAAATGTTATACATATAATTTCCAAGCAACAAAATGTTATACATATATAACATATATTGCATGGAGATCTTGTAGTGTAGATGGGCTTTTAGCTTAAAACCTCACCTTGGAGCTACTTACTTATCAATATTTCAGATTTCAGTAGAAGGTAAAAGCCTATTTACACCATGAGTTGAAATCTACATGCGATATATGTTGTACAATATTTGTTTGATTGCATGTAAATTTTATGAAAAAAATGTCGCGCTGCAATTTTCCTAAAATCTACATGAAATATTTTTGACAGATAAAAAAAGTGAAAAAAACATAAAAAATGCCGCGCAGCCGAACTACTGAACAGTAGTTTTATAATTATGGACTTTTTTTAAATTCAACTACTGTAAATGCATATCTTGAGTATATGTTACACCCTTTAGCTGCAGAAATCGAAATTATATAGCAGCAGTGGTTTTATACTACTACTTACCACTTTTCATATGCGACTTTAAACCTAATTTTTGGGAATTATTGACTATTGGAAACAACGAACTATATATTATAGAGGCCTAAAGAGGTTATGTTTTCATATAAATAATTGGTCCCAATATCTGACAGTGACGGTGGGGTAAAATGACAGTTGGCGGATATAAATTATATAATTAAGCCATGTACTATTTGGTGTAAAAATAGAAGTCGTGCCGTCACTCGTTATTCTCAAATTTTTTATTGCATAATTTATCGTTTTTATTGCATAATTTATCATTTTTATTGCATAATTTATTTATTTATTTGTAATTTAAAATTAATTATAATTTAAATTAAATAATATTTAATTTTTTCGTAGAAAGCAATAAACAATTTGAGAATAACGAGTGATGTCACGACTTCTATTCTTACACCAAATAGTACATGGCTTAATTATTAAATTTATATCCACCAACTGTCATTTTAACACAGCGTCGCTGTCACATGTTGGAACACGAATTCTAACCTCTAAGCCTTCTATAATATATAGTTCGTTGATTGGAAATCATATTTTAAAAATTAATTTTTTATATATTTTAGTATTCAACGCCTCTAGCAGTAGAAATTTGAAATACGGTTACTGACATGGTATTCTACTCTTAAATACTTTTACAATAAGTAGTCACACTTCATTTTGGTACGCATTTACTATTTTTTACTTGTATGTATTTTACCGCCCTCTAGCAGAAAAATAGATAGATTATGAGAATGTCTGATTTATTTTATTTTAGCTTAGCTTTCCTACGCTTGCTTTCCCTTCATTTTTGGCAAAGAATGACCAAGCTAAATATCATTTTTAAAAAAAATTATAATTATATGGTTCACCGTCTAGTGATAGAATTTAAAATTATAACAACTGTGGTTTAATAATACTACCTACTACCTATCATATGCGACATCAAACCTAATTTTTGGGGTTTATTGACTACCGGAAATCACATTTTAAAAATTCAGCGCCTCTAGCGGTAGAAATTTGATATACGGTTATTGCCATCGTAACTCTTAAACACCTTTCCAACGAGTACTCAAACTTTAGTTTTGGTGCACATTTACTATATAAAATTTAATTTTTATTCGGAAAAAGATGTTTTGGAAAAATACGAATAGCGCCACCTACCGATCGAATTTTGAAAATTTAACAACATCTGCTTCTCAATAAATAAAGCTCTCCATCGGTGGGTCTATCATAAGCTGGAGTCTATACCAAGTATGTGAAATAACTGTATTTCATTGTTTGCATCGGACGGACAGACGGACAAAAGCGTTTACAGGCCTCCCCAAACTGGCGCGACTTTTTCTGCGGCAGTGACACGATTTTTTCCCCTCAATTTATTTACATTGCGGCTTATGAGTATGCCCACACCAACGCGATTTCCGCGCGATTTTACAGCGATATTTAGTCGCACCTTTTCTATATGAATTTTTGCCGCAAAAAAAACGTGGTAGACAGCGTTTTTTCTGCGATTTTCGCAACAATTGTGAAAAATATTTTTTTCATTGAAAATTTGTTGACATTTAAAATAAAAATATGAAGTCATGATCAAATTTTATTTATTTATTATGGAAAAAATGGAAAAGTTAATTGAAGTAGTAGAAAGATATCCAATATTATACAATTGATCGGATAAAGAGTATAGAAATATCAGAAAAAAAAAGTATGGGATGATATTAGTAAAGAATTAACTATAAATTGTCAACAAATATTTTTTTCATTTAATTGACACTTTTTTGACGTTTGGCACGATTTTTGCCGCGTCGGTGTGGCCTATTTCGCGACTTTCCGTGCGATTTTTTGCCGCGTCGTTGCCGCAACGCTGCCGCCGAAAAAAGTCACGCCGGTTTGGGGAGGCCTTAAATAAGGGATTTTTTTAAAAAAAAAAGCCATAAAAAGGAGCGAAAATTGCACGTTGGCGATTAAACACCAAAAAATATCACTATAAGTCTAAAAAAAAATTGTCATTAAATTTAAATATTATTTAAAATTCAAAGAAATCTGGTTCTGAAGATTGGACAAAAAATTTTATTGAAAAACTAATATAAATATTTGATTTGAACAACTTGAAAATTTATATGATACATTTATAAGCAATTTATGAACGATGACATTAAAAAACTACTCGCCAAACTTTGCGTAACGAAAACGTAAAGTTTTCCGAATCTAATTCCTTCTAAAGGGCTAACCATGGAAGACTTTTGCTGGCTTAAGTAATTTGAAAAGTCAACGAAAAGCCAGGTTAAGTCTTGTCAAAATCGTAATTTACCCATGTACAGCTTAAGTGGCTTTTGCTTTTATGTCAGTTTATTAAGTCTAATTTGTTCCCTTTAAGAAAAGCGAACCCTATACGAACCGCCGGCGAAGTCTTTTGTTCATATATGAGTTCGTTTACGAACTGATTTTATTTCTAGATATAAGAAATACGGAAAAGTAATTTATTTATTTTTTTGGCATTTATTTTAATACAAAATATAATTTTTACCAATAAATAATAACATTATCATTCAACAATAAATAATTATTTCACCACTTACTTATTAATAAGAATTTTTATGAATTTTATTATTTAATTTATTATATAAAACACAAAATTACTTATGAATATTTATTTGTATTTAAACACAATACAATACTATTATAAGACACAACTTTCTTCACTCGCTATTTACTTTTGTTATGAAATTATAAAGTTTATTAAAAAGTCGTTACTTATCCAGTTCGTATACGGTTCGCCAAAAGCGAATTCGCTTATTTAGCTTAAAGGATTTTTTTTATAACTGTCAAATTTCGACACGGAATGTGCGAATGAAATCGCAATTGCTTAAGCCAACGTAAGTGAACGAAATTTGACGAAACTGAGCAATAAGTCTGTATGGGCACAACATACATTTTACATGTAATCTTACATTTCCTTACGCTGAATTAATCCAACAAAAGTCTTCCATGTTAGCCCTTACGGTCTTGGAAAATGTAACGTTTTGGCGTAAGAGAATTGATACGCAACTGTTACATTCCTTAAGGCTCAAATACATTCAAAAAGTGAGAACAAAAAGTGAGAAAAGTGAAAAAAATGAAAATGTTGTTTATATGACAGCGCCACTGGAAGAATATTATGAACTAAATAAAAGCTCTTTTTGTTGTAAAAAGCTATTTATATTATTTTGAAGTTTGATTGACACTTGACAGATTATTTATAAAAAATAATTATTTTCATTTGGTTCTTGGTTTTTATATTTATGATTTATCATATTTGAAATTATTTGAAATTTCAAATTATGGTATTTAAAATATAATATTTATTGGGTACAAAAATACTTTGTGTATAAAAATTTTTTTTTAAATAAAGATGATACAAAACGGGTAATTTGACATAACATTATTGTTTACTAATCGAATTAATTCAAAATTAATTATTTCAAAATTAGTCAGTCATTCACATATTTATTAAATGTCAAATGTCATTTATTTATCATATAGTAAAACCATTTGTTTATCATATACCCAAACCTTTTTTGATATTTATCATAAATTTTTACCTTTTTCTGAAGCATTTTCTGAAACCTACCGGGAAAACTATGCAAATGTTTATATGTGTTAGTGTTTTAAAGCTTCCACTGTTTTCAATTTTTTAAAGCTAGAATGTTTTTAGCTTTTTAATTATTCACTTTTTGAAAAATGAAAAGGAATGATATAAATTTTAATGCTACGAACAGGGACAAAACATAATTTTCAAAAAGTGGTAGGTACTTTTTGTTCGCACTTTTTGTATGTATTTGAGCCTTTATATGAGAAGTGACACTATTTTTCGTTACGATAAGTCCTCTCAAAAGCGTAATGTTTCTGTACAGTTTAGGTGTAATGTTTTCGTACTGTTTAAGTGTAATGTTTTCGTACAGTTTAGGTGTAATGTATTCGTACATATTTAGCGTAACTTGTGCGTAGTCTTTATGTGTAACGTATACGTACAAATTTTGCGTAATTTTTTCGTACTGATTTAATGTATCGTATTCGTATTTATTTAATAATTAAAAAACAAATTAGTTATTTTAATAATATATTTCCAAACAAAAATAAATATTAAATATAAAAATAGAAAAAAATAATGAATAAAAAAATTGTAACTTTTTACAAAAAGTTTCGTAACTCTTTAGGTGTTCGTAAGCTTAACATTTCCTTAAAGAATTTATCGTAAACTTGAAATAGTGGGAAAAAAACTTAACGTTAACATTACATTTTCATTCGGAATTTAGCGTATACAATTTATGTGTACGCCAACGTTACATTTTGGTTAAGAAATTTTCGTAACTTTTTAGGCGTTCGTAAACTTAACAATTCCGTAAAGAATTTAGCGTACACTTGAAATAGTAGAAAAAAAAAGTTTACATTAACATTACATTTCCATACGGAATCTAACGTATACAATTAATGTGTACGCCAACGTTACATTTTGGTTAAGAAATTTTCGTAAACTTAACATTTCCGTACAGAATTTAGTGTACACTTGAAATACTAGAAAAAACTTCACGTTAACATTACATTTTCGTTCGGAATTTAGAGTATACTTTTAAATGCTTGGCGGGTATATAAATTGGCTCCCCGAATTTAGGCCGCGTGACTTTAGACCGCGATAAAAACTGACTTTAGACCGCGCGGCCCAAAGTCATTTTCCAAAATGACATTAGGCCGCGCTAAAAAAAATGACTTTAAAAATGACTTAATTACCAATTTCGATTCCAAATTCCGTTTCCATATTCCGTTTCCATATTCCATATTCCATAACTAATCGGTCTGATTTCTGGTCATGTTAAAAATATGATTGCAGAAAATAGTAAACAATTAATTGTTAATTCCAACAATTAATCTTAATTAATGACCAAATAAACAATTGTTAATTTGAAAATATTCATGACTGTCATTAATTAAAATTCAAATTAATAGAAATACATATTTTCAAAATTATTACGTGGTTGGATGAAAATGCGTGAAAGTTCTGAGACACCAATAAATGGTTAAATTGTACCAATGCATTTGGATGTAACACGTGAGGATATATTACGTGAAGCTGTTGAAGCAATGGGTGCTCATATGAATGCTGGTGAGCATGGTATTATCGCTGTAATAAATACAGCTGGTAGTTTATTTCGTGGACGTGTTGAAAATCAAGATGTACAACAATGGGAAATAATGTTAAAAACAAATATACTTGGTTCATTAAGAGTTGCAACAGCATTTGTTGGTTTATTAAAACCAACACGTGGTCGTTTAATATATTTAGTTTGCTGGTAGTCAAAATGGTGATGGTTTAGTATCATTTACAGCATCACGTGTTGCTGTTGAATGTTGTGCAGAAGAATTACGTAAAGAATTACAACCACATGGTGTTAGTGTTGTAGCATTAGATACAAATGGTGTACCAGCCGAGGCATTATTTAGAGCACCAGTACCAAATAGTAATAAAAATGATATATACTTTTTTTAAATAATTTTATTAATTCTAAATATTAATTTATGTTTTTCCATATATATAGCAATTTCAGAAATTGAAGGTGCACCAACACAATATCCAGCTGAAGTTTTTACAACAAGTGCATTACAAGTAATTGAACACGCTTTATTTGATTTAAGGCCACAAGAACTATATCAATTGGCCGCACCAAACAGTAAATTTAATCTATCGTTGCCATGCAGATCATCATTTCGTTTTAAAATGGATGTTGGAAATAATAGTAATATTCAAAGAGTATAAAATAAAGAAAATTATATCAGTTAAAAAAAATCCTGGATTACTTTTTTAAATCTTTTATATAATAATTTAATTTTTTTGTTTGTCTTTTTTTATATTTTATCTTTGTGGACTGATGTTTATTTTTTATTTCAAAATCTATATAAAGTAACGAAAGAAATTTTTTTATCTTGACGATTTTTTGTCAATAATGTTAACATATTTTTTTTTTTTAAAGAAAAGTAATATTATTTTTGCCACTGCCCAGCTTTGGCAAGAGCCAGACACCGCTCACTTGGCAGCTGCTACCTACGCGACTTAAACGATCTAGCGTCTGCGCGCCCAACGAACCTGACACAGTTCTTAAACGCGACTAATTGGATCTAAAAAAACCATTCCCAACCCAAACCTTATCCTTGTGTTGACGAGTATAAGTGGTACTAAAACGGCACTATAGTGCTAATTGGAGGATCAACCGGGGAGGGTGATCCTCGCCACTTCAACCAACCAACCAATGCTATGTAAACAACTTAATAAACGATTAAAAACACGATTTGTAATAAATGATGAATCCCAATTAGATGATCCATCATTATTAAAAATATTAACAACAGTTTTTAATAAATTCAAACTTAATATTAATGAAATATTTCTTTGTTGTTTCTGGTATTCTTTAGTAGATAATCGGCCAAAACTACGTTGAATTGTAACAAGATAATAATGTTGCGTTACAATTACTGGAGTAAAATCCTAAAAAAATTACAATTATGTTATTATAAAAAAGATAAATACTTTTATCACAAACAGACCGTGACACTACACTTCTCCAATGTTTTTCCAAGAAAACATCACTAAAATTTGTATTCTTTTATTTAAATTTTGTAAATTAATTATTTAAATACTATAAATATTGTAATTACATGATGCCGTGAGACGTGAGATGGTTTGTCCTGATGCAGCAATCAATTATAGCGGCAAATTGTTCAGCACTTGGGCGATGAGATGGCATTGGATCTTTATAAGCCCTTTTTGGAGGTGGACCGATAACAAGTGGTGGAGCTATATATTGAACATTAATATAATTTTTCGGAATAAAATAAGCAAATACATGATACCTTCCGCAGAGTTATTTTTTTCAAATGGATTATTAGTAGGTCAAATACTGCAGAGATCACTTCAAAAAATTTGGAAATTTACATTAAGTATTGTAAATTCTTTAATCGAAAAGTCGAACATGATCATTTTGGAATTTCATTTGTAGAAGAAGATTATTTACACTTTTTATCAAATTTAATTACAGTAATTTGTCAAAGTGATTAAATATATAATTTGATTTTTTTATACATACATATTTGAATTGGTTTTATTATTTGTGTGCTTAGGAATTGGTACTATTAATTAATCTGAATATTTTTGGTAGATTGCAAATATTTTATTTCCATTAGATTATTTTGTTATGCTGTAAAACATAAGAACTTTTTATTTTATTTTCTCTATAATATTATAGAAATACTTACAAAATTATATTGTTGGTTTACTATTGTATATATATTATGTGTACGTTTTGTTGATATACTTTTCAACATTTGAAGTACAATAAACACATTTTAAAACTGGTCTAAATTCTGCTTCTAATTGTATTCTATCAAATTCTTCCATTCTTTGTTTATGATTAAGAAGTATATATTTCCAGCATTCGCCACAAACTTTCAAATGACCACATGGAAACATTGCAACTTGCAACTTCACTTGTGTTAAGAAGACATACAGTGCATGGCATTATTTTCATGATTGCACAAAATGATTGTGAAATTTTATCAGAACCAGCTTCTTCCTCCGAGTCTAATAAATCATTGTCGTTATTATCGGATATGGCTTCGTCAACTGTGTCAAAATTATCTAGTTGTATACATAAATTATTATCAGCATATACAATGCGATTTAAAAATGCATGTGGAGAAATATTGTTTTTCTCCAATGCTTCACTTGCTTCCATAATTTTTGCTGAACGATTCTTGAATAAGTTAAAAAAAATATTAGTTAATAAGAAAAATGTGTATAACACGCGGGCACAAGTTATTTTGAAAATCGGTAACGACCGACATTGTTTACCTTATATTTTTGCTTCCTTTTGGGTACTGTTGTGCCCCCACTTTCAATTAATAGTTGAAATTCACGTGATTTCCCATATTCGTGACTCAGCAAATAACTAACAAATTTACAAAAATTACCGTGCTTCATTAATCGTTTTCCAAGAACCCCATTTTGAGCTTCCAAAGCACTTGTTCTTCTTGTATTTTGCTTAAAAACTGACAAGTTATTTGGACCTTCCTGTTGAAAAAAGGAACAAAAATATTTTTAAAAAATATACATATATATATAATAATATCGCATATACTCTTAATTACCTTTTTAATCCATTGATATTCATAATATTCTATAAAAGATTTACATACGTTTGGATCTAGTTCCACTGCAAGGCTTTTGATGGTGGTGAAACATTCTACAATGTTATTAGCTGGAAGTAATAGCAATGCAAGTAGTTTGTAATATATGTCTCTTATATCTTTATTTTCTTTAATACCTGCCGTGAAAAGTGGAATTTGTGACGCTTTTCGTTTTGCTGCTTGGCAAAAATGGAACCAACAAGTATATAATGTTACACCTGGATAAACATGGCGTAATGCGTTTCGCATCGAAATTTCAAAATCAGTCATTATAAAAATACCTTCCAATGACAAATGTTTTTTTAATGTTTTGAATAAGTGAATGTAGCATTCTATAGTCTTCCGCGACATTAAGACGTAGATGAATGGTATTGCCTATTAACAATTTATAAAATAATTAATATACATATGTTGTGTGTTTCTTATTTAAATCTGTAGATCGACTAGATTTTTTAAAATCTGAAATCAGATTAATCTGTCTTGTGAAATAAGAAACTGTTTCAGATTGATTAGATTAATCAGACTGATGTGAACATGTACTTATATCTCCTTCCCAAGGTATCCGTACATAATCTCGAAAAAAAAATCTTGAAAAAATATTTACTTCAGTATTAAATGAAAATTAATAATCCCATTCGGACCAACGAAGAGGACGTGGTGGGATTTAGTTAAAAAAATATCAAAAATTTCAAGTTTTTTTCGAGACTACGTACGGATTCCTTGGGAAGAATATGAGTCCATGTATTATGTAAGCATTCTCCCAACAATTTTTACTTATAAATAATTATAATAATTAACCTGTTCACAATACTCCACATAAATTACCAATAATTGATAAAATCCACCTAAAGGGCAAATTTTAAATGTTGCATCCATTAGAAATTTCCGTTGACTCTGTGGAATATGCTTATTAATATTATCTATTATATGATCCGAAGCAAAATAACAGTATGAAAAGGTAGTGAAGTCATATGCGCCTTTATAAAAAAAATATTCACTTTCTTCATGTTTTGTTTTGCTGTAGCATTGCACCATATCTTCATTTTGGTATGCTGTTATAACTTCATTTACATTTAATGGCGGCTTCGGAATTGTACTACTACGAATTCGTAACAAATTCCTTTGAATTTTATTAAAATTTAGGAGTGAATTTTGATTTCTTAAATTTAACATGCAAGAAATTTGTACATATAAGAGATAAAGATAGAATGAAAATAGAAAATGTAAGAAAAACACTTACTTAACCGTGGATGCATCAAAAATTTCTCGAATATCTGAGATTTGCGATGTATTTGTGAAGTGGACTGGAGATTAGCACAATCATTTTTTATTTCGGACAACACTTTCATTTCCAATATTTCCTTCTCTTTCGATGCATGACAATGCGCAATAAACGGATCAAAAAAGTAACACTTGCCATCGTTAATATATACTCGTGATTTGCAATGCTTCTCTCTACATGTATAAGCAATTGCCCCATCAACCAAAACTTTATTTCGTACGTATAATTGTTTCTCTGTAGTTGAATGCAAAATAAATTTATCACGGCGTTTACCCGCAATAAATTCATAATCAATTAAATTATGCAAACAATATTTACCAGCTGTATTTTTTGACATTTTAAATTTAAAGTTTTTGGTTGACGAAACAATCTGGAAAAATATTTAAAAAAAATGTTATTAGATTAATTCCAAAAATATATTTATTAGCAAATAGCTTACGCAAATCTCAGATATTCGAGATATAATTAATTCACTAATTATTATTTCGAAGTTTTTTTTGACGAGAACACGTTTTTTTTTTCACAAAAAGGCGTTTTTTTTTAAAGTTCTGGTTGACGAAACAATCTGGAAAAATATTTAAAAAAAATGTTATTAGATTAATTCCAAAAATATATTTATTAGCAAAAAGCTTACCTTTTTAAAAATTGATTGGAAAATAAATTTAATTTCAAATAACTAATAATTAATTCACTAATTATTATTGAGAAGTTTTTTTTTCACGAGAACACGTTTTTTTTTTCACGAAAAGACGTTTTTTTTAAAGTTCTGGTTGACGAAACAATCTGGAAAAATATTTAAAAAAAATGTTATTAGATTAATTCCAAAAATATATTTATTAGCAAAAAGCTTACCTTTTTAAAAATTGATTGGAAAATAAATTTAAATTCAAATAACTAATAATTAATTCACTAATTATTATTGAGAAGTTTTTTTTTTCACGAGAACACGTTTTTTTTCACAAATAGACGTTTTTTTTTTAAAGTTCTGGTTGACGAAACAATCTGGAAAAATATTTAAAAAAAATGTTATTAGATTAATTCCAAAAATATATTTATTAGCAAAAAGCTTACCTTTTTAAAAATTGATTGGAAAATAAATTTAAATTCAAATAACTAATAATTAATTCACTAATTATTATTGAGAAGTTTTTTTTGACGAGAACACGTTTTTTTTCACAAAAAGGCCTTTTTTTTTTTAAAGTTCTGGTTGACGAAACAATCTGGAAAAATATTTAAAAAAAATGTTATTAGATTAATTCCAAAAATATATTTATTAGCAAAAAGCTTACCTTTTTAAAAATTGATTGGAAAATAAATTTAAATTCAAATAACTAATAATTAATTCACTAATTATTATTGAGAAGTTTTTTTTGACGAGAACACGTTTTATTTCACAAAAAGACGTTTTTTTTTAAAGTTCTGGTTGACGAAACAATCTGGAAAAATATTTAAAAAAAATGTTATTAGATTAATTCCAAAAATATATTTATTAGCAAAAAGGTTACCTTTTTAAAAATTGATGGGAAAATAAATTTAAATTCAAATAACTAATAATTAATTCACTAATTATTATTGAGAAGTTTTTTTTGACGAGAACACGTTTTTTTTCACAAAAAGGCGTTTTTTTCCCAATTTAGGATCCCAATTTTTTTTTAATTGCAGTTAATGAAATTCCCTATATTCTGAAAAAAAAAATTAATTATTTTTTTAAAAAGCCGTCTAAAACTGCAAATTACTAGATATGGAGGTGTAGTGAATATTTTACCGTTATTTTCATAACGGTAAGCATTAAGTGGATTTTTTTATTTAGTTTAGTAGAGCAAAGCTTCAGAATTTTTTTTAAGTCAACTTGTTCTAACAAAAGTCTTCTAGAAAAAGGATAAAAATGAGAAAAACAAGATCTTGCACTATATTGTCTAGTTTTTTCCCTCAGGTATAAAAAGTTAAATCGTCCGCAAAAGCTAGTGCATATTTTTTTCCAGTTGTATTATTTAATTATTTCAATAAGTCATTTAAACATAATATAAATAATATAGCTTAAGTTACCGTTCCTTGTTGAAGACCATTTTTAATCATGAATATTTTGTTTGATGTAATACCATTAATTTCTACAACAAATTTCTTGTTAGTAATCATGTTATAAATTATTTTAATAACGTGTTTTGGGAAATTGTATTTTGTCATTTTTAATATTACAATGAGCAGACTACCGACACATTCTTTATTGTTTATTTGCCAACACAGATCAGAAACTAATTTGGTGACAGCATGTATGGTGGAATGTTTTGGTCTAAATCCAAATTGATTATTTGTCAATATATTATTTTCTTCAATAAACTGAAAGATATAATTGTTTACAACTTTTTCGAAAATCTTGCTAATATTTGGTAGCAGGCTTATAGGTCTAAAATTGTTACAATCTGTTGGATCTTTACCTGGTTTTTTAATTGCTATAACTTTAGCGATTTTCCATGCATTTGGAAAATAATTATTATGTAAACAGTTGTTGAATATTATAACATATTGATTAATAACATTATCTGTTAAATTTTTCAAGACAATATTAGGTATTTTATCGTATCCTGGCGATATTTTATTCTTCAGTTTTTTAATAAATTCATTCAGATATTTTGGCGTAACGAAAAAATAATAATTTGTTAGGTAACTACGCCAGTGCTCCTCCATTATTTCCCACAAAATATCAGAAATCATGTTTTCATCATATAACCATCTTCCAAGTAAAGCTAATGGAGGAGCACTAGCATAATTAACTATAGAACACTATAATGGTTGTGTTTACCAAATATCAGCCCAATCCATCCAGGGGTACCAGAGAAAATCCCAGATAAAAATATGGCCATTCATCATTTCATCCAGACCACTAATTTGAACGTGTTTACCAAATATCAGCCCAATCCATCCAGGGGTGCCAGATGAAAATATGGGCATACATAATTTCATCCAGGATAATAATACATACATATATTGATATTTCATTAAAAAAAATGAAATAATATCCTTCCTGAATTTTTTTTTATTTTACTTACTTTTTTTTAAATTTCATTTACCTATAAAAATTGAGTATAAATTTGTAATTATTTTTACAATTTTATAAGCCCGAGCCAATTTTTGAAACAAATAAAAAAAACCACACCTGAATCTAAAAATCCACCTTTTCTCATACATTTTATCTGAAAAACAAAAAATATAAATAAAAAATTTAAACCAAAAATTAGGTTATTGGTAATTAATATTTTCTATATACTATACATCCATCCATATGTAATGTACATACGAAGCTATTATTCAGAAAAAAAATCAGAATTGCAAATAAACAATAATTTGAAACCCACACAAAAAAAAGAGCTTTCAGGCATCAAAAATATTTTAAAATTGACTTCAGCGCTCAAAGTTTCCTATCAGAGACTAAATACATTAAAATCCACACATTTACTTCCAAAAAATTTTTGTAAAAAAGAGGTAATTATATAAAAATTTAATTATTACAAAATTGATAACAAATATCAAAAATGTAAAACATATACATAATCAGCATGAAAATTAGAGATTTGATATTTTTTATTAGCGATTTCAATCTAATTATTCTACTATCTGTATTATCAATGTTTGATCTATATTTTATTTTTGATCTATAGATATTTTTTATTTCAGGTACTTTTATGTTTTTCTAATTTCTTAACTATGTGATTGTCAATTTTTTTTATATGTGATGTTTTCTTTATTTTGGGTATAGTTATTTCAATTGTATCAGTAATAAGTTTATTAAGTAATTACATAAATATCGACTTCTTCATTAAATAAATTGTAATTGTTCGGAACTATGATATCCTTACCTAACGAAGTAATGAAAAAATTATTATTTAATTTATTTTTAAATCTATTCCAATTAGTTTTTTTGAAATTGTATTTATGTAATTCTAATACATCATTCAGTATAATGTCATTTGAATTCTGAAGCGATATTTTAAAATAAAGAGCACAATGATCACTGTCAAAGGCCAGAGTTTTTAGGTAGTAATTAATTTCATTTAAGTTAAAATTTATCCTGCTATCAGCAATACATATATCAAGATACGAGCCACATCTTGCGTACGTTGGAAATTCGCTGCAATAAAGTTTTGTTTTGTAGGTAATATTATTATTATCAAGCCAAGATGTTATAAAATTCCCACGAGTATTACGGTCAACATTTTTCCATTTGGTATGTTTAGCATTTAAATCCCCGGCCAATATATAGTACCTACATATCGTTTTTATCTAATCTAAGAGTTGTAAATAATTTTTCGAATTCAATTTGAAATAACTAGGAATATCTGTAGGAAGCATATGCTGAAATTAATATTAAATTTTCACCATTTTTTAATTTTAACGATGTGATTGTAGTTTCAAGACATTTGAATTTTTGAATATCATTATTATATATTACTTTAGATTTTAAAGTATTTCTTACTAATATTGCAGTACCCCGTCCTTGAACTGAGTCTGGTCTATCATTTCTTAACAAATAATAATTATCAAAGCAAACTTTATGGTTTTGATTTAGTTTAGTTTCACTTATTAATACTATATCAGAGTTTTTTTCCTCGATAAAATGCATAAAGTAATTTTGTTTTTCTTTTGATATTAATGAATTTATATTTATTGATATTATTTTTAAATTTTGAATAAAGTAAGTTTTATCCATTGCGTACATTGATGAAATTTTCATACAGAAAATCTATACGGAGCGAAATTTACTGACTATTGTAAGTAACGAATTTGTTAGTTCCTTAAAGTCTATTACATTGTTTTGTTGAATTGGAGTTGGTTCTTTAAATAGATCTGCAAAAGATTTATTTGGGGAAATATTGTTTTTTATGGGGTTTTTATGTGTTTGATTATTTTCTCTGGCTAATGACTTTTTCATCTATTAGGTTTTTATAAATTGCGCAACCCCCGAATGAAGCTGGATGGCCATATTTTTTGCATAGTACACAAAATAGCTCTTCGTGACTTTTTTCAGTGTTTTGAATTGAACATTCTTGTGACACCCAGGAATGCCTACAAATTTGGAAAAAAATAATAAATTAGAAATAAATTTTTTTATCAAAAATACTTCCTCTGCGTGAGCCGGTCTGTCAAGTTGTGTTAGTTGTGTCAAAGTTTTTTTTTGTAGGTTGGCTGTAGTTGTCGTTAAGTTATAATGTGTGGTGTTGTACCCTAGATGTCGCGGTGGTGGTGAAAATTTAAATGTTTTCGAAAATCAAAAACAAATGATGCTCTTGATTTGACCCCATGGCATGATCAGTTGATGAGTAAGATCGGAAAAAAATTAAAAATCGAGGAATCAAATATTGACTGCTGCGCTGGACACCGGGTTTAAATATTTTGAATTTTTTTTGTTCGTTTTTTTAAGCAGTTTTTTTTTGTTTCAAAATTTTTTTTTTGATAAATTATTAATTATTAATACGAGAATACGAAAATTTGTATATGTGATGGAAAAGAAACATTAAAAAGCGGAAAAAAAGAATTAGAAATAAATAATAGCCGTGTTTAAATTTTAAAAATCGAAACAAAAATTATTGAAAAAAAAAATTTTATGGAAAAACATATAAAAATTTTTTATAAAAAACTGAAAAAAAAACATATGGAGAGTTATAATTTATAATAAAAAATAAAAACCAAATATGTACGTTAAATATTAATAATTATGGTGTCCAGCGCGCGCGTAAATTTTTAATTTGGGTGAACCGTCAAGCCGAAATTTTGTTTCTGTGGTGTCCTGTTCCTATGTGCCAGAGTAGTTACGTCTCTTAGTAAGCTGTCCTATATCGGAGTGTCCTCGTTGGAGTTCCGTCAGCGTCCTCATCGTGGGAGATTGAATTCAGTCTTGATTTTTTTTTTGTAGATTTTTTTTTGTTTAATTAGTTTTTTTAATTGATTTGGTTTTGGTTTTTTTAACGTAGAGTTAGAGTTTAATTTTCAATTTGTATATTGCAAAAAAAAACAAATGACTATTTTGTTAGTACCATTTTTTTAGGTGTTGCTGATCCTGACATGTCCGGAGAAGTTCCACCCAACGTATCAAAAGGTACGTGGTAATTTTTGTTAATTAATTGAGTGGCCATAAAAAATGTAGTAGTAGTGTAAGTTAGGTTTAAAACAATTAAAAGGCCACATAAAAGGAAAAATATAAAAAAAAACCCCAATTAATTAATTCAATAGCTTAAAGATTTTTTGTCATACACTTAGCGTTATTAATTTATTTAATTATTTATTTTTAAGTATTTCTTATAGTAGAACATTGAAAAAAAAAATTAATTAAAACGAAGAAATTTTTAAAAAAAATTTTGTTGTAAAATTAATTAAAACGAAGAAATTTTTAAAAAAAATTTTGTTGTTTTGTTGTGGTGATTTATTTTTTGTTGTTTTGGTGATTTAGGTCAATTGGCCATTGATGGGTGCGTGTCGATGGTGAAATTATGAGTTTTCCTAGTTGTTTTCTTTGTTCCTTTGCTTGACTTTGTGTTGTATTTGGAAGCTGAACGAGAAAAAAAATTGGTCTTGTTTTTTTGGAGATTGTGGCTAGGTCACTCAGACCTGGCGCCCAACGCTTTCAGCTTTCGAACCCTTCTCCTCCGAACTTATCTTCAGCTAACATATCAAAATAATTGATTTCGTTAGATTCTCTCGGATTATGTGGTTAGATTCTCCCGGACATTTTACGCACCGATATTCCATTTTACAATTTAGAGCCGCGTGCCCGAAACGATGACATCGTTTACAATTGTAATGTTTGTGTTTTATTAATTTTTTCCCATGATACTGATTGATTATTTAAATATTTAATTTTATATACTTCTAAAGCATTACTGTATTTTATTTGGACTATATAAATAGGTAATTTTTTATTATTTTGCATGGATTTCTTAGTAGTTAGTCTGATTCTTTATTAAATTCAACGTTTGGAATATTTAATTCATTTCAAGCAAATAGGATATTTTCAGGATCTTCATTTTCATGAAGTCATTTTAACACTATAGTTTTGTATTTTTCACACGATGGGGTGTACGAATAATAATTAGCTTCAATAGCATTTAGTGCTTCTTTACTTTGCTTATACTTTTCTAAATTATTAACATAAAGTGCATGTTTATTTTCATTTATTTTTTTAGTACATAAATTTTTTTTATCAATTTTTATTTTTTTTATTTATAGTTAAAGTATTGGTCATAAGCTTTATTATGTGATTTGGATTTTGATCGCTTTTATTAATTGGTGGGATTTTAATTTTTTTATTAGGTTGAATATTATTATTAACAATACTTCCCTGAGTATTTTCATTGTTGTCTTTTTGTTGACTTTCTGTAGTTGTAGTATTATTCCGAGTGTTAAAATCTTTGTTATTGCTTTGTGGTATTTCTTGAGATTGCTGGATTGCAGTTCCTTCTCTCATAGACTTTTTTTTCAATATTTTTTCTCGAACATTCTTAATAACCTGATCTTTAATCAGTGAGACGTTAAGAGAACTTATTTCATTGTTTTGTTTTTCATTGATAAAATTGTCATGTGTCATCTTTAGGTATTTCATCATCCATCATTTCAACGGGTAATAGGTGAAATTGGTTATTATTTGTTGTATCATGATTATTATTATGCACCACTTTTACATTATTGGTGTTAGTTTTTAATGATAGTTTTTTTGGCTGTACTTCCGAATAACGGGCCCGAGCTTTTAAGATGACGTCATTACATAATGGTACTTTATGACGTCAGGACTCCGAATAATGATGTCATTTTACCCGCAAACGCCATCTAGTAGCCGAAAAATGCATTACAAATTTTTTTTAAAAAATCATATTTTTGCCATTTTCTCCTTAACGGTAAATTGTAGGATCCCAATTTTTTTTTAATTGTAGTTAATGAAATTCCCTATATTCTGAAAAAAAAATTTAATTATTTTTTTAAAAAGCCGTCTAAAACTGCAAATTACTAGATATGGAGGTGTAGTGAATATTTTACCGTTATTTTCATAACGGTAAGCGTTAAGTGGATTTTTTTATTTAGTTTAGTAGAGCAAAGCTTCAGAATTTTTTTTAAGTCAACTTGTTCTAACAAAAGTCTTCTAGAAAAAGGATAAAATGAGAAAAACAAGATCTTGCACTATATTGTCTAGTTTTTTCCTTAAGGTATAAATAGTTAAATCGTCCGCAAAAACTAGTGCATATTTTTTTCCAGTTGTATTATTTAATTATTTCAATAAGTCATTTAAACATAATATAAATAATATAGGTTAAGTTACCGTTCCTTGTTGAAGACCATTTTTAATCATGAATATTTTGTTTGATGTAATACCATTAATTTCTACAACAAATTTCGTGTTAGTAATAATGTTAAAAATTATTTTAATAACGTGTTTTGGGAAATTGTATTTTGTCATTTTTAATATTACAATGAGCAGACTACCGACACATTCTTTATTGTTTATTTGCCAACACAGATCAGAAACTAATTTGGTGACAGCATGTATGGTGGAATGTTTTGGTCTAAATCCAAATTGATTATTTGTCAATATATTATTTTCTTCAATAAACTGAAAGATATAATTGTTTACAACTTTTTCGAAAATCTTGCTAATATTTGGTAGCAGGCTTATAGGTCTAAAATTGTAACAATCTGTTGGATCTTTACCTGGTTTTTTAATTGCTATAACTTTAGCGATTTTCCATGCATTTGGAAAATAATTATTATGCAAACAGTTGTTGAATATTATAACATATTGATTAATAACATTATCTGTTAAATTTTTCAAGACAATATTAGGTATTTTATCGTATCCTGGCGATATTTTATTCTTCAGTTTTTTAATAATTTTATTCAGATATTTTGGTGTAACGAAAAAATAATAATTTGTTAGCTAACTACGCCAGTGCTCCTCCATTATTTCCCACAAAATATCAGAAATCATGTTTTCATCATATAACCATCTTCCAAGTAAAGCTAATGGAGGAGCACTAGCATAATTAACTATAGAACACTATAATGGTTGTGTTTACCAAATATCAGCCCAATCCATCCAGGGGTGCCAGAGAAAATCCCAGATAAAAATATGGCCATTCATCATTTCATCCAGACCACTAATTTGAACGTGTTTACCAAATATCAGCCCAATCCATCCAGGGGTGCCAGAGAAAATACCAGTTGAAAATATGGGCATACATAATTTCATCCAGGATAATACTCGTAATACATACATATATTGATATTTCATTAAAAAAAAACCACACCTGAATCTAACAATCCACCTTTTCTCATACATTTTATCTGAAAAACAAAAAATATAAATAAAAAATTTAAACCAAAAATTAGGTTATTGGTAATTAATATTTTCTATATACTATACATCCATCCATATGTAATGTACATACGAAGCTATTATTCAGAAAAAAAATCAGAATTGCAAATAAACAATAATTTGAAACCCACACAAAAAAAGAGCTTTCAGGCATCAAAAATATTTTAAAATTGACTTCAGCGCTCAAAGTTTCCTATCAGAGACTAAATACATTAAAATCCACACATTTACTTCCAAAAATTTTTTGAAAAAAAAAGGTAATTATATAAAAATTTAATTATTACAAAATTGATAACAAAAATCAAAAATGTAAAACATACATAATCAGCATGAAAATTAGAGATTTTATATTTTTTATTAGCGATTTCAATCTAATTATTCTACTATCTGTATTATCAATGTTTGATCTATATTTTATTTTTGATCTATAGATATTTTTTATTTAATGCAGTTATCAAGGTACTTTTATGTTTTTCTAATTTCTTAACTATGTGATTGTCAATTTTTTTTATATGTGATGTTTCCTCTATTTTGGGTATAGTTATTTCAATTGTATCAGTAATAAGTTTATTAAGTAATTACATAAATATTGATTTCTTCATTAAATAAATTGTAATTGTTCGGAACTATGATATCCTTACCTAACGAAGTAATGAAAAAATTATTATTTAATTTATTTTTAAATCTATTCCAATTAGTTTTTTTGAAATTGTATTTATGTAATTCTAATACATCATTCAGTATAATGTCATTTGAATTCTGAAGCGATATTTTAAAATAAAGAGCACAATGATCACTGTCAAAGGCCAGAGTTTTTAGGTAGTAATTAATTTCATTTAAGTTAAAATTTATCCTGCTATCAGCAATACATATATCAAGATACGAGCCACATCTTGCGTACGTTGGAAATTCGCTGCAATAAAGTTTTGTTTTGTAGGTAATATTGTTATTATCAAGCCAAGATGTTATAAAATTCCCACCAGTATTACGGTCAACATTTTTCCATTTGGTATGTTTAGCATTTAAATCCCAGGCCAATATATAGTACCTACATATCGTTTTTATCTAATCTAAGAGTTGTAAATAATTTTTCGAATTCAATTTGAAATAACTAGGAATATCTGTAGGAAGCATATGCTGAAATTAATATTAAATTTTCACCATTTTTTAATTTTAACGATGTGATTGTAGTTTCAAGACATTTGAATTTTTGAATATCATTATTATATATTACTTTAGATTTTAAAGTATTTCTTATTAATATTGCAGTACCCCGTCCTTGAACTGAGTCTGGTCTATAATTTCTTAACAAATAATAATTATCAAAGCAAACTTTATGGTTTTGATTTAGTTTAGTTTCACTTATTAATACTATATCAGAGTTTTTTTCCTCGATAAAATGCATAAAGTAATTTTGTTTTTCTTTTGATATTAATGAATTTATATTTATTGATATTATTTTTAAATTTTGAATAAAGTAAGTTTTATCCATTGCGTATATTGATGAAATTTTCATACAGAAAATCTATACGGAGCGAAATTTACTGACTATTGTAAGTAACGAATTTGTTAGTTCCTTAAAGTCTATTACATTGTTTTGTTGAATTGGAGTTGGCTCTTTAAATAGATCTGCAAAAGATTTATTTGGGGAAATATTGTTTTTTATGGGGTTTTTATGTGTTTGATTATTTTCTCTGGCTAATGACTTTTTCATCTATTAGGTTTTTATAAATTGCGCAACCCCCGAATGAAGCTGGATGGCCATATTTTTTGCATAGTACACAAAATAGCTCTTCGTGACTTTTTTCAGTGTTTTGAATTGAACATTCTTGTGACACCCAGGAATGCCTACAAATTTGGAAAAAAATAATAAATTAGAAATAAATTTTTTTATCAAAAATACTTCCTCTGCGTGAGCCGGTCTGTCAAGTTGTGTTAGTTGTGTCAAAGTTTTTTTTTGTAGGTTGGCTGTAGTTGTCGTTAAGTTATAATGTGTGGTGTTGTACCCTAGATGTCGCGGTGGTGGTGAAAATTTAAATGTTTTCGAAAATCAAAAACAAATGATGCTCTTGATTTGACCCCATGGCATGATCAGTTGATGAGTAAGATCGGAAAAAAATTAAAAATCGAGAAATCGAATATTGACTGCTGCGCTGGACACCGGGTTTAAATATTTTGAATTTTTTTTGTTCGTTTTTTTAAGCAGTTTTTTTTGTTTCAAAATTTTTTTTTTGATAAATTATTAATTATTAATACGAGAATACGAAAATTTGTATATGTGATGGAAAAGAAACATTAAAAAGCGGAAAAAAAGAATTAGAAATAAATAATAGCTGTGTTTAAATTTTAAAAATCGAAACAAAAATTATTGGAAAAAAAAATTTTATGGAAAAACATATAAAAAATTTTTATAAGAAACTGAAAAAAAAACATATGGAGAGTTATAATTTATAATAAAAAATAAAAACCAAATATGTACGTTAAATATTAATAATTATGGTGTCCAGCGCGCGAATTATATATTTTATAATTATATAATAAATTTTATATATTTTAACAAATAAAAACACAAACTTTTAAAATTAAATCTTGTTTATTGAAAATACTATAATCGACAACCTTATTACAATCGACCGTTTAGCTTAAATTCTTGTGACCAACTCCTTTTATAAAAATGAATCTTCTTATATTCTAGGCTAATTTTATAATTAAAATGCTGATTTTGCATGTAGATTTAATGTGAGAAAAATGGAAAGGAAATCGATAATCTTGATAAATATTTGTTTATCAAGAATTGGTTTCATATTTCCAAAGAATTTATAAGTATATTTAAAATATAATAGAATTACGATGTGGATGTGATGCATCCGTTTAAGATAAGTTATATATAACTCCCCCACGGTCAGATTTGGAATTCTCCTGAATTTCATTATTTGTTATCTTTTTCTTTTTTTGTTTTATTTTATTATTTGATATTATATGATCGATTTTAGGTATTTCATTATTTATTATTGTAACTTTATTTCCCTTCAATTTTTTCCACATTATTATACAAGTAATACTTATTAATATGATTACAATAATTATTATATTAATTCCATATGACATATTTTTATGAAATTTTAATTCTTTAATTTCTTCTATATTTTTAAAGTTATCTGTAATAATATTATCAAAAGTTAAGGCTTTTAAAAATGTTTGATTAAAATCATTGTTTGGATAAAAGTATCTATCTTCAAAAATATTTTTTTTATTAGAAAATGTTTCACCATATAATTTAATTTTACAGTTTAAGAAGTTAATCAAATTGTTTTTAATTAATGTAATATTTCTATCATCACAATTTTGAATTAATGTTTCTTTAATAGCATTTTTTACTAACAATAATTCATCATCTATAATTTCAATTTTAGTTTTATTATTATATTTAAGTTTACATTGGTTATTCCAAATACAATTTTTACTTATTTTTAAATCTTTTAACATAACATTTTCTTGATAAGTATAAATTTCATTTTTAATTATTACAACATATTCATTATTTTCATCAATTTCAACATTATCTCTATTTGGTAGTGGTGTAACTAATTTAAGCTCTGTTTGAATATAATTTTGTGGAATTTTTATGGCTAATACTAATAAATGATCTTTATACTGCATTACACCTAATTTAATTAATTTTAATTTAAAAAAATCTATTTGATATGTTTCAATTTCTTCTGCAGTAAGTATACTAGGATGTACTATATTATGTTTTGCTGAGGCAATATTATCTTGAATTTGGTTTATTTTATTTTCTAAAAATCTAAGCTTTAACATTTGATCTAAATATAATGAATGACTTTCTATTTGTACCTGATTATTTTTTATTTGATTATAAGTTCCTAAAATTTTATTTCTATCTAAAATTATTGCATTTTTTAATAAATCAATAGATTCGTTAAAATGGTTATTAATTGAAACTTGGTTATTAATAGTTGTAATAGCATTATGACTATTTTCATATGCAATTTTTAAGTGTCCTAAAATTTCTTCTCTATCATTATTATCCATAGTACCAAAAAGCCATTTATTTGCAGTTCCTACAATATTTAATAAACCTCTCTTTACTCTGAATTTATTTGGCGTTATTGAATTTATTTTTGCTCTGATATTATTAATTTCATATTTTATTAATTTTCTATTATCTATTTGTACATTTTCTACATTTTTTTCAATTTTCAAAAGTATATCGTTAATTTCTGTTGGATTAATAATATGTAGAACCGTTGCTGTTTCATTTACTACTTCGACATCTCGCACTTTTATTTTAATATAACCAGCTTCTTCATGTATTGGATTAATTTGTAACATTCCTTGAATTGCAGGTAGCATTGCTATTATTACGAAGATTTTGAGAACCTGTAATTAAAGGTCTTTTAATATTTGAAAAATGAATATTTTTTAATGATTTAATTCTATAATATGGTTCATTTTTATGTCTTAGCCTTTTATAATTTCGTATTGCGCCTTTTTCTCTTTTTTCTTTGTAGTTTTCCCTTTTAATATTTCGTTTATTTATTACTGCGGTTTTCATTTCATCTAATCTCTGCTTAAGTATTGTAACATCTATATTATCTTTTGCTTCTCGTGGTGTACATTTTATTGTTGTATGATATCGATCGTTATAGTTTCCTATAGCAATTTGTATCTTCATCGAATCTGAAAGTTCTTTATCCTCAATTCCTATTACTTTTTCTAATAGGGTTGAATGTAATCTTTCAATGTCTGCATTTCCTGTATGGTTGTTTGGTTTTGTTAGATGTAATTCTACGTTTTGATGTTTTAGATATTCTGCAATTTGTTCTGCTCTGAATTCATTATCCATAATTATTTTTTTTGGTTTTCCAAATTTTGCAAAATGTTCAATAATAAGACTTTTCTTTTTTCTCCAGTTTCGATCTGTAATATCGTATGCTGATGCAAATTTTGTTAATTTATCTATTACTGTTAAAAAAGATTGTTTATTAAAATGAAATATATCTAAGTGAATTATACCATTTTTTTCATCTGGTGTTTCTGTTAATGCAAATTTTGGTTTAATAGGATTTCTGTCGTATTTAATTTCTACACATTTAGTACAATTGTTTATAATTAGTCTAATATGATCTTGTAATTTTGGAAAATATATTTTATCTTTTAAACTATGGTAACATTCATTTATACCACTATGCATTGATTCTTTTGTATGATATATAGATATTTGTCTGTGTAACTCTTCCTCAGTTCGAATTTCTTGTGCTCTTTTTGTACTTTTTATAAATGTTGTTTTGTTATCATTTCCATTTCCAAACATTGATATTATTATCAGTTGTATTTTATTGTAATCTGTATCAGTAACCTCTGAATAAATACTAATACGTCCTGATTTGATATATTTTTTCAAAATATCTTTGGTTAGGTTTTCATTTTGCAATGGGTTAATTTCAATAATTTTTATTTTATGTAACTCTTCAAATTCTTCCTCTGGGTTATATGTTAATATTATTTGTATTTTGTATTTATTAACTATATCGTCTTTTATGCTTATATGATCTAAAAGTTGTTCATCTACAGAATGCATTGTATCAGATTGTACTAAATTTGATTCTAAATCATTCTCTTCATTTATTTTTTCTACTTTTTCTAATCTACTTAAATAATCGGCAACTTTATTTTCTTTACCTTGTAAGTATTCTATTTCATAATTAAATTCTTGAAGTTTTAATAACCATCTTTGATGTCGCTGTGAAAATTCTTTACCTTTATATTTGTTATTTAAATATTTAATTGGAATATGATCAGTTACAATTTTAAATTTATTGCCATATAAATACGGTCTAAAATAATTTACTGAATACATAATTGCTAAAAACTCTTTATATGTAGTACTATAGTTTTTTTCGTGATTGTTCAAAGTTCTGGATACAAAACAGACAGGGTGTCCTTGTTGCGATAGTACTGCTCCTATTGCATAATCACTTGCATCAGTTGTAACTGTAAAAGATTTATCATACTCTGGAAATTCTTTCTCTCGGGTGTGATATAATTAAAGTTTTTAAGTTATCAAACGATTCAATGTATTGAGGATCTTTGGTATTAATTTTATTTCCCTTTTTTAAATATTTAATCATCGGATAAGCTATTTTTGAATAGTCTTTAATAAATTTTCTGTAATATCCTGTTGCTCCTAGAAATCCTTTTAGTTTCTTTTCTGTTTTAGGTATTTCTAATTCTTGAATAATTTTAATTTTATCTGGGTTTGGTTTAATCCCATCTTTAGTTAATATGTGACCAAGAAATTCTGTATTTTTTTTCATAAAACTGCATTTATCAATTTGAATTTTTAAATTATGTTCTCGTAGTCTAGAAAAAATTTTATTTAGTGATTGTTCATGTTCTTCGAATGTTGTTGAAAATATCAATATGTCATCTAGATACACCACACATATTTGATTAATATATTCCCGTAAAATATTGTTCATCAATCGCTGGAATGTCGCCGGGGCATTTTTTAATCCAAACGGCATTATTAAATATTCATACAATCCTGATGGTGTAACAAAAGCGGTTTTTTCAATATCTTTTTCAGACATTAATATCTGGTGATATCCTTTTGCCAGATCTATGGTACTAAAATACTGAGCTTTTCCCAATTTGTCTAGGATACTATCTATATTTGGCAGAGGATACTTGTCATCAATTGTTATCTGATTTAGTCTTCTGTAATCAACAACAATTCTAAATTTTTGTGTATCAGAATTATCTTTTTTTTTGGGTACAACTAATATTGGTGAACTATATCTACTACAACTTTTCCTAATTATGCCTTGTTTTTCCATTTCTTCCATTTGTTTTCTTACTTCTTCTTCATGTTTAGGTGGATATCTATAAAGTTTTGAATTAATTTCTTCATTTGTTGTTGTTTTTATTTCATGAACCACTGTGTTTGTATTAGTTAAAATATCACCTTCTTTAAATAAAAGTTTATGATGTCTTTTAATTATTTTTTCAAGAACCTGTTTTTCTTTTCCATTTAGATGATCTAACTGAAGATTTTGAACTTCACTTACTTCCAATACATTTACCTCTTCTTGAAGGATTTTAGTTAGGAATGGAAGACTTTCTCCATTATTCATAATTATTTCTTGATTTTCTATATTTATATGTTTTACATTTTTTGATATCCAATCCATACCTATTAACATATTATACGGTTTATCTATTTCCATAGCAATCCATTTAAATCTTGCATTTTTTGGACATTTAAATTCTTTTGGGCATAATGTTGATACTGTTATATTTGATTTGTATATTTCTTCTTCTATAGTATTAATTGTTATTTTATTTGAATCTATTATTTGATATTTATTATTTGGAAATTTATTTTTATTTAAAATACTAATATATTCATCACCTTGTAATGTTACTGTTATAAAAATTTTTCTCCGAGGCTAATTTATAAAAAACGTGTCATTTATAACATGATCCGAGGCTAATTTATAAAAAACGTGTCATTTATAACATTTGTTTCTGGTCTACTAATATTATCTACATCCATAGGTGTAGGAGGACTGGCTACGTTATTTGGTCTACTTTGTTGGGTTCTATTATAATATTGCTGCTGATTGTCATATCTTCTAGGTTGACTATAATTTCTATATTGTTGCGATCTATTAAAATTTGGCTGTGGATTATTATTATTATTTCTGAATTGGTGTGTATTATTGTTGTTGTTATTTCTAAATTGTTGAATATTATTATTGTTATTTCTAAATGATTTATTATTACTATTAGTTCTTATTCCTTGTGGTCGATTTAAATATTGTTGTTGGTTATGGTTATACCTATAATTTCTGTTATTATGTAAATTATCTCTATTTCTATTTAAAAAACTAGGGTTCAAATTATATTGATCCTGACCTATAAAATTATCAAGAATATCTCCAATTCCTGTTAAATTATTTAAACTTATAATTGAATAAGCTAATGAACCTGAAGCTAACTCTTTAATTTTTTGTACTAACATTCCAATAAAAATATCTATAATTATTGATGGATTTTCTTGAAATGCTGCATATTCTGTTACTTCTTCCACAATATTTTTAACTCTATCTACTAATTGCTTAATACTATTTACCTGAAGACTTCCAATACTTTTTGTTATAGTCATCTGATCTTTGGATGGTTTAAAATGTTTCTTCAAACGATTTTGGCAATCATCCCAGGTTTCCGGTGGATTGAAGCTTAGGAGATTTTTAGCTGCACCTTGAATTTTGCTGCCGTAAATTACCTTGAAAACTCGATTAACTTCTTCATCATAATTTTCCAGAACACTATTCACTGAGCCAATGAATGAAGGCAGAGTTCCAGCTTCACCATTAAATATTGGTAGATAGCGGATTTCTCTTTCAATAATTGATCTCCAATTTTGTAGTTGGTTATTTTGTGCCAACTGTGTTAAAGCGATTATACATTGTGCTATTGGATCTTGAGGTTGTGCCATTTTTTCTTTTCTTTTTTTAATTAACACTTGATTTATATATTAAAGTTTTAATTATGTTTTTATTTATTTTAATTTTATTTTTTAGTGTTGTTTCTACGTAAATCACTAAATTATTCTTTGATTTACTGTGTATCCCACTTTTATTTTATTTTGTTTCAAAATAGTTCGTTTCACTGGATCTATGCTCTACGGAGAAAAATCCTACCGACTGCGCCAATTATATATTTTATAATTATATAATAAATTTTATATATTTTAACAAATAAAAACACAAACTTTTAAAATTAAATCTTGTTTATTGAAAATACTATAATCGACAACCTTATTACAATCGACCGTTTAGCTTAAATTCTTGTGACCAACTCCTTTTATAAAAATTAATCTTCTTATATTCTAGGCTAATTTTATAATTAAAATGCTGATTTTGCATGTAGATTTAATGTGAGAAAAATGGAAAGGAAATCGATAATCTTGATAAATATTTGTTTATCAAGAATTGGTTTCATATTTCCAAAGAATTTATAAGTATATTTAAAATATAATAGAATTACGATGTGGATGTGATGCATCCGTTGAAGATAAGTTATATATAACTCGCGCGTAAATTTTTAATTTGGGTGAACCGTCAAGCCGAAATTTTGTTCCTGTGGTGTCCTGTTCCTATGTGCCAGAGTAGTTACGTCTCTTAGTAAGCTGTCCTATATCGGAGTGTCCTTGTTGGAGTTCCGTCAGCGTCCTCATCGTGGGAGATTGAATTCCGTCTTGATTTTTTTTTGTAGATTATTTTGTTTAATTAGTTTTTTTAATTGATTTGATTTTGGTATTTTTAACGTAGAGTTAGAGTTTAATTTTCAATTTGTATATTGCAAAAAAAAACAAATTACTATTTTGTTAGTACCATTTTTTTAGGTGTTGCTGATCCTGACATGTCCGGAGAAGTTCCACCCAACGTATCAAAAGGTACGTGGTAATTTTTGTTAATTAATTGAGTGGCCATAAAAAATGTAGTAGTAGTGTAAGTTAGGTTTAAAACAATTAAAAGGCCACATAAAAGGAAAAATATAAAAAAAAACCCAATTAATTAATTCAATAGCTTAAAGATTTTTTGTCATACACTTAGCGTTATTAATTTATTTAATTATTTATTTTTAAGTATTTCTTATAGTAGAACATTGAAAAAAAAAAATTAATTAAAACGAAGAAATTTTTAAAAAAAATTTTGTTGTAAAATTCAAAAGTGGTGTTTTTATTTTTTGTTGTTTTGGTGATTTAGGTCAATTGGGCATTGATGGGTGCGTGTCGATGGTGAAATTATGTGTTTTCCTATGTGTTTTCTTTGTTCCTTTGCTTGACTTTGTGTTGTATTTCCATGGCGGGATAAATCAGAACAATTGAGTGATCCGGAGTATACGGAATTTTCCTTTTCGCAATTTTTCTTCAATCTATCGTTGGTTCTGAGGTAACCAATGTAATGGATTGAAGAGAATGGTCGTTGTTGATATGATGGTTAGATACATCATTGGCGAACCACGCCCCAAAGACTGCTAAGCCGGCAATAAGGAGGAAATCTCAATGATCCTGGAAGCTGAACGAGAAAAAAAATTGGTCTTGTTTTTTTGGTGATTGTGGCTAGGTTACTCAGACCTGGCGCCCAACGCTTTCAGCTTTCGAACCCTTCTCTTATCTTCAGCTAACATATCAAAATAATTGATTTCGTTAGATTCTCTCGGATTATGTGGTTAGATTCTCCCGGACATTTTACGCACCGATATTCCATTTTACAATTTAGAGCCGCGTGCCCGAAACGATGACATCGTTTACAATTGTAATGTTTGTGTTTTATTAATTTTTTCCCTTGATACTGATTGATTATTTAAATATTTAATTTTATATACTTCTAAAGCATTACTATATTTTATTTGGACTATATAAATAGGTAATTTTTTATTATTTTGCATGGATTTCTTAGTAGTTAGTCTGATTCTTTATTAAATTCAACGTTTGGAATATTTAATTCATTTCAAGCAAATAGGATATTTTCAGGATCTTCATTTTCATGAAGTCATTTTAACACTATAGTTTTGTATTTTTCACACGATGGGGTGTACGAATAATAATTAGCTTCAATAGCATTTAGTGCTTCTTTAGTTTGCTTATACTTTTCTAAATTATTAACATAAAGTGCATGTTTATTTTCATTTATTTTTTTAGTACATACATTTTTTTTATCAATTTTTATTTTTTTTATTTATAGTTAAAGTATTGGTCATAAGCTTTATTATGTGATTTGGATTTTGATCGCTTTTATTAATTGGTGGGATTTTAATTTTTTTATTAGGTTGAATATTATTATTAACAATACTTCCCTTAGTATTTTCATTGTTGTCTTTTTGTTGACTTTCTGTAGTTGTAGTATTATTCCGAGTGTTAAAATCTTTGTTATTGGTTTGTGGTATTTCTTGAGATTGTTGGATTGCAGTTCCTTCTCTCATAGACTTTTTTTCAATATTTTTTTCTCGAACATTCTTACTAAGCTGATCTTTAATCAGTGAGACGTTAAGAGAACTTATTTTATTGTTTTGTTTTTCATTGATAAAATTGTCATATGTCATCTTTAGGTATTTCATCATCCATCATTTCAACGAGTAATAGGTGAAATTGGTTATTATTTGTTGTATCATGATTATTATTATGCACCACTTTTACATTATTGGTGTTAGTTTTTAATGATAGTTTTTTTGGCTGTACTTCCGAATAACGGGCCCGAGCTTTTAAGATGACGTCATTACATAACGGTACTTTATGACGTCAGGACTCCGAATAATGATGTCATTTTACCCGCAAACGCCTTTTTCTGTAGGACTTTTGTTAGAACAAGTTGATTTAAAAAAAATTCTGAAGCTTTGCTCTATTACACTAAATAAAAAAATCCATTTAACGCTTACCGTTAAGATAATAACGGTAAAATATTCACTACACCTTTATATCTAGTAATTTGCAGTTTTAGACGACTACTTAAAAAAATAATAAAAATTTTTTTTTTCAGAATATAGTGAATTTCATTAGCTACAATTTAAAAAAATGCGGATCTTACAATTTACCGTTACGGAGAAAATGCTAAAAATATGAATTTTGTATAAAATTTATAATGCATTTTTCGGCCACTAGATGGCGTTTGCGGGTAAAATGACATCATTATTCAGAGCCCTGACGTCATAAAGTACCGTTATGTAATGACGTCATCTTAAAAGCTCGGGCCCGTTATTCGGAAGTATCCTCGTTTTTTTAGTAATGCAAATTCTTTTTTTAATTTATTATTCTCTTCTAAAAGTTGAGTTTTATTTTTGTTCTCGCGCATTGCACGTGTTTTATTTAATTGGCTTTGTTTTTTATTTACTGAAAAAGAATTGCTATTCAAGTTCACAATATCATTTTTTTCATTATCATCGTTTTTATTGAATGTTTTAACTATTTGTTCACTTTCCAACATATTAATTATCAGCATGAGGTGATAATTTAGTACAAAAATTAAACTTTTAACTTATTTAATATTTATTTTACTTTTCAAAATTATAAATATATAAATCGATATGTATTAGAATACGTTTTCAGTATTGGAAATTACATTTTAAACATTAACATTTTATATATTTTAGAATTTATCGCCTCTAGTGGTAGAAATTCGAAATACACTTACATTCTACTCTTAAATACCTTTCCAACGAATGGTCAAACTCTAGTTTCGGTGCACATTTACTATATAAAATTACAATTTTATTCGGAAAAATATGTTGTGGAAAAATGTGAATAGTGCCACCTACTTGCTGAATTTTTAAACTGGTTCTCAATAAATCAAGCTTTCCATCGGTGGGTCTATCATAAATTTGAGTGTGCTTTGAATTTAACTATGTGAAATAACTGGTTTTTATTGTTTACATCGGACGGACAGACAAACGGACAGACGGACGGACGGACAAAAGCGTTAACATAGGGGATTTTTTTTAACTATTCTCGGAAGTACAAGTTTAGAAAATTTAATGATTGCTTAATTAATATTTGATGAAATTTTATATAAATGAAATTTTCATAAATTTTGGCAATCATATAAAAGAACCGGGATACCCTCGAAATCCCGCTTTCAAAATCCCGTTTTTTGATAAAATAATTATGTATAATAATTCGGGCGCCCGAAAACCCCATGAATTTTTTTACTTCCGAGAATAGTTAAAAATAATATTTGTTTAAAAAAATTAATTTATCATTAATTTTAAACTTACAGTAAATTGTAATTGATATTGAAAACCCCATGAATGTATATCACCATTTATAATAAATTGTATTACAATTAAAAATTCCAAAATAACAAAAAAAAATAAAAAATGTTAAAAAATAAAGAAAAAATACTCCTATAAAATTTTAAAAATTCCAAAAATATAAAAATTAAAAAAGCAAGAAAAATAAAAAAAAGGACAAAAAAGAAGAGGAACCAGTTTCATGCTAAGTTAATATAAAAAAAAAGCGGGATAGTAAAAACGGGATTTTATAATTTTTGGAAAAAGCGGAATTTTGAATAACAGTTTTATTTTTGACATTGATATCTTTTTCATTTGACATTCACATTTTTTATAGGAAAAAATGAAACGCGACATCTTTTCCTATAAAAAGACCACAATGTTAAAATATTTACTATAAAAAGACGTGAATGTTAAATTTTGCAGATGTGTTTCTCTCTCTATTAAACAACAGGAAAATATGAATTTTGTGTCTCGTTCTCGTCGATATCTGCAAGTTCATATGGTAATGAAAATTGAACTTCATGGTAATGAAAATCAGCCTTAAATGACTTGGTCAATTTTCAATATGTTTTAATATTAATATCAAAAATCCATTTATTTTATATTAATATAATATATTTAATTTACTTGAATTTAATTAAACAAAAACATTAATTGATGGTTTAACATGGTTATTAATTTGGTATCCTGAACAATTTTTAAAAAGAACTGCTGAAACATTAATAATACATTATGAATTTTTTTTTGTCAAGATTCAACAAAATCAAGGCAAACATATTTACAAGCTAAAATACAAAATTTACCACATGAGTAAGAAATTATTGTGTTGAGGTTTGGAAAAAATAATACATTTCAAATTATTTCTTAAATAATGAATTTTTAATATTATATTTAGATAACATTATGGACAGGACATTAAAAATTAATGCATCTAAGGACTGTACAAGAAAAAATCTACCCATTTTTAATAGTTTAAAACTAAATGCCGTTATTCCAAAAATTTGTGTTGCATATAATTTCGTATAACTCTATGAATCGTTTATAACATTGGTTTTTCGTAATTTACATTTAAGTTAAAATGGCATCAAAAGTTGACATACGAAAAAAAATTTAAAATTACATATAAAAAATTCATCATGGTCATACATAAAAATAGCCAGAAAATTGCAAATGCGATAAATAAGTTTAAAAAGGATTTGACAGTAGAAAGAAAGAAAGGATCTGGCAGAAAATCTGGTTTTACTGACAAAAAGAAAGTGGATAGAATTACAAGAATTTTTATGCAGAATCCAAACAGTTCTGTTAGACAAATAGCTGTAAAATGTGGTTGTTCACCTGCTTTTGTTCAGATAGTTAAAAAACAAGCTGGTCTGAAGACATTTAAAGTTCAAAAAGTTCCAGATACAAACGCTAAACATAATTTAGAAGCTAAGAAAAGAGCGAAAATTTTAGAAAAAGATTTTTTAAAAAAATAGTCATGCATCGTTATGAATGATGAAACATATGTTTTATCCAACTTTTCACAATTACCAGGTCAAGCATTTAATACTGCGAATGAAAGAGGCAATGTTGCCGAAAAATTCAAGTCACAACCCAGAGCTAAATTTCCAAAAAAATATTTAGTTTGGCAGGCAATTTGTAGTGCAACTTTCATCACTAGTGGAACCATAAATAGTGAAATTTATATTAATGAGTGCCTGAAAAAGCGATTACTGCCATTCTACAGGCAACACAATAAAATTCCATAATTTTGGCCCGATTTAGAAGCGTGCCATTACAGCAAAAAAGCGATGGAATGGTTCCAACAAAATAATGTGGTAGTAGTACCGCGATATTCGGACCCTCCAAATTCACTAGAACTTAGGCTAATTGAGAGATACTGGGCACTAGTTAAAAAAGAATTAAAATCCACTAAAAAAAATGTCGAAAACTTACAACAATTTAAAATGGCTTGGACAAGTAATATGAAAAAAGTATCAAATGAAACCATAAAAACTATGATGCAAAAAATTCAAGAAAAAGTAAACAAATTTTATAAAACTTAAATAATTTTTGGTTCTAATATTCTAATATATTGGTCGAACATAAATGAATATTTTTTATTTTTAAGAAACTTAAAAAAAACGTTTTCTATAATTTTTTTCTTAATTTTTCAATGGGTAGATTTTTTCGTGTACAGTCCTTTGCATTAGGAACATATGATTTAAGAATTCAACAATTTAAATAATTATGTTTACAATTTTTCAATTCAGTCATTTAATTAAATTAATAACAAATTTACATGCATTATTATATTACGTATACTAATGAAAAAAATTAATATTAAATTTAATATGTCCATTAATTGAAATGTTAAAATTTAATACAAATGACATTATCAAATGATATGGAAAATATAGCAAATATGTTTACAATATAAAGGTTTATATATTATATCTACAAAGGTTTGATCATTTTAAATTGAACCGAACCAAATATATAAAGTTCTAATTGCTTTCTGTTTTTTTTAGAACAAACTTAGTGGTAATCAACTAAACGATCAAATTGTTGATACAATACATAATAAATTTCTTAACACCATAATAATTTAATAAAGGAATGTAATAAAGTTTTTAACTCCAGAATATAACGAAAAATTACAAAAAAAATTTAAAACGTTTAAAAACTTTAATTGAATTTCGACACATTTACATAATATTTCTGGTACATCTTTTTTATAATTTATATTATATTGCTCACATGTGAATATAAATATTTATGAGAACGGTTCCTAATGAATTCGAATTGAAGTATGAACTGAATTTTGCACTTTGTGTAAATTTATATACGGTATATTTTTTATAGATTTTTTTTCAACAATAATTTAGAAAATACATTATTTAATTTGATTTGAGAAATATTTTAAATATTTAAATAATTCAGTATTTACATTAAATATTTTAAAAATTAAATTAAATTTTTAACATGTTAAAAATTGAAACTATTTATGACTTCGACATGCCATGCAACGTCAAAATAACGTATAAGCATTTTGTACTACTAAGGCACAATTTTTGGCCTTGCATTTATTGGTTGAAGATTAGTCACACGAACTTCATTTTCCCAATTTCCACTTTCAATTTCTAATGATTCTATATTTTCTTTTGCAATGTTACAGTTTTTAATTCCTTCATGATCAATTATGAAATTGTGAAGAGCACATGTAGCTAAAACAATTTGGTCAACTTTTTTAACGTATAATTTTATTCCGTTGAAGAATCTGAAATCTAAACAAATAAATTATTTATCTTGTTGTTAAAATATGTTTGAATGTATTACTTATTCGCTAAGATTCCGAATGTGTTTTTAACAATACGTCTTGCTCTGCTCAACCTATAATTATATATATAATTATATATATTTGTGGAACGCTTTGAAATCGGTTTTATCATTCTTGTTGTTAATCTGAATGCTTCATCTGCTATAAAAACATATGGAACTTTTGTGTTGACTTTAACTTGTGGCAGAAGTATGTCATCTGGGAGATGAAATTTAATTCAGCAATTCCTTGGCAAAGAGAACTGGGCGTACACCCCACCATCACTTACTGTTCCATTACACCCAACATTAATGCAAATAATTTAATAATCAGGAATTACCACAGCGGGAAAATTCCACTGCCTATAAAATTCAGCAACTGCTGACCACTCTGCCTTAGATTGTGGTGTCTGAAATTTCAACAATAACATGAATATCAAAATTATTTGATAAGACATAGTAAATAAGAAAATAATTTTAAATAATCCAATTTAAGAGTGTCATATTTAGCAGTAACAGTTTCAGAAACAATTTTTGAAATAGCTGAAAAGAAATTCTGAAGGATGATGATAACGATGCAAAACAGTCGCCATTTGCAAGATAACGCAATGTGATGAATAGTAGTTTAAAAAAATAATATTCATTTTATATTTTAATACTACATTTTAATTTCCATTTCTTATCTGGTTTTTACTGGAATACAATGCCCCAAAACTGTGTCCTGACGTTCTATTCTGCTTTCTATTATACGCAATAAAATTTCGAAGGAAAAACGTAGACGCGTAAAGTTTTTAAATGTTTTTGGGTCCTAAAGCCTAAGCTCATTAAAAACTAGAGTTTGTTCGTCTTTTCCACCCAAATCTCGTCTTTGTAGCCACTTTCTTGCCCACTAAGCTCTATTTCTTTTTTTCTGGCGTCTCAGCTTGTTTTTTTATTAATAATTTCAATTATAAATAAATTATAAATTATTGTTGCACTCAATGCAATTGCTATTATTATTCATGCTTTCTTTTCAGCAAATGGACGAAATAATATAATAACCAAATGTGAACTTTGATTGCATAGTGTAAATAACAAAATATGAAAATTTTGCAACATGGTAGAAATTTCATACAATATTTTTGACATGTTGTACAACATATATTATATATTATATCGCATGTAGATCTCATAGTGTAAGTGGGCTTTAAGAAAGAAGATTATAGCTAAAACTTGTTTGCTCTAAATTATATACAACGCTGTATAATTTTATGGTTAGGAAATTTTTTCTTCGAATTTTTGATTTTGTTCGGTTCGTACTACAATAAATAAATAAATTTTGAATAAGTTTTCTTTAGTTTAAAATCTTAACCTAGGTACTTACTTATCAATATTTCAGATTTCAGTAGAAGGCAAGAAAGAAGATTATAGCTAAAACTTGTTTGCTCTAAATTAAATACATCGCTGTATAATTTTATGGTTAGACAATTTTATCCAGACAATTTTTTCTTCCAATTGTTGGTATGTTCATTGTTAATTTGTTGGTTTCTTACTGTAATAAATAAATTTTGAATAAGTTTTTTTAACTTAAAACCTTAACCTAGGTACTTACTTATCAATATTTCAGATTTCAGTAGAAGGTAAGAAAGAAAATTCTAGCTAAAACTTGTTTGCTTCTATTTTCTATATTAAATACAATGCTGTATAATATTATGGCTAGGTTAGACAATTTTATCCAGACAATTTTTGTTCGAATTTTTGATTTTGTTCATTTGTTAATTTGTTGGGATCGTACTGCAAATAAATAAATAAATTTTGAATAAGTTTTCTTTAGCTTAAAACCTTAACCTATGTACTTACTTATCAATATTTCAGATTTCAGAAAAAGGTAAAAAGGTAACTTTAATTGAATTTCGACACATTTACATAATATTTCTGGTACATCTTTTTTATAATTTATATTATATTGCTCACATGTGAATATAAATATTTATGAGAACGGTTCCTAATGAATTCGAATTGAAGTATGAACTGAATTTTGCACTTTGTGTAAATTTATATACGGTATATTTTTTATAGATTTTTTTTCAACAATAATTTAGAAAATACATTATTTAATTTGATTTGAGAAATATTTTAAATATTTAAATAATTCAGTATTTACATTAAATATTTTAAAAATTAAATTAAATTTTTAACATGTTAAAAATTGAAACTATTTATGACTTCGACATGCCATGCAACGTCAAAATAACGTATAAGCATTTTGTACTACTAAGGCACAATTTTTGGCCTTGCATTTATTGGTTGAAGATTAGTCACACGAACTTCATTTTCCCAATTTCCACTTTCAATTTCTAATGATTCTATATTTTCTTTTGCAATATTACAGTTTTTAATTCCTTCATGATCAATTATGAAATTGTGAAGAGCACATGTAGCTAAAACAATTTGGTCAACTTTTTTAACGTATAATTTTATTCCGTTGAAGAATCTGAAATCTAAACAAATAAATTATTTATCTTGTTGTTAAAATATGTTTGAATGTATTACTTATTCGCTAAGATTCCGAATGTGTTTTTAACAATACGTCTTGCTCTGCTCAACCTATAATTATATATATAATTATATATATTTGTGGAACGCTTTGAAATCGGTTTTATCATTCTTGTTGTTAATCTGAATGCTTCATCTGCTATAAAAACATATGGAACTTTTGTGTTGACTTTAACTTGTGGCAGAAGTATGTCATCTGGGAGATGAAATTTAATTCAGCAATTCCTTGGCAAAGAGAACTGGGCGTACACCCCACCATCACTTACTGTTCCATTACACCCAACATTAATGCAAATAATTTAATAATCAGGAATTACCACAGCGGGAAAATTCCACTGCCTATAAAATTCAGCAACTGCTGACCACTCTGCCTTAGATTGTGGTGTCTGAAATTTCAACAATAACATGAATATCAAAATTATTTGATAAGACATAGTAAATAAGAAAATAATTTTAAATAATCCAATTTAAGAGTGTCATATTTAGCAGTAACAGTTTCAGAAACAATTTTTGAAATAGCTGAAAAGAAATTCTGAAGGATGATGATAACGATGCAAAACAGTCGCCATTTGCAAGATAACGCAATGTGATGAATAGTAGTTTAAAAAAATAATATTCATTTTATATTTTAATACTACATTTTAATTTCCATTTCTTATCTGGTTTTTACTGGAATACAATGCCCCAAAACTGTGTCCTGACGTTCTATTCTGCTTTCTATTATACGCAATAAAATTTCGAAGGAAAAACGTAGACGCGTAAAGTTTTTAAATGTTTTTGGGTCCTAAAGCCTAAGCTCATTAAAAACTAGAGTTTGTTCGTCTTTTCCACCCAAATCTCGTCTTTGTAGCCACTTTCTTGCCCACTAAGCTCTATTTCTTTTTTTCTGGCGTCTCAGCTTGTTTTTTTATTAATAATTTCAATTATAAATAAATTATAAATTATTGTTGCACTCAATGCAATTGCTATTATTATTCATGCTTTCTTTTCAGCAAATGGACGAAATAATATAATAACCAAATGTGAACTTTGATTGCATAGTGTAAATAACAAAATATGAAAATTTTGCAACATGGTAGAAATTTCATACAATATTTTTGACATGTTGTACAACATATATTATATATTATATCGCATGTAGATCTCATAGTGTAAGTGGGCTTTAAGAAAGAAGATTATAGCTAAAACTTGTTTGCTCTAAATTATATACAACGCTGTATAATTTTATGGTTAGGAAATTTTTTCTTCGAATTTTTGATTTTGTTCGGTTCGTACTACAATAAATAAATAAATTTTGAATAAGTTTTCTTTAGTTTAAAATCTTAACCTAGGTACTTACTTATCAATATTTCAGATTTCAGTAGAAGGCAAGAAAGAAGATTATAGCTAAAACTTGTTTGCTCTAAATTAAATACATCGCTGTATAATTTTATGGTTAGACAATTTTATCCAGACAATTTTTTCTTCCAATTGTTGGTATGTTCATTGTTAATTTGTTGGTTTCTTACTGTAATAAATAAATTTTGAATAAGTTTTTTTAACTTAAAACCTTAACCTAGGTACTTACTTATCAATATTTCAGATTTCAGTAGAAGGTAAGAAAGAAAATTCTAGCTAAAACTTGTTTGCTTCTATTTTCTATATTAAATACAATGCTGTATAATATTATGGCTAGGTTAGACAATTTTATCCAGACAATTTTTGTTCGAATTTTTGATTTTGTTCATTTGTTAATTTGTTGGGATCGTACTGCAAATAAATAAATAAATTTTGAATAAGTTTTCTTTAGCTTAAAACCTTAACCTATGTACTTACTTATCAATATTTCAGATTTCAGAAAAAGGTAAGAAAGAAGATTAAGCTAAAACTTGTTTGCTACTAATAAATACAACGATGTATAATTTTATGGTTAGGTTTTTATTTATTAATAGATCTGGAGTGAGGTAGTGCTCAGTGTGCATATATTAATTGTCAAAATTTTTGTATAAATTGGTGCCCACCTGCCTCGCGTCCGTCGCGGCGATTGTAAATCCAACCCTGCCTGATCGGTATAAAGCTAACGAATTGACAAAATTAACGAGTGCGGCAACGAAACCAATTTCCACAATAAATTGATGATCCTGACGATCAAGCAATTAATTCAGATTCAGTCAAAGATCGCGATAGTCAGTCAGACAGTTAATTAAATATAAAGGTCAAATCAAGTTAATTAAATTAATTAAATACAATAAATATTTTTTTTCGTCGCTAATAGTGGTTTGATTTAAAATTGACTTTCTGTTGTTCTGCTCTTTCATATGATTTTTTTAAGAACTAGATACGAGACATAGGAAAGATATTTTTCCATTGTTTTAATTCTATTCACCTACAGTCTTGTTATTTTTCGGTATTTTGCAGGTGGTTTGCAGATGTTTGGTATTTTTTTCTGATGATCATGTTCACAGTCTTTATAATGATTATTCATTATCTTGATAGCCAAAATTTCATAATGTTGTAATTAGTTATATGTTGACAATATAATTATTGACAGTATACTTTTTTACTACATTTTTAACATCTCAGCTGTCCAACACAATTCCGCTTGAAAGTCGATTTGCTGCTGCCATTCTTGGTTCCTTCACTTGTCAAGTGCGCATTGGGATTCGAGGGCTTTACTAAAATTGTTGATGATCATGGCCACTTCATTCCATTCCTTTATCCGGCCTGTGTAGTATATTGATTCTTTACATTCATACAGTCTTCGCGTTGTTTCGTTCTTTTTGTGGAACTTCGCATTGCTGATTATCAAATTCTAAGTGTGGTTTATCTTCAAATTCTAATTTTACATATTTTGTTTGTATTTTTGAGGATTTCAAAGGTGGTGTGATAGATATGTAAAATAAATCAACAATTGTTTTAAGGCCCTGGTCCATTAGTCTTGTTAAAAGTTGTGATGACTTTTTAAAAGTCGTCACCACTTTTTTCTAGCAAAAAAGAAAAGAGATAACATGTATAATTATACAGTACAGAGAGAGATAAAAATTCCCACTCTTTAACAAAATTTCGAAATATTTTTGACATTTCGAATTTTTTTTTTTCTTTGAAAATAATTTTCAAACTGTACACACAACAAACTGTACATACTTTACCTTTTTTAATTGAAATATTTTGAAAATTCATTATTATTATTAAAAATAAACTTTATTGAAAAAATATAAAATTTAAAAAAATAGATTGCCATTCAAAAAATGTAGAATTTTTTCAAAAAATTATGACAAATTTTTTAAAGTATATGTCAAACGCCAACTTTTATTAAAAAAAGTTATTAATTATCAACTTTTTTTCGGATGCAACCACTTTTTTCGAATACAACAACTTTTTTTCGAATACTACCACTTTTTTGTTGGATTCGACGACTTTTTTGTTGGATTCGACGACTTTTTTTTCGGATACAACCACTTTTTTTCGATAAAAAGTCGTTGTTCCCTCTCTATCGCACGCATGCTTTTTTGTATCTTGCATAACTTCTTCTAGAAAAAAGTGGTGACGACTTTTAAAAAAGACTAATAGACCTGGGCCTTTAAGCATTATATTGTAACTATTTTGTACTCACTCCTTCTTTAATATTTGTTGGCTGGATATTACGACCTTCACAATATCGTAGAACATAAACGCATATTTTGTCATTCATTATGATGTTTTAACTTTAACACTATAAGTAATAGAAGAAAATCGTAACGATTTCTAATCGTAACGACTAATTCTAATTAGTTTTGAATTCTGCTAATGGCTTAAAATCACTTTTATAGAATTTTCAATCTATTTGATTCATACTATACTTTTGTTCTAATAAACAAGACTAATGCAATTTCTTAAAGATTAAAATCTTATCTTCACTATATTTTGTTTTCTTTAAAAAAAATTTAAAATAAATTAAAAAAAAACCAAATATAAAATTTCAATATTACTAATTATCTGTTTATTTTTATTTCTTTAAAGTTTTTTAAAATTAATACTATTTACATGCAAAATTTAATTCAAAATAACATTAGACACTATATTCTTTATATATTAGTTCAAAACCAAACAAAATAATAATTATTCAATTTCAAATTTAAAAAAAAAATAATAACACTCCACTACAAATTCTTCTGTACAGTCCTCTTTCTTTCGCCTCAGTTATTATCTGTAAATATTTAAAAAAAAACGTGAATATAAACACATATTCAGTAAATTACAATTTTTTACTAGTCATTTTTTACATATTCATTAACATATTTTGTATTATTTTTTCCTTTTAATGATATTTCTAACAAATAATAATATATTAATATAATATACTTAATTATATTTTTATATATAGTCCTAATATATGACTAGTTATTTAATTGTTTTTCATTTACATTATTTAACATCACATCTTGTATTTTATAATTATATTTTTGATACAAAAAAAAAATTTATTTCTCCGTCTATTCAATAGAGCTAGAAAACTAGTATAAGTTATTGAGTCATTTGTTTTTTGCGAAACGTAAAAAGAAAAAATTGATATAAACATCAGAATAAACTTTTTTTTTTTTTTTAACTTTTATAATTGCAATTTCTTACCCCAAAGGAAAAACCTGAATGAGGGTGTAAGAGTTTTTAAAGTTTAATTTAGTTATTTTCATATTTTTATAGATTTATTTTTATACACAAATTTCTTTGAATATATAATAATTTGAAAGGGATAAGTTTTAATAAGTTAATTTTAGTATGTAGTTACTTAAAAATACATAAATAATTTTGGTAAGTAATTTTAGAAGATTTCAAAAACCAATTTTTTTTTTTTTTTTTTTTTTTTTTAGGTGAGATTTAAATAAGAAAAGTAGTGATTCCTAGTTAATGTTTATCTTTCATTGGAAATTTGTGAATTTAGCATTTCATTTAGTTGAAACGCTTTATTAATTTTGAAATTTCAATTTGATTTGATATTACACATTTACACAATTTAGTAGGATATTATTGGTAGTGTACATCATTTAATTTGATAAGTTAGATAAGAATAGCTACTATTTAATTAGATAAGTTATGATACTATGATATGTTTATATTACATTAAATATTTACATCTTGATATTTATATTGCTGCTTAATTTATATTACATTTGTATTTTATAATGAATTTAGTGCATTTATATATAATAGGTCTGTTCGTTAGCTTGCTCAGGTCACATAACCCGAGTAGGTTAGGTTAGGTTGTGTTAGGTTGAGTTAGAATAAGTGACGTCACAGATCACTTTAGGTTAATTTGTGACCCAAACCCAAATTCTGTTCGCTTGCTCAGATCAAATCAGTTGGAATTTTTTACATTTTGCTGCCAAACATAAACATAATTAAATCAAAATTTAAATCAAAGCGGCTTTGATATAATTTTAAATTTTTTGTATGAATGACATATTAAATATACTAACCTATTCGACTCTATCTATTTTGGAAGGTTAGAAAAAAGCAACTCCAAGTAGATCGGATCAAGTTCAAAAAAGCTAACGAACATAGAGTATACTGGACCTAACCTAACCTAACGCAAACGAACACGATCAAATTGACACATATTGATCCAAGTAACTTGTATCAAGCTAACGAACAGACCTATTAAGATTTCTGTAAGTAAACTTGACACAAGATTTGACTCAACGTTTTATGTTTACATTTTAGTGACATTTTATAATTGTTGTTTTTCATTGATATATACAATTTTTATTTAGAATTTCAGTTTATTTCTATATTACATTACTTTACTTTTGACAGAGATCCTTTTTTGCTTATAAGATTAAAGATTTATTATCAAGCTAAATGAAATTACTATATCCAGTTTTGATTTAATATTGATTCCACATTACAGTAAAACATTTTTAATAGTTTGAAATTTCAATTATTGAAAATATAAGAAGTAAAAATACAGTCTGGACATTGAAATAACAATCTAGTTCTACAATACAATAATGTTGAATGCATCACATAGACGACTTACTTCATTCAATGCTTCACAAAGACGACTTATATATTATTAATGCATCACAAAGACGACTTTTAGCTTTGAATGCATCACACAGACGACTTACTTCTTTCAATGCATCACAAAGACGACTTACATTTTATTATTGCATCACAAAGACGACTTATATATATATTATTTCGTAGATTTGCATTCACTGTTTTCCTATATTTAATAATATTAATAATAACAATCGTAACTTACATATTAATAACATTTATCCCCTATTCTATAAATTAAAACTCCACTATCATATACTTCTACAATAAAAAAATATCTCAACTTAATCAAATGATTTTTCACAACAAAATGACAAAAATAATAATAATCCTACAAACTTAAAGTGCCAGTCACAGTGATTTCGATTCGAACGGCACGTTCGAATCGAAAATTTCAAATTTTGACATATTTTATATGGTATGCCGGATTGCAAGTCACAATGAACGTGTCGAAACGAATTCATTCGAAAAGAGTTAAAAATATTTTAACTTTGCCGGATGGGTCGAATGACATAACCTATAAATTAAACATTTGAAATTTAAATTTTTTGAATTATTACGGGGGAGTTTATTGAAAATGTTAAGAAGCATCCATTATTGTATAATAAATGCAGAAAATATTTATTTTAATACATAAAATAGAGATTAAACATATTTTTTTTATATAAACGGAACGAATACACTGTGACTATAATTTCTTTTCGAAACGAACGGTTCTTTTCGATTCGAACGTGCCGTTCGAATCGAAATCACTGTGACTGGCACTTAAGGCAGTAACACAACCTAGCAGCAAAAAAGCAATATAGTTTGTATGATACGTAACACAACATGGCAGCGAGCAGCAGCAGCGGTAGCAGCTTCGCTGCTCATCAATCCTAATCTCTAATTTGCTGCTTTGCTGCCGACAGCAAATTATTTTTTAGCAAAGCATACTAAAAAATAATAATTAAAAATAATTTTGTCATGTAGTAAAAATAAAATTGGCATGTACAAATATAATAATGGAATAAAGAATTTTTAACTTATGTAAAAGAAAATTAATAAAAAAAATAAACAATAATTAATTACAATATAAATTAACTAGGAATAATTTGCACAATAGATCTTTTAGGTCGCAGTGCTGAGTGGAATCAGTGCCTTTTCGACCCCTTATATATTCTAAACTAGGAATAAAAATATATAATTTTAGTCGGAATAAAAACATTTAAATTTAAATATTAATGGAGGAAAAAATTATTAATTTTGTTAAAGAAAATTCTTTTATTTATGATAAAACTCGGCAAAGTTTTATAAATGTAACATTGCTGCTTTGCTACCGACATGAAATAAATAATTTTGACAAAGCATACTAAAAATTATTATTTTCAATACAAATTATGTGTCAGATTTGCTGCTGCTGCCTACTGTTTGCTGCTATGTTCTGTTTTAAAACTTTTTTGGCTGTAGCTGCTGCTGCCGATGCTTTTTTTGCTGCTAGGTTGTGTTACTGCCTCTACTTTGTTCAATATTAAATTTAACCCTACTAGTGAAATCCTACTAACAAAATAATTATTCTACAGAAACGTAACACTTACGAATCTAGTCTGACAACTCGGCCATCCTGAAACATCAACCGTCCCCGGTTGACCTCTTCCTCATCGAACCCTAAAAACTCTTCCTCATTTTGGGCAGACTCCGTTTCGAATTCACATTCACTTTCACTTTCAGTCTCGATATCACTCCCTTTCATCCATGGCTTCATATTATCAACTGCCTCAACGTCTTCATATTTTTTTTCAATACTTTTAGTAGACCCAGGAAGCTTACTTATCATATATCGGTCGTTCGGTAATACCTTTTTAACTTTAAATGGTCCCTTATATTTTGGTAAGAGTTTCCGGCTAGAACCTTCTCCAGCCACATTCTTCCTTATTACTACTAGATCACCTGGTTGATACTGATGAGCCGTTTTTCGTCGATTATCGAACCTTTCCTTCTGTTTCCACACGCCATCTTAATTTTCCCCGCTACTTCTTCGCGAACCTGTTGTACATCATTCATAACAACCTCACGTAGTTGTATCTCTGCTGTCAATTGTGCATCAGCTAAAGCTCTTGGTTTGAAACCAAATAATAACTCACTAGCAGTCTCTTGGGTTGTAGCATGTACGGTGTTGTTTATCGCAAATTGTATTTTATCTATTTCTTTATCCCACTGATCGCTTTCGTTCGCCGTAGTGGCGAAACAGCTTAGCACCGTAGAATTGTACCTCTCTACCTGACCATTAGCTCTGGGAGTAGCTACTTCATTTTGCACATGCTTAATCCCAAAGTGCTCGCAGAATTTAGCGAAAGCTTGTGATGTGAAACTTTTACCCTTGTCCGTGACAACACGAGTTGGAGCACCAAATATATTAATAATTTTATTTAGCAAGTTGAGCACAGGCTGAGTTTTTGTAGATTTAACGGCCGACAATATAATGTATTTGGTAAAACTTTCAACCACCACTATCAAATACATGTTTTGTTTAGTAGACTTAACAAATGGCCCCAAATGATCCACATGTATGGTGTGAAACGGAATTACATTGTTCTCTATGGAATGTAACATTCCAGGCTGTTTCCCTCTTGGCTTCTTGTGATATATGCAAATTATATTATCTGTTCTTTTAACAACACAAAAAAAATAATTAAATAAATTGAAACACCGTTTTATTAAACTTAAACTTTATTTTTATTAATTGTATTATATAAAATTATAATTATTATGTTATATTTTGCTGTATAAAACTTTTATTACATTTATCTTGTTATTGTATAAAACATTAGTTTTATTAATTATTATTTAATTAGCAAATTTATTTGTCTAATCTGGATGAGAGCTTGAGTAAGACTGATTTATTAAATTTATTTTAATAATTATAAAGTTTCTGATCACGTTGCTTAGGAATTTTATTTCCCAAGAATTTAAATATTCCTAGAATTTCAACAAAGGAATTCGACAAAAATATTCATGTTACAATTTATTAAAATTTAACATGAGCGTTTTTGTAAAATGACACTATCAAAATTAAATTAATTTTGTGTGGGAGTAAATAAAATTTATTAACGTGGGAACAAAACAATGCAATCCTAAGCAATGTGATCAATATTTGTATATTTTTTTATACAGTCAATGGTAGGATATATTAGTTGCACGGTATACAATTGTCAATATACTAACTCACATACCTTCGCATTCGTGGGAACCAATAGTTTTCACAAATTTTATTAATAGTTTTTTCCAATGCAAAGTGACCAAACTCGTCATGACAAGACCGAACAATTTCATGCCGCATATTCTTTGGTAACAACCATTGCTTCTGGATTATAAATTGCCAGTACTGGTCGCTCTGACAAAATTGTCAGAGTGTGTCGAAGGATTTTTGTTGATTTTCTGACCATACCCATTTACATTCTTTTCTGGTCAACATTGTCAAAGGTCGCGTTACAGATGCATAGTCTTTTATGAACTATCTGAAGAACCCCGTAAGACCCAGAAATTGTCTAATTTGGTGTACATTTGTAGGTACCGGAAATTCTTTCACACTTCTGGTTTTCTCTGCTCCCGGTTTTATACCTTCTTCGGTAATTTCAAATCCCAAATATGTAATCGATGTTTGGAAAAGTAAACATTTCTTTGGGTTAAAAGTCAGACCATGTTGTTGTGTTGTTTCCAGTATTTTGGTTAACCTCTGCATACCTTCTTCAATATCTTTTGATGGTATTAAAATATCATCGAGGTAAATTAAAGCGATGGAACCTCTAAGTGGTCCATATATTTCGTTAATTATCCTCTGAAATTTACTAGGTGCAGTAGATATTCCAAACGGCATTCTATTGAATTCATACTGCCCATCACTAGTCACGAAAGCAGTTAAATATTTTGACTCTTCTTTTACTGGTATTTGGTAATAACCACTAGTCATATCGAGAGTTGTAAAATATTTGTAACAATACAATTGATCTAGCTGATCATCCAACCTTGGTAACGGAAATCGATCTTGTTTTATTTTAGTATTCAACTTTCGATAATCTATACACTATACATAATCGTGAGTCTCCATTCTTCTTTTTCACTAACAACACTGGAGACGAATAAGGAGAGTTAGATTGTCGAATTATTTTATTTTCCAACAATTCATCCACTATTCCCTTCACCTTTTCACGGTCTATTGTCGACATTCTATATGGTCTAAAGTAAACACCACTTTCGTCAACCAAATCAATTTGTAATTCAGACACATTTGTACAACCAATTTCATTTATGTTGGTTGCAAAACATTTTTCAAATTTAATCAATAATTGCTCTATTTGTCGATGTTGGTCTGGAGTTAACTCTGTTCCAATTTGTAAATTTCTAAATTTTTCTAACTCTGTCCAATTCTTTTCCACTTCTTGATTTAATATTTCATCATTGCTTATCGACAAATCCGGAGTACATTTTCTACCACGTACAAATACTTCTTTATTATTTAATATAACATCATGCTTAGTAGCATTTATTACTGGAAAAACACATTCTCCATTTTGGCCAACTTCTACAACACATCTGAGAATACTATATTCATTTAATTCTTCCGATCTTATACTAGAATTAACAAAAATCTCTCCCAAATAATTTGCTGTACATACTACATTGCAAACATGCCTAGGTGGAACTATTGTCACCTCTTTTACCCTAATCGGAATTATTTCTGAAGATGATTCAACAACGTCTTGAGGTAAATTTTCATTTATTTTTGATTCTCTTATTTTCAAAACATTTGCGTCTTTATATACCACTATGTGCGGCTGTTCTGTAAATGTCTGCCCTATTATTGCTGATATAACTTGTACACCATCTCGTACAACCATAAAATTAATTCTCGCTTCCGCTTCATCAATTTTCACCCTAACATGTTGGACTTCTCCCAATGACTCGTCATACCCCCACCAAAACCCTTTATAACATTTATTATTATGTTTTAAATTTAATTTTTAAAAATCTGTTTCCCGAATTGTATTGCAATTGGCTCCAAAATCAATGAAAGCTCGTAATTTAATGTCATTAATAAAAGCATCTACAAAATATTTATTACATCTGTTTTCCTCCTGCACGATGGTCAACACTCAGTTTTGGTTCTCCTTCCTAAATTCTCCTTTACATGGGCCTGCGTGCCAAGCTCCACATTTGCTACACTTATTTTTCTTTTCAGGACAAGCTGGCGAAAGGTGGTTATTACTGCCACATGTATAACATCTCCGTCGATTCATCATCAGATTATTTTCATCATAAGCTCTTTTCGCCATTTGATTTCCTGGTCGAAATGTATTTACTGGTGGCCTGTAACTAATGTTTTTATTACTTGTTTTTCTAGGCCCATCATTTTCTTTCCTTATAGTCTTTAAATATTTGAATAGTTCATCAGGATTCGAATATTCTCCAACCCTTGCCGAATTTTGAACATTGACATCTGTTATTCCCGCTATTATTAGTGATACAGCTTTATCTCCCATTATTTCGCATGCATTCAATAATGCTAATTTCTCATAATAGTATTGTGCCATTGTTTCATCTTTTTTTTATTTCTCTTCATCATTTCACTTAAAAGCATAGCATAATCTACTTTGTATGGAAATGCTCGAGTAAGTTTCAATTTCCATTCTGTCCAAGTAAAATTCAAAGATGGTAAACTCTGATACCAATACTTAGCCAAACCACGCAGCTTTGAAGTAGCATTATACGTCGTCATCATTTCGTCCCAACCATATATAGTACGCAATTCTTCAATTTTATTAAACCATTTTTGAATACTTTGTTTTCGATCGTCCGGATAAAATGTCGGTATAGCTTCAGACCCAATAAATGTTCTCGGCCTGTCCATATTTAATTTATTGATTCGACGAGAATGTACACATTAATTCCGCAAATTGATTTACTTCTGTTGAAGTACTAATATTCTGTGACGTCAAATTTGCTGCATTCGTATCATCGTTGTTATTCACTTCATCATTCGTTACCACCTCTTCCACATATTCTTCCATCCAATTACCGGAAGCGGAAGCCATTATTCAATTAACTATTCTAAATCCAAAATAATATTCTAAATTTAAAATATCTTTAAATACTATATAATTATCAAAGCACATTCACACTAAATTGAATTCTTTACCCCACATCTGAGTTAAAAAAAAACAAATATAAAATTTCAATATTACTAATTATCTGTTTATTTTTATATCTTTAAAGTTTTTTAAAATTAATACTATTTACATGCAAAATTTAACTCAAAATAACATTAGACACTATATTCTTTATATATTAGTTCAAAACAAAACACAATAATAATTATTCAAGTTCAAATTTTTAAAAAAAATAATAACACTCCACTACAAATACTTCTGTACAGTCCTCTTTCTTTCTAAATATTTAAAAAAAAACGTGAATATACACACATATTCAGTAAATTACAATTATTATATTCTACTAAAATAATCCTGTCCGTTCATGTCTAACTTTCTTTGTGGCTGTTCATATGCGCCTGCCCAGGCGACTGCCTCAACCATTTTCGTAGAAGAGAGGTAAGTGCGGGCAGAGGTAAAATAAGTTCAAAAAAAGAAATTTTTTCTGTTGCCCCGTTCCTCTCCATTTGTTTCAAGTTTCCATAATTCCTTTTTTGTCAAAAATTTATTATTATTTTCAAACTGCCGGACGAGTAACATATCCGGAAGAAAATATTTTTAATTGACCATAATTTTCAAACTGCCGAACGAGCAACATCTCCGGAAGAAAATATAAATAAATTAGTAATTGTGGAAAATATAAACATTATTTTTATTAGTGAAATATTTTCTATTATTTCTAATTATTATTTTTTTACGAATGATTTTAAAAGCAGATAATTATTATATCTTTTTCTAAAAAAAACTATATTTTTATATTTATATAAAGATAAATATTTCTATAAAGATAAAAAAAGGATTAAATTATTATCGTAATACTTATATTTATTGGACTTTATTTGTTTGGCCTTAATTTCCTTTTTCATTTTTGTTATACAAAAAAAAATAATATATTATAGAAAGATGGAAAATAGTAAAAAAATTGACCTTTCTAACTTTGTTTAAAATGAATTAATCCTTCTTTCTTCTTTTAAATGTTGAACTATGAAGTATAATCTTATCTTTCTATATCGTAATTTCAAAACTTTAATTGAGTTATATATAGAAAACTAATTTATAACTATGTATTATAAAATAAAATTAGAATATAATAAAAATGTAATAATTGCTTAATAAAAATAGAGAAATATTTATATAAAAACAAATAAAATAGATTTCATATTATCTAATAGATATTATCTAAAATCGTAATGATAAATCAAAACTAATAATTTTCAGGTTTTGTATTTTCGGAATATAAAAAAAAAATCAGGATAAATATATATATCTCTCTGTCCTTAATTTTTTTAAATCTGTCTCTATATTATTATACATATAATAATATAGACAATAAGTATGTATATAAAATATTATATAAATATTTATATAATAAACTTTCTATGTTTCACGGAAAAAATATAGAGACAGATGAATATTAATATTAATATTAATACTGAATATTAATGAAATATATAAAGAGGAGGAATTAAGAAACAGAGAGGAGGAATTAATAATTTTGTGATATGTTTTTATAAAACAAATATTAAAATAATATTAAATTAAATTATTATTTAATATTTTTTTATATTGAAAGCAGTGATGGATACGTCGATCGCATTATTCGAGGAACCATAAATTCGGCAAGCATAGCTGAAAGTTATACTTGTATTCAAGTATAATATTTTACATTTTAATTGATTTTAGATAATTTATACCATGTATAATATACATAGAAACAAATATATTATATTTATTACACATAGTATTAATTATCTAAACTCAATTAAAATGTAAAATATTATACTTGACTCTACAAGGAAATTAATTCAAATTCATGATTAGTTAAATATATGTATTTACGAATATGTAGTAAAACTTTTGGTAGAATTTAATAAATTTATTAATACTTGTAACTCTACGATTATGCGCTTCGTGGCTCAATAAGAGTTACAAGTTATAACGCTAGCATTCAAAATCAAAATGATTTTTTTCAATTTACGAATGTCAAACTTAACATATTTCAATACCAAAATGTTCCTCTATAAACTCCCCAGGTACGATCTTTTCCCTAAAATTCAGTTTCGGCCATTTTGAAATTGTTGAATTTTAAATGAAAAAATTGGGTGAGGAAGGCGCGTCTACTCACAAAAAGTTTATCAAGTCGCTCCTAGGCAGGCGCATGTAATCATGTACTTTATAATTGTTCTTTATTTTACACACGCACATACATTTATACATTACTGCGTCGTTGCAACGCATATACGACTTTTAATGTTGAATGCATCACATAGACGACTTACTTCATTCAATGCATCACAAAGACGACTTATATATTATTAATGCATCACAAAGACGACTTTTAGCTTTGAATGCATCACACAGACGACTTACTTCTTTCAATGCATCACAAAGACGACTTACATTTTATTATTGCATCACAAAGACGACTTATATATATATTATTTCGTAGATTTGCATTCACTGTTTTCCTATATTTAATAATATTAATAATAACAATCGTAACTTACATTTTAATAACATTTATCCCCTATTCTATAAATTAAAACTCCACTATCATATACTTCTACAATAAAAAAATATCTCAACTTAAGGCCCAGGTCCATTAGTCTTTTTTAAAAGTCGTCACCACTTTTTTCTAGAAGAAGTGATGCAAGATACAAAAAAGTATGCGTGCGATAGAGAGGGAACAACGACTTTTTATCGAAAAAAAGTGGTTGTATCCGAAAAAAAGTTGTCAAATCCAACAAAAAAGTCGTCGAATCCAACAAAAAAGTGGTTGTATTCGAAAAAAAGTTGTTGTATTCGAAAAAAAAGTTGATAATTAACAACTTTTTTTAATAAAAGTTGGCGTTTGACATATACCTTAAAATATTTATCATAATTTTTTGAAAAAATTCTACATTTTTTGAATGGCAATCTATTGTTTTAAATTTTATATTTTTTCAATAAAGTTTATTTTTAATAATAATAATGAATTTTCAAAATATTTCAATTAAAAAAGGTATATACTTTATATATAAAAATTAATTGTGTCTAATTTAATGCTAACTAGACCTAGAAATCACAAATATAAAAATAAATTTAATTTTCTATGTTGTGTGTACAGTTTGAAAATTATTTTCAAATAAAAAAATAAATTCGAAATGTCATAAATATTTGGAAATTTTGATTTTGTTAAAGAGTGGGAATTTTTATCTCTCTCTGTACTGTATAATTTTACATGTTATCTCTTTTCTTTTTTGCTAGAAAAAAGTGGTGACGACTTTTAAAAAGTCATCACAACTTTTAACAAGACTAATGGACCAGGGCCTTAAATCAAATGATTTTTCACAACAAAATGACAAAAATAATAATAATCCTACAAACCTACTTTGTTCAATATTAAATTTAACCCTACTAGTAAAATCCTACTAACAAAATAATTATTCTACAGAAACGTAACACTTACGAATCTAGTCTGACAAAATATAATTTTTTTTACAATTATTGAATAAAAGAAATTAATTTGAAATAAATAAAATTGAATTTGAAATGAATAACAATGAATTTGAAACGAAAAAACTTGAAGTAGAAGTGAAAAACCTATATATGTATGTAATTTATTGATCTAGCTGCTTCGCTAATCTTTGCCTGTAAATATACTTCTAACTTAAATATTCTGAATAAGTTAGATTTGAGAAGTTAATATTTAAAAAGCTTATTGCTCTAGAAGAAATGAAAAGTTTCTTTGAATTCTGGATTAAAAATGATTTTGTTTTCTAAAATGCATGCCTTATATACTAATTTATTTGTTTACATTTCAAATTCCTTAAAATTAATCTTACAAACTATAACTCTAAATAGTTCTTAGATGTATTAAACATAATAAGCATATTTTGTCACAAATATTAATATAATAATAAATGAAAATATCAGATACTCGCACTTAATATACTTAATATGTATAAGCACTTAATATATCAACTTTATAATGATGATTCTCTCAAATGCAATGAATCTGCAATGAAATTTAAGAATTGAAAAATAAAAAAATATTTTCAATTCTTAAATTAGTTCAGAAAATTATATTCAAATACGAATACGCATACATATAAAAAAAATCTAATATGTTTTCTTCCTCCTTACGTCACCATCGCTAGCAATTTAACAAAAAATTATTCTTCAATTCAAAAATTCATTCAAAATTATTCAAATACGCATATAAATTTTTTTTTCTATATATTTTCTTCCCCTCTTACACTTCTGTACACAGCATAAGAAAATAAAAAAAATTACAATAACATATATACACAAATTTGCCATTTTGAATTGTTTCAGTTATTCAAATATAGATGGCCGTGTTCACTCAAAAATATGATTTATGTCCTTACGCACTTTTCCCGTGGCAATTTTTCAAAAAAAATCACTGAAGTGGGACTACTATATAAATCTATATACAAAGGTTTTAGTAATATTGGAATAAAAAAAAGCAATTATCCAAAACCAACACTACTAAAAGGCCCTGAACAAAGTCTGTGCACTAACCCATACATACCAAAAGGTAGTCAGAGAATTCAATATGACAAATAATTTTTTCTTTGATAAAAATTATGTTTTTAGTGATAATAAAACGAAATTTATAATTTTTTATATATTTTGTGATTTCTATTATTTAAGATACATGTAATAATACGCTTTTCTAATAATTTTGTACCATCAGATAGTGTTTTTACATCAATATGTCTATTGATAAGATACAAATTCACCAATTGGCACAAAAATGCGTATTGTTACCTGTATCTGAAATTAAATATTAATAAATTCAAAATAATATAATTATAAAAAATACTCCTGCACAACATATACGTCCCCTGGAACACACTGCAACTGCATAACATATACGTCCAGCAGTTTCACATGAAAAAATAAACAAAGTCATTAAAAAATTCATTTTTGGTTTGTAATAATTTGGGTAAATATATTTAATAATTCTACTTGATTTTTTAAAATATCTAAATATCTAGTGAGAAAAATCGTTTTGACAGCTTTGTGATTTTTTAAATATAAAATTTCGCGGTTTTCAAATTTCGTTTGCTCAATATTTCTGTATCTCGCGAGTAAATTTTCAATTTGTGACCATAAAGTTAATTTTTTACTACTATTTGGTAAAATCCATTGCAATTCATTATATGGAACTTCGGATCCATGTAAAATAACATTTACTACTAAATATTTATTAATACTAATTCGGACAGAAATATTGCATTCTAAATCGTCGCTATTTTCGAGTAAAACAAATACACATTTTTCCTCATTTTCGAAAAGAAGATAATTATGATAAATATTTTAAGGTATATGTCAAACGCCAACTTTTATTAAAAAAAGTTGTTAATTATCAACTTTTTTTCGAATACAACAAATTTTTAAAAATACTATAATCTGTAATAATGTCTGATGCAAAAAAATCATTCGACCTTTTTTCTAATAAAATATTTAATTTATCGAATTTTTTTGACGGATCCCGCCGTCTTTGAATGTTTTCTATAAGTACTAAATACTGCGGATAATTTGGAAAAATTGAAGGTATAGCACCGACATTTAATTTATAAAATTTATTATTTTCGCGTTTTATAAAATCTTCTTCTCGAAAATGAATCGCACAAACAGCAGAACATTTTGTTGGCTGCCAGTCACTTCTGTGAATAGCGCCTGTCCACTTATCTTTTAAATCTTGATCTTTAGGAAAACCAAAAGTTGGAATCGATGGTTCTGACGAAAAATAATTGGACGGACTTGCAATAAGGTACCACACAATGTCGCGGCATTATTTAACTTAAAAAATCAAAAAATTGCACGAAATTTGCACACTTAGTTTATATTTAATTGCCTTTAGCACACTAATTATTATATAAATATTAAGATATTCCAATAAGAAATTTTATTTCTTGTTTATGAAATTTGCACTAAATTTTTATCACAAAAATAAACTATGTAAATCAAATAATCGCACAATTGTTTTTAATAAAAACAAATCTGCAATTATTAAACTATAATTTACACTACTTTTTAATAAAAATCTCTTATTAATTACCATAAAATATCACTTTTAATTATTTATTTTCCTCGCGTCTATTTATGCCGCCATTAAATTTGACATTAGCAAACTTTTGACTTCTGGCTACTCTCGCGGTTTCGATGTATGCGTACATCAGGGCTTTTTAGTAGTGTTGGTTTTGAATTAGCTTAACTTGAAACGAAAAAGCTAAATCGATATCAGAATTGAAAATTAAATAACTGGAAAGTAAAAAATATTTTTATACCAATGACGTCTACAAATATTTTTATAATTGCCCAAATTCAGTAATATGGTAAGAGTAAGTGGACTATGGTAAGAGTAAGTTAAAAACTTCTTTGACTTGTAGATTCAAAGTAATTTTATTTTTCAAAATGCATGTTATATATACATATACTATAATTTTTGTTAATATTTAAAATTCCTTAAAAATTTTCTTGCAATTAATAAACTATGTGATTCTAACAGACGAATTCTCGTTTTTATAAGTCTGATTTTAAGTACTTCAAAATATTTTTAGACAAAAATCGAATTCTTGATGCTTAAAAGTACATTTAAATGCTTTTTTAACTAAAAATTAGATTTTCGCAATTGAAAATTTTTAAATCTCCATTTAGATTGTATAGAGCACAATTAATATTTCGAATGAATATTAATTGTACTCTAAAAAGTAATGAAAATAAATTTTTCAAGTAATAATAATATTTATTATAAAAATTAACTTAAATTAAATGGATCCTTTGTATGATAATAGTGATAGCAAATCCAAATTTGAATTTCTCGAAAACGTTGTTAATTGGTTATCAAAATCACGAAATTATAAAGAAAACGCAGTATTTTTAGTCTAATTGAAGTACAGGTAATTTAAAGATATATATCGAATTCAAAAAATCACCGTTATATGATAACGATGGGTGAAATACTTGAGGTTTTTCTACAATTAACCAAAAATTAATGTGGATACGGTTTTTAGCAAATAAATATGTTCAGAGGGTAAAAGGTGATTTAATGTAATAGAATTCAATTTGCAAATACAAAAATTAATATATTTCAAACTAGAAATATTATATATGTATATGTGTATATATATATATATATATATATATATATATATATATATATATATATATATATATATATATATATATATATATATATATAATATAGGCCATTTTCGTTAACGTCAAATGATCGCAGTACTGCAATGTTTTTATTCGTTTTTATGGTAGTTTAATCAACAAGACAGCAACTAGTCGACAGAAGGAGCATTGGTTAAGCTAAATTTGTCGATTTTTCACTATCTCGATAGTCAAAATACCATGATTTTTATGATTTTTATGTATGATGGGGTCCAGTGATGCTTTCCCAAAATTGTATCCACCGGTTCGCAATGAAATTATTTTGCAACAAAAATACCTAAGAGACGAAAAAAAAGGCACATGAAAACTACTTTTACTTGTTTATTCATTAATTTAAAAAAAAAAAACAAAATATTATTTACATTAAACAGAAACTTAGTATGTACGAGCCCTGTCTCATATGTATTGATCCATTGCAATATTTTATAATTTCTCTTCAAAGTAGATGTTCTGTGTTGTTATTTATATATAAATAAAACATTTTTTTAATTTGTTTTTATTATCAATAGTATTTCTTCAATTCCATGAGAAAAAAAACAAATTTATTTTTATTTAACATTAAAACAAAACAAAACTTAATTTCATATGAATTGATCTGATAATACATTCTCTTTATATTCTTTTTGTACCCTAAATAACTCTTATTAAAAAAAAATACCGTTATGTTCTCTGTAATTTTGAAATTTAAGTATGTCTGTTATTATCCTTCAAAATTTTGATCATTCTGTTGAGAATATGACGCGTGGGAAGGCAATATCTATATAAGGGCTATATAAGGGAAATTATAATTAATTCGTGGAAGAACGGTAAAAATGCATACCAAATCGCTAAAGATTTATTTTTATGATGTGCATCAGTCAAAATATAATTAATCTATACAAAAACACAAAATCTACAGAAATTAAAAAAAAATCCCAGGCGTCCAAGTACATTTTCAGCACAAGATTATCGTAGTCTAGCAAAAATATGGAAATCAAATAGACGTGCTCAAGAATTGGCTCTGAAATGAAACGAAAAATAAATAAAAATATAACGAAAAATTCATAAAAATTAAAAATAGCTACTTGATTTTCACTGTATTCTATGGGTTTAGATATTTTCACCCTGGTATCAGCCGAATTATAGTTCCTCAACCAACTTTTTATGTAGGAAATTGCAGCCCAAGTTTCCAATGGGCGACCAATGAAGTTCAAACTCATCAAATTTGATAAGGTCTTCAAGCTCAATCTAATTTCCTGATTGTAATTACTTATTATATTTTCTAAATAATTACGGAAAGCATTCTTTTGTATATAAAGCTTAAAAACATTTCGAAATACCCCAAAAGAACCACAATATTTTCAATTTTCCAAGTGCGCAGCTCTAGTAAATTTGCTAACACATAAATTTTGTTGTTATTAATATCTTTACTTGTTCGTACTTAAGAACAATCCATTAATCTTAATTTAATAGTTCTTATGATACTATCAATAAGAGAATCTCTGGGAAGCTTTACATAAATCTTACAAAGGTAATGTTTTTTAATGCTTCGGAGTTAATCACTTCATCCACTTTTTTTTGTAAAAACCTACGTGTTCTTTGAGAATTTAAAATGCATTAATAGTTCTTTTAATTAATTGATCTCCTCTGGCAATGTTAATATCTCTAGCTTGAAGGGCGT